>JAKWBJ010000485.1:10102500-11302500 GCA_023159175.1 Wohlfahrtia magnifica | reverse complement strand
CCACTGTAGACTAATAGCGCATATGAAAAGGAAGGCGATCACAGATGTGGATGCTCACAGGCATCAGAGACAGTGGAACACATATTGTGTGAATGTGGGGTTATTGATAGGTTTAGGAGGAAAAGTTTAGGTAGACATAATGTCTATCTGGGTAATATATCTCCACCATTATGGTTTCAGATCTGCTGGTGTTTATTAGGAAGGCAGCAGATCTGCTGAACAAACTATAGAGCTGGGGATGCACAATAAATCCCATGTGTAGCAGTATCCTACAATACTGTCTGATTGGTATGAATATAATGATAAATTTTTGCCAATTTGTTTTTTGTTTCTTCTACTTTCTAGCCCATTGTGCAACAAAATTTTTCTCGTTCAACTTAAAACTTTTTTGCTTTGTTGTTACTTTAAAAAATTCAAAAAGTGTTTATTTATTTTATCTGTGCTTTATTTGCTGTTCCACTATTATTTTGTAAATTTTCTTCTTCGTTGATGATAATGAACATGTTGGCTGTTTTAGTCAGTTTTTTGCTGGCATTTGTCAATGTGTTAGTGATTTGTGTGGCAATTGGAAAAGCTGTTTTCCTGGATTTTTATATGGACATCTTACAATTAAAATGTTGTGTTGATATTTACTTTATTAGGCTCTAAATGTTCATGCCATTGAACTTGTTGCCTACACCAAAGCGTTGCAACACATAAAAAGCCATACAATCTGGTTTTGCATTTGTAGTCTCCCAAATAAATATATCTTTGGGGGATAAATTACATCGTACTTTTTTTGTTTTAATATTGAAATCAATTATTTTCGAATAAAATGAAACAAAATAACTGGTTGTCCAAACTTTGTTGCCTTAGCTACTGGTTTTTTTTCGATATTAAAAAATAATAAAAATCATAATTGAATTGACTGGTATTGTGGGGGAAAAACCTGCATTAATTTATGTTTTATTTTCCATTAAACCATAATTATTGTTATGCTTAAACAAAAAGGTTAAAAAAACTTTAAATTTTCGATAAACATTTCCTATAAAAACGTATTAGGAAAGTAAATTAAACATTTACAAGCAATGTCTTAAAAAAATACAAAAGACTTAAGACACAAACTTTTTATTTTTCAAACAAGAAAAAATTCTTTTTGACAAGAAATCAAAAAAAAAATCTATTTCGAAATGTTTTGAATAAATTTTCTTGTCTTGTTGTTGTCTTATCGAGCTTTTAAACTTTTTTGGCTTCTTTTAAAGATTCATATCAAAACCAAACAGACATCATTACTTAATTGTATTTTTTCCTTTGCTTTTTTTTATTAAGAAAAAGTTATACATTTGCTTAGTTTGTATGTATGTATTTTTTTTTTTTTTTAACATGACAGAACATTATCTGGTAAAAATCACTATAAAAGATCTGTTTACGAGAAGTGCTATGACCAGCAACAGAGGGGAATTGTCTTTAATATGGAAGTAATGGTTATAAAAATACTTTCACTTGAATTGGTGGTTTTCCTTCCGTCTTTTCAGAGAAATAATAAATAAAAAAACCTAAAATCTTAACGTCTTAACATGATCAAGATGTTGATAATGATTGGAATGATCATGATGTTGGTATTTTTTAATGGTGCAAAAGAGAGACTTTGTTGTTATTTTCTTTAGCTGAAGACTGATATTAAGATGTGATAAGAAGCTGTGGTTAAAATGGTCATGGAATATTTATATGTGACATTGATATAAATGGAAAATATACAAAACACTTTATATATTATTTATTTATCAGTTAATAAAGGGGCCTTTTTAAAATCAAACCCGGCGTGCTTCGCTATGGCTATCTTAACTACCATCTTAGCTTTAATTTTTTATAATTTTCTACCTTTTGTCCCCATTTTATTCCCTCCTGTTCCAGGTCTAAAAATTTAGGATAGCTATAGTGCCTGCCAGAAAGGCACTGTACAAATTTCAAGATAATAGCTTCTGATTTTTAGCTGATGCAGTTATTTTTGTAGATAAGATAGATAGTCTTTCCCCGGTGTGCTATGTGCTTACCCTCTTATCCAGTCAATCTCGATTTTTGGATGATGTGTATAGATAACGAACCGTTAACTGTAAATTATATATTTAGTATGAATGGCAGGTGTCACGCCCACTTACCCAATCTTGTCCAATTATTGACTGATGATGTAGATTGTCGACGAAGCTCTCAAGATTTACAAAGTTTTATGTACACTGTAGTGAACTTTACGTCCAGGGATCTATCTTAGATCCCAGCTTCTGACGGGGTTCTGAATATAGGGATGCCAGAGGACACTCACCTCGTGGGATACGCGAACGAGGGATACTGATGATCTGGATCTTGTTGGTGAGAAAACAGAGGTTATTCTAATGACACGGTGTCACATACCGCTTGAAATCGTCATGCAAGTGAGCAATATGCGCCTGGTCACGCGAAAGGTGGTCAAATATTTGGCAGCAAGACTCGACTCAGTCTCACTGTGCTCAGATACAACATGCAGCCACAAAGGCGGCAAGGTGAAGTGCATGCTGAGTAGACTGATGGCAAATATCGGTGTGCCGTCACAACGCAAGAGTAGGTTACTTATAGCTACCACAAACTCGATATTTTTATATGCTAGCAAGATTTAGGGAGATATGCTGAGGGCAAAGATCAAGCGCAAAGTCTTGGAGACAGTGCAGCGTAGCTTCGGCCTACCGTGCGGTTTCAGGTGCTGAAGTTTTCGTGGTAAGTGGTGTAATACCTATCGATTTGCTGTAATTGGAGCGTAAAAATGGGAACCTTAGCATCAGTGTTGTAGAATTAAAATCCCAAACCATGCGTCGATTGCAAGAAAGATGGTGCGCGACAAGAGGTAGGTGGACGGCTTGCTTCATCACCAATATAGAATGAATACAAAGGAATTTCTGGGAGGTTAACTACTTAATAACCCAGTTCCTCTCGGATCACGTATACATTCGAAGCTATTACTTCACATTAAATTTGGCTACAAAGTTGCAGAATATTGAACATCGACTTCTTGATTGATTATGATGTACCCTGTCATTATTTCAGTTTAATAAAAAAAATTCGTGAAATCATATTTAAACTTCTTATTATAAAATCTATTTTTTAAATGAATATTTTGATTAATTAATGTTGAAGAGAAAATTATTACTTTGAAATTTTATGCTTTTCAGAAATCATTCATATTTAAAATATACACTGATACCTCTTTTGACGGAATTATGATTTGTACAAAGTGTTTTTCCTATATTTGTTTTACAGTGCGTTCCAATGAAATGTTTCATTTTCAATAACCTATCATTTTAACAGTTGTTATGGGTCAACCTGTAATAATTTGACAGATGGCAAGTAACAACTATGCCATTGATAGAAATGGAACGATATACGCTTATAAAATCATCCAGGTGTTTATCCATCTTGCTAGAAGATTGCCAATGTAACGCCAATCCCTAAAAAGGGTGAGGCTAGTAACCCTAAAAACTACCATAGCATAGCATAATAGCAGTTTTTTCGTCACCTTGTGAAATATTTAGAGTCCAACAATTTGCTGAGCAATCGCCAATACGGTTTCCGTAAGGGTCGCACTACTGGTGATCTGCTGGCGCTACTCATGGATTTGGTAAGAGTATAGTTGTGGCCCTGGATATTTCCGAGGCGTTTGACAGAGTCTGGCACGAGGCTCTCATATCTCGATTCATATCGAGCTTTCTCAAAAATCGCACGATAAGAGTGTTTATGGATGGGATCTCATCCGACAAGTTCAGGAAAAATTCAGGGGTACCGCAAGGCTCTGTTCTTTCTCTAACTCTATTTCTAATATTTCTTAACGACTTTCTTTTTTTCACTTCCAATCCTATTAGCTCTTTTGCAGATGATAGCAACATTTGTCTTTTTGGAGATTGGAGCGAAAAGGCGGAATATGAACGACACGCTTACAAGTGACCTGGCGAAACCCTGAGTGGGTTCGCGCAAACAGGGTCGACTTTAACGCGCGCAAGAGCCAATGTTGTTTTCTGACACACAGACGTGGTGGTGTGTTGTCATCTGTATCTATGGGTAATGTAGATATTGAGGAATCAGATGCTCTTGATGTTCTGGGCATGAGAATTAACTGTGACGTTCGTTGGAACGAGCACATATTTCGAGTGTCGAAAGAAGCACTGATCTCCTTAATATTTACAAGACCTATATCTGACCTAAGATGGAATTAAACTCTCATGTATGGGCCGGTGCTTCAAAGTCTATCGACCGCGTACAGGAGAGGGCGAAGGTTCTTCTTAATGACGGTAGGGTGACCAACTCTATCGATTCATTAGAGCATCGTCTCAATGTGGCGTGTGTTTCATTGTTCTATCGGTACTATAACGAAATGTGTTCTAACGAAATTAAGGAATTAATTCCTAAAAATCATATATTTTTACGTAGTACTCGTATTTCTCGTAGAGCGCATCCCTTTGTAGTTGATTGTCCAGTGAATCGCACAACGCATTATAGGGAGAAGTCGTTCTATGGTCACACTGTTCGTTTGTGGAACAATCTTTCTGCGAATGTCTTCCCTGCCACTTACGACATGAGCAAATTTAAATCGAATGTCCATAAACACTACTCCCTCTATCCTCCTTCCCACAACCTATTTTCCTAGTACCAACATAATGCACTGCATGAGTAGGGGTTAACTCTTGAGTGCTGGTCTCAAACAAAAACAAAGAAAAACTAGACTCATTCAAACGACAGATATATTAGTCAGTGAAGTTTTCCACAGCGTGAATGCACATAACCAGTAGGTAGTAATGCTGTGAGGTGATATCGCTGTTGAAAATTGTCAGATAGTGTGGCCTGGGATTGAACCAACACTTCTTGGTTGGAAGGTGGGTGTTTTATTTAAATACCACAGTAACACACACACTATTAAATACTTGGTGCATAAATTTACATACAGTGCTGCTCGAAATCTAAGCAAATTTTCTTGCCGAGTCAATTAACTCGACTCGTATATTGCTAATAGATTTATTCAAAGTAAAACATTTCATTTTTGTTATCTTAGGCACCAAAATTATAACTATAATAACAAACCTTAAATTCCATTCTCTACCAAGTAATACAATAAGAAAAACGAAATCAGCTCCTTGAGTAGCTGTTCGAAACTTAAGCATTTTTCAGTACTTTGTGTAATAAACTTTGTTTTTTATGCCCTCTGTACACCGCTTTGGCATAGTTTTTATGAAATTTGTTAGAGTTATTGTTAGCATTGATTACGACTTTAATTTTAAGGTCTCCATTAGCTTGTGCTTATTTTTAAAACGACGTTGTCCAGCTCGGCGCTTCAAGAATTAGAAACAATTTTATTTAAATACAAGAACCGGTTAACCGGTTATTTGAATTATTATTAACCGAAAACCGGTTTTTTAAGAAGTGCTACTTTTCGAATTATTCGAAAGTCGATTTGTGAAAAAGTCGAATAATCGATCTCCCTACTCTCATCTCCTATTTTTTTCTAATTTCAGATGGCAAATCTTATGAAGCTATACATACATATGTACATACATATAAAAGTAAGTACATACTTCTTATAAATTTTATAAATGTTTGTTTAATTAATTTTTATAAAATTTTACTTACAATCCAATTCATCGAAAAATTTCGCTTCTTTGGGTAAATCCTTTTGTATGGCCTGTTTTAGTTCCGGGTTAATGGCCTCATTATAAACGGTGTTATAATTAACGGAAGCATTTACCACTACACTACATAATGTTAGCGAAGACAACAACCATGCTAATGAAAAATTGTTTTTCAAAAGAAATCTTCGACAAAAAGTTCTGAACATGGCCAAGAATTTATTTCTTGTTTTTGTTTTTTTTTTTAACTTTTTATGTTTCAACCAAAGCAGTCTTTTTTCTTATTAATTTTTTAATTTGAATTTTTGTTGTGACGAAACATAATTTTATTTAATATGTTGGCTAAACGTTTTTAACTTTTTTTTCTTTTTTGTATGGAAATTATAAAACAATTGCAACCTATTTTTTTATTTCGATTATGTAGCCGGTAAGTTGTTTTGAGGTTTTTTCTTTAAATTTATTTTTATTAATTTTATACACTTTGCATACATAAAATATTAAAAAAAAAAGATATTTATTGTTTTAATTTAAATCATACGAATCACTTTTGCACTTAAAAAAAACAGCAACAAATTTCGCATTATCTGTAACGCCTTACTATGTATTCGTAATATTTTTAAATTGCTTTTAACTACTACTCACACTCAGTCCGTAACCCCCGTACGCGTTACAGTTTGCGAGTGTTTTTTTTTTCTTTTCTTTTCTTTTAGAGTATAAATCTTCGTATAATTTTTGTCACATTTAGTTTCGGTTGCATTCCGTTTAATTAATCAGTATGTGTTTTTTCGTCTAAATATCCAATAACACTATAGCAGCCATTCAAAATCATGGACTCTTAACTCAAGCTTTACTCGAAACAAAACAAAATTTCAATACATATGATGGGATCACTATTATGCGAGTATGTATGTATACTGCTGACATCAATGTACACATAATGTTGAAATATTACATTGTTGTTGTTATTATTGTTTTGGTTTAAAACTTGGCTTAAACACATTTTAACAACAATTAAGAAGGTGTGAGCGTATGCGTGCGTATTTTGCGATTTGTATACAAAAGCAGTTTTAAACAAACAAAGTCAAATGAAATCGAAAGTGAATGAGAAAAAAAGAAAAATAAATAAACAGATACGAACTCAATCGATAGCTTAAAAGAGAAAGAATTAATAAAATTATCTTGTGGTTACATTGTAGAGGAACTTGTGCCATATACACAAAATATATTGACTCTCAAGACTACTCAGGTGCGATGGTGGCTCAGGCAGTTTAAATATGTGTGTAATATGAAATGATTCATAGAATTTATAGAAACATTTAATTTTCAATCGCCCGCCATTTTAACATTTGACATGAGTCAACCTATACCTACTTGACAGATGACAAGTAAAAACTATGCCACTAACAAAAGTGGAACGATATAGGTTTCTACAACTCACTGATAAAGTGTGTCCCAAAATCAACGTAAGATTTGAAGTTGTCTCCATTTGTGCAGTAAAGTGTTGGACAACGCTCCATATTTACTAACCCCAAACTGTCAGCTGTCGATTTTTGGTTTTGGGGGTTGCCAAAAGTTAATTTTGGAACTGCCTTTATTATTAAACTTCACTAAAAAAATTTGAAAATTTCGCAGTTTCAGTTTGCAAAACTAAAGAATTTTTGGCTCATCGTGAAGCACCTTCTCGACCAGCAATTATGCCCGTAAATTGCCCAGTTTAGTGATGTGAAGAAACGAACTGTTGCTCGTCCCTCAAGAACAACAGAGAATATTGCTGTTGTAGCCCATTTTTTTCTCAACCATTCCTCTTGGAAGCATATTGGCCTCGTTTTAGTATCATTAATCAATTTCATCTTGCAAGCTAAGTAATTGATTAATCCACTGTAGCTCCGCTCCATATTATTGTGTAGTGGTGAAGATCCTTGCTAAGTTGTGGTTGCCAACTTTACTTAGCATCATAATTTTTTTCCCGATAGGTGGCGTTATTTCCTAATTATTCGTTTATTGTTTGTCATCATCGCCATAGATATGCATTTTTTATTTATTGGATGGGTTTGTTTATGGGAAATGGAAGTCGCTTTCACTCGAAACCAGAATTAAATTTTACCTTCATATCCTCTGCTGGGGCTCGAACCTAGACTGCTTGTGTTGTTATGTGTGCGCTCTAACTACTACACCATGCTACCACTTTGTAGCCCAGACCCATAAGAAATAACCCAGGTTTGTCTATTTCTCGTCGGTCTTTGGAACTGGGCATTCCGCTAACGATATTGCACTGTATTTTGCATAAATACTTAGGTCTTAAGATATTTAAAGTTCACTTGACACAAGAACCAACGACGTGTTCTGGGTGATTAAAAAAAAAAAAATCCGAAAACTCGGCAAACCCAAGATTTATTGTGGAAGACCTCTCCATCCTCAACATGTAACTGTTTGGTGCAATTTTTTATCTAGCGGGCTCATTGCACCTTAGTTTGTTGAAAATTTATCTATAATGGTGAACGAATTTCGCTATTGAACGTTGATTAATGATTTTGTGTGGCCGAAATTGAAAGTTTTTGATGTGAACTACGTTTATTTTGTAGATACAGCGCTACGAGTCGTATACATCGTTCTTTTGCGTGCAAAGTTTAATGATTGTGTGATTTCTCTTAGAGGCGAACACATTTGGCAACCGAGATTTTGTTCTTTAACACCTTTAGAACTTTCCTTTGGGCTACATGAAAGATAAGGTCTATAACAATGGCCCACAATTAATTCAAGACCTCAAAGATGGAATTCGTGCAGTTGTCGAGGTCCAACAGCCAAAAATATGCGAACTGGTAATGGAAAATTGCACGCGAAGCTCTGCCAGCCATTTGTCTGATATTGTTTTTCATTATTATTGGCATGCCCCTCTCTTTACATTCAATGATTTTGTTTAAAAATACTCGTTCTTTCTATACATCAAAACGAGACCTTTGCTTGGTAGCCATTCTGATATAAAATTTATTTATTTAACCTTTACTAGCCACCCTCGTATGTCTTAAATAATAAAGTTTTTTCACACTTTTTTTCTGTTTTTTTTTAATTTTTTACAAAAAGTAATTAAAACCAAAATAGTTTTACTCTTTTTATGTGTAAATTTTGTAAAATACTGTCTGTCTGTCTATCCTAAATGTGTTCCAAACATGTCACCAATTAGTATTAAGAGAGAGAGAGAGAGAGTGAGAGATCGGTAAAAATTGTTTAGTTTCGATTTTGCCAAACGTCGTTTTCTTTAAAGAGAGTTTAAAAATTATTAAAAAAAAATTAATAACTTCCTCCATTATCTCTACTAAAATCATAGCTGTAAACAGATATCTGATAAAGGTCTTCAGGGAATTCCATAATGAAATAAAAGTCAGTTTTTTGTTTCAATTTGACACATTATTTTTTAATAATTTATATGAATTATGATTTTTAATAATAATTTTTTATTATATTTTCTTAAAAACAGCGTGACTCAGTATCGATTAAGTTTTTTTTTTTTTTGTTCAATTTTTTTTTAGTTTTTTTTTAATAATTTTTAGTTTCGCTCATAAATAAACAAACGTTACATAGTTTTAATAGTTTTATTTTTAAAAGTTTACGTTCACGACTGCTTATGTTGTTTAGCGCATACCGTGTAAATATGTTCATGAATCAGGTGCTGAAACATAATTTTAGTTCCTACATACAAAATTAAATACTTGATGAAACGTATAGGGTGTTTTTTTTTCTCAATTACTCAGGTTTAAATCATAATAAAACAAAAAAATATATTTTTAATATCAAGGAAAAGTCCGTTTCCGTTGGATAGAAATATGATGACATTGTTTAAATATGATTTCGGCCATGTGGCCGCCACGACTGGCGCGTAAAGGCACATTTTGGAACAACAATTTTCACAAACTTTTTCAGTATATGCGGCCGTATTTTGCCAATAACTCTTCGAATGTTGATTTCCAGGTGTTCAGTTGTCCCTGGTTTATTGACGTGAAAAATTGGCTTCATGTAACCCCAAAGAAATAAACCAATGGGGTTAAGTCAAACGATCTTGCTGGTCAATTAATTTGACCATTACGTAAAATTAGTGTTTCGTCAAATGTTTCTTTGAGTAGATCAATTGTAGCGCGCGTTGTATGGCATGTGGCTCCGTCCTATTTTAACCCCTTGTCAGCAAGATTAATGCCAGCTTATCGAGATACGAAAACATTTCTAATCATGTCCCTATATCGTTAAGCATTGACAGTAACTGACCATCATCGTTTTTGAAGACATACGGACCAATGACTCCACCGCCCATAAAACCCATCACACAGCTATTTTTAAATGGTTGTGGATTATCTATCTCAACAAAATTATGAATTTTGAAGTCTGACGAACAGTTGCATGCGCTGAAATGTCAAGCCAAATTAAATAAAAATCATCTATCAGCTGTTAAGTCGGTTGTCAAATAAAGCAATGCTGCCAACACAACGCTATGAACCTCTAGTGAAAAACACCCGATACTTAATGCATCTATGGTTTTACAATTAAGCATATTTCTATTGCAAAAATTGTTTAATTTTATTAATTTTTTCTTTTACTGCTTTTTCTTTAACAAAAAACAAAATTTAATTTATAAATCAAAGAGGCATAAGCAGTTCAGTAATTATGCAGTAATTCAGTCATACAGTTTTGAAAACTAAATAGAATTCGACAGTAATCCCGTGCTTAATGTTACAAAAATCTCTCTTAATGAGTGAACAATCCATTTTTAATTCAATCAAAAACTCGTTTATTATATGGCCTTGTGATGGTCATCAATGATCAACGGAATTTTTGATGGCAGTTGACAGTTGACAGTCATAATGTGTTCATTCATTCATTCATTCATTCATTGCGTTTATTTGAACAAAAACAACAGAAAAGTGTGAATAATCTTGAGAGTATTAAAAAATGATTTTTTTTGTAAAATAAATAAATATTTACAACAACACGTAAAATCACTTATTTTTATTACCATTATTGTTGTTGGTTTTCCTCTTTTACTGTTTCGTCTTCATCGCCACTCTGTCACACATATAAAGTAAGAGACCGACCAGGTCTTGCATAATATAACGTGTAAAATACAACATGTTTGTATTGTGTATGACTGATACTCATACTCAATAAATATATATTTATATGGGTATGTATGAATGTATGTATGTATGTGTGTGAGCATATAAAGCAAGTGTCAATGACTAATATAAAAGAGAGTATCTTCTATAGAAATTCAAATAAATATTTCCGTTTTAAGTTGCATTGACTTCTCTCTGGTCTATTATTATGAAAACTGGTTCAAATATGTCTGCAATTAAGTCAAGGTTATAGCAGAAGCATTGTTAGGGGAGAGAAATGCATTTCTTTAAATGACATCTTGTAACTCAAAGTCAGTTTTAAGTTAAATTATTTGATTGTGAAATCTTTTTCCATCTGTTTTACACAAGAATTTCATTTTGTGTCACTCTGTCACTTACGAGGGCGGCTTAGAAATTACAAACTTAACCGACCTGACATATAAGTTGATAAGTAGATAGGTAGGTGGTTAAAAAAGGCTGTACTTGCGCACTCCAGCCAGAGACCAGACTAAGAAGTAAATTTAAGAAAAAGAAGCATGACATCCCTACGCCACTGTCACCAGCCAGTTGGTGATTGAAATGAATTCCTCACTTAGACCACTAAAGAATTTTTGGCCTAGCAACTTGAGCCTACATCTCTAAAGGGCCGTACAAAGATAAAGGATATGTGTTTTACAGTCTGTAGCTCCCACTAATTGCCACATACTCGGCAAAAATTAGGAGTGCCTGCCTTCCTACTCCTTGCCCTTAGAGCGCAGTGCCCAGTTAAAAAATCTGTCAGAGCCTTAAGGCACTCCCTTCTCAGATTTAGGCTCCACTCCGCCCTCGAGCGGTCGAGGCTAGGCCAAGGTCGTCCAGTAGCCCTACGGTCTCCCCTGCCCCCTCCATGAACCTTCCGCCTAACAAGCCACAGTGTCCAGACTGATGCTAAGAACCCAGGAGTGGCGCGAGGATCCTTCAGCATAATGAAACCAGCTTCGAGCTGACTCAGCGATTAGTCAGATCACTAATAACAGTTTGACTGTCAACAGAGATGACCACACTCTCTCCAACGAATTAGCTCAGCTGCCACAAGGACAGCAAAGACCTAAGCCTAGAATACACTACACTCGTCTGGTAGTCTATAGGACAGTCTCATATCACATCCAAAACGTAAACCCCTGCAATAGTCTTAGGGCCATCCGCAAAGATCACATGACCATTCAATCTCATGCGGACTCCAATGTAGTACTCACACGATGACAGAATGGCCGTAATCCCTAACCTCAAAAAGTTCTTAGCAGCAATCCTCTTCACCGTAACCTTCAAAGAGGATAGGCTTAGGATAATGTCAGAGAGATACATCTAAGTACCTGATCCAGTAGCCTCCTCCTATTGGAATTATCCAGAGCTCCCCACCATGCCTAGGATGTTGAATTGGTTAAAAAAAATATTTTGTTGAAAAATTGGCAACCCCTTTTCACTAAGAGCAAATCAACTTCTTTTGCGCAAAACATGTTTACGTGTTTTTATTCCATTGAATAGCCATAGGAAGAGATTATGTTAAGAAATAAAGAAAATTGTTGTAAAATTTCTTATATTTTCTTTGTTGGGTCTGATCCTTTTGCGACCGCCCTCGTGCAACAGAAAAATGGTTGTAAATTTTATCACTTGTATTCGAAAATATTGTTTTGAAGAAATACATTTTTGAAACTGTAAATAAATATATTTCGTTGTTGCTGTACAATTGCATAATTTTTTAAAAGCCTGGCAAAGCTTGGTAACTGCTTTTAAACTTAAAATGAAAATAAATAAATAAAAACAAAAAGTCATAAATTATTATTATTATTTTAAGTGAATTGCATTATTTGTTGTTTTAACGAGTTCATTTATTAAAATTATCGTCTTTGTAAGTCACTTCATAACCGGGTACTTTCATACAAAGATAAGCTAAATTTAAAGTTTAAGCAATACTAGCATTATAATGGAATTGTTTTTAATTGTTTTTTGACAAATCAATTTAAGTTAATCGTATTGGGTTGACACTTAACCCATTCGAAAACACGATTTTCTACTGCAAAGAAAGTGGAAGAAACCAAAAACAGATATCGTTCTTTTACTTTAATATCATACCCCCCCAAAAAAAAGGTTTTTTTTTTAGTTAAGAATACCTCTAGTCTACCCTGATACTGCCTCTAATATCAGGGTTGATAGCACTTATTCATATTTAAATCCTAAATATAGGCAATTGAAATTATTAAACTGCTATTCTGAAAAATCTTGCAAAAAAAAGCGATGCTTACTTAGTTGGCCATAACAATTCGGTTATCGTATTTCGGCTTGCTTCAGTACTTCTTTCCGAAAATCTCTGCTTTGCACGGGCCTGTGGCAGTTGGCCGCACCAATCAATGATATGGCTACTTCGACCTAATCCTTACAACGCCAATAAGCAAAAACAGCTCTAAACTTAAAAAATATGGCAAAAATGTATGAAAAATGTGTTTGCTTGAGAAATGCACTCGGAGTCCTCAAGGTTACTAAAATGAAATAAAGGCCTATTTCTCTGCTTTACAAATCCGCTAAGAATCTTAAAATCATGTAATATTCAGCCAAATTACTATCTTATAAATGGATGCAGGTATGAAAAACCGGTTTTTATTCGAAAATCAAGATTTTGATGGTGTTTCAGAAACAAATTCTTGTTGTGCTCGATAGTGCCTATCAGTAAAGTAGTATTAGTTCTTATGTATTATTTTTGTCGCATAGTTTTATGATCGAATGTGAGTAATCACTTGATTCAGAGCGCGTATAGCTTTTTCTATTAAAATATTAAAATCTAATATACTCCCATGGTACTACATATGAAAACATAATTAAATACGTTACGCAAGAAAAACTGGTAGATGCTTGTAAAGATTCATCATAAAGTTTCAACGCGTTAAATGTGCTGAGAAGCCTCATGAATATTTTAGGAGTATGAATAGGATGTGTATGACAATTCATATCAACTGAGTATGTCAGTGTATGCTCCAATTAGCATGAAATTAGCATTCTGCCCATCGCCTACAAAATACTATCAAGCTTAATGAGTGGAAGTGGAAGATTAAAGCCATTTGTCTACGAATTGATTGGTTTCTATCAGTGTGGCTTTAGAATTGAAAAATCAACAACCGTTAACGACAAATCCTCTAATAAGCCCATGAGTACCAAATCGACACCTTCATCATATTTGTTGATTACAAAGCTGCCTTTGACAGCCCTACGCGAACTAAATTGTTTGAAACAGTGCCTGAGTTCGGTATACCTGCTAAGCTTATACGGATATGCAGAATGACTCTGATAAATACCAGGTCGGCTGTGAGAATAAGAAACGGACACATTTGTTACCGAACAAGTTCTCAGACAAGGTGACAGCCTCTCGTGTATCTTATTTAACATCATAATGGAAATAGCCATGACTAGAGTCACATGCTGCTGCTGTCTGCCTACACAGATGATATTGATATAATTAGGCGAAATGTGGGAGAGGTTAGTGAAGTGTTCGGAAGAAGTGGCTGTGAACCAGGACAAAATTGAATGAAATTAAACCAATCCGAGCAAATATAAGTTACGACGGATTATCAAAATTGTTTAGAGATAAGACCGTCTCTAGAAAAACCAACTACTAGCTGTATGGGACATTAATTCTACCAGTCCTATTCTAGTTTTTGAGCGGAAATTACTGCATAACTTTATACCGATATGGATGTGGTCACAAAGGTGATGGCTATCGGACACATTATAAGAATGGATGAGACAGCTCCTACAACAAACGTATTAATAAGCCGGAAGTGCAAATAAGGATTCGCTTAGTGAAAAAGGTTTGCTTGGTATAATATAATCTGTCAGTGATCAACAGTTATAAATCGTCAATTAAATATGTATGAAGAAGAAAACAGTGTGTCATAGACACTAGTGCCGCACCACTAATCGCTTAACAAATTATATGAAAATGTGCGGGATATCCCGGAGTGTTGTTTTCTAAGTGGGACCACTATTGATAGTGCGCTATAATTACAGCCAATAAAACAATTTTTAGAAGAGCGTAAGTTCAGTTATCTAACGCACTTTCATTCCCTGATCATTGAGTAACATTTCTTGGATTTGATTGACAATTTCTAACATAACGATCTTTATTAGACTACCTGATCGTTTAGAGTTATTTGACCACAATGGAACCCACTAAAATACTTTATAAATATTGAAATTGATGTTGGATATTTACATAAAAATTACTCGTAATGTGTTATTAACCCCCGAGATTCACTTTTTTTGTTTTCCTAAAAATGAATTATTTAGTAGTAAAGTAATAGGTAACAGTTGAGTATATCGCCACGAATCCTTTAACTAGGGTTTTGAAAAATAATATTTTAGCATATCGATAGATATCATTTGTAAAAATTCTTATATTTTTTAATATATGACCGTGTATAGTGAGTTTGATCTAAACTGGTATACCGATGGCTTTAAAATAAATGACTGTGTTGGTGCTGTCAACCCGATTTTCTTATGTGTGGAGATTGGCTTAGCAATAAGGTCCAGTTTTTTTTTTTTTTTTTTTTGGGTACCTGGACACTGCGGGATAGATGGTAATGAAACAGCAGATGAATTGGCTAGGAAAGGTTCCGTGACACCCTATATTGGTCTGGAACTTTACTATGCAGCACCAGTTACTACCATCCTCAATCTAATCAAGGATTGGGAAATTGCCAGATGCTTGGAACAATGGAATGCTCAAAGGGGACCTCGCACTTGTATGGCGGCGATCAGTTCGCAATTCGGACATTGTTCTGAGGCTCTCAAGTATGACAGGCCTGACTTAAAACTCCTAACGGTGTTTCTTACAGTGACTGTTAACTTAGAGAGCATCTGAAGAGGATGGCGCTCACATTAGTATGTGGATATTTGTAAACTGTGTTGTTCACAGGCATCAGAGACGGCTGAACACATATTGTGTAAATGTGAGGTTCTTGATAGGTTCAGATGGAAATGTTTAGATAGACATAAGGTCTTACTGGGTGACACATCCACCCTTATTGTTTCAGATCTGCTGGTATTCATTAGGAAGGCAGCACATCAACTGAATAAACTATAGACCGGAAGGGGTACAATAGTGTCCTACAGTAGTGCCTGGTCGGTATGATGATAGTGGGCGTGTTTATTGAGTGTGCGTTAAAACTAATATTACCTACAGTCAGAAGTAAAACTTTATCTAAAGCTCTGCTACTGCAATGTATTTATGATGCTTAAAATAACCTTCTTTTAGAGTCTCTTTTTTTTATTCAGGTGAGTCTGCATTTTTATTTTTAGGCCTTATTTTTGGGGTTGTTTATTAACTTAGCATTATAAGGGCAACAAAAATTCATTTTGAAACAGAATAATTTTGTTAATTTTTTTTTTAATAAATATTTAACAATATAAGTAGGCTAGTGGGTAGTAAGTTGGTCTATAGATGGCTTCCCAATGGGTTAAAGAAGACGGTATATTTGTTTCTTGTTTTGTTTTGAATTTTTTCACAACTTAACGGCAAATAAGAGCAAAACCATGAAAGAGAGAAAGAGAGCGGTAGAGGCAGAGAACTATAAAATTCATTACAAAAACAATACGTAACAATAGTAGTGAAATAGTCGTAAATAAATTGTTATTGTCGCTGTTGTTGTTATTGCTGTAGTTGTTATCATAAGTGGCCAGGTGATTGTGCCAGTTTCTCAATTTTTCTTTTCGTTTGCTACTTCTAAAATTGGCAGTATTTAAGGCCAAATGACATAATTTTTCTTTTTCCTCTTTTTTGCCAGTTTAGTTAGTTGAAGTCTTTGTTTTGACATGTATTTTCTTACTGACTATACAAGTAGAGACCCCCGCTTATTAACGTTGACTTAATGTAGAGGTAATAGGCCTGTGTTTAACACTTTTAATTTTTAATATTTTTTCTTCTTGACAATTTTCTTTGATTTAAGCGCTGGTTGCGTTAGTTTTGTTTGTTTTTTTTGTTTCTTATAAACAAAATGAAAATAATTGTTTGAAAAATGTTTATGACCGGGGGGAGGAGGGCGTCATAACATAAAAGTTGTATTACAAAATGTGTTAATAAGTAAATAGAAATAAATAAATATTGTTGGCAATATTTATTATTTCAGTAAATGTTATAATTTTATTTTCAAGGTTATTTAATTAAATAATTCGCGGAGAATTATAATTATAATTGGGTCAGACCATATGAAACGTTATTTTTTAAACATATTAATTTGCATAAATCAATATTATAAAAATTACAGTTTTATATAAAACAATTTATAAAAAAAAGGATATTTATTTTTAAAACTAATCTTAAGTATACAAAATAGGCTCTTTCCACAAATTTGTTATTATTTTTTTATTGTTTAATTACAAACTAAAAGTTTTATATAAATTTTTTCTTCTAAATGGCATTACGCACTAAAACCTCTTGTATCCATTTGGTTGTCTTCTGGACATTATGATAAATACCCGGTTGATGATCGACACCACAACCAAAACCGGCACTGGTAATGCCCACTAAAACATAACGACCTGTTTGTGGTGTGAAATGTTTTGAAAAAAAAAAAAAAAAAAAAAAAAAAAAAAAAAAACAATGAAGCTATTAAATTCTCATAAAAGTAGGGGGAAAAAGATAATTTATTACATGTAACACTTACCACGTTCTTTGATTATAAGTGGTCCACCAGAATCACCTGCCGTGGAGAAAAATATTTTTAAATATTTAAAAAAACAAAAAAAAAGTAATTAATTTTATATAACAGCCTTAAGGTATGCCTTGAGATTTTTTGTTTGTTTAAAGAAATAAATAAATTTTGAGACAAACTGTGTCTGTGTGTGTGTGTGTGGTGTACCTACCCAAACAGGCATCTTGATGGCCATCAGAATGACCAGCACAAAACATTTCATTAAACAATTCCACTTCGATTTGTTTACTCTCATGCCAGCGCAAACATTCCAAGGTTGCTTCAAAAAGAGAAATTTATTAGTTTGTTTCCTGTACGTTTTTTTTTTAATTGTTAAACAATTTTTTTTTTTTTTTGTAGATAATCACAGCTTAGAACACCTAGCCAACACCATTTTAATGGAAGATTTTTGTCTTTAGATGTTAAAGACTAGAAAACAGCCTTAGATTACAATTTAATTGCAACTTTCAAAAATAACTTAATAAGATTGTGCAATTCGTCAAAATCAAAAACCCCCATTCAGCGAAAAAACAGTGTTTTCATCGGCGTCGCTCGTTATTAAGTAAATCAGTCTCCACAACATAGTTTCTTAGGATCCTCTAATCATTGCTATTGAGAAGGTTCATGTCCAATTTTTTTTTTCTCTTTCCTCCGTCACTCCTCTATGGAGCGTATTGGTTTTACATAAAGCATCCATTGCCTTGTTGCAGTTTCATTACTCAAATTGATGTTTAATCTATTGTAGTTCGTCTCCATATTCTTTTAGATGGATTTGTCTGGAGGGAGTTTGAAGTCTCTTTATTAAGCCCTTGAAACTGCTATCAATTGTTTCGCCTTGTCTTGTAGCACCTGGGCATCGACACTTGACCAAAAAAATATAACTGTCACTATGACCATGCTCGTTAGTTTAAATTCTAAGAAAGCCACCGCTATTATTGCTCTTTGGTCTCCAGTGTGTTATGAAGAATCCATAGGTAGTCACAGTTGCAAAACGGTACCAAGATTCGCTACATTTACATCTGAATTTTTTAGAAATATGCCGCCGTAATTCCGGTAAAACCAGGGCATATAAAGTGGAAGTTTCGAACGACTCAACGTCCTTCACGCATGTTCTACAATTATCCGACTCAACTCAACTCATTCTGTATAAACGTACTCTCAATCCAGAGAGACCTTTAAAAATGTACACAAAACTTCTCCTACTCAAATTGAGTGTTTCAATCCTACTCTTCTCATCAAGGTTCCGATCCAGCGGCTTCGAATTATCCAGATAATACATACCCCGACACTGGCTGAATAGAGGATCAAAACCCTCTTATAGTCTAGCACTGCTCTCAATTTGACCTTATCGCTTATGATTGCTCTATTGCTTTGTTCGCACGACACCTTTTTATTGTCATTCGATCTCTTATTCATAATACAACCCCCGATTATGAAATTAATTACATAAATTTCCATACAAAATCTTGAGGGAGAATTACTCAAATTGTAATTCTACCTCTATTACTTCAAAATCAGTGTCATCTCTAATTCTTATAAAACTTAGATTAAAGGAGTTTTGCATACTTATTAGCTCTTAATTAAAATGTTTTAATTATAGATTTAACATTACAAATTTAATTAATTGACCTCTCTAAAGTATGCTGTCAAGTACAAAAAAAACAAAAAATAAAATAAACGAAATAAAGACAGCAAACAAAACAATGGCCGCTCGCTGCATTGACTTCATGTGCTAGCTGTTAAAAGGTGCCGTACGAACGGTAGAATACAATTAAGTAATACAAACAGAGAAAACAAAGTAATCCGAAGTCTCGTGCGAACATAGCATTATTGCCATCCGTTTGTCAGTAAATATGTTAGCCTTCAGCTTCCCTAATACAATTGATACCCTCCGTGATAGCCCTGACTTCAGCCTGAAAATCCCATTATGTCTCGGAAAGCGAAAGAAGATTTTGGTCTCTGGGTTTTCAATATAGAATCCGTACAGCAATTAATTCCTATCAAAGTTTATTCCATTTAGTAAAGAGCAGTGCATTATATTCTGACTTATTGGCTATTGGATTTCTAGCCATGGTGGAAATCTATACTGACAACTGTTAATTTGTAAACTAGGTTGGCAGTGGATATTTTTTCCAAAATGCTTAACCTTAGAGTGTCTTTCCGTCTCCTGGACTACTGTAGTGTTTTCTAGGCCGAAGCAATAGCTATTTATTATGTTGCACAGTTGCTTTGGAGTAGTGGAGCTCCTACTACTGTGTGTCAGTCATAGTCAGGCGGCGATAAAGTCTATTTTAGGCCCTAGACTGGCTAGTAACTGTCGTATTTCCTTTGCATTACTCTCACGGTAGTCTTGTGAACACCTCATTTTGGTTGCTGATTGCTCATAGCGACAACTCGGGTAACTCAGCACAGTTCTTTTGGACATTCATCCACACACAAGCTGTCTATTTGACAGAACAATTTTTTGGACGCTGACAGATTCTGGGCAAAGAAGGTATCTTACTTGATTACTTGACACACTTGATCTAGATTGAATAGGGAGCGTACAAATCAGCTGCTGTAAACTATACCGTGATAGTCCCTTATCTACTGTATTCATTGTTATAAGTTAGTTGTACTTGCCATACAAATTTTATCAAGCTCCCCAACGGCAAGCCAAGGTACGTCAAAGGTTATGGTGGTGCGGGTGTAAAACTGCACTAACCTCTATTCCTACAATTTTTTCAAAGCGAATAAGCGAAATAATTTAAAATCTTCAACTTCCAATGATCTGAAAAATTCCTACAGAAATCCTACATCTTCTTCGTACATCTTCTTCGTCATTATTGCTCAACTCGAAGTATGAACACAGTCCTAAGTCTTCATCTTAAGATCCAAATTTGTAATATATTGATATTAAATCGTTTTCCCACAATCTGATTCATTTCTGGGGACCCACTTTGAGCCGTTTCTTTAATTTTACTTTATTATCTACTTACTTATTATGGGAACACTGGCTACTTGCAGCATATTGGTACCCGCCTGGCCTAAACTGGCCTCAGTTTTGCCCCAACCGGCTACAGTAGCTTTACGTCCTATCAAACGTATGGGATATATAGGCAGACAAATGGGCAGAATGTGTTCGCTGAAAACAAGAAATTGAAAGAAAAGATGCCACAAAAACTTTCGCTTCCTAAAGCTTACATCAGGGTTTCCTGCTGTGCTGAGTTGCCTAACGGCAAGTCAAAACTAGTTGGAAACCTTTCACAAGAGTATCTGACGTAAGCTTTTGAAAATTTTTGTTGGAATATTGAAGAATATGAACCCACCTAAAGCCAGTTGGTTTGGCCAGTTTCAATAAAGCCAAATCATAACGATCCGGTTGAGTCATACGAAACTCAAACAGTGGATGTATTATTTTCTGTATGACATTATGCTTTTCAACAGGCAGAGGCTCTTGCGCTTGACCCAGATTTTGTGTATCCAATTCACCCAAATAGACGGCAATATCCTGAAGACGTGCCTGTTGTACACAATGGGCAGCAGTTGCCACCATATTCTTTGAGACTAAAACACCTCCACATTGAAATTCGGCTATGCGTATATGAGCCTGCCAAGGATATTCGGCAAATTGCGCTGGTCGACCGCCGATAATGCGTTTTTGTAAAGTACGTTGAAAATTACGGGCCAAACCACATTCGGGCTGAAATATTTTTCAAATAAAAACTTCTTATAAAGAAGTAAACAATCTATACCAACCTTCAATAAAAGTTCATTATTATCTCTACGCCTTAGAAATACCCTTTTCGGCAGAGCTGTGACCTTTTTATTATATTCAACCAAAGCCGATTCTACTAAATTGGCTGCGGGTGATACTTCACTTTCAGCTGCTATACAGCAAGAAAATAACCATTTATTGGAACCACAGCCTCGAGCATGTTTACCACCTTGCAGCCAACAGGAAAAGGATAATTTACATGGCCATACACCGCTTTGGTGTACACACTCTAATGGCACACCCAGTAAGGTATTGAGTATATCTGAAATAGAGGATGACTATTATTGTGTCAATACAGGGTGGGTAGATTGAAACTTACTTCCTTTAGCTGATTGCGAGGCTAAGGCTATAATCGCAACATAGAATAGACCAAAGATAAGAGTCACTGAATTCCATAAGTACATGTCGTTGTTAATACTCGAATTAGGGTTACCGTTGTTGCAGCATTTCTTACAGAGAATATTGTCTCTCAGCTTGGAGACAATTGTTGTTGTTTTTCTTTTTATAATAATTTTGGAAATTATTTTTGATTTTTTTTTAAATTTTTGTGTAAACTATTAGCTGATATTCTACGAACTGTTTGTAATAAAAAAGTAGGGGTTAGTGAGCCAAATTGTCAAAATAAATCTTTTTTTTTATTTTTTCTTATAGATTTTTATGAACAGTGAAAACAAAATTTCCGCGATTACTTTCTCTTTTAGAGCTGCACAGTGTCATGCAGAGAGCAGTCGATAGTGGTACTACGGAAGGTGGTGTCCTATCTCCACTTGTCGGGAACCTTGCACGCTTCTTACTTTAGTTGATTCCTCGAGTGAAAGAATTGTCGCTTGCGCTGACGATATCGTCATTGCGTCATTGCAGCATCGTGTATGCGTACACTACACTATCTGACCAGTTCAATATTGCCCTGAATATTGTATGCGGACGGTGCAGGCAGTTTCAACTTAATATTAATTTTTTTAAGACCGATAAATAGCTCTTCACTAAAAGCACAAGATACCTTTTTTATATAGCCTAGCGTTCATCGAATCAGACTGCTTGATAAGAATATGATGTCTGTGTGATACCTACCCTACAGAGGTCCCTCTTCATCTGAATGTTTGCCAAGCAAGAGACTATATTTGTAGAGATAACCTAGTGTCACGCTAACACATTATATCTATCCTATCCCTTGGTTGGTACCACCTTGATCAAAAAGAAGAACCCCCTTGTGGCCGTCCTATCGTTTCAATTTTAGTTTTTATGGATTACAACGGTGAAGTGCATCATGAATTTTTGCCAGAAGGCCAGCCAGTAAATAAAGAGTATTATTTGGGCGTTATGAGACGTTGACGTTAGCAATTCGCCGAAAGGGACCAAAATTGTAGGCAGAAATTCCGTGGATTTTGCATCATGATA
The DNA here is from genome assembly GCA_023159175.1 of Wohlfahrtia magnifica. NCBI lineage: Eukaryota > Metazoa > Arthropoda > Insecta > Diptera > Sarcophagidae > Wohlfahrtia > Wohlfahrtia magnifica. The sequence continues at coordinate 11,279,903 of JAKWBJ010000485.1, read as the reverse complement.
ACGCACCGTCAAACAGTGCTATTATTATTCGAAATTTTTTGACGACAAATGCAACAAATACCTTTCAGCAGTCACAGAATTCACCTGATTTGGCTTCCTGTGACTTCTTTTTATTGAATTGAGTTAAAAAACCATTACATTGAGGGGAAATAGTGGAAAAATCGCCGGAAGCACTGATGGACATAGCGAAAACCGAATATAAAAAATGCTTCGAGGATTAGTTTAGTCACTTTACTTACTTTGAAGGGGACAATATAGATGTATTGGATATTTATCAAGCTGCGAGGTTGATCCTGAGCTAATTTCTATATCTACAAATTTGCTGCTAGTATCTAACAGAAGTATCTACTGGAAGTTAACCAATCCTGAGCAGAGGAGGCTACATTTACTTGCGAATAACTTCTGTTCTTCCAATTCGTTTGACTCTTCTCATTCAGCTCTCTTTTTCCGATGGTTTGACGCAGCTATCGCACTAGGATATGGAGCTCTATACGCAGGTGGTTATTCTGGACTTGGTGGCTAGCTCTAGGGCATCATTCTACGTGCTATCACGCTATGTGGGCTCAAGAAAGCATTGACTCATCGAGGTTACCATACTTTCCTTTTCTATCCTATGATTGTGATTGCTTTGAGTAATTTCGATGCTTAAAATACATCCCGCTCTGGTCCATCAGTCGCGGAAAAAGTGCAAATTGTAAAGCAAAACCAAGACTCAAGCTGTCAGATGATATCGGAGTCACTAAACATCAATAACAAATCAGTTTGAAATCATTTTAAAAAATCTGGCCGAATTATCATCAAAACTTTGTTGAGAAGCAAAGAAATCGCAAGCATTTTTTAAACGGACCATTACGGGTGATAAAAAAATGCTTAAACACAAATTTACCGGTGACCCACCACATACGAATTCAAACTACAATTGTGCGAAACTATCAATTCAGATTTCTTCTGTTCTCATCTTGGTCGTTTGAACAAAGCAGTTAAGAAAAAGTGATCAAAATCGGCCACATACATCTTTGGTGCTCCATAAGTCTTCTGTTCTCATCTTGGTCGTTTGAACAAAGCAGTTAAGAAAAAGTGATCAAAGTCGGTCACATACATCTTTGGTGCTCCATAAGTCCGTGACTTGCTCCTGTCAACAGGCATCTATAGGGTAGGCCATTTCCAATTTAAATTTAAAAAATGCAATAAAAGCAAAAATGGTTTGAAATTTTGACGAATTTATACTTTGGTTGTGAAGTACCGCAGCTGGCCTCACAGTACCCCCATTCGATCGGTCTAATTTTCGAAAACTTTTTCGAGTGTATGGACATAATTCGGGTAATTAAACGGCCATCAATCGATTGTGGCATGAGATGTGTGGCAAGTTGAAATCAAACATCGTTCACATCAATACCATGAAGAGCGGGTACAAAAAAATCGGTTATCATGGGGCGCTAGATGCCTCCATTGATCGTAATGGTTGCGCCGTCCTCATTTTCAAAGAAATATGGGCCAATAATGTCTCCCCTCCACATGCAGCGCAAAACAGTCACACGTAATTGGTGCATTGTCTTTGGTAAAACTACGCTTGGGTTTTCTGAGTCCCAAATACAGGAAATTTGCTTATTAACGTACCCACCATCCAAAAAGTTGTATTTTTTTGTATTTGTTTTGGAAAATAAAGCCCAATAAAGCCCAACGTTGCTCAAGCGTGAATCGATTCATTTCGTTCAGTGGAGATAATTTACTGATTATTGCCAGATTCCAAATAACCGCTGGTTCAAATATAAATCGATAGATTGCCCACCCTATATCATTTGACTTCTATCAAAATGTGAGCAAGGTGCGTCATTTGTGTGTTTTTCGTTTTTCAACTGCAATATCAAGGAAATTTCACGACGTTTAGTAACTAAGGATAAAACGTGGCTTCAGCACAGCACGCCAAAGACCAAGCAGCAGTCAGAACAGCGGGTTTCAGGGGGTGAAAGAAGGCCAAGGTGGATTTGTCAGTCAGTAGAATCGTAGCAACCGTTTTCCGGAATGCACTCGGTGTAATCCATATTTACTACTCTAAAAAGGGTCAAACAATTAATGGCGTATATTAGCCAATATATGGACTTGTTTTGGTATCAAAAAAGGACAGAAGCAGTGTTGCAACATGGAATTACCAAGCTTCCTTCGTAACTATACTTTACTTTAATATTTTTAGTGGTATAGGGTATAATATTATTTCACTAGCAATACCACAGTCATTTTTTAAGTTGACAGTGACACCATTGACTAGAATTTCTAACATAAAATGCTCCACTTTTCACACATCACTACAATGTTACCAACGTTTCTGCGGTGGTAACAACGGTTTCAGTGTGAGTGTTTATATGCTCGCATGATTAGAAAGACAAATATTTCTTTTATTTTTATTGTTTTTTACGCTTTAATTTCTAATGATTGTTGTTGTTGTTGCGACGATGACCAACCAGAGCCAGAGTCATCATATTAAAGAAGAAACAAAATTGTATAGAATTATTAACAAACAAAAAAAGTGAATAGACAAGTGACTACTGTGTGTTCCATATTTTTAAAAATCATATTTACTTTGCTTTCAATAGTAATTACACAGGCAAACAAAATTAAACTTTTTTGTTGCTGTTAAAGCTGGCGCTGTATTTAAATTTTTTTTTTTTTTATTTTTTTGCGCTCACACAGGAAGCTTGAATGAATTTCCTTAATAATTGATTTATTTAGCTGTCAGTAGGCTGTCACCATATAATTGATTAAGTTTTCATGTTTTCTCACACTTCGAGTCAAAAAACATTGATGTTCTGTGTTAAGTTTTGAATGAATTTAAACCGGAGTTTCTCACGCTATGGTCACGATCAATTAGAAACTTTTATAAAACGGCTTTGTTTTTTCTTAATTTTAAAAGTTATTTTATTTCGTAAAATATTTCAGTACGTTTTCCTTTAAAAGCAGGCAATATTTTAACAAAAATTCGTTTCTTTTTTTTCTCTTTTTTTTCAAAACAATTTTAAATTTAACGTCTTTATACGTTGGACAACAAAATCTAACTGATGTTTAGAAGAGTAAAAGTAACCAACATTAGCATCGTCATTGACAAATGAGAACAAACAACCAACCAACCAACCACTCATCCATCCATATGGCTTGGATGTTGGAAAAGTTACAACAGGTTCCAAAGAAGTTTTGCTTTTCTACATCATTTCAGTAATAGCAACAGCAACATCGACTTGTGTTTCATTTTCTATTTAATAAACGTCTTTAAAAAGAAAAACAAACAAAAAAATTCAAAAAAGATTGGTAGTTAAGAATATAATCACTTTTTCATGAGATTTTTTTCCTCTTTTTTAAGAAAGAAAATAAAAAAAACGAATTTCTAGTTTCTTTCATTATCAAAAGCCTGGTGGTGGTAGTATTCAGCGTTCGGGTTTTTATTTTATGATGTGTTTGGTTGCATGTCATCTTTAATTGCCGGTCGGTCTCTGTCGCCGTACCAATTCTTCTGCATAAAATTATTTTTTTATTTGTATTTTTTGTTTTAATAACCTCTAGTCAAAATTTAACTATACAGGTTAGTAAAACATTGTTTAATGTCTTTAACCCTTTAAGGGTCAAAGGCAAGCTATTTTTTTTAACCATGAAAACTGGGTTGAACTTAAATATGCTTTAATGCAATTAAAACTTGATGATGTTCATCTAAACAAAAACTCTCTATAAACGAAAGCATATCATGAAAAAGAAGTAATTTTTTTGGTGGCCATGAAAAACTGGCAACTTTGTCCACAATAGAAAAGATAATCAATTTCAAATTATTAAAAATTGCATAAAACTTAGTAACCCGTCCTAGGTCCTAGTAGCCAAGAATAAAAAAATGGTTATGCACTTTACAGTTTGAAAAGTAAAATTAACTAAAACACACATAAAGCTATGATTTCAGTTTGCCATCATGTAGGATATATTGGGTATACAAATTAATAATATCGATTTGGACAACATATGGCATAACTATCACATATGGTTTGTGTCAATAATAACAAATATGGTATTTGGGAGGGTAAACATCTGTCATTATAATTCAGTATTCGATAGACGCCAAAGTGTAAACGCATATTTTTTCAATCTCTATAATAATGTCGCATTTTGGGCCTAAACAAGATATTTTGCGGGGAAGTCTGATAACCTACTTTCATTTGAAGAAAACGCCTGCTGAAAGTTATCGATTATTGATAGAAGCTTACGGTCAAATTGCACCAACTCAAAGCACATGTGAACAATGTTTTGCGCTATTCAAAAGTGATAATTTCGAAAGGAATACAAGGATAGGTCTAGTCACCTGAAAAAGTTTAAAGACGAGGAATTGTAAGCATTATATTAGATGACGAAGATTGTTTTCCAACGCAAGACGAACTTGTATTATCATTGGGAGTTACACGACAAGCTATTTCCCTACGCTTAAAAGCTTTGGAATTCATTAAAAGCAAGGAAATTGGGTTCCATATGAATTGAAACCATGAGCCGTTGAAAGACGACTTTGCACGTCGGAAATGATACTTGAACGCTATAAAAAGAGATAATTTTTACATTATATTGTTACTGGTGCTGAAAAATGATCATTCGAAGGTACTGTTATCAAAATTAAGATTTTTTGAAACAAATTTCACTAAAACTCAAATCATCACTAAAAATTGTACTGCACTCGATATTGCAATACCAACATCTTTTTTATTTGAAGTTTAAATCGTTGAAGTGTTGAATGGGTGTTTTGTATTATAAGCTGTTGAAATCGGGTCAGACGATCACAGGCGTTTGAAAAGAGCGATCAACGAAAAACGACCAGAATATTCTACCAGGCACGAGGCCATAATCTTCCATCATGACAACACTAGGACACATGCTGAAAGACCGGTGGAAAACTATTTCCGTCTTATAGCCCAGAGCCTGCTCCTTCTGACTACCATTTGTTTCGATCGATGAAGAACGCCCTTACTGGAATACGTATTCCGTATCGAAATCGTCAGACGATCCTTTTGAGGTAGTTCTCGAAGCGATATTTGTTAGGTAGTGCGATCCTCAGGCCTGTCGCTTCTAGTCTCTTCAAATTTCTTTATAATCTTGCAAAGTCTTTGAACAGTAGGTCGTTTATGACGACCATAATCCCCACGTAACGCTCGAAAACTGTTGTGCTGTGTAACTGATGGCACAAACATATGTCGTTCAGTTCATAATCTTCAATTGCAGTTCATAAACTTCAAAAAAAAATCGGTTATCAGACAGTCATAGCGCTTACTGTCATTTTTAAAAAAATACGGCTTCAGACCATAATGCGTACAAAACAGTCACTTTATACGGATAAAATGGTTTTTCCACAATCATTTCTGGATTCTCCGAGCACCATATATAATAGTTTAACTTGTAGACTTAATCACTGGATGAGAAATGAGCTATATCGCCGAAGAAAATTTTGTTCGATAAATCAGTATTGAAAGCTTCTTGCTCTAAAACTCAATCAGCATATCTACGGCATTTTGCATGGTGAACCAGTTTTAATTGTGGCGTCAGTTGGACTTTATATGGTCGAAGATGCAAATCCAAATTCAAAATACGCTGTAATAAACAACTGCTGAAAACGCCGTATAATCGACAATACGGATTAGCCGTCACACTTTCGCTAACAGAAGCGATATTTGTTAGGTAGTGCGTACATTGCGACGATCCTCAGGCCTGACGCTTCCAGTCTCTTCAGATTTCCTTATAATCTTGCAAAGTCCTTGCACAGTGGGTCGTTTATGACGACCGGTAATCACCTCGTAATGCTCGAAAACTGGCCACGTTTGAATCATCAATTTTGTAATAAGTTCTAGCTATTTTTACGAGTTGTCAAACGATCCATATAACCAATAACCTTGCCAGATCAGAGGTTTTGAGACCACTAAATGGATAACCGGATATTTGTATTCCGTGCAAATAAACTTTGGAATAAATATGAAAATGTTTTCCATAATTCCTAGTGGGAACATATGGCTTCCACAAAGCATCTTTGCTTTTTGTCGGTTTGTTTGTAATTATTTTTGTCTTCCAGATAAGCAGGTAATCGGTCCATTGTAAATGGTGTCTAGGATAATTGTTGCCATTGCCCAGAAATAGCGCCCGCTGTTTATTATACGATGCCTGGCCCATACGATGGTGTTTTCGTAGTTGATGCTTTTTCCTTTGGCAAGGAGGTGGGTAGGGTCATGGGGCTTCTTGCATAAATCATCAAGAGGGCTGAAGCCTCTTAATTATCTAAGATTTGAACCTGGGCAGCTTCTGTTGTATGCGAGCATTTTCACCACTACACCACGCCTCCTACAATAAATAAACTAAAAACTCTTCTATTTGAAACTGGAACAAGGCTTTGTGAAAGCCATATTCAGCGGCTAAAATTGGCTAAGCAACTAAGTGCAAACTTAGGTAGCGTTCAACAGTCTCTTTCTCTTCCACATCATCATAGTTAGGAGAGTGAACGTTATATTTTGTTGCCATTTGACGGGCATGGTCACAACTCGGCAAACGCCTTGTTAGTACAGCCACTAATCTGGATACGTTCCTTTTACTGTGGCCTATGAGCGATCTAGTGCGCTTGATATTAGGTTCGGCACATTTTTGCCTTGAGATTATGCAGGAATCAATCGTCTTATATGTGGAATTTGCCTTCTTTTAATAGACCCTATTCGGAGATGTCACTAAAGCAGGATAGGATCCAAAAAATGGTTGGATTAGAGAAGAGGTTTAGGGCGTTCAATGCACTCTTGCATTTCCTTACTAACCGAGAGGTAGTGGTATATGCTTTAAATGTAAGGATGACGATTACCGACAAACATTTTTTTTTCAGAATTTTGACTTCTCGTCTTTACTGTCTTTTCAAAGCATGGTTTCATATGACGGTAGTCACTACGTTGAAAATCCATGTACTGGGCAACAAACTGCTATCTCAGAAGAATCTCTATATTTAGCCTCTTGAGACCAATTTTTTGGGTTGGTGGTAAAAAATTTGGCTAAAGCGCCTATTTAGAAGGCATTGAATATAAGGGGTGTTTTTTATAGAGGTATAGAACTTTAAGTTGCAATAAAACAACGATGGATTATTCGACTGAATTGAATTTTATGTATCCGAAGATAATCTTGTGGCATTACATTTTAAATATGATTTCTGGCATATGACCGCCACGGCTGGCGCGGATGTAGTCCAATCTGGACGTCCAATTTTCGATGACTTTTTCCAACATTTGTGGCTGTATATCAGCAATAACACAGCGAATGTTGTCTTCCAAATGGTCAAGCGTTTGCTGCTTAAATCACAAGATCTTGGAGGCCAATTCACAGGTCCAAAACGTGAAATTAGGCGTTCACCAAACGTGTCTTTCAATAAATCTATTGTGGCACGAGCTGTGTGACATGTTGCGCCGTCTTGTTGAAACCACATCTCCTGGACATCATGGTTATTCAATTCAGGAATGAAAAAGTTAGTAATCATCGCTCTATACCGATCACCATTGACTGTAACGTTCTGGCCACCGTCGTTTTTGAAAAAGTACGAACCAATGATTCCACCAGCCCTTTATGGGGCCAAACAATCAGTTTTTCTGGATGTAACGGTGTTTCCACATACACTTGAAGATTACCTTCACTCCAAATGCGGCAGTTTTGTTTGTTGACGTGGTCATTCAACCAGAAGTGCGCTTCATCGCTAAACAAAATTCGCTTATGAAAATCGGGAACAACGGAAATCTCGTTTTGGGACCATTCGACGAGTCTATTCATGATGAATTGCCAAACCAAACTGAGAATAAATCACTTGACAGCTGTTAAATCGGTCGCCATCTTGAAAAGTAATGCCAACTTAAAGTTCTATACCTCTATAAAAAACACGCTATATTTTTTGTATTAGGATGGAATAAAGAACATACAAACACGCTATCACGCTCTCTTTATCAAAAATAAAAATAAGAAAATAAAAAAAAATATTTCTTTACTCTAAAGTGGCTTATGAGACCCTAATAATTCGATCTAAACAATTTGTATGTCGTATAGATCGTTGTGGGTAATTTGTCGTTCTGTCAATTATTTTCTTATAACCTTCACTATCTTAGCTTTCTTAACAAAATAATCACCTTCACGCCTTTTCAAAATTTAATTTTCTTGCTAAAGAATTCCAATAGGCCTTCGTTTAGTTTCTTATTTAGTTCATTGTATATATTTTATTTACAATTAATTATTTTTATTTTGTATTATTATATTAAAATTAAAATAAATTACATTTTTGTGTTTATAAATATAAAAATATTATAATTAAACGATTATTAAGTTCTGGTTTAAAACTAATTTGTTTCTTCTGATCGTATTCTCAATTTAAGATTTAACAGATCAAAAATTTACATATTTTTTAACAAAAAACATTATTTTAAATAAAAAAAAAATTGTTAATAAAACCGTTAATAAATATCAAATAAACTTAAATTAATGAGATGAAAAGTATCAAAGAAAAGGGAGAAAAAAAAAATAGACAATAAAGGATAGCATAGGTAGTAAGAGAAGAAATTCCACAAAAATATGGAAATAAATACTCGTATATTCTCTCTTTATGAAAAGTGAACACTATTTACAAAAGAATTGTTTTTGTGAGCAAAATCGAATAATTGTGATATTGTTTGTGATTAAATACTGCCCGTTAGGCCAACAACATGTGAAATCCAATCAACAGTATAGGGTACACGATGATAAATACCGGGTTGACCGCGTGAGGCACACGAGTAACCAGCTGATACAACGCCTGTAATGAAAATTAAACAAAAATTATATTCAAAGTTTCTTTTTTAAAAGTAAAGAGGTTTTAAATACCTATTAAATACCAGCGGCCATTTTTCTCATGCATTAGAGGGCCACCACTATCGCCTTGACATGAATCTTTACCGCCATTTCGATAACCGGCACACATCATTTCAGGATATATGACAACGTTAATGCCGTTCTGTCTATGCCATCTTTCACAGATTCTAGAAAAACAAAATTACATTAAATTTATTTAGTACTTAATGAATATAATAAAAGGTTATTTAACAAATTAAGACGCTTTATTTTAATATCAATTATAAATTAATATAATATAGGTTTAGCTTAAGCACAAAGTGTAAATTCAGCTAGCTGAATGCATGTAAAAACTTTGCGAAATAAGAATTTTCCAATATTTTACTGAGATTAAGAAAGTTCAGCTTGCTGAATATATTTTAAATTCATATTTTTATCACAACAGGGTTATACATTTTTCGGTTTTCGGTAAATTTAAATAATATGATTTCGATAATTTTGTTTAACGCTTGGACCTTGCCATTATGTACGCAATAACCGCCTCTGAATTGGTTGCAGCAGACAATCGTTTTTGAGTGGTTCTCGGCCACTTTTTCCCACATTGCGTAAGGTATCTCAATGATAACTTGACGAAAGTTTAAATGCTCCAACGTTAGGGGAGCGGTTTTTGATCGTATGATCTTAGTGACTAGTTGACGTCGCCAAATCGATAAATTACTCGACCGCTGAATTTCTCATAGAAAAAAGTCAATATCGGTCGTGTTGCCTGGCACGTGACACCGTTATATAAAAATCGCATATCTTCCTCTTCAAAATTTTTCAATAGCAGTCCAAAAAAAAGTCGTTTATCATATGGCCATACCGATCTGAATAGGGCTCAATACCACCTTCAGACCACAATGCGCACCAAACAGTCACTTCTTCCGAATGCAATAGCTTTTTCACAATCACTTCTGGGTTGACGTAACCAGTGAGTCAGAAATGAGCTTCAACGCTAAGGAATATTTTGTTGGTAAAATCAAAATAGCAAATCTTTCGTTCAACAAATGATATTAAGATAACAGATGTTAAACGACTCAGAACCTTGCTTGACCGGCGGTTTTTAAACCACTAAATGGCTGACCCCATACAATGTGCATATGAACTATATTCAGCACGCAGTTCATAATTTTAGTATACATTAAATTTTTCTTCCCTAATTACTTTTTCAAAATTATTTTAGAAGAAATTGATTTTTATTTTACATGTCATAACGCGTTTTAAGGTAAATCCACTTAATTTGTGTGTATATTTTTTATTCAGCTAGCTGAATCATCACAAATTAAAAAATTAAAATATTTTTAGTACCTTTTGATATTTAAGTGTTAATATCAAAAATTTATTTTAATTTTTTCAATATTAATTATCATTCTTTTACTACATTCAGCCAGCTAATTTAATAAAATTATATGTACTTTCTAAATTTTGTTAGCTGAATTAGCATAACATACTTTTTCAGATGTTTCTGTTCAATTTTGTTTTTTAATTATCACTGTTCTATTATATTCAGCTAGCTGAATTATTAAAATAGTTTTTTTTTTGTAAATTTTGATAATATAATAAACCTATTTCAAATAAATTTGAATTTTTTTCAAATTCAGCTAGCTGAATTAAATATTTAAAAATATCTTAACTTGGAGTTTAGAAATTCATAATTTAGAATTATTAAGCTAGTTGAGTAAGTGAAAAAATGCAATTTTTTATGTCATTTATTTTATAAACTTACCTATTTTCAATAACTGGTACATCAACAGCCTGTAAAGTTTTCGGTCTTAAGCGAGAACCGGGATTTAAAGCACCCCAACCTGCAGCCCAACCGAATTTACCTAAGAAATCTTCATTCTTTTCGGGCAAACAAATGGGAGCTAATTTTTTAAAACAAAAGTAATTCATTAGTTCCTACATAATATCTTTACTGTTTTGTCCACAATACCTATATGGGGCATAAAGTGTACTGTTCTTTCTAAAGTCAAAACGGAAACATCAAAACGATCTGCTTGTGGTGTAAATTTGAAATAGGGATGTACATCAATGCGTCTGACACCGAACGTATAGGCTGGCAAGGGTTCTACAGCAGAGTTAATAACATAATCGCCTAAGGTGACATGAACTTGACGTGGTGTAGCTCTGGCTACACAATGACCAGCGGTTACAACATGACGACGTGAAATTAAAGAACCACCACATCTGTTTTTGTTAAAAAAAAAAAACGAAAAATTTTAATAATATTTGATTATTGATATTTCAATACTCTAAACTTACCTTGAGGAACCTATTCTTATATAGGCTTGCCACGGAAATGAGCCAAAACCAGCATCATCACCACCCACTATACGCCTTTGAGCAGTTTGTTTAGCCAGCGATATGCCGCAACCTATAAATCAATAGGTTTTGCATAGATTTTAAGAAATATGTAAAAGTATGTAAATACATTATTAATTAATTGAATTACTAATTAATTTAATTACAAATTAATCAATTAATTTACAAACAAACTTTAGTGCAAATTAAGAAAGAAAAAAGCTTTCTACTGATAAGGCATAACAAGAAAAGCTTAAGAGAGAAAATGAGAGAGAACTATTGTGTGGTGATGATTTAATAATTTATTATACGAGTAAGAGTAAATATAAGAGTTTATATAAGAGTATGATTTAATGCAAGTGTATAAGTGATTTAAGATTTTTTTAAAAACAAATTAAAAACGATTTTTGGCTGATCTTCCGCAGGAACAGTAATTAAGTTGGTTCGTTCATTCATAAGGTTATATAGTCAGCGTATTGAGCGTTTAACCTACACCTGAGAGGCTTTTAAAAAATGTGATAAAACAAAATTTAAGAAACTACTACCACTACTACAACTCCCCTTAACCGGAACCTCTAGAAATATTTAAAATATTTATTTTTCCATTAAAATATCATGTTTATCTAGAAACTACTCCAATTACATTACAAAAATCCCAAGAAAAAAAGGAAGTTTTTAAAACATACAAATTAAAAATAATATTTTATTTTTTAAATTTTATTTTATAGGCAATTACATGCAATTTAGATCATGCAACACAATTTTATTAAAAAAAAAAACCAAAAAGAAAAAGATCATAAACAGCGTGCAAAATACTTCAACGTTATTACCAAATTTAGTAATGACATGCCAAAAAACAAAATTAAGTAAAAGAAAAAATATAAAAAAGCATGCAATCATTTGTTGTTTCAAAGAGGGGGTGTTCAGGCCCCCTAAACTTAACACCTTTTTTGTTTTTTTTATTTTATAAGATAAGAGCTTAAATGGATTAAATTTTTGCAGCAAGTGCTACCTTTTTACCCTCAATTATTTGTATTGGTTTTCATTCAATTATTCACTCATAAGTCGTGCGGTTTTAATAGTCTTGTTTGTTGCTTGTTTGTTTGTTTGTTGGTGGTTTTGTTTGTTTTTTTTTGGTCTTAACACTCACTGGGATCATTTTTCACTGGTCCATAGTTCTTTTGCGGAAGATCAGTCAAATCGATTGTATGGCCCACATAGTCTGATGTGCGTAAATTGGCTGATTTTGCTGTGCGATGACAGCAGCCACGTAATAATCCATTACATGTGCCCTGCAAAAGACCGCCAGTCACCCAGCAGCCTACAAAAAATTCACAAGTGCCACCGCGATGTTGGCATTCCAGTTCGCTTGTGATGTCAGCTGTATATATATACACGTGAAAATAAAGAAAAAGAGAGATGGAGAGAGAGAGAGAGAGAGAGAGAGAGAGACAGAGAGTGGAAGTGGAAGCATACAAAATACCAACAAAAAAAAATTGATTAATACAAGCAAGCAGTGCTTTAAAAATTATATATTTTTTTTATAGTTTTCTAAGCAAATAGCGTTAATTGTCAGGAATCTGTGGAAAACACTTTATGCGACTTTAGGTAAATGATAGAGTTGATCTTAGAGTCAGAAAAGTAAGCGCACATATTCGTTCAGCTCCATAAAACAAACTAGTTCGCTAATTTAGTTAAGCAACTGGTTTTCGAGAAGCCAACTATGACATAAAACGGTTCGAACGGTGTATTTTCTTTTTGTTTATTATTTGAAAAAATGTTGACGGTTAAATGATCTGTTTACTTCAGTTGAACTAGCTCTTTTCATAAATTACACAAAATTCGAATAATTAGCACTTTTATCTGTTGTAGCAAACTGCTAAGGCCAGCTACTAAAAGTTTTACAAGGAACAAAACAAATTTTTATCGCTTACTGCTCTTAATTATTTACCTGAACTATTTCGTTTGTGAACTGTACAAGCCTAGTAAAGATCGAGAATCGCTTTGCGAGAGTACAAAATTCATATAAAAATCAGAACGTGTGTTTAAAGTGAGAGCAAGTTATTTTTCTTTGCTTCTTTTTTAGTACTATTTAGTCAGTTAATTGATCTATTTACTTAAAATGAACTAGTTCCTTCAATAATGTATTGACATTCGGATGAGAAGTCTAAAAAGTTTCAATCTGTAACAAATTGCAAATGCCAGCTATGTTACTTAAAGTTTTATAATTTTGATGATGAAAGAGCGAAATAAATTTCTAACTGCACTTTATTATTCACATGAGCTAATTATTCTGTGAACTAGTAAAGCCTAATAAATGGCGAAATGTAGGAACTGATGAACATATAAAAAAAGAAAAAGAAAAAATCTTGACTTTATTCGTTTGTTAAGAAATTATTCCAAGATAAAGCACCACATAAGCATCACTAAAAAACTGTGAAACTAAAAAACTGAATTCAATGATCAAATGAGGTTGCCAGACTTGAAACCCGACTTGACAATCTTTGGCTTTTTCCTCTTTTAAAGTGTGACTGTATCTCTAAAAAAAACTCAACGCTAAACTAAAGACATCAAAAGTATTCTGAAGTTTGGAGAAGCGTTAAAAGCACAAAGTTCTCCTTTTTAAAACAAACCTTCTAATCTAAGATTAATCTTTTATATCTACTGAGACTTCAGCCTGTACGTATATGTCCCTTGTTATCCTTGAAAAAAATAGCCGCTAAAAACGAAAATGTCGTTTGTATGGTGAATAATGAAGTAGCACTCGAGCTGCCCTTCTTAGCTGATTTTCGAAAACAGCCAGGAGGTATGGTGGCGTAGATAAAGCGCTTGTTTTTGGAACCAGGTAACACCAGGTTCGAGTCTAAGAAAACACAATGCATTTTCTTGGTTTTCCAAGTTTGAAAAATGATAAGGCCTTACTTAATCCATTCCAGAAGCCAACTGATTCGCCTGATTAAGTGACGGAATCATCTACGAACATCACAGCAAGGTCAGCTAACTTCATTTCTTGTCAAACTAACTGCGTCAAACTAACTTTGGAGTGCTGCAGAATTTGAAAAAATTTCAAATAGAATCTGGCTCCCTTTAAGTATACTATTCGTTATCAACCCTATTTTTACAATTCAATAAAAACCCTTCATCCTATTTTAGACCCCAAATATAACGGTATTTGGCAGATAGTATTCGAGAATTTTCCGGCTCGTGCGATATAATTTTCTTGATTTGATGATGTACGAGTACAAGTATTTGTAAAAAGCTTAGTTTAAATTAGTCCTAAACCCTTTTTTATAAGGCCCCAAAATACATACCTTTCTCCTTAAATGTACTGGCCGATTGCGCCACCGAGGGTGTACTACTATCCGACGAACTGTCTAAATCCTGTAAACTGAATTCATTGCGCACATCTTGTACGGCAGCCAATTCATTGATGCCGAAATTTTGATCACGAAAGACAACGTTATCGTTGAAATAAACACCTGTGCCAGTACTGCTGGGACCGGTAGCGCCTACATTATCATTGACGGGAAAAACAACTCTTGGACTGCGCGATGACTTATAAGGAAAGAAACGGCTTTTGCGCGAACTTGAAGGATCTACGGCTGGTCCTATATATTCGTTGAAATTTTTCTGCTGCTGTGTATAGGGCCGAGACAAAGTGCCGGTTCTAAATTCAGTATCACCGAAATAAATACCCCTCTGAGGTCTCAGAGGCAAAGCTGTTATGGGACCATTTATATCACCAAATTTAGTAACTTCATCACGATATTGTTTACCTTGGGCTATGGCTGCATTAAAGGTATGTGGTAGGGAACTAGAGCCTAAACTGGAAAAATCATATGAATAGGAAGTGGGTGAAACCTCTGGCTCAAATACCAATTGACGTGTTAGGCGTTTATCTTTATCATCCTCACTAAAGGGACGCTCAAAACCGGTAGTCTCGGTAAATATGGGATTATCTTCACGATATGCCTGAGGTTGGAAGGGATTGGAAGGACTGAGACTATAGCTGGGAAAAGAAAAACCCACACGTCTACTGCTATTCTCCTCACCATGATCATAACGATCAGTGGATGTTAGAGGACTAGCTAAGGCTCCATCATTGCGTTCAGTTTTATCGGAGTAGGCAGGTCCATCATCACCAATTTCCGGTAAAGCGGGATCGACTTTGGCAGCAGGAGGTTTTAAATCAGCTAAAGAGCCGTTAGTTTTGGGTTTTAATTGCAGCAGATAGTTCGATTGGTCTTGCTGTAGCGGTATATACATGTAATTACGTTTACGCCCCACCCGGCTTATATTCGTGGCATGAGCTGGTACCAATTGTTTGGGCACGGTAATCAAAGGATTGGCTGGTATTTCTACAGCAGGTGCAGCTATTATTTCCACTTCAGCCGAGTCTGAACGTCTAATGGCCTGCGGTTGTTGTGGCCGATTGATCACCGCTTTTAAGGAACGACCATCTCTGTAGGCACCGAATGTCTGCACTGCTGAACCATCAGGTCTTATAAGTAAATTGGGAAAATTGGCCACATCGGCTTTCGAAAATTTTTGAAAGGGGGCATATAAATTACGGGCCGTATTTGAACGTCCTTGTTCTGCATTGTGTTCCAGCCAAGGAGCCTGATTGGGCGAACTGCCATAATGTGGCGTTGATGTCGGTTGTACTGGTGTAGTAAGCGTAGCCGGATGCTGTAGTGATGTGGCCAGCGAAGGTGTATGATTATGCCGGTACAGGGCATTGTTATCGATGACCTGGGCTTGTGTTAAGACCAGCAAACTGCTGAGACCTGTTATAAGAGACCAAAGACTGCATTGTTTGGTTGCTTTCATTTTACATGGAGCTTTAAAATTTAGGTGTTGTTGTACAAAAATAGGGTGACTTTGAAAATATATTAAAGGGAAAGGGCAGAAGAGAGAGGCGGTCTGAGTTGTTTGAAATAAAGAAGCGGTGAAGGTAAAGGTGAAGGTGGTAGTTGGCTGGTTTCTTCTCTATTTGCTTTTCAATGTTTCAATTCGCTGTCGTAAGGGGTTTTTAGAAAGAAGAAATAAAGCAGAAACAAACGTTCATTGAACTGTTTGAACGGATGGTTTCGGTAGATGATGGTTGCTGGTGAGTTGGTCGGTTGGTTGGTTGGTTGGTTGGTTGGCTGTTTGATTTTAATCGATAAATGTTGTTTTCCTGTGCAACAGTTTTATTATTATTTTGTTTTCTTTTTTTCAATTTAATGTCGTTGTTTGCTTTGATTCAACTATGAAAGATCAGCTTTGCGGTGTACCTGCCACGGATATCTCGTAAGTTTTGTTGCTGCTGCTGCTGTTGCTTGGATTAGTTGTCGTTATTTAAGGAACTATGGCTTCCACATACAACACACACACACACACACACTCATACATACACAAAACACTCCCGTGCTCACGGGATGAGCTTTAAATAAATTACAGCAATTGTTGTTGCTGCTATAAGTGCTGTTGCTGCTGCTGTTGCTTGTGTTTAAATGCAAAACGTTTAACGATTTGCTGGCAGCGGTTATTGGTCTTTTTCGTTTTTGTTTTTGTTTTTGTTTTCGTTGTAATTGTTGTTGTTGTAAGTGGCTTTTCTTAAACTTGTGCTACTGCTTCACTTGCTATAGTAAATTGCAAATTATTATTAAATGTTGTTGATGTTATTGTTGCCGCTCTTGCTGCTGCTATTACGTGAACATGTAAACAATCGTCGTGTGTTAATAGAGACGCCACATATCATCAAAATCGTGCTGCACAGAAAGCCAGTACAAAGAAAAAAAGCGCAAACAAAAAATGAAAAAATGCAGCACACACAGGTATCGATAATTGACTTCCTTAATGCCTGTAGCAGTCAATATTTGTAGTTGCCCCTGCAATAGAGATGGTAAAGAAGAAGAAGAAGAAGAAAAATAAATTAGTGATCGTATATTTTTTATTTTTATTTTGCAAATAATATTTTTAAATCAGGAAATTTTTGTTGTTTTTTAACGCTTTTTTTTTTTTTTGGTGTATAGAGAGAGGTGAACAAACAGATAATAATCAAACGTATTTACTAATACTTTACGATTATATTGTTGCATGGCATGTTGCTGTTGTTAAGGCATGCATGGTTTGGGATGTTGCTTGGATTAATAGAGGTGGTGTTGGTTGATATGTTGCAGACATTCCTGCTACATAACTACCTGTTACACGTATACATACACTGTTTCTGTTTTGTTGCTATTACTGCTGGTTCTCTGTTTCATATAAAATTTGGAATGCAAGTTTGACCGAATTAATAGTTGTCAACTTAATAGGCGGAAGGACCATGTTTTTTTCTTTATTTTGTTTTTGTTACCATATTGACAGTAAAATATAAATAATTTTTTTGGGTTTAAAAAATGGGTTTTTCACAGCAGTTTGGCTTGCATAAGTGCCGGTATCTGGTTTTTCAACTGATAATGACAGTGAAATCTGTTTTTTTTTTCTTAAATAACAATTTTTTGTTATTAATTTTAGGAATTTTGTGAAGTTTTTGTTTATTTCAGCTTTTATTTAAATGCTAATATATATTAAGAAAATAATTATTTATTAAAGTGGTGTTTGTTATCTATCAAGCCTCCTGATAACAATACAGTTTACCTTTTGAGTTAATGGTGTCTTACATGGATTTGATGAGAAGTTTTCTTTTTATTCACAAAAGTGGTTAAAGGTTGATCGAAAATACGTTTTATAATTTTTTTATTTGTTGTAATTTAATTTAATTTAAATGAATGAATTTTTGTTATTTATAATTTTTCTCTCAGACTCTTAGTTAGACTCTTGGTATCTTATTTCACCTCAGCTTTCCACCACAGTTTTTTAGGCAGAACTTTATACAATAGGGGTGGGTAGTGAGAATCTTATTTGGGAGTAAGGATTAAAGTGTTCTCGCACGGTCAATCGGTCGTAAAAGCCCTTAGCAGTTGGGCATTTATGTACGTCCAGAGCAACACTGCAATGTCACAACGCGCTTAAACACCTAAACTTAGAAATAAGATGGCATATGTCTATGCCAAAAGAGGCACCTGGATCTACTCCAGCCTTTAATTTCGATAGGAGTCTCCTTAAAGGTGATATAAGAGAATGAACAGCCTCCCTCGTGAGGGAAAACTGGAACGAGAGTAGTGGCTTGAACTTTTCCAAAAGGTTTCTAAGCTTTAACGCTCGGAGGCCTGAGTATGCTCTGAAACTGCATAAGAAAAGCCAAAAAACAGTTTCGGGTCACTACGTCTCTAAAAGGTAGCTGTACAGAATGGTTATATCTTACACTAGCACCTGCAGATTATGTTGTGAGGAAGAGTTATCAGTAAATAGTAATTCTAACTAATCACTAACCTTATGACACTGTGAAATGGAAGGTACAGGCTACCGCACTTTTATACACTGGATGAATAGAACTTTCTTGGTTCGTTTCTTTGGCGTATTAAGCCCGTAAATGACAAAGAGTGGTCGCAGTACGAACAGCCGTCTTGGTTCTGACTTAACCATCATTATATTACGTTACCAGGCTTCCTTTGTAAATAGAGGCTGTCTATCTTTAAAGTCTGACCAGAGATTTTATTATGGTGTCGCGAGCACCGGCAACACTTGAAGCTTGGATTCTTATCCACAAATTGGTTGCTTGCATAATTGAAGAAGAGGCTGGGGCAAGAAGAATGAATATGAGCAACACACTCACAAGTGACCTGGTGAAGGTCTCCGAGTGGGGTCGTGTGAACATGGTCAATTTTAATGCACGCAAGACTCAATATTGTTTTTTAACACACAGACGTGATGGTGTGCTGTCATCTGAGTCAATGGGTAATGTGGATATTGAGAAATGAGTTGCTCTTGATGTTCTAGGCATGAGAATTCACTGTTTCAAGTGTCGAAAGAAACATTCAAGTGCCTCGGCTTTTTAAGACAGTGTAAGAATAACTTCATTCCATCTGATCTCCTTAATATTTACAAGACCTATATCCGACCCAAAATGGAATACAACTCTCATGTATGGGCTGGTGCGTACAGGAGATGGCGAAGATGCTCATCAATGACGATAGGGTAGCCAACTCTATCGATTCATTGGAGCACCGTACAAAGTGGCGTGTGTTTCATTGTTCTATCGGTACTATAACGGAATGTGTTCCAACGAAATTAAGGAATTAATTCCTAAAAATCATGTATTTCTCGTATTACTCGTAGAGCTTATCCCTTTGTAGTTGATTGTCAAGTAAATCGCACAACGCATTATAGGGAGAATTCGTTCTTTGGTCGCACTGTTCGGTTGTGGAATAATCTTCCAGCGAAAGTATTTCCTGCCACTTACGACATGAGTAAATGTAAATCTAACGTCCAGAAACACTACTCCCTCTGTCCTCCTTCTAATGACCTATTTTCCTAGTACCAGCACAATGCACTGCATGGGTAGAGACCATCCCCTGGGTGCTGGTCTTATATATACAAAAAAAAGGAGAAGTGCAACAAATTTTGTGTTTTACTTAATGATGACTGGAGTATCATAGTAAGTCAGGTATTACTTACATTGTATTTCATGAAAGTAGACATGATTAAAAAGTATTGGATTTGATTGAAAATTCACTCTTTTATACGTTTCAATATATTTTCTAATTGTTTTTTTTTTCGCAATAATGGGTTATTCATTTCATATTTATGCTTAAAACTTTCTTATTTAATTATCAACAAATTAAAGAAAATATTAAATTTTTATTAGAAAATAAATTTATGTTAAGATTTGTTTTCATCTTTTAAATCTTTATTTTGAATAAATATTTTATTTTTCTCTAAATTAAAGAAGAAGCACTTTTATATTCATTTTTATTAAAATTTTCTTTTTATTTTTATTTGTTAATTTTCTAAGCAAATATAAAACATAATGACAGTCGTCATCTTTCCAATTTTTATTGTTTTTGTTTTTTTTTGGTACGCTTTTCACTTTCATAATGAGTTCAGCACACTTTAGGAGGATGTTGTAATAAAAATCATTTAACCGCAAACAAATCACACTTGCCAATGAAACAAAGTAACAAATATATATATATACACACACACACATTCATACAAAAAACAACAATAAAAAGAAAAAAATGAAACATCTTTTCGACCACGTGAAATGGAAAATAATTTCATGTTGAAGAGAAAACAAACAAACAAAACGGCATTTCCTCTATGCGGGAGTCAATTCCACACAAACACAACAAAAAGTGCTTTGAAACCCACAATTCCAACAACAATTGGTTAATGATCAGTTTAGCGTTAAGCACAGTAAAACAAGAAGAAGAGAAAAAAACATTTTAAACTTGATTTTCCACCAAAGCGAATTCATTTTCATTTAATACAAAGCCATACTTACTTACACTCATGTCACAACTGAGAGAGTATGCGTGCATTTTGCACTCGTAAGCAAAACCGGTGCATAGAGTGAGCATACGACGAGTAAACTTTCCAATCATCATCGTTTACTTTGTTTTTAATGGTTTTCATGCGCAGATGTGTGTGAGTGTGTGTGTGTGTGCTTGTGTTTTTGGAAGAGAAAACCGGAAGTTTTAAGCGAAATTGTTTGTTTACAATAAACAAAACAAGAAAAAAATTAACTGACCTTGAGATTGAATGGAAGTGGTGGCTACACAAAAGAAAAAGAGAGACAGGCAACCGAAAAAACAAATTAAAATCGCACAGATTTTCATTTTCTTTTCTTTCGCTAACAAATATGCCTCAAATTCGATATGAAATGGTTTAAAGTAATGAAATGAAAATGAATTAAAAGTAAATAAAAAAATGTCGTTAAAATACTTTTCGTAACTTGTAATTGCTGTTTGTTTTCTTTGCATAAAACCGATTTTTAGGACATTTACTTTCTATTTAAGGAGAAATAGTTTTCAATTTTTAATTTATTATTTGATGTAATTTTTCTAATTTAACAAACAAATAAAGCTTTTCTTGTTTAAACATTTGAATTAAGACCTAAAAGAGTACATTTTAATATTTGTTTTTAAGGGTTTCAAATTTAAGTTGTTAATACATAATTATTTTTTTCTTTTAATAAAAAATAAATAAAATAAAATGGACTTAAAAAAACAAATATACGGAAATGTTTTATTTTTCTTCAATCATTTTTTTTTTCATTTTTTATATGTATTTCTGTAATCTTGAGCTAATCCCCGTACGTAAACCTTCTTTAAAGTTAAATGTTTTCTTAAAAAAAAAATAAATAAATTCAGATTTGAGGTACCACAAGTTCCTTGATTTACACATATAGTATATTTGAGTTTTTTGTTATCCTTAAGCTTGATTCACACGATTGGCGCAAATGTAGCACTATAACTCAATTTCAATTGTGCTTTATTGTTGTAAAATATCAAAATCATTTCAATTTATTCTGTAAATTTTTTTTTTTTTTTTAATTATAATATTGGTACGTATTGCCAACTTGGATTGTCACACAAAGAGACAACAAATATTGGTGCATATTTGATATTTTTGTTGCCTCATTATTGCCTATTGGGCGGTCACACGTTTGCCGTAACAATAATTCATTGTTTTTGACAATCGTTTGAAGCAAGTGTTTGCTTTCCCGATTTACTTGTGCTGACTAACAGCCAAACCTAAATCAGAGCCCTAAACGTTGTCTAGATCTCTAAAATTCTCATGCCCATACAAATTGTATGAAGCAGAGCAAAATAGCGCCGCGACAACGCTTTATTATTGGAAAATTCAATTTTGATAGCGATTTAAATAGTGTTGGCTGCGATGAAGAAAATAAAGGAAAAAAATAAATAGCCATCTTAGCAATTTTTATGGCAAATCTAGCGATGTCCTTACTATTTCATTTCTATTTAAAGATCTTTTGCTGAAATCTTCAGTTAGCATTACTGTTCATGGCACAGTTTTAATGCTCTTATTTAGGTATGCCACTTCAGTGTCAACGCAACGCTCAACGCTTCTATTTTGGTTAGTCACTAAAGTTAAATAATCCTTACCCTCCTGATAAGGGTATCGGGTACCAGTACATATCTTGTTATATTTCATAGCAAAACAAAATAAAAATATTTTTGGTGAATCAATTATTTTACTGGGCGTGCTGCATCTTGACTAGTTACAGGCAGCGCATATTGTTCGGGTTTTTGGATTGGATTTCGAAACATCAGCCCTGCAAATGTAGTAAAGAATCCTCGATGAGAGGCTTCAATTTCACTGGTCTACTAAATATAAAAATTTTTGGACTGGAGCAACCAAATATATTTCCTAGGGTAATTTGGTGGCCTGAATTCAAATACGTTTTATTTTGTTTTCCATCGGACTCAATTTTTTTTATGGGCGTGGCAAATTTTTTCCCCAAAATATGGTAGTTATGTCAATATATTTTATCATAACTTGAAAACGACTTGACCGATTTTAATGCAAGTACCAGCAAATCTTTAAGAATAAAATTTACTATAAATCACCACAACAACAACAACAGTTTCGGAGTTATTCATAACTTAGATGCGAAAAAAAAATTTTAGCGCAAAATAAGAGCAATTTTTTTCTTTTCAAAAAATCATAAAAAAATTTTTAGAACAAAAATTTTTAATTTTAGGCAAGAAAAAAATTTTTCCACTAATTTTGGTCAAAGTTAGGTACCTGCATTTAATTTTGAATGTAATCAACAATACAAAACCAATATTCGTGATTTATAGCTCATTTTATACCCAACATTTAAAGCTTTTATTTACATGCCTAAAATGCCAAAAAATTTGTATTTTTTTTAAATAAAAAATTCCTCTAATTTTGCGCGAAATTTTTTTTTTTTCGCAACTAAGTTATGAATAACTTCGAAACTGTTGAAAATACAAAAAAAAAATAATAATAATTTTGATGGCGTGATTTATAGTAAAATTTACTCTTAAACTCTTGCTGGTACTTGCATTAAAATCGGTCAAGTCGTTTTCAAGTTATGATAAAATGTATTGACATAACACCATTTTTGGGCGACAAATTTGCCACGCCCAAAAAAAACGGATTTGAATTCAGCCACCAAATTACCCTAGGAAAGATATTTGGTTGCTCCAGTCCAAAACCTTGTTGACTAGTGTTTTTAGTTTGTGCTTGGGATGAGGCTACAGTTTGCACAAAATGCGCCCAATGTAGCCATGTTTAGTGTGTATTTGGACACCCTCTAATCCATATCATCTACTTTGCCATTTTTTTTTTTATTCTAGAAGTCATTTATCTTCTCCTTTTTATTATTAAATGCTGTCTTCCCTCGAGTATACACTTTTCATCTTTTTGCTCACAACAGACAATAGAATTTCGTTTTTGTTGAATCCATATCGGGATGTAGCTGTAGCATTCGTTGGTTTTGACGAAGAGTATCGACAAAGCTTATTCCTCTAACTTGAAGCTGACTGATCAGAGAAAGTGACGTAAACAAATTGTGTCTTCTCATATTTATTATTATATATTTATATTGCCTGTAAAAATCAACCAAAGCTAAAACAATATTTTCTTCTGCGTTCACCTGTTGCTGTCCACTGGTAAATGATTCCATTAAAAGAATAGCTATTGTTGGTGTTACATAAGAGTTAATAAAATATTCAGTAAAACTGTTTGAACCTTTATATCGAAATTACTATTCGTACGCTGTCAAATTTTCATGTGAATAATAGCTTGCAAAGAGTGGCGTGGTTAGAACGCAAGCATACAACACAAGCGGTCCAGGTTCAAATTGCGAGCAGAGGACATGATGAAAAAAAAACTTATTGCGGTTTCAAGTATTAAAAGAGACTTCTACCTCTCTCCAGACAAATCCATCTAAAGAATCCCCCCTGATCTTATAGCTCAGATCTGGAACCGATGACAAACAACAGACGAATGATCAGGAGAAGACGCCACCTAGTGGAAAAAAATTACAATGTTAAGTAAGGATCACCACCAACACTTAGCAAGCATCTTTACAACTATACACAATCATATGGAGGCGAACTGCAGTAGATTAATCATCCGCTTGGCTTGAAAATCAACTTGATTACTGAAACTGCCTTACGTTATTTAAATTTTTCGCTATTGTTGACACAATTCTTAACCTGGATTATAATGTTTGATCAACAGTATTTAGTATTTTCTTTTAAGCAGTTATAATGTTTTTCGAATACCACCATGGATTTTGTCTTCTGGCTCATGGGCTTGTCTAATTAGTTCATGTGTTAGTACACTTGGAATCCATAGTTTCCATTTGTATTCTTCTAAAATATCATACTCACCCGTTGTCATTTGCTTAAACCGTTTAATCTTTTTATCTGGAAATTTCTCTTAATTTTTAGAAAACATTTTTCTTAATTCTTTATAGTTCTCAGAATCAAATTCAATTGTCTGAAAACCTATAGCTGTTTCCGGTGATAAATTCGGCTCCTTTATAGAAATACCAAAACTTGGTAAATGTAGGGCCTATCTGTCTAATCGGTCACTTAAGTCTTTTAAGGAAATTAGCCATTTAAAACTATGATGAAATGATGGAAAAAACATATCTTGTAGATTGTTATCGACATATTTTAAATATCGGCGATTGTATCGGATTTGTCTGCTTGTTTACGTGCTGTTCTTGTAAACTCATTACCAGAACGTATTACAAAATTTGCTGAAATCAGCAGCAAATTAACGATGCTGTCTGTTATAGAGGACTGTATTTTCTCTATTTCACTATTTATACCCATGACCAGTAAAATCCAATAAACACATCAAGTTCTTCCACAAAAATCAAACAAAATTTGTAGGGTTTCCTTTGATCGTAAACCGAGCCTTTTGGAGGTTGGGGTAAGAAGGATGAATATGAACGTCACACTCACAAGTGACCTGGTGAAGGTCTCCGAGTGGGGTAGTGCGAACAGGGTCGATTTTAATGCACGTAAGACTTAATATTGTTTTTTAACACACAGGCGTGGTGGTGTGCTGTCATCTGTGTCAATGGGTAATGTGGATATTGAGAAATCAGATGCTCTTGATGTTCTGGGCATGAGAATTCACTGTGACGTTCGTTGGAATGATCACATATTTCAAGTGTCGAAAGAAGCATTCAAGTGCCTTGGTTTTTTGAGACGGTGCAAGAAATACTTCACCCCATCTGATCTCCTTAATATTTACAAGACCTATATCCGTCCCAAAATGGAATACAACTCTCATGTATGGGCCGGTGCTTCAAAGTCTATTTTGGAGCTTCTCGACCGCGTACAGGAGAGGGCGAAGATGCTCATCAATGACGGTAGGGTAGCCAACTCTATCGATTCATTGGAGCACCGTCGCAATTTGGCGTGTGTTTCATTGTTCTATCGGTACTATAATGGAATGTGTTCTAACGAAATTAAGTAATTAATTCCCAAAAATCTCGTATTTCTCGTAGAGCGCATCCCTTTGTAGTTGATTGTCCAGTAAATCGCACAACGCATTATAGGGAGA
This sequence comes from Wohlfahrtia magnifica, assembly GCA_023159175.1. NCBI lineage: Eukaryota > Metazoa > Arthropoda > Insecta > Diptera > Sarcophagidae > Wohlfahrtia > Wohlfahrtia magnifica. Next base: position 11,254,268 of record JAKWBJ010000485.1, on the reverse strand, counting down.
ATTCGTTCTTTGGTCGCACTGTTCGGTTGTGGCATAATCTTCCAGCGAAAGTATTTCCTGCCACTTACGACATGAGTAAATTTAAATCTAACGTCCATAAATACTACTCCCTCTGTCCTCCTTCCAATAACCTATTTACCTAGTACCAGCACAATGCACTGCATGAGTAGGGGCCATCCCCTGGGTGCTGGTCTTATATAAAAAAAAAAAAATCTTTAAAGTTGCAATATCCTGTCAGGAGTCTACGCGTGTAAATGCTATCAGATGAGTTATGCCCCATTTTTGTGCTGATATTTGGAATTAAGTTTCAAGTTTTATTTGTAAGGCTTATATGACCAAACCCCATAGATAGATATGTACTTTTCGACTCAAAAAGTCATTCTTTTGCAATAGTTTCGTTTATCCATTCGTTATAGTAAACCTTGTCTTTAAAGCACATTGCGCAGCTGAATTGATAATTTATTTCAATTTAGTTTTTTGTAATAAAATTTATTTGATTTGAAATGGTCCATAACGGTTATGACGGTTACTCCACATACAATGATTCATACAAAAGCTTAATTTTTCATTAAGCTTGCCCGCATTCACATCAAATTTAGTAAAAATTGTTTTTTTATTGTTTGAATAGGTACGAGGTTTATTATAAGGGCGCTTGGTTAAGTTCGCTTAAAAATTTGAACGAAAATGAAACATCGTTTTCTCATATGTTATTTGAAATCTACTTTTTGGTAATCAAATAGATTGACCGCAATAATTTCAAATTTAATAAATATTGTGTTTTTGTTGCCTGGGTAGAGTTACACTTGTTATATACTCGTAGAGTAAGTGCGACTGATCGTCTGGCGAAGTCTAGACAGCAGTGAGGATTTTAATACAATAATAGACAACTGGTAATACAACTGGACCTACTCTTTGGAACTAACCTGATCGACAATAATTTTTATTTTCATTTTTTTGTTTGTTAATCATTTACTCCAGTTTTGGTTATTTTGAAAATTAACCAAATGCAGTCAATAATTATGAAAAACAAAAGTATTTAAAAACCTTAAACATCCATTTATTTCACATATTTTGCGAAATAAAATTAAACATTTTTTTAATGCTCATCGTTTCTAAAAAGGAAGGCTTAATTTTTTAATTTTAAAAACAAAAAAAAAAAAAAAAAAAAATACGTTTTTACTATATATTGAACTGACGTATATATATACATACATACGTAACAATTTGTGGAGGCGTTGAGGGTGATCGTGACAAATATGATGCTGTTCATGATAATGGCGAGTTCCATGACATAACCGTTTAACTAACGATTTTATTTAGTTTTTTTTTAATGCCCCTAATTGAGCGCCTAAATGGAAAATAAAAAATTTCTTAACAATAGTATTGAATTTTTGAAATAAAAATAATAGAAATAAAATAAAAGAAACCAACGTTTCAAATTAAATATGCATCGAATAGTGTTGCTAAATAACTGGCAATAATAGTCTTTGTATTGTGCTCTGTATTGTACAATCTACAGAAAACAATTATTTAAACAAATTAAAAAACAAAAAAAATTATTTAATTTACTTTCGTTTATTGCAATATTATAAAATATAAAATAAAAAATATTATTGCATTAAATAACTTTAAATATAAGCAGACAACTTTATTGATAAAAAAATATATTTTTTTTAACGAAATATTTCGATATATTTTTGTTATTTTACTTGTAAATTGTGTGTGTCTGTCTACATATTAAATGGGAATAGAGCAGAAAATGTTTTGGAAAATATTTCACGCCATGTTTATATAGATTTTGTAATAATATTTATGCATTATCTACATACATAAATATATCGCAAACAATTAGAAACAACAAATTAAGTAACATCAAATGGAATGAAAATGCAATTTCCTAATTAATGTTTCAGAAAAATGTATTTTTTAAGACAAAACAATTCAAAGTTTATTAGAAAATAAAAATAACGACATATATCTTATATTCTAAAGGGTCCGCCAAATAATTATTTTTTTTAAATGCTACAAAAAAAAACTACTGAATTTTTTCTCAAATTTCATTTTTTATTTGAAAGTACAACCCTTCCGGTTAATAATGGAAAATAATTTCATTCAAATGGTTGCCTCGGCTGGCTATGCAGTAGCCTACATGATCGGTCCAATTTTTGAGCACATTATCGATTGTGTGCAGCTGTATTTCCCCAATGGCTTCACGAATATTGTCCTCTAAAGCGTCAATTGTCTCTGGCTTGTTGGCGTAACACTTATCTTTGACGGCACCCCACAAATAATAGTCCAACGGTGTCAAATCGCAGCTCCGAGGTGGCCAAACGACATCAGCTCTGCGGCTGATAATGCGATCTTCAAAAACAGGGCGCAAAACATCGGCTGTGTGGCACGTAGCGCCGTTCTGTTGAAACCAAATGTTGCTAATATCCTCCTCTTTAAATTTTGTGAACAAAAAATAACGATCGCCATTGACTGTAACGGCCACTCCTTGCTCATTTTCGAAGAAAAATGGCGCAATTATGCCTCTGGACCAAAATCCGCACCAAACAGTGACTCGTCTTGGCTGTATCGGCTTTTCAATGTATGCGTGCGGGTTTTCTGTGCCCCAAATGCGACATTTCTGCTTGCTTACATACCCGCCAAGATCAAAATGAAGCGAAGCGAAGTTCTAGCATATACACAACCATATTCGCTCAGCGGAAGGATAAAACTAATTATCTGTCAAATCAGACATGATCTTAGTATTACCATTCACGAAATAAGCACTAGTTGAAAAAAAAACATTAGATGGCGGACCCTTTATTATCACATTATAAGTGGTGGGGGTAATATTGTCTCCTAGAACCATCTGTCAATTCAGTATCACACACTTTCCGAATTAAAAAACAGTTCTGGCCGTTTTTAACACTACAAAATCGTAGTGGCTTACCAGATTAGTTTAAATAGTGACTTTTTGTATTTCTAGTGCTGTAACTTCAAATTCAGCACAATTGAACGAGCAAAAGCAAACAACCCTTTTGAACAGAAATTTAAAAAAAAGTGAATCTTGTCTGAACGCGGTTAACTGAATTGTTTTTATATATGTATGTTCCCATCGTTCAATCAATCAATCTGCGTTGTTCATGTATGAAAGCACCCGATTGAATCAAAAAATAAATCTTGTCTTAACCAAACGTACAAACTTGAGCCAGATCCAGAGAGGAAGCATTCAGAAATTGGCGTAATGACAAATGCGATCGTACTGATTCGCTACGCAAACAGGCGAGATCTTCGTGTGCCACATTACTTAGGCGCGACAAGGCTCTACACAAGCAACGCCTACGTGCTAAATTTCTTGCTTTTCCGCGGCGAGCCTTACAGCTTTTAGTCATTCTTTAAAAGACTTAGGATCAGCGCTAGTTCGGTTCCACTCCTTATAAAGAACGACTAAGCATTCACTAACACTGTGGAGAAGGCAAAACTTCTGGCTGAAATGTTTGCAAGTAATTCCAACTTGCCGGAGAGCGATCGACCACTGCCCGAACTTGAAAGAGTATCAGTGATTATGCCCAGTATATTCTTTCGAGCCCGTGCAATTAAAAGAGTTCTTGCAAATCTTGACGTTAATAAGTCTTCTGGACCGAATGGCATTCCAGCACTGGTCCTAAAGTGGTTCTTTTCGACACTTGCACTTCCATTGGCTAATCTCTTTAGTGCGTTTTATGTTGCCGGTGTTTTTCCATCTTGCTGGAGTGGTCGCCTTTGCTGAGTGATCAACAATAGGGTTTCCATAAAGGTTGCTCTACAGGTGATCTGCTGGCGTTACTCTCTGAAAGGGGGAACAGGTCCAATCATGGACTTGAAGATAGTAAGGTTGTGGCCCTGAATATTTCTAAGGCGTCTGACAGAGTCTGGCACGAGGTTCTCATATCTAAACTTAATGTCTTATTGATGTCGGTAGGCTTTTCTCGATTCATATCGAACTTTCTCAGAATCTCACTATAAGAGGTTATAGATGGAATCTCATCCGACGAGTTCAGGATAAATTCAGGGGTATCGCAAGGCTCTGTTCTTTCTCCAACTCTATTTATAATATTTCTTAACGACTTTCTTTTTCCCACTTCCAGTCCTATTTACTCTTTTGCAGATGACAGCAACTTTTGTCATTTATATTCTTTTGATCGTAGGCCGAGACTTTTGGAGATTGGGGCGAAAAGGCGGAAGGCACTTACAAACGACCTGTCGAAAATCTCTGAGTGAGGTCGCGCGAACAGGGTCGACTTTAATGTTGTTTTCTGACACACAGACGTGGTTGTGTGTTGTCATCTGTATCTATTGGTAATGCAGGTATTGAGGAATCATATGCTCTTGATGTTAAGTACGACCAAGTAATTGAACTTTTATACATAATATTTTTACGTTTAAATATTTTTAAAACGTTTGAGTTCTTTTTAATTGCGTCAAAATAAAATAAAACCACGTTGTTGTTGTTTTACAATTTTTATTTCCTTATTTTCTTTTTTATGTAGTTCATTTAAATACGGCAACTTCTTAACTTGCTTGATACTCGTTTATACAACAATTTTAATTACGCCTAAACACGACTTTACTTAATCACAAAAAAACGATAGCTATCACTAATGCATAAGGCGCCGTCTTTTATATACAATTGACATTACTTCCGAATGTTCTTATTCGAATTATTCCCGTTAATTCAAATGTAATATAAATACAAAGATGATCGAATTGGCAGTGCTGCCAAATACACAAATAAGTACGGCATTGACTGGGTAACACATTAATACCAAATATACCATAATCCCACCATATAATTTTAAAGGCGCTGATGTGGTGTATTTTCTTTTTAGGCATTTTTTACTTTCATAACAATATGTTTGCATCTATCGGGCCTATATTTTTAATAATTAAATTGATGACTTTCGTGATGGACCCAGTTACATACTAAAGCTCAAAGAAAAATCAAAACAGTGCGTACAGGTATACCAAAGGTGGCTGAGGTCGATCAATATGATTACAATTACAACCTTTTTGCATGCGTACGTTGTGGTTTACTTTGATTCCCTTGGAAAGGATAAAACGTTCACAGTATTGATGTGAAACAAAAACGCATTGATCTGGCAAAGATAAAGAGATACTTCATTCAGTGTAGTCTTGAAATTAAGCTTCATGTGACTATTTCTTATTTTCAAATTTGAAGAAATGGCTGCGTCCTAAGAGATTTAAAACAAAAATCTTAAAAATATTGATTCTTCGGTTTGTTTAATAAGCCAGTTAAAGTCAAATTCAAATAAAATTTTGCCAGGATCAGTTATGCGAAATCAGTTCATAAATTAAAATAAAAGAGAAACAATTGTAATCAATAAATTAAGGCTTGACTGACTAACTTTTTTTTTGATTTTTAACAAAAATGTCAAGTTCGTTTCTTTTTATTTATTCACTTATTTTATTTAAATACTTTTTAAGATTTTTTGATTAATTATTTGTTTGTTTTGATGTAAATTTTTTCTTTTTGTTTTGTTATCATTACTGACTCATCAAAAGCTTATTTTTTGTACATTTTTGTTTGTTTTTGTCATTAAAAAAATTGTTTACAAAAAATATACAATTGCATTGCATTGTATTGTTCACATTTTGTGGCACATAAAATAGTTGTATAGGTTGTATGTACACATGTATGTGGCACATTGTTGTATCCATATGTCATAGTACCAAATAGTGGATATACTGATACTGTCATCCATCTGTGTTACATCTCATACATCACTGTTCACAAGTACAAGAGCAGTTTTATACCCTTTTTGTATTTCACAGAGTCACGCAAGTGTGGTGGTGGTACACAATATGCGTTTTATGTCATGAGTGAAAGTTAAGGTTTGTCTTTTTGTTCGTTCATTTATTTATTTATTTATTATTATTGTTGTTGTTTTTTTATTGTGTTTTTAATTATGTTATCATTGCGAATCTATGCACCAATGTTCAGCAATAAATAAAAAATATTCCAATTATTAAAGCCATTCATAATTCGATACAAAAGACTCTTTATTTTTTTGGTGATTTACGATGGATCATAACAGAAAACAAACGCTTAATTTTCTACATTTTTAATCGCAAAAGTAAAGGTTAGTTTGCATTTTTGGAGTTTTAATAATTTTTCACGAACAAACTTTCGTTTTATATAAGAAAATCGGATTCAATATTAATCAACTTTTACCCAAACAATTCCTAGGGATTCTACAGGTTACCATTCAATAGCTAATATCGTTAGCATAGCTACCGAAACGGAACACTCACAAAATGGTCTTGGATGATTGTCGGCTGAAGGATGCGCGAATTAGATGAGCAGTTAATACATCCCATATTATAATCGAAAATTTGGATATAAGATGGGTGCCGCGTTTGCCCACAATAGAATATAAACCGTGTCGTAAATATGCTTCAATAGAGTGTTTGGCGATGTTTCATCGCAATGAAGCCGAGTTTTTCTACTTCACACTTGAAAAAATGTGCAGTCAAAGTAGTTTTATCTGCAAGTAACTTTTTCTAAGTCTTCATCTTCCCTCCAGACAACTCTACTTCTTCCAGTTCAACTTTGGTGGTGATGACAAACAGCAGACTAACGATCTGGATAAAACGGCATCTACTGGCTTAAGGTTACAATGTAAAGTAAAGATCACCACCATCACTCAGTCAGAAACTTCACCACTACACACTATCATATGGAGGCGAGCTATATTAGATTAATGACCTACTTAGCCGGAAACTCAACTTGATTAATGAAACTGACATACTGCACGAAAATGTCGTACAAAACTTGATCGCAGAGAAGGACCAACAGTGCCCGGTTTACACAAGTTTATTGCTATAGTTCATGAAACTGGTTTCATTGTTGATGCGCCAAGACGTAAGCGTGCTCGTACAGTGCGTACACCTTAAAATGTCGAAACTGTGGCTGAGAGTGTGCGTGAGTATCCATCAACATCAGCTCGACATCGTTTTCTAGAGTAGAACATTTCACGCCCTAATTTACATCGAATTTTGCGAAAATATCTCGGTATAATGCCTTAAAAAGTTCAATTAGTTTAAGAATTGAAGCCGCATGGCCATACTCTTCGTTTTTGCATCGCTAGATAGGCCAACGAGAAACTGCACGATGCTGTCTATTTTGTCAAAAAACTCATCTTTTCTAATGAAGCCCATTTCCATCTTGGTGGATACGTTAATAAACAAAATTACTGTCTTCGGGGCTCAGAAAACCGAAACGTGCTCTTACGGAAGCCAATGCACCCATTACGAGTGAGTGTTTGGTGCGGATTGTGGAGCAGAGGCGCATATTTCTTTAAAACTGAGGTCAGCGCAATCAAAACGGTTATTGGACCAACCTATGGCACCATGACAACCGATTTTTTTGTGCCCGCCCTTCATGGTATTGATGTGAGCAATGTTTGGTTTCAACAGGATGGTGCACCTCGCCACACATCTCATGCCACAATAGATTTATTGCGTCAACCGTTTTATGGCTGTTTAATTAGCTGAAATGGCGATATCAGTTGGCCGCCGAAAAGCTGCGATTTGAAACCGTTGGACTACTTTCTGTGGGGCGCCGTTAAAGACAAGTGTTATGCCGACAAATCAGAGATAATTGAGCCTTTGAAGTCCAACATTTGTGATGCCATTGCCGTACACTCGAAAAAGTTCTCGAAAACTGGTCCGATCGAGGAAAACCGCGGCAGCCATATGAATGAAATAATAGATATTTAATTTCTAACCGGAACAATTGTACTTCACAGCAAAGAAATAAATTTGGCAAAATTTCAAACCTTTTTTTGCTTTTATTGCATTTTTAAATTTAAACTTTTTAATGGCCCAGCCGATACTTTTACCAGCTTTTTCTATGCTTTTTAATCGATTTATGTGGCAGTTAAGGTCGCTAAGAAACTTTTTGAACCGAATTTTGTATTGTGGTTATGCAATAAAAATTTTTATAGCTTTTGCAGGCATGTCCAGGTTTCTTCTTTGAACTAAAAGAAGGCAAAATTTCACACTTAAAAAAAAAAAAAAAAAAAATGCAAAAAAAAATTGCAAAAAAAAATATTTTTTTGGTAAAAAGTTTGAAATTTTGGTAAAAGCTGTGAAATTTTGCAAAAAAAAAATATATTTTTTTGGTAAAAAGTTTCAAATTTTGGTAAAAACTGTGAAATTTTGCAAAACATTTATTTTTTTTTTTTTTGGTAAAAAGTGTGAAATTTTGCCTTCTGTTAGTTCAAAGAAGAATCCTGGACATGCCTGCAGAAGCTATAATAATTTTTATTCTACAACCACAATACAAAATTCGGTTCAAAAAGTTTCTTAGCGACCTTTTACAATATGACCGCTTACGTTGAATCAGAAAGTGCGTTAGACATACACAATTAATTGCTTATTTTCTTTATTTAAAACCCATTTATGATGTTCAAGGCTTTTAATGAATTTATCAACTGAACTTTTATATAATAAAAGCTTGATCACATGTAAAAAGGAACTGGTCCTGCGCTAATTTTATTTAATAATTGCTTCCTTCCACAGTATGTTGTATAACATATGTTTGACACTTTAACAGTAGAAATCACTTCCTATTTAATCTTAACGATTTTATATTCATTTTTTTCAGTTTTTTTCTTTTTCTTAAATTTTCCTGTTGACTTTGTCAATAAATATATTTTTTTTTTATCACTTTTTATTTGTTTCGAGTCAATATTTTTTTGTTTGTTTTTTTTTTCGTACATTTTTGTCTCATTTCATAGCCATAGCTTGGCTGGCCATTGCATAAGTGGAGAAACTTTTAAATTTTTTTCTTCTTGTTTGATTCATATCTTTTTTAGGTTATTTTATCTGTAAACTTTGGACATATTGCATGGACTCATGGAAGATTGTTATTGTCGTTGGCTATAGAGCAGTAATGAGAGAGCTGGTGAATGGAGGAATGAGTGGGTAAGTGAATGTCGCCAAAATGAAAAAAAATAAATAAATTGTTTAAAAAAAGTGTAAAATATTGTTTTAAAAAACAACATAAAAGATGGCAAAAAAAAAATTGTGTTTCAAGAACTCTTAAACCGAGAAACCAGTTATTATTTCGGTAAATGATGACGCAGAGCTTATAAAAAAAAAAAAAAAAAATTTTTTTTTGAAAAACGTTATGCGTTCAGTTAATATTTTTGTATTAAACTCGTTTACGTTTTTAAGGGCACATCTTTGATTTGGTCTAAATATTTATTGAAAATCAAAAAAAAAAAAACACGCAAGAAATGAGGTTGATGTTGAAAAAAAAAAAAATAATTTCATAAATTATCAAACCAGCAGCAACAGCAGCAGGAGGGAAAGAAAACTGCACTGAAAATAAATAACCAGTATAAGGAAAATCACGTAATAAGCCCATTATCATCAATCAGCGTCATTGTCGTCATCAACTTCATCATCATCGCCAGCAGCATGCAATGATCTTCGTCATTATTATGTTTTTTTTCTTTTTCTTTTGATACATTTTTGTTACCAATTTCGTTGTTTTTTTGTGTATTTTTAAGTTTTATTTTGGTTTTTGTCTTCCAATGTTTGTAACAAACAGGTTTTTTTTGGTTTTTGGTTTTTAAAATTGTGGCCATGGCCATGGAAAATTAAGCAAAAACAATATGTTTTGGTAACATGTTTATACGTTAGTTGAACATTAACACGGACATTTGCTGCATCTAGAAACCAAACTGTTAAAAATATCCGATTTAAACTAAAAAAAAAAAAAAAATTAAAAAAAACCATATACAGCCTTTTAAACCGTTAACGTTTTAAACTGTTTTTCGTTTTTTATTTTATTAATTTTTTTTTCATATTTTTTAAGCGATTTTTGTTGGCCATTTTTTCCAAAAATTTTTTGTCTGAAGTAACGTCGTAATGCGTTGTTGGGAGGGCAGTGTATGTAAGCAAAGCAAGAGTGTAAAAAAGCATTTATTTTTTTAATTTTGTTTTGTTTTTTTTTTTTTTTGTTTTTGTTTTTGTTATTTTGTGTTACATAAACATTTTTTGAAAAATGTTTACCCAATTGATTATGCAAATAATGTTGTTGTTAATTATAATGATAACTAAGTATGGTACGAATATAAGGCTATGGCCATATCACTATGGCTATGACGATGATGATGATGATCATGATGATAATGGTTATTTTATTTTGTTTTATTTTATTTTTTAATGCGTTTTTTTCAGTTGTAATTTTGTTGCGGAAGTAGGCTACTGTCTGCTGTTCAACACAAATTTTATGTTTTTTTTTTTAAACCTCAAAAATAAAAAACCATTATTGCGTTGGAGTGTGTGTTGTTTTGTTCAAGCTATTGTTTAATAAGAAACAAGGAATTTATCTTACTTTTCCTACACAAAAAGATGAGAAAGATATGTATATGCCTGATGACTTTTCTTTCGAAAGGTTAAAGAAATATTTCTTTTTTCGTTTTATTGCTTAATTTGGGGTTTTTTGTCTAAAATTTATTGCTTTGGTGTTAATAGTGTAACAAATTTTTCAAATAATACTATAATTAGTAATTTTCTGTTAATTTAATATCTTTTTTTATTATTTCATTTTATTGAAGTTTTCATTTTTTATTATTATTTATTATTTATTTTTTATATTTTTCTTTGCTTTTTTAAGGCTAAAGAAAGCGTTACTTTTCATCTTCTTTAAGTGAAAAATGTTTCATTTGATGAGAAAGATATGTGTTTTCTTAGAAAACTATCTGAGCTACTTTTGTTTCCTACTATTTTAATAGACCTCATAAATAGGCCTAATTTTTTATTACATGTTAACGTAATTAAGCTACTTTACTATTTCGTAGCTAACCAAAGGTCATTAAATAGTTTTACAACTTTGAATTTTACTAAACAAATATAAAAATATATACATACATACATACATACATATGCATATACAATTTCATCTACAATAGTTAATTAATTACAAAACTTGGCAGTATAAATTTGCATAATGCTTAATGAAATATGTCATAAAAAGTATGGCTTTTATTGCATTGAATTACATATTTTAAGAAATCAAACAGACTTTTGTGTGTGTAAAGAAATGTCAGTTGTGCATTACAACTCTAATTTGGCAGATTTCCACTGTACTTTTTTAAAGCCTCTTCGTGTACTAAACAAAAAAAATGCAAATTTTGTGCATAACATAAGATCAATACGGCATATGTTGTCGTTTCAGTCAAGCTAAGGATACACATTTAGCAAAGCTGTTCCATTTGAGATATTTTGTGTATCATCAATATCAATATTAGCTAACACACAGTCCACCAATTGACAACTAATTTAAAATAAAATGATTGAGCAAAGAGGCCACGCGCATCAGAACCCAAAAGATCATTTGTAAGACATCTTATATGTTCAACAAATCCAGTTGAGGCTTCGGTTTGTGTCTTGACAGAACTAATGTACTCTTTGGAATTATTATAGCAACCTTATCTTGTGAGCTAAAATAACACAGCTTTCACGTGTTTAGATGTCCCGACATACATTGTGTAGAATCTTTTGGTTTTTTTTTTTTAGTTGAGGGCTTTGTGCTGGTTCTGGGAAAATAGGTTGTAAGAAGTAGAAGTGAGTAGTAGAAGTGAGTAGTGTTCTAGAGTAACTACGTTCTATTAAAATGTAACCATGTCGTAAGTGGCAGAAAAGACTTTAGCGTGAAGATTGTTGCACAAACGAACTGTGCGACTAAAGTACGAATCCTTCCTAAAAAGCGTTGTGCGATTCGATCAACAATCAACTACAAAGAGATACGCTCTACGATAGATACGGGTATTACAAGAGTATATGTGATTACTAGGTATTAATTCCTTCATTTTGTCCGAACACATTCCATTATAGTACCGGTAGAACAATGAAACTCACGCCTCATTGCGACGATGCTCTAACGAATCGATAGACTACCCTACAGTTATTAATAAGCACCTTCGTCCCCTCCTGTACGCGCTGAAGAAGCTGTAAAATAGACTTTGAAACACCGGCCCATACATCAGAGTTGTATTCTAGTTTAGACCGGGTATAGGTATTGTTGTTATTAAAGAATTCAAATGGAGCGAAGCACTTGAATGCTTCTTTTGATACTCGATATATGTGGTCGTTTCAACGAGCATCACAATGAATTATCATGGTTACAGATGACAACACACCACCACGTCGGTGTGTCAGAAAACAACATTAGGTCTTGCGCGCATTAAAGACGACCCTGTTTGCACGACCCCATAAGGAGATTTTTTTCAGGTCGCTTATAAGGGTGTCGTTTATATTCTGCTTTTCGCTCCAATCTCTAAAAGGCTCGGCCTACAACCAAAAAAATATTACTGACAATTCGCACTTGATCAACAAGAGGGTATTTACTCAAAATTTTTAAAATTTAACTTTTTGCAAGACAACAACTAACAACAACGTATGCCGATACTTTTATCTCGAAAACCACATTTGAAAGCATTTTCGAAATGGTGTAGTGGCTACCTTGCTATCACCAAAAAGGTACTATTTTGAGTTCATACAAAAGTGGAAATAGAAATGTAACCTATATTTTCATAAGAAAAAAATATGAATAACAAATGTTGCTGTCATCTGCAAAAGAGTGGATAGGCTTGGAAATGAGAAGTAAACAATTGTTAAAATATATTGAAAATGCTAGAGCGGGTACTTAGCACACAATTTTCGAACGAAAACCAATATTAGTGTTCCGATTGTCTCGGTGAGCCTGGATAGTCTCCGATGTATGGTGAGGTTTAATTTCGTTTGCGGCATGCACGTGCCGTATCACTAGGTTCTGCTGAACCAACAAAGGAGAGTGTCGTTCACCTTATATGTCAGTGTCCAGCCCTCACCATCAGACTATGAAGGTTCTTGGCTTGTGTTGTCATCTGCTTGTGGTATCACAATACCCCATACCTCTGGCCTAAGTGAGGCCCCATCCTTCTAGGAGGGTCTGCCACCTAACCTAAGATATGGTGATAGCAATTAAGACCGTTCTCATTGAAAGAATTTTCGTTATCTACCAGGAGATTATCTATGTCCAGAGGCAATCACCCATAACTGGGCAAATTCTCTTTAAATCAAGAGGTTAATGTTTTCTTTGGAGTAAACTACAGGAATAGTGAAAAATGATTAAGCCCACAATCCGGTGTGGCACCCATGACCAGGGAGCCAACCTAGCTTGATCTTGTTGTGTGCACTAAGTTCATCATGTCGGACAGCCCGTAAAAAATGTTGAGATTATCTCACATGTCTCTTGCAGACTTTTGGTCATGCGATACATGTTGGACAGGGCACAGCTACGGTGGGATGATGAATCCACGTGCTGTGTATCGAGGCAAATCTGGCCCCTATATGATCGCTCGGAGTCTATTATAGGGATGCCGCGACTTAGGCTGCGAACTCTTGCGGCTGTGATTACTGGGCACTGGGTGGCTGGTGCCCACGCTAGGATATTGAGTCTGCCGTTCAAAGACTACTATAGTGGTTTTCAGGATGAGGAGGAAGAGGAGACTGTCGAGCACTTCCTATGCCAGTGCCCGGGTCTTTCGGACATTAGGACTGCTTTCCCTGGCAGTCCGTTTCTGGATGCCTTGTCGGATCTGGCCGGTGTGAATATCGGCAGGATCTCTTCTTTTGTACATGCGTCTGGTTGGTTCGGCTCGGACCGGGACGCGGACATATGGTTGTTCATTTTCTGGATCACAGTGGGATCAACGTGTCTGAACGTGTCTGGCTACCCGTCAACCGGTTAAAGCTGAATATTGTTTGTTATGGTTTTTTATTTTGCAGAAACCAAGTCATTGTTGTAATTTTGCTGGGTATGCATAGAAAAACTTCTCTAAATCTAGGTTTCGTTAAGTCAGGTTGACAGGAGAATTCAGTCGCTCTGTCTCAAGTCAAGAAGACTTACATTTAAGCCACAGTAGGCCTATTGTATGCTCCTATACTATTAATTGTTTGAAAGACATCTATTTAACGAAAAATTGGTGTCCCTTTATCGCTCACGAGGAATTTATTCACTACAACCTGGTCAATGTTATTGAAAAGTTCTCCCCTTCCATGCGTCGTCCTAATTTGGACAGAAAACAAGGCATCTACTACAAAAATGTCAGAAAAACTCAATATTTTTCCCGCATATCCTATACTATTAAGATTCGGTTTTGCTCATTATGTAAAGCTGAGCTTTTAAACCAGAGTGTCTCAATCCATCTAAGTATCTTAATAGCGAAAAGACCACGAAAATTGAATGCAAGGCTCAGTAACAGCGATATAATAATAAATGCTATTTATTCATTCGTTTATTCATTCTACAGAAGCGCAGAGCCCAATGCAAAGAAAATTCCTTCTTAAGCTCACACTGTTTGTTGGTTGTAAAATTTTTTGTGAAGACATTTTTTTTAATCGATTAAGGGGCGTTAAATTGAAATTAATTTTCTATAAATAGATTACTGCACCCCTTTTATTTTTTTCAACAGCCTGTTTTTCTAGTACCAGCTTAAGTGTACTACTTAAGTGCTTGATTACAACCCGAGTGCTGGCTTTATGAACAAAACTCTGTTTATTTTTAGATTTTTATTCTTTTAATTTCAGTATTTTATGAAATTTTTTTGAATTCAAAGCAAACTTATGCCTTTAATCCTTATATTTTATATAAAACAGCAGAAAATAGAAACAAAAAAGTTTGTTTTCTAAGTCATTAACAGAAAAACTACTTTTAAAACCCTTGTTTCTTCAGTCTTTCATTGCTGAACACGTTTGTTTCTTAAGTCTTTAATGTAAACAAACTGTAGTGCTGTGAGAGAAAGAGCAAGAACACTAGTGAATTATTCTTTGATGAATAGCAGCCGAGTACAACGAATACGAAGTTTGTTTCTTAAGTCTTTTGTTTAACTTTAACGATTTTAAGTTAAATTGTATATTTTGTGATGAATTTATTGAAATAAAAATAATTCGATTTTTAAATTTTTAAAAGGATTTCAATATTATTTTCTTTTTTTAAATAAGGAAAATATTTCGTCTGACGGGTTTGTTATCAGAAACAAATTTGTTTAACTTTAAATGGTTACAAATATTAAAAAATGAACTTTTTCAATTTAAAGTTATGACAGCAAAGCTTATTGTCTTGCTTGTTTTGAGAGGGTTTTTTAATTTCTTAAGTAATATTTACAATTTCATTTCAGTTAATGTTTTAATTTTCTGTTTTATTTCATTTAACTCCACTATCTATACTCAGCCAAGCAAAAAATTAAATTTTTTCTTTTGTTTTTTAAGTCGATTTATTTTTGTGTTCGTTGATTTGGAATGAATACACCCATCTTTAGCTGTTACAGGGTTTGTTTGTTTATTAAATTTTGTTTTTTTTTATATAAATTTTGTTTGTTGTTATTACATAAATATGTATATGTATGAATAATATATAAAACAAATTTTTGTATTACTCTGTTGCTATTATTATACTTTTAATTACATAATCATCACCATCATCATCATCACTAACATTGGCTTAAATTAAATGTGCCGCTAAATTGTTGCATGACACCAGCAGCTTTAACTAAAGAATATAATGGGAATTAGAGCTGAATGAAAGAAAAGCAATCGAATTAGCATTCATAAGATGAAGGTGTTAAATTAACCCTTTAAATGTATTGGCTATTAAAATTCATTTTATGCTCTTTCGTTTTTCTAATCCCGGAAAAAAGTTGATATTCTGGAGCGTGTATTTTATTTACACTTTAAAAGTGTGAAATTTAAGTTTAAACTTAATATTTAATTGCATAGAATGTTATGATAAATAAAAAAGTTCAATAGTGGCCTAGTCAAGTGACCGTTTATTTTTTTTTTCAAAATAGAAAAAAATTCATTTAAATTCTTTAAGTGGCAAAAAAGACAAAGAAATAAAAAATATAAAAAATTAATGTGTTAATTTTCCTTGTGCCGTAATAATTAGCATATGAAATTAATTTTTTGGTATAAAGCTGTTGGCCTACTGTTTTGTGATAACACACTTTTACTAGTATTTGGTGGTAAAAGTGAACTATAAACGAAGCGGCGCTATGATATTTGTAATATGATGATTTCAAAGACTAAATTAAATCTTCGTTCTAGATGCTAAAGAAATTTTAAAGCACTCTTCGTCGCGCCCTCTCTCGCCAGCTCATCAGCAGTCCCGTTTTCCACTATGCCGCAGTATACAGCAACCCAACTTAGTTTGAGACTGCATCTGTCCAGAAGTGATGTGATGGTCTCTCTGCATGACTCAGCCAGCCACTTGAGCTGACGCAACGCCCAATCTGTGTTCTAATAGCAACAATTTTAACTTTCTCAGGACTGTTATAAACAAAAAAAAAAAAAAACCCGCCCGTAATCAATAATTATGGTTTTCTAGGAATAATTATAAGATAAAGATAATTAGTTTTTAATCGTTATCTCTTTGCCTGGATGAGTTTATTACAGATATTTTCTAAAATAAAATTATTTTTTTACAATAACAATAACCCTTTAAACCGCTGATACACTGGCAAACATGTATGTATGCGTGAAAAGTAAACGGGGTGATGCTTAATTTTATGAATACTATTGGTACTGCACACTTTCGATTTGAACGGCTATAGTAGTATACCATGACAAATAATGCCAAACGCTGAGGTCATTTCGCCAAAAATAATCGACAAAACCATGACATGATATTGAGTATTCGCGACAATAAAACTACGTAAGGTTACTGAGGCTATAGGCTAATCAATCGAAAGTTTACATCATATTTTATTTATATGATTGGATATGCACAGATATCCGCTTTGTAGATGTAATTGTAACTCACACTCGATCATAAGCGCAGCAGTGTAACCACTTTAGACTAGTGTGTGGCATTATTCAGACACAAGTTAAGCGAGTTTTTACGCATTTTTGCAACGGTGTACAAAACTTCTGCCGATCAACAATATCATTACCACAGTTTTCTTGGAATGTACGAGCAGTCATTCTTAAGGGTAAAATAATTACCTATGATTGTAATTTTACGCTTTAAAATAAATTAGGCAGGTACTTGAAGGAACAACAGTTTCATTCAGTATTACATACTTCATTTGAGCATAACATAATATAATGTTGAACTGGTTCAATATTAGTTTGAAGTAAAATTATTTCGATATGGCACAGATGTATACGTGTGTAGCCAGCCAGTCACTTTAACAAATCAATCCAGGGAACTTACTTAAAACCATTGTTCGTTTTTTAATTTGAAGAAATTATTGGTTAGTAAGAGGTACGGGTCAGACGAGTAAATTAAGTCGATTAAATGATCGACTAAAAAAAAAAGGTTTTTTGCTAAAAAAAATTAAAAAAAAAATTCTAATTAACTTTTTTCCGATTTAAAAAAAAAAAAAAATTTCAAATATTTTCTTATTAAATTTTTTCGTTTTTTTTTTCGTGTAGTTTTTGACTGATGATTTGTATTGACTTTGAAGTCATTCAGACTAAATTCTGAAGTTTTTAGGATATACAGGAATCACTATTAAGATTGTATGGGAGGTACCACGCCCACTTGTCCAATTCTGCTCAGTTCCAGATTGATGATATGCGTTGATTGTGAGGTCAAACAGACCGAATTTTAAAATTTCAACTGTAACCGTTCTCAAGGCGTATTAAAATCAATATTTACTTTGTATGGGAGGTACCACTCCCATTTGTCTAATTTAGCCCACTTTTTGACTGATAATTAGTATTGGCCATGAAGTCATTCAATTCATTCGTTCTCAAGATATAATGAAATTAATATTTAGTTTTTGTGGGTGGTACCAGCCTCCCATATAGCTCCTTTCAGACATACAGAGAGATACTGTAAAAATTTCAAGAAAATCGGTTAAGCCGTTTACCGGTTTATAAGGTTCAAATAAAAATAAAAACACACATTCATTTTTATATATAAGATATACGAGTATAATGTTGGAGAGTCAAGCAGCTTGGAATGTCTCAATGAATTTGATGCAAGACCACATCCTGCAAACGAATGAACTGACTTCTTAGCACTCACTCAGAGGATTTCCACGGGTTTTCTCTGTACCTGAACCATTCATCGCTATTCCAGTGGGATTTTCTAGATGAGGGACCAACTCCTTGGTCGAAAAAGAATTTGCTTGACTATGGGAAAATGTTTCTGGTCTAAGACAATCGAAAAGGTTTGTCTGTGTGCCACTTGTTAGATCCCAAAAGCTATTTTTGCTCTACAATAATACTAAGAGTACTAATTTGTATACTTACCAGTCGAGATCTCTACCGGTTTGAGGCTCACTGAGTCGACGATAAGTGGCTTGACTATTGAATTCTAAGATGAAGCAAGTTATCTGGGTTTTATTCTGCCAGGGGCAAACATTTTTCCTGCACATAGTTTCATTGTAAAAGTGCTTTTAGTTTGCCTGGTATCTCCAGTCTGAAGGCTGACGAGCTGGTGGGGTACAAGAGGATATTGCGCCTATTTGAGGGTGAGCCCCTCACTAGAGTAAACCTAAAATATTTATGGTTGGTAAACATCCTGGTTCAGAGTGACGGTGAGACTGGAGCCGGTGTGGTTGGCCCCAATTTCCAAAGGGCTTTGCCTAAGAGCAAATACCCTACGCTTTTCCTGGCTGTGATTTATGTCATCAAGCGTTCAATTACAACATGCGGCAAAAATGAACGAAGCTGAAATGCCTGGGAAATGATACAATTTTTCTGATAGGCGCTGACGAGCTGAACAAGGATCTGTTTTTGAAATTTTCGAAACATCTCCAAAATCTCGAGTTACGGGTAAATAACCGATTTTTTGGACATTCGTGCATTTGAAAGCTAATAACTTAGCTGAATATTACCTGATTTTAAGATTTTGCGGATTTGTAAAGGATAGAAACAGGCCTTTCAAATGATGTTTATACCGCTCAAGTAGTCTTAAAGAATCTGTGTGTATTTCTCAAGCAAACACATTTTTCATCGAATTGTTCAAGAGTTTTTAAGTTTATATGCGTTTTTAATGAAAAAACTGGATGAAAAATGTGTTTGCTTGCACAAATACACCCTAAAAGGTCTGCTTCTCTTCTTTCCAAAACCAAAAAGAAACTTACAATCGGATAATATTCAGCTAAGTTATTAGCTTATAAGTGCTTGAAGGTCAGAAAAACCGATTTTTTATCCGTAACCCGAGATTTTGGAGGTATTTCGAATATTTCAAAAACAGATCCTTGTTCTGCTCGGCAGCGTCTATAGTTACACTTGCCAGGTATTTTTTTTTTTTTTTTTTGTCACACCGTGTTATTTATGCGATGTCAGCTAGTCAGGTGGCTTTAGAGGCTTTGTCATACTGTGAAATTAGATCGAATGCCGAATGTCTCAATGAACTGAGCATTCATAATATCGTTGCTCTATTTTGTGTACCTTGTCATGAAAGCTATCCTGGAAACAAAAGGGCTGACTGTTTAGCGAACAGGTGAGCCCGCCTGGTCTTTATTGAGTCTGAGGCAGTTTTCGCTCTACCTGTGGGATACGCATAGGGCTTTGCTTGACTTATACCGAGTTATCTTCGGATCGTGGAGTATTTTAACCTTGACCAACATATTATAATATAACACATCGATCGTTGTAGTCTTAGATACCATCATCAAAAAATCCTAGGGAATGTACTATGCGTATGCCCTGTATTTGAGCTCATTAGATAAAGTTTCTAGAGGAAGTTATTGTGAGTTTAAAAAGGGCATTTCCTTCTTCACCAAAAAAGGTAACTGGCTTTGTTCCAAGCCCATACATTTAGTGAACATATAAGGCTGCACAAAATATACGTTGGCTCGTGATGCATACGATCTTTTATCCACCTTTTAAATTCAAATGAAATCAAATTTCAATGTCAAATACCATATTTCAAACGAAAATTGCATAAACCTTTTTGGCCATTTTTATGATTTCCATAAAACGTCAATACAAAAAATAAAAACTTTAATTTTTGTTATCATATCTTTTTGTTGTTTTGAAATGCTTTAAATGAAAAGAAATCACATGTTTGTGAGAAATGTTTAAAAGCATTTTTTTTTATTTCATTTCATTTGACTATTTTGCATTAAGAAATAATTGACAAACTCTTGGGATTTATTATAAACGGTGATTACATTTGATATGTTTAAGCTTTTGATTTCTTATTTCATGACAACTAAAAACCTATTTTAAAATTTTAAATCATGATGACAATTACAGTTAAAGACTTAAAACGAAACAGCAGCATTTGGAGGGTACGTTAAATAGAGGAAAAGCCAAGTAACAATTGCAAAATACGTGTATTTTGAAAATCAAGTAAATTAAAGTAAATTTTTTAGCTGCAATTACTTAAAAAAAAAAACAACATTGTTAGCGCATCTAAGAGAGTTGGCTAAAAATGGGTTAATCATAAAGCTGTCTGCCTCTACCTCCCGCTCTCGCTAGTTTTACTTTGATTTTGTATTTCTTTTATTTTCTTCTTTTATTTGTTGATTTAGTCAAAAACATTATTATTATGATTATGATGGTAAATTTGTATGAATTGCTCAACATTTTTTATTTTTTTATTTTTTAATTTTATTTTTTTGTATTCTCTTCACTTCACTTTGCTTTTGAAATACAATAGGAAAGTAGTAGTGGTGGTGGTGGTAGATGGTAGATGAGTGAGTGAGGTGGTTGGTATTTGTGTGGCTGTTACGTTTGTTACGGTGTTAAATGATGTTGTGCATTTTTAAAATATTTTTTGTTGTTTTTTTTTTGTATTTTTCATCATAATCACTCGTTTTGATGTTGATGTTGTTTATGGTTTGAATTTTGTTGCTGCCTTTTGTTTTATTTTGAAAGAAAGATAGAGAAAAAAAGGTGTTTGAACGTTGTTTTTTTCGATTTTTTTGTCTGATATACTGGTAGCATATAGTAGACTAGTATTGTGTACTTTTACGCACTTACCTTACCCAATAAAATCATAAATATTGGCAACCAACACCAGCAGTAGTAGTAGTAGTCAGTCAACCACTTATGTATGTAATATGGTTGTTTTACCAATATTTTTCTGTTTTTTTTTTTTTTTGTTTTTTAAGTGACAATTATTTGTTATTTATTTGCTGTTGTTGTTGTTGTTTGATTATAAAATAAAGTTTGTTTATTTTATTAATTTTACTATTTATTGTGTACGAATATTAAGCCTTATGCTATTGCTTATTATTTAACACTTTTTATGTTAATTTTCTGCTTTTTTTTTCAATATTTTAAAAACCTTTTTTTTGTATAAGTTTTTTGTAAAGAAAGAAAATCATGTCAATGCCATGACATCAATTATTTAAATTGGTCATGTACTACAGGGCTTCCCCAAGCCATTTATAGGACTTTATTAAAAATGTATACATTTTGAATAGGGAGGGATGGGGGGTGTGTTTGTGCAAAGTTATTAAATAAATTTATTGCTCTCTCTACCTCTCTTTTTTAATTAAAAGTTTACTGGCAATTATTAAACAAAAAGTTAATTTGTTATGCAATAGGCATTACAATTGTATTTTATTGAGCAAGAAAAGCTGACTGCAAAAAATCACATTTTACAGAATTTTAAGAAAAGACCTTCTTCGGACCAAATATAGGAAATAATAGTTAATATTTAGGCTTAAAATATTGGCCTTAAATTACAACTGTGTTTTTTTTTTTAAATTGAGGCCAAGTTTTTAGATTATATATTAGGAATTCAATTATTTATTATGTGTATTTGCAATTATTTGTAACAAATATTTAGTATCTGCTCCCATAGAAACATACAAAACAATATATAGGGTCGGCCAAATAAATCTTTTTTTTTTTTTTTGTAAATGCTCTAAAAAAAACTACTGAATATTTTCTCAAATTTCTTTTTTTATTTGAAAGTACAATCCTTCCGGTTAATAATGGAAAATAATTTCATTCAGATGGCTGCTACGGCTGGCCATGCAGTAGCCTACACGATCGGTCCAATTTTTAAGCACATTATCGATTGTGTGCAGCTGTATTTCACCAATGGCTTCACGAATATTGTCCTTTAAAGCGTCAATTGTCTCTAGCGTCAATTGTCTGTTGGCTTTTTATTTGAAAGTACAATCCTTCCGGTTAATAATGGAAAATAATTTCATTCAGATGGCTGCTACGGCTGGCCATGCAGTAGCCTACACGATCGGTCCAATTTTTAAGCACATTATCGATTGTGTGCAGCTGTATTTCACCAATGGCTTCACGAATATTGTCCTTTAAAGCGTCAATTGTCTCTGGCTTGTTGGCGTAACACTTAGCTTTGACTGCACCCCACCAATAATAGTCCAACGGTGTCAAATCGCAGCTACAAAGTGGCCGAACGACATCAGCTCTGCGGCTGATAATGCGATCTTCAAAAACAGGGCGCAAAACATCAAGTGTAGCTTCGGCGGTGTGGCACGCCTCACCGTTCTGTTGAAATCAAATGTTGCTAAAATCCTCCTCTTCAATTTTTGTGAACAAAAATTCGTTCAACATGGCCCGATAACGATCACCATTGACTGTAACGGCCACTCCTTGCTCATTTTCGAAGAAAAATGGCCCAATTATGCCTCTGGACCAAAATCCGCACCAAACAGTGACTCATCTTGGGTGTATCAGCTTTTCTATGTATGCGTGCGACAATTTTGCTTGTTTACCTACCCGCCAAGATCAAAATGAGCTTCATCTGAAAAGATGATTTTTTTTTTTTTTTGGCAAAATCGGCATCTTCTGTAAGTCGATCGCAGGCCCACTTAGCGAAGGATAAAACTAATTATCTGTCAAATCAGACATGAGCTAAGTGTTACCATGCACGAAGTAAGCACTGGTTGAAAAAAAAAAAACGTTAGATGGCGGACCCTTTACTTCACATCGTATCAGTCACACAAACTATAATTGAGCAAAAATACACTAAAAATTTCAAGTACCGGTTCACCTTAAAATTTCTTTTGCAGTTTCTCAACTTTCTAGGGAAAGGATATAATTTTATTCATTAATTAGCTTAAGCTATGCATTTCTATTGATTCAATATTAGAACACCGTCACATTGTATTCTACTGTTCCTACATATTTGATTTGTCGTCGATTCGTTTTTAGTCATCCTATTACTCTATGAAATAATCTATGGGGCGTTTAAATTAAAAAAAATTATTAAAAATCTGAAAAGCTTTCTACGTTGCTTAATGCATGGCCTAAGCTGCATTGAAAAGTTGCCTTGTCAATTTATTGCTTGATATGTTAAATTCGGAATCCAATAAACGTTCTTTTATTCTTTTATAATAAAGTTTTTCTTATTATCATACGCAAAAGAAATTTGTGTCATGCCAGCCATATTCAAAATGACCCTTCTTATTGGAATACCCTCTATAATTTTACTGATTTTTAAAATGAACAGTTGTCCTAAGTCAACCTGGCAAATGGCAAGTAAACGCCATTAATAAAAATGAAACGATATACGATTCAACAATGCACCGAAGTGATAAAAATTCACTTCCAAAATGGGAAAATCTTACGATTACAGTACACAAGACTAAAGCATTTTTCGCCTTCTCGGCCAGAAATTATGAAAATAGTAACTGATGTATGAAGAGCTGAATTCTTTCACTTCGCTCTAGAACAACTGAAAATATTTGTGTGGTAGCCTAGAGTGTTGAGGTTTATCCATTTCCACCCTTTCCATAATTTGCATAAAGACTTAGTTCTTAAGGCTTTTATAGTTCAATTCATATACATAAGAACTAACGCCTACCGACCATCAGCAATGTCGTGTTTTTGCTGAATTTTACCGACTAATTATATTGAGTGGTAAAGCCTATTTTCACCATGATTCATTAACAAGCAGAATTTTCGCCTAGCTTGGCCAGACTTGTACTTTATTTTTCAAAAATTAGGCCGAAGCAACTGTTATGGTGAATGGAATGCGCTGCTGGGAGCTGATTACTAATTTTTTAGACGACATTTATTTTTAACAACACATCGCTGAGTGCCACACAAGTAACAATACCATCGCTTTTTTGCGTAAAAGGTTTCCTAACCGTGTAATTTCTGGAAGAGGCGATCACGATTTTCTACTGAGATCTTTAATTTTTTTTTTTTTTTTTTGAAAGCGTGAAAGGTGAGATCTATGCCAATGACCCACAATCTAATCAAGACCTCTGAGACGAAACTTGCAAAGTTGTCGAAAATATACAGCCGCAAATATGCGAACTGAGGATGGAAAATTTCATGAAAAGATTATGGTCCTGTTAGCGTATCCATAGAGGCTATTTGGCTGATATTGCTCTCCATTACTAATTTCATATCCTTTTCTTTACGATTAAATAAAAATTTGATGGGTTCCCTTAAAAAACTGTTTTGTTTTACATATAAAAATTAAACCTCATATAGTATGACTATATTTTTGACCAAGTTTTTGTTTAAGGTTAAAAGAGCAGTCTGCCAAATTTTTTAAAATCCTTTCCATTTCCATTTTGAAAATTGAAAAAAACCACAAAAAATTTGCAAGAGTTCTTAGTTGTTCGTTTTAACAATATTTCATGTAAATACAAACCGCGGCTACGTCAAAGTTCGTCCATCCGCGTACCTTAATTTTGACTTATTTCACCAGTATCTCACCAATGGCAGCTCTTAAATTACCTTCTTCTGCTTTTCACACCAAATTCAACAGTTATGTTTGACGACGTACTCATTAATTTAAAAATGATTATGACGACCATAAAATTAATGTAATTTACGAAACACATTTCTCACATACCACGAATTAACAAAAAAAAAAAAATTCAATGATTTGCAAGCGTTGTTCATTTGTTATGCTACTCATGATGAAATGGCAAACACTATTGAGCATTTTTATCATATCACTAATTTATTTATTTTTTTTTTTTTGTACTGAAAAATCAAATAGCAAAATAATCCCTCGTTATTTGATTGAAATTTAGAAATTTTTTTTTTTTTAAAAACAATGTTTAACCTTTTCTCATTCCCAACATATAAACTGCTGCTTATCATTCATCGCATCTTGGAAAGTACATTATATGATACAATTCTGAATACGTTTTTTTAATATCATTTCTTAAATATTTATTTGAAATATGTTTTAGTCTTCAAACTAGTGAAACAAATGAGGTTGATGATTCGTAAGATATTTTAGTTTTTACAGAATTTTGTATGAAAAAAATTAGTCAAAAAAAAGACAAGTTGTTTCTCAGATTTGAAATTGTTATACCCGGCAAGTATTAACAAATGCTTAGTAAAACGCTTGTTTCTTAAGTCTTTAGTTTAAACAAACGAGCATTTGTGAAGCACGTGTGTGCTTTAAATAAACCTTAAAAGTAAACAACTAATGATTTAATTCTCGAATGTAAACAAAGAAGCCATTATTTACTAAACACGTTTGTTTATTTTTATTTTTAGTTTTTTTTTTCATCTTTAAGGTAAATGAACTTCTAGAGAGAAAGAGAACAAAGCAATTATTCTATTTAGTTTGCTGTTGTTTCTATAAAGCTAAGCAGGTTTGTTACTTAAGTTTTTTGATTAAATAATTTTATTCGAACTCTATTTACAGTGTAAGTTTTTATAAAAAAAAATAAATAAATAAAATATTAGTATTGAAGTTATTTTCATGATCCTTTTAGTTTCCGCATGATTTTATTTATTTTTTTTCTTATTTTTTAACGTTTGTTTGCTTTGCAAATATTACAAACAAACCAGTTGATGTTCGTTTTTTATTTGCAATTTTTTTACTACAATTTTATATGAAACACAACTACATTTTCCAATGATTGTTGGCTATTTTCAAACTCAATCAAACTTAATCAAACTCAATTAATACAGAAAATTAAATAAAAATGGCAAGTTCAACCAGAAGGAAGGAATAATGAAATACCCCTCCACTTTTCCTCCTTCTGATTGCCATGATCTCTTCAAACCCATTTTTAACACGAAATGCACAACAGTTAACAAACTTTCAATAGATGAAAGTAAACTTGTTTCAAATAATGTTTCTTGTCTTTGTTACTCATTTATAATTTGAGCAACAACAACAACAAAAAACACAAAAAACACAAGAAATCAAATCAAATCTCCTCTAGTTTCATAGAAATGTGATATTTTTTTATTTTAATAAATAAAAGATATAAAAATACATAAATATGTATGTTAGTACATAAATATGTATGTAAGTACATACATGCATATGTATGCGAGTACATAAGTACATATTTATGTTCGTATAATACATCTATATTTATGAACACTTTTTCTTAAAGACTGTATTATTATTTGTGTTGTTTTGTCTTTAATATTGAGGCGCAATAAGTGTAACAAAATAAAAATAAAAACTTAAATCCAAATTGTAAAAAAAATATTTCTTTTTTTTTACTATTTAATGAGAGAATGTGTGCTTTGTAGGCAGGGTTTCTCAAATAGTTAGGAATTATTCATTTTATTGAGATTGATTTAAAAAACTACAAAAACTCATTCCATTGTAAAACGGCCTCTATAATAGAAGTTATTCTGAAACTAACCAAAGAATAATCAATACTTAAGAGAAATTTAGTAAGAATTCAATTAGACTTCAAAAAGCATTCGCTTAAGACGATGTTCATTTATCCACAATCATCCACTGACGATATCCCACTCAACTGTTTGCCATTTAAAAAGGGGTCCTCCCAATTAAGTCGGGTAATATCGACTGTAATTTCATACAGTTTAGCAACAATTTGCATGGAAATTTCATTCGATATCGATTGCCGTAATTTGACCCCTAATCTCCCCCTGGTCCAATCGACATTTGTTGAAAACGTGCAACCTGGTCTTATTAAGCACTACACAGTCGCACAAAATGTGTCCAGTGGTTTTATCTGCCTCTAGACAGAGCCAGCACTCAGTGTCTTCCAAAACACATAACCTGTTGAAATGATATCTCAGGTAGTAGTGTTCCGATAGAACTCTCAGTATCCTAACAATGGCAGCATTACGTAATCTATACAGCCCTTGCCCATAGGAGAAAAGCCATACAAAACGTTAGCCCTTTGAAACCATTTATATGAACTCAATTCAGGAATCATCGAAAGCCATTTGCTTTCGTTAAGGGGACTGCTCTTAAAATTAAATACTTAAAAGCCGATTGGCATTAAATGCGATAACGACCAATGAGATTAAATAGAGGAGAGCGCTGAATTGTAAAAAAACACTAACTATTTACTATTTAGCCAGTGCCAAACTACGCGTTATCTGGATTATAGGATATAAACGAGCGAATGACTCTGCCATTAGAGGAAGAGAATTTGTTGAGTTAAACTTGGACAACAATGGCCGAATTGAAGCAATAGGCTAGTGAAGCTCATGTGATTCTTTGGTCAAACGAGACAGCAGGCAGAACTATAGGCATAAGTTTTCTTGACATACCTGACCTGCTCTAAGATTTTTTATATTTAATTGTAGTAAAGGTTAACAGTTTGCATACGAGACGATAATTTTAATAAATAACTCTCTCTCTCTCTCTCTCTGTTTACAGCTAAGGCATGACCGTCGTCTAGGCTTCCACTAACTCTATTTCCGCAGTACTTAACTATCGAAAGAGATGAGAGAAACAGCAGACCTTCACTTAATGTGCCACTGCCCAGCACTGGTACTAATACGTCTCAGAATGTTGTCAACTCCATTCTTAACATCCTTAACGAAACTGTCAGAGATAAATTTAAAAAATATTGATCCATCAATATAAAAAAAGTCGGGATGGCTCGGATCGAATGATCCTTCCTAATTGTTTTCTAATAATGTAATAGCAGGGGAGCGTGATGAACAGGCCTAAACGGGAATCACACTTGAGTACGTGCACTGACTCTGCCTAAATCTAACCTAACATAAGCTCCCTGGCAGCGAAAAACGATAACATGAACTACAAACATCTTAGAAAGACCGCTCTATTCGTAAATGGAACAACTTTTTTATTCCTGCGTCTGCGGTAAAGCTACTTATTAATGACTGTAGTGTATAAACTCTTTATTGGCTTATGTTTCACGATACTATTGGGAGTTGAATATAAAATCAGGAAGTAGGGGAATCGTTCTCGAAAATTACACTTTAGCTCGTAATATTTTCTCTTTCAAGTTTTTAGCCACCACACTATACGCATAAAGAATAAGCTTTGGAATAGGGGCTGTTTCAATGTCTACTACTCTTTCTTACCTTCCCCCTTAACTTATTTTCCTACCTTCGTAAAAATGCACTGCATGAATTGATTGTTCGAGTAGAAACATTTTTGTGCCTATAAAATGCCAGGATGTCCTATTAGCGCTCTTTCATGGTTTCTATTTCCACCACCTTTTTTGCCATGTTTACACGACCAAATGTTTTTCATAATCCGCACACTGATTCATAATTCAACCCCTAATTATAAGCCGAATTACTTACAACATTTTAAGGGCGAATAACTCAAACTGGTAGTAATTCAGTTTGCCATTCAATGTGATCTCTAATTGTTATTGGATGTGTGTTCACGCTAAAATTTGATCAAATTTGAATCGAGGGGCTCGCTAAAAAAATGTGTAGGCTGGCACGCTACATAATGTGCCAACACCTACGCGCTTATGGCACTGCTGTACGTTCAATACGTTCAATTTTGAGAGCGATCCAGTATCACGATATTTATTGAACGTTTAGCATGTTATACTGATGGATCGAAATCCATATCGCAGTATAACACAATATTTTGTAATTTCTATCACGTGATAAATATTTATTAAACGTGTAGCAGTGCTCTTACGATATGGTCATTTAAATGACGAATGGATTTTACGAATTCCTCGAAAACCTCAAAAAGAGTTGCCTTATCTAGCAAAATACAAATCCATATAGAATTTTTGAAAGCTTTTTGAAGTTAATTGGTTGTCTCAACAGGATGTTTTATTAAAAAAAATAATCTTTGCATACAACTTACAAATGCTTTCTAAAGTTTTACCTCTAAAACTTAGCATACCTACGAGTACTAGAACATAAAACGCAAAGTTAGATATTAAATAACTAAAGCATAACTAAAGGCTAAGCAAGCGTACTACTTACTGCTTACAAGATTTGAAAACTTGTTTTGTAAGTTGTCAGCAAAGTTTGAGAATCACTTCCGCATCCACATACACACACACACACACTCATTTGTAAAAATATATACGCTTACCAACTTGTAAAAATAATAGTAATAAAAAAATACTTTTTTCCTATTTTTTTCTTTTTAAAGTAAATTAAATGAATTGTACTTAAACAGTGAAAAACAAAAAAAAAAACAACAAAAAATGAACACAAACACACAGTTTTTATTTCGGTTTTAAGCATGTAAAGGTTGTTGGGATGTAATGCTACAAATACACTCTAAAAAGGCCAGTGAAATAGTACAGCAGAGCAGCACAAGAAAAAAACTGAAACTGAAACTGAAACATTGAAAACGGAAAAAACCAACCAAAAAAAAAAAAAAAAAACAAAATCACTTTCACTGATAGTGGCAGAAAGGTAAAGTCAAAGTAAGCAGGCTGGCAAACAATCGTCATAGCCTGGCTTGATGTCATAAAGACAGACAGACAGACAGACAGACAAACAGACAGACAGACGGTCAAATAGTCATTTGTTGAGATAATGACAACAGTAGAGATGTGCTGGTAGTTGCAGATTAAATACCGCTGCTGCTCTCTGGCTCTACTGGCTGAAATCATCAACAGTGTTAGTGTACACTACACTGTCACAGCTTCACATTGTCAGTGGATAGTTATTGTTGTATGAATGGATGTCATGTTTCGAATGGTTGTATAAAATTTCAGTTTTGTTTTTTTTTTTTTTTTTTTTTTTTTTTTCTTAAGTAGTTTGCGTAAATCAGCAATGGCTTTACAAATATTTTATCTCAAAAACTCTAGTTTTTTTGAATTTCAAATTGAGAAAAGTAAACGAAAAACGTTCAATTCATGGCAAACATTTGCTTTTACAAAATATTTTCAAGGTGATAAGAAGAAAAATTCGAAGACATTTGAATGAACATATGAAAGCCAGGAATGAGTCCTTTCAAACTTATAACCAAGTTAACGGCTTTCTTATAATATAAAAAATTATAGGAGGGCTGTTTAATAATTACGAGATTATGGATTTTCAGTGTAGTCACGGTTAGTGTACCGCTAAGTGGTATCTATTTATTATTGAACTACTGTTGAAGCAAACTGGTTGGTTTTAACAGCCATTGCAAGCAGACAATCTCATTAAATAAAGTGAAAATGGAAAGAAAAGAATCGGTGGCCTTATTTAGGCTTATTTGTACATTAGAAATTTTCATCAAAGACAAAGGGAACTCCATACCATCAATTTCATTGGTTAAAAAGTAGTTTAACATACCAGTTCGCCTATAGGCTAGACGTCACTCCAAGAAATCCAATAAATTTCATTTGATATATGATATGATACGAAATAATATTGGACAATAGAAGAATGAAAGTGTGCAAAGTGACTAAGGATGTAGCATCTCAACCAACTGACAATGATAATATTTGGTTATGATAATGCCTACTGTGCAATAGATACCATTTTTGCTCACACTCGACCATTAACTCAAACGTATGTTCAAATAAAAAAAGTGTTTGAGTTGTGTGATTCGGACAAATCACAACCAGTTGTGATTAAAAAATAAACGAAACAGTGATTTTACTCGGGTTGTGCACTACGAAAAATCTAATCAGATCTGTTGGCTCTCAAAGAGACAAATTTTTTTGTCAACTGGTATACAGGCCATGTCACTAACATCTGACAGTCCGTTCATAATCTCCACTTGTTAAGGTTAAAGCATCTTTTCAAAAAACAAAATGGTTACAGTGTTAAATCAGTCTTTGAACCGATGCAATCTTGATTTGATTTTATCTACTTAAGAACAGAAAAAGTGGGGTTGTGTAATGGTTGAAAAGTTTGCTTACAAAAACTAGTAGCCCAGGCTTAAAAGCCGGAGATCTTACGAATTTTAATTAATTAAAAAGCTTCAATCACCTTCAGATGACAAAATCATTATGGGAAGGGGAGGAAAGAAACAAGATTTGAACATGTGAGTACCATTGAAAATCACTCATTGTCATTCATATTAATTGAATAGGTTCAATAGTGATTTAGAGGGGTTGTGTGATGTAGTGTAACGCCTACATACAAAACCTAGGAGCCCAGGTGAATCCACTGACCTCCTGTAAGCAAAACCGATAACATCCACTACAAAACATCATAGGAAAGTTCATCTCTTTAACTAAAGACATCTCTCGGAAAAAAAAGGAAATAAAAATGTTAGGAATCTATGATAAGCTAAGCAACTACAGATCACCTGCTTAGCTGGACAAGTGATTACAAAGACACTGAAACAAGACAACGATAATTTGAAGAGAAATGCGCAAAAAATAAAGTATAAGGCCTGATTCGTCAAGACTAAACAACGGTTCAATCATGTGTAATAACTATTTGGCAAAAATCTAATAGTTTGGCTACAAATTGCTGTCTTTGCAACTTCTTGCAGATAAAAGAAAGAGACAAGATAGGAATCTGAGATAAGGAGCAAGGATTTCTAAATTTAAAAAATTGGTGGGGCAGCAAAAGATTTGGGACAATCGAAGAAGTTATCGTTTAACGGATTCTATTTTTAAAGCTCAATGAACTTATTTTGGCGGAGTAAAAAATAAAATAATTAAAAACAACACTGAACTTAATGTATGGAAATTCATCTCAGTGAATGATCCCCACAGTTGCAATTTCTTTATTTTAAGAAATCTTTGAAAATTTTGTAATTTTCAATTCACTTTGAAAACATTTGGTGGTGATTTCAAGGCGATGAATTGAAAAGTTCGTAAGAAAGAAAAAAAGTTAAACAAAATTCGCGGACTTATCAAACTGACCTCCTAACATTTACAGAATTTAAAGTCATATTAATAGCTTGAGGGGTAAACCTGGTTTAGTGGCTAGAGTGCCTGCCTGTAAGTGCCTGTAAGTGCAGTTTCGACAGTTAAGTGGCTTCAACGCTTTTGGCATCAAGATGCTGGACAGAGTGGGTTGTGTTGTATTCATAAGGGATTCTAACCCTAGGCTGTCTTATAGGCTACCTGACCACTGCAGTGGTCTGAGAATCTTCTGATTTATTCATACACTCGGGTTGCGTTCAGGTACTTTGCGTGCGTCACTTCTGGAAATCTCGACTCATTTGAAGTTGAAGGAACTTTCAAATGAGTTCCGGGACACAGGAATATTGTTAGGAATTGCGTTGCTGACGAACTGGCCAGGGCAGGTACTGAGCTCGGTATTTTCGAATGAGGGCCTATGATTGCTGTCCCAATTGCTTTGGTTAAGCTGGATATTCTCCGGTCACTGCCTGATTGGGAGACATGCAGAAAGACTCGGCATTTCCTCACATAACTTTTAGAATATATGTGATTCTGAAGAGGAGGAGGAGATTGTTTTTCACCTCATGTGTCAGTGCTCAGCACCTGCTACCAAACGACGAACGTTTTTGGTCTCCTCTATTTCTTCAGCCTTAACTGTACTCTCCAGAATGAAGGTCACCGCAATTGTGAAATTTATTCTGGAGTCAAAATGGTTTCCTATGGGGACTGTTTGATCCCCGGGATAGTATCTATGCAATGACCTAAATCTCAGGCCTAAGTGGAGTCCATCACCCTACCCAACCTAAACTAAGCCGCCACCCCCTGACAGTCCAGCTCACAAACATCACACGAATATCAGGAGAAAACGCCATCTACTGGGGTAAAATGGCAAAGTTTATTAAGAATCATTACCACCACTTAGAAAGGATCTTCACCACTACATAATCACATGGAGCCGAGCTACAGTAGACTAGTCAGCTACTTGCTTTGAAATCAACTGATTAAAGAAACTGAAACAAGGCAATGAATGCTTTGGGGTAAGACATATTCCAAGGGGAGTGACGGAGCACTCGTTAGCATATCATCACTTCAAGACTGTCTAAAACAAATATTTTTGGTTTTAAATAGATATCTCCCTAGAAGATTTTTTAGTGCTTTCGAGCCACACTTAACTAGACTATGTTAACTTTATAGAAAAAATAAAGGTCAACTAAAACACGAGTAGTACGCTTTTTTAAAATTTCAGTGGTTATGGATTTTTTTTTTTTTAATACGGACTATTTGCTAAACACGCAAAATTATTTTAGTGATCACACTTAATAGTATTGATTTTTTTAAATCTTTAATTATATTTTAATGGAGGCTTGGTTTTGATTTAACGCTAGATTAAGATCCTGTTATAGACCATGCGGTACTTAATTTTTTTCTTTAATTATTTAAAATGCTTTTAAGTATTTTTCTTTCTTTTTAATAGCTTAAGAGGCCGTTAAAGTTATTAGCAGTGTAAAATTGCTTAAATAGATAATCATGTAAATCATGTGGTCAATTTCAAAGTAGAAAATCCTCTATGAATGTTGGTAGTGGTGATGGCATGATTGATACTTATGTTTAAAAGTGGTGGTGATAATGAATATGATAATGATGACGATAATGATTTGATGAGTAAATGTTTTCTGAAAAATGCAATTGCATTTATAACGAACGTTTGCCTGTAATGATGGTTGGTGGTTATATGCCATTGTATTGTTTTTTCTCTAAAAGATTTTTGTATTTTTTTCATTCATTTTCTTTGCAGTTAAGATAAGTTAAACGGTCGATTGTGATATGTTGCAATTGTTGACAATAATTGCTATGAATACCAAGCAGCAATAGCAACATTAAGAAATCAAATATAATTTAGTACAATTGTTGATGTATACAAACGTATTGCAATTGACTGGAATAATATGGTTTATTTCGCTTATTTAAAAAAAAAAAAAATTTCCAAAGTTTAACGGCTTGGAAGTAGATAAGAAAAAATAGTAACAACGTTAGCATCCATGCAACAATATTTAGTGGCAAGGAAATTAAAAACAAAAATATTTTTTTTTTTATTTTTTTCTTAATTTTTAAAATTTATTTGTCATTAATTTTTTTATAAATTTTTTTTAATAATTTTTTTTTAATTTTTTCACTTACACTATTTTTATTTTTAATAACAATTTGCTTTTTTTGTAAAATTTAAAGAATTAAAGTCTGTTTTTTGCCGTTTCTTTTTTTTTTTTTTTTTTTTTTTTGTTGGTTTAACGCCGCATTGTTTTGCGTTACCGTTTAGTCAGTCGGGCTTAGAGTTTTATCTTAAACTAACGTTTCCATTTATTTATCAATTTAATCGCACTTCTGTACTAATTTTGTTTTGAATTTTTTTCTTGTTTTTTTCTTTTGTCGTTTTCTTAAATTTACGTTTTTTTTCCTCGCCGATTGAATTTGATAATCAAAATGTAACCGTTTTTCTTACGTTTCGTTTATAGGCAAATGTATGACAACCGTTCAAATAATTCAAACGACCTTCTTGAGTCGAGTCTCAAAGAAGTCTAAACGCATGAGCAATGCGCTCTACACCGTCGTTGCTGGCTGTTGCTCTTGCTGCTGCTGTTTGTGGCTCGTTCGTTGGCTGTTTGTATGATTGTGTATTATAACAGCAGCTTAACAGCTGTCGTGTTGTTTGTTAGTGGGATTTCTTGTGTATTTAAGCTCTATGCTCTGCCACAGCGTTTTTAGGCCATCCAGCCAGCCAGCCAGTCAGCCAGCTGCTTTGCCAACTTTGTGGTTTTACTGCAAATTATTACAGGGAAAAAAAGCTTTCATTTTATTATTACTTTTTGTGCAAGAGTGTAGATATTTGTTTGTAATTTTCGGGTTTATAGTTTTTCGTTAAAAAATAATAATTTTTTTTATCAGCAAGTTGTTGCTTCTATTTTAGTATTGGAAATTCAACTGCAAATATAATAAAATAATAAAAAAAAAACAAAATTAATATAAAACAAAAGCTTAATAATAAAAAAGGAAGAGGGGGCAAAAAATAGATGCTACCGTAAATGCTAAGCGTAAAATCTTCATAACAGTTTAAAACAGCTGTGTGGCATCGTCGTAACAATGATGAGGCAATATATTCGCACAATCACACAAAGTCACAGATCATAATGGTAAACAGTGGTTTGAAAAGACATTTAATAATATATGACTCGTTTGACAAAAGAGCTCCGTAAATCTTCATATATTTAGTTTTTTATTCCTTCAAAGTAACAACAATTCTCATTCATTCTCATGCGTTTAATTTAGACGTTGGATTCGCATATGATCTCTCACAGAATAAGTGAACTAGAAAGGATAGCAGACTACAGTTCATACGACTACCTGTATAAAATGATTTATACAGGGTGGCTGATGAATTGTGCCACCGAAATAAAATCTAATAACTTTGTTTCTAATTGAGTTATCCGTTAAATTGTAGTTTTAAATTTTAGATCGTTATCTAAATTTAGTAGAAACGTAAAATTTGGAAGATGAAACTCGTATTTGGATCTGGGTAACCCAATTAAACCCATCCGGGTTTTATTGGGTATTATATTTAAATTGTTTATTTACAACAAGAATAAGTGTATTTGGACTACAAACTTATTTGTTTCATTTTTGAACTCAAAAAGATAATGAAATAACAAATTTATCAAATCACTTTTTCAATCTTTTCCCCGCCTCTGAGCCAATTTCCAAATCCCGTCTCAAAAAACTTTTACTGTTTCAAGGCGTTTTAACTTTCAAGCCGATTTTGTATTTTCTCAAAGGAAGTGATTCGGTGATATGTTAAAAAATAAACTCATATATCCTTATACGCCCTAGATAGTTTCTGAAAATGTAGGCCGAAAATCGAAATGCCTTTAAGCGCGATGAATATGTGTTGGGTTTGCTTCCCTTACACTTTTTGTTAAAAAACGTAGGACGAGATAATTTGCGCTTAAAGCGAATATGTTACATATTTCAAACAGGCCGTTATAGCGAAATGTCATCTAAAGAAAGCCCGTATAAAGAGATGTAAGTATATTGTATCCGTCGCAGCAGCCAACAAAGCAAATTTCGGAGATTAAAGCGGATGCGGCATTTGATCGTGTCTAATAATTGTTTTGAAACTTTTGTCGGGTGTTGTCATGCAAGGGAATAACTTAATTATGTTGCTTTTATGTTCCGGCGGTGATTCAAACTAAGTAACTGCAGTCTGCTTCGCTCAGCGAGCTTAAGCAGCTTAGCAAAGTATACAATGCTGCCTTAATCCCACCAAGAGTGCACCATAAATACTAAAACAAGGTGATTGTATAAGCAAACAAAAAATATTGTCGATTGGAACAAAATTTGGAAGCAGAAAAAAAAACCAAAAAACCAATCAAAATACCCCATAAAGCCCGATGGGTTTGGTTTTTTTATAAAAACGCGCAGGGTTTTAGGCAACCCTGATTTGGATACGCACTCGAGTCAATAATTTCCCTCTAATAATAATTTAGGCACACTTCCGGAAACACTGCTACCAGCAAATTACACCCAGCCGACTCACAGTGTGGTGTGCAGTTTTATCAGGCTGTGTCGTCAGGCCATACTTTTGTGCAAAAGTTGGTCTCACTGTTATTGTAAATCGAAATTTTTATTTAAAAATGTGAAAGGAATTTTTCTTTCCTGATCTGTTCCGAAAGATAATACCTTTCAATTTTGTATGGTTTCAACAACATGAGACAAGTTCATACATTGCAAGACCCGTTATGACAGAGTTACACCGATAACTTTCAAATAAAATTATTTAAAAAAACTCAACAATTCTATTGCCTTCCTGGTCTTCATATCTAAGTGCAGCAGATTTTTTCTGGTGGGATTATTATAAACAGAAAGTCTATTAATCGAAACGATTAAATTCAATTTATTAAAAGCAGTTGATTCAATCCATAACTGAAGCGATAAGGACCGTATAATCAGATCATTGATTTCTAACTTTTTTAGGTATCGTTGATGGTTGACTTTATAGTTGACTAGCAGACCCGGGCAAACATTGTTTTGCTTTCGAATTTCATTTTCACTGTAAGTCTGGATTGCATCCAAAGTCATGGCTGATTGATATTTAGAAGAAGAATGAAAGGGCACTAAATCGACATAGCAATTATTGTTCAAATGGGATTATATATTTTTGATAGCTGGGCCCGATCCGTGTTGCTGGCTCGAAATGTTTCTTTTATGTCGAACTGCCTCTCGAAGAAAATCAAATCAGTGTTTTTAGTTATATAGTTATTTGCGCAAATAGAGTTCAAAAAAGAGTGATAGATATTTATTTACTTTTTTTTAATATATTTTTTCACAAAAAGATGTTAGGTTTCAGTCGGTATCAGGCTAATTAATGCCACTGCACGCTGATTAACGAACCAAAGCCTTCAACGAAGCACAGCATAGTGCAGTAGTTCTTGAGTTGCGGTGCAAAAACACAAAAAAATGTTGCGCCATCTGTCGGACGTTTAAGTATAAAGTTTGGTCGGAATCGGTGCAGTAGTTCTTGAGTTACGATGCAAAAACACCAAAAAACTTGATATTGCGCCATCTGTCGGACGAACTTCAAACTACACAGAAATACTCCTCGCGCCCCATAGAACATGTATATTAAGTTCGGTCAAAATCGGTCCAGTAGCTTTTGAGTTTAGCGATTACGAAGATACACGTCATTTTTACATATATAGAGATTTAGGTGGCTAAGATAACAAGAACTAAGTGTTTTACTTTGAATAAATCTATTAGTAATAAATACTTTTTTGCTTACGAGAAGCCAGTGAGCTTTTGCAATGGATCATCTGAGTGCATTGAAACTTTTTAATTATTTAAAAATCGAAACCATGATGAAAACAATAATATTAGCGATGAAAATTTTCCTTATCATCATCGAGATTCGAACCGTGGTTACTAGGTTTTATATGAAAGCGCTTTAACATCATACAACCATTCCAAATTACTATTGAATCTGCTTAAAAACGTGCATAGTATTAATTAATATAAATGACTTCGCTTTAACTTTGTTGGTCGAATAGGAAACCTGTTCATTTTGAAACATTAATTTAAAATGTCAATGTACCCTAGAGCGTTTCGCCTTACATACAAAAAAAAAAAAAAATAAAATTGTGCCAGTCACCCCTATGATGTATAATGTAAAAACAATTCCAAAAATAATTTTTTTGCCACGCATACAAATACCGCCCTTTTAGTATTTTGTTTGTATTTTCGGAATTGTTTTTAATCCTAGGGGTGAACGGCACATTTTTATTTCAAACCACTCTAATGTACCCCCACTCGGTTGAAATGCTTATAGTCTCAGCCATTTATCTCAGGCATTTGAATTCTTCGATCGCTCAAAAAACGTTATAGCAAAATTTGATTAAGGCTTGGTGCATAGTGTGCTAACCTGTCCCACCATAGTGGTCGTGGGTTGGATTTCCATCAGAGGCTTCAGACGAATAAAAAAACATACTAAAAAGAAAATCTAACTACAAAAGAACAGCAAGGCGGGCTGCAACAAGCAAGAACTCTGAATATTCGCTGAGTAATCATGATCTCCGAAGAACTAGGCCGAATTCTTGTGCTCCGGGAGAAAAGCGCAAAAATTGGAAATTAATCTTTTTCTCTATGTCGTCGCCATTAAGCTAGAGAACCATTTTCTCATCACAATTTCCAAATGGACAGTATTCGGGGATATTTGTCACCAAGTCATAAGCTGTCACTTTTGAAAAGCTCAGTTGTGGAGTTCTTGTACAGTTCTATCCAAGTGAATTCAAACCCTTCTCTTTAATCCACAAGTAGGGTCATTACCACACCTGTATTGAGCTAATCTCTAGAGATCGGCATCGATAGGTTAGGCCACAAACTAGTTAAGATGTTAACCGTCCAATCAAAATCTATCTTTTATCAAGCTGTCCTCAATTATATTTCTCTTACTGGTATCATATTCATGTTCTCGTCATCGAATTAATCGAATCATAAAATTCTCGGACCAGCAAGGAACCTTTTTACTATACCAATATCACTACCAGACACTCGACAGATCCTTAGCCAGTTCGCCGGCCATGCAACACAAAAAATTTTTGCCGGCATGATGCTCTAAATGACATCCTAAACCCAAACTTACCGATATAATATGTTTTGTCCGACACTTCTCTTGGAAGCAAACCTTGTTTCAGTCATATTAATCCGTTGATTTTTAAGCAAGATAGATGGTTAGTGTACTGTAGCTCGCATTCATGTTATTACGCATTGGTGAAGATACCTGCTAAGCAGTGGCGGTGGTTGTCCTTACTTAGCCCTGGCGTTTATCTCCAGTAGGTGGCGTTTTCTCCTCATCATTCGTGTAATGTTTATCGTTATTGGCAAAGGAAAGCTGGAATGTCAGGAAAGCTTCCTTTAGATGGATATGTCTGAAGAAGGGTTATAGCCTCTTAATAAAACACTCGACTCCGCAATTAAATATTTATCGTCATATTCTCTGCTGGGGATTCGAACTTAGTCTGCTTGTGTTGTATGAGCAGAACTCTAACCACTACACCACTTGCCGATATACAATACTCATTCCCTCTTCGCCTACATATCCACAGAGAAATCATATCGAACAAGGATCAAGAATCATTCCACCGCCTACATATCCACTCAAAGTCAACAATTGTTTCCGTTCACAGAGTCTTAGTCTTCTTTCACTTTGTCATTGAACTACTGTTGCAGATGATAGTGCTGCTATCAGTCGTTGCGTATAAACAATGCCCTCTGTATCTTTGCTTTTTTCTTTCCCTTATCTCTCGTAAGATGGCTTTGCCTAACCTTTCTATGATGTTGTGTAGTTGATGTTGTCTTTTTATTTCTTACGAATGGGACAAGAGGCTTCTTCGATGAATCATCAGAAGCAGATCGAAATTTCAGAATTGTTTAAGATTAGAAACCATGATGAAACTTTTCCTTGTCATCACTGGGATTCGAACTTAGGCTGCTAGATTTTATATGCAAGCCCTCTGGGCAGGTTTCGTTCAAATGATGCCTTTAATCGTGGTCGTTATTATGCAGAAGACCTTATCCAATAGTGTTCTATAAGCGGCAATGTTCATTACTTTTCATCAACAACTGTCTTCACTAGCCTTTAGGCTTCTCTGGCTCCTATAAAATATGTCCTAAATAGACCATTTAGCCTATTCTATAACAAATGTTGCTATTGCTGCCAATCAAATACATTTTCCTAAGGTCACTGCTGTGTATTTTTATAGGCTTTTATAGCAAATTGGTAAATAAGCAAAATGAATTTTTACTTGAATTTTTACTTGAATTTTTACTTGAATTTTATATGCTTTGGCCAGCTGAGGGTTTTACGAAATATTTGTGACTTAAAAGCTTTCTTTAAAATACAATTTATTGTATATTTTAGGCTCATTAGGCCCCTTTAAGTATAATTCAGTAAAATATATAAAAAAAGATATAAAAATATTTTATTTTTTAAAATTAAAGTTAAATTTGAAATTTAAATCCATTGCGATATTGTAACCAATTTAATGTCAATGGTTGACTAAGTTCCAAGCCAATAGCCAGCAAAAAGCCAACTACGAATGTCATTCTCTAAATAACTTTTATACGAAAAGCAAAAAAATCACAATCAAAATTGCCTAATTTTACAAAAGAGCTCCATAATTACAATAATAGATGCATACAATAATGCCATGACGGTCACCACACCACCGGTCAAATGTGGTAATTAAGATTACTGCCACAATACTCTAATACACCGTCAATGGTTAACATCAACAATGCCATTAAATAATACAATATCTGACCAACAAAGACAAGCTTTTGATGACAAGAAAGCCAGCAAAGTTATGTATCTTATTTGCCGATCGAACGTGAAGAAGCCACACTGATCGATTGATCGACGACTACGGCTTATTCAAGCAAAAAAAAAAAAAAGTGCTCAGATCAATGGTTGCAAAGCTAAGCAGCAACATTTCAGCGATCATAAAATGGATTGGGTTTTATAAGAGTTTTTTTTATTAACTTGTTGATTTTTATTGTAAACTTTTTTTTCTCTTGTAAACAGTAGCTATTTTTGATTTTTTATTTGTTAACATGTTAAATAAAATACTACTTTTATGACAGCCTACTATTATAAGATTACCAAAGATTTGCGATTTTTATCGTTTTTTTCTTTCTGTTTTTAAGTTCAAAAACTACTTTTAATTGAGGCTCCTAACGATCTTGGTCACAACTAAAACAATAAACTTCATAATCTTCTGTTAAAAGCGACAAACCTTCATTCTCAAAAAAAAGCTGTCCCCGTATAATTAACGATTGTAGGCCAATCAATATTT
Source organism: Wohlfahrtia magnifica (assembly GCA_023159175.1). Taxonomy (NCBI): domain Eukaryota; kingdom Metazoa; phylum Arthropoda; class Insecta; order Diptera; family Sarcophagidae; genus Wohlfahrtia; species Wohlfahrtia magnifica. Next base: position 11,212,939 of record JAKWBJ010000485.1, on the reverse strand, counting down.
ACGAACACAACTAGCCGTCTGAGAAGAGTATTTCGGTGAACGTTAAGCTTTGAAAGAAAGAAAAAACCCATTGTGGTGATTTTAATAAGAAGTATACGAAATAATCAGGGCCATTAGAGAGCATCAGCAGCTGCCGCAGACTTTGAAATCATTCAAATGAATCATTGGATTTTTTATATGTTTATATTTATTTGTTATTTAACTATAAAGCATTAAACACATAGACGACAGCATGCAGCCAGCGACAAGCTATCAAAATTATAACGACATCATATAATCTAAGATATTTCAATCAACAACACAAATACAAGGCAAAATAACCTACTTTTTAGCTGCTGCCAAACTTAGGCTAATTTTTATTTGTTTAGACAGCAATACTGATGCCTGTACAATACGAAGCGTTACAAAGGCTTAAAAGTAATATTTTTTTTTTTGAAAACATAAACAATTAGTGTGTGCCAATGGCCTATTGAACAAGTCACTTCTCCTATGATAGGACACAGAGTCTTTCCCCGAGAATGAAGCTGTGCTTATATACTGCCTTTATAATGGACCACTATCAGTTGGCGATAGCTAGGTGAAGTAAGACTGAAAAAGCTACCACCATGAATAAATTATTCAGTATACAAAGACTCCCCTGTCTCGGTATAACTGGGGCAATGAGAACATGTCCAACAGTGTCATTGAAGGCCCCGATTGATTTAACTCCACTTTACATTTAAGTGATGAAGGTGACTGCATGTCCAGCGGGGAGTCTTTCAATTCTACGCAATATGATCGGAAAATTATTTTCGTCCCTGGATGTCATGCCTTTGGATCTCCGTACCGGGATTATTGGTTTCATGCGCACTTAGTTCAACGGGAGTTCGATCTGAACTGATATACCGAAGGCTACAAAATGGACATGGTGTCAGTGCTGGCATACATGGATACAACCGATATTTGTCGCTGAGTTTCCTTCAGGCTGTGATCAAGACCATTACCATATATTCAGAAATCAACCTGAGCATTTAATATTTTCTCTGACATTCAAGCTGCCTTAATGAGAACGAGAATTATATGACATATAAGCTTGTCAAATATTGCTACGTTACGTTGCAAAGGCTGAAACCTAGGAATAGGGACTATTTGTTTTGGCTACCTGGACACCGAAACTGTAGATGCATTTGCTAAAAAAGGTTCCGTGACACCATATATATACCCAACTGTGCAGCACCGCTTACTAATATACTCAATCTGATAAAGGATTTGGAAATTACCAGATGCTTTGAATACTGGAACGCTCAAAAGGGACTTAAGCACTTTAAGGCAATGTTCAGTACCGATCAGTACTGATTTAAGACTCCTGACGGATTTTCGTACAAGCTATTATAGACTGAGAGCTCCTCTTCGGATGTGTATGTTTGTAGACTGTGCTTGCTGATATCACAAATGGTGGAACACTTTGTATAGGGGGACATATCTACCACTAGAGTTTCACATCTGCCTGTCTGCTGCCTGTCTAATGAACCGCAGCAGATGTGCTAAACAAACTGTAGACTGAAATGTGCGCAATAGATCGAAGTGTCCTGCAAGTGTGCCTGGTCAGGAAAAGCATAACAATAAATAATTATATTAATAACTAGACAAACCCCGGCTTGCTTCGCTACTTCTATCTTAATTATTATCTAAACTATTTCCTAGTTATCATTTCTAACATCCTTTTAAGCTTTTGAGACACTCTAGGTTCTGCTTTTTAGCTGTATACAGTCTTCAGTCAAACATGAACGAAAAAATTTCAGATAATGAATCGCATGGAATATTTCTTCAGATATTCCATAATTAGTATTTGCTTGATATCGAGAGCATAACTTCCTCTGACCCTATCCGTCCTAGATTTTTTCCCCAAACCAGTTTCCTAGGAAAGTAATTGGGACAAAACTTAAGAGCGCTCGCTGTAACAGTTCTGAAGATATTCTACAATTAATATTTGCTTTCTATGGGGATAATTTTCCCCATAATCCTATCCGGCCTAGAGTTTTCTATTGGTTTTTCTTAGGAAGGCGTTGGGATAAAATGTTATGGCGATCAGTGTAACAGTATTCGAAAATTAATATTTACTTAATATGAGGGTAGCTCTCCGCCTGATTTATTCCAGTAAATGATTGGAACAAAATTCGAACTGTCGCTATAATAGTTTTTTAGATATGCGATAATAAAAATTTGTTTTGTATGGGGTATACGTCTCCCCCTGAGTATATTCGCCCTACATTTTTTTCCAATAAATCAGTTTTATACGAAAGTGATTGGAGCAAAGTTTTATGACTTTGGTTTATATGACCCCTGACCCTATCGAAATCAAATGTAGGCTATGTCTCCTTTCAGACATACATGATGATACAGTCAACATTTCAAGATAATAGGTTCAACCGTTTAGCCGTCTATGGACTTCAAACACTTATATATGCATACATACATACATACAAACACACATTGAGTTTTATATATAAAAATAAAGAGGTTTTAAACACATGATTTAATTTAATTTTTATATCTTAAACAAGCGATTTTATTTTTGTGAATATGAAAACTTTGAAAGTAGCGCCACTTAAATGCAATATATATTATTTTCGTTCACAAACAGCTGTTCATTAATTTACTGATTTGCTGCTGCTGCTTTCAATTTATTTATGCAGCCGGCAATACAGCGGCAAATGCCCAATAGCATTATCTGTCATGAAGTCATGCTGGTTGCTGCCGTCAATGTGTTTAATGCATAAGTTGTATGGTTTATGGATCATGAACTCTAATGAGTATTTTTTTTTTGGTTCTTTTTTTAATTATCACAACGCTAAAGATATTTCTTGAGATTGCACAACTATTTAGTAGTTTAGCTTAGAATTGTATATCAAAATATAAATGGATTATATTCATGCTTTATTTTAAATGTGACCTTACAAGCTTGTGGGTTTTTTTATAAAAGAATAGCTAACTTGTGAACTATTCAAAGGTCATATGGTCAAAAACAATTTTTCTTTAAAAAAGCATCACATTAAATAACTTTCATTGTGTACATACATAAAATGTTTCATAATAATTTTTGCTAAATATCTATTGAAAACACACAATACAGTCAAACCATAACCATATTTGCGTAAGTTTTTATTTTATATTTTTATCATAAGCAAATATTGTTTTATATTAACAGTGTGTACACGAAAATGTTTTTACACCGATCATAATAACTTTTATTATGACTAAATAATGAGACACAAGACAGAATAACTTTGTTTCAAAAGATTTTTTATTTTAACAGATAAAGTTGTAAATGGTCTTTCATTATACGCTAAATATTTTTAAATTTAAATAAAACAAAGTGTGTGTGAGACATCATTCAAATTTTGTTTGTATTTTGTTTTTATTTATTGCAAAGAATATAAAATCGTGCTGACACCCCTGACTCGCTCTAAAGAAAAATAACAGCATCGTGGGAAGGTCAGGCAAGCCACCTATTGGGAATCTGTGATAAGCAGAGATTTCTCATCATTACACCAAATACATAGGTGGCACTGTTCCTAGGCACCGACCAGCTACAGTACACCGATCATCTGCTTAGTTCGAAGATAACATATATGGTCCAATGATTACCAAGAAGAACTGAAACAAGGCAAAGATGCTTTTTAGAGGCCATATGGTCACAAGATGGCTAACAAACAAAACTTAGCTTCGTGCTAAGGCCGTAAGCAATCTTGATGGCCAAATTACATTATCTTAGCGTGAGATGGCATTGATGATGAAATAGGGAAAAATTTAAGCGGCTGTCCAAAGTTCGGCCCACATAGGATGTATTAAATTGTGGATTGGTATCGTCCCAATTCATTCAATTAAAACGTAAACGGATCTTATCACTTAAGATTGTTCTTTGATATAAATTATGGTGAATTTCCAACTGCTTTAGGGCCTATGCAGCGATCAGATGCCATTTTCTATTATAAGTAAGCTGAATTTCGTATGGGTGCAAGTCCAAGTCACAACGATTTTTTTCATTTTTTTTTTCTCCATCATTTCTCTAGGGAGCATATTCAGTTTCATTAATTAAGTTCTTTTTTTAAGCTAAGTAGATGAATGATCTACTGTAGCTTCCCTCCATATGATTGCGTAATGGTGAGTTATCCTTGCTAATTGGTGGCATTGTAATTTTTTCGCAGTAGATGAAGCTGTCTGGATGAGAGTTGAAGCCTCTTTTATTAAACACTCGACTCACAATTAAATTTTCTTTTCGTCATATGCTCTACATGGGCCGATTGTGTTGTTATGCGTAAGCTTTAACCACCACACCACGCCACCCCGTCAATCACTACGATAAATTCGCCAAATTATAGTCTGAGAAAGTCAGAGATTTTGTGACTGACACGAGAAATCGCCTGTACACTCTCAAGACTGATGTGTTTAACAGAGCTTGCCTACTGAATGAAGTGTTAGCTGCCCTGTAATAGGTGTGAAATGCTATAATAACGGGTGATTTTTTCGCTGTTTTGTTTTTCACTGCAAATGCTCTGTGAGGTTTGCTATTTCACTCTGAATAGACCCAGTACGAATAACGGTTGCAATTCATTAAATTTTATTATTAAAATTCCTTCTATGAGAGACGTGGTTTGTATGGAAAATTATTACCAGCAACGAAGCTCATTTCTGTCTAAATGAGTACGCCAACAAAGAGAATTGGCGAATTCGGTGTGAAGAGAAGCCAGAGGCAATTTAAAAACTGCCAATCCACATTGAAAGATTTACTGTTTAGTGTGGTTTGTGGGCCAGGTGCATTATTGAACCGTCCTTTTTTTTCGATCGATGATAATTGTAACATTACAGTCAATGGAGCAAGGTACCGTGCGAAGATTATCGACTTTTTTTGGAAAAATTGGACTTAAACATTGCGAGGCGAGTTTGGTGGGCAGGTAATCTACGTTTCAGAGCAGTCTATTATACCATTTTTTGTCAGTATATGTCATGCTTTTCGTTTACAGGAACACGCCAGCCACGATTCCAGCCCTGGAAGGTAATATTACAGTTGCTATTGGTGGGATACCGGCCGAAACGCTGAAAAAAGTATAACAAAATTGAAGCTCACGGATGGACCACATACGGTGTAGCCGCAGGCAACATTTACATGCAATATTATAGGGTGAGCCATTTAAAAGTTTAAACTTAAAAATGCAAAAAAAACACAAGCGGTTTGAAATTTTGGTTATCATGGTGCGATAGGTGTCGCCATTGAGCGTAATGGTTGCGAAATATGCAAGACAACAAGCCAAATACGGAAATTTTACTTATTAACATACCCACCAAGATGAAAAAAAGCTTTTTGTCTTTATTTTGGAAATAAATTTTCTATAAATCCCAACGTTGCTCAAGCGTAAATCGATTCATTTCGTTTAGTGGAGATAATGTACTGAATCTTGTGACAGAATAGAACGACATAAATATTGCCAGATTCGAAAAAACCGCTGGTTCAAATTTAAGCCGATAGATGACCCATCTGATATTTAAAAATTAAATATCAGGCATTCATTTATCGTCCCTAATAAATATTTCATTTACTTTTGCAAAATTTCTGTTTTTTTTGTTTTTAATTTTCAAAACACAAACAAATAAACTATCAACCTTTACATAACAAATCTATATGGTGTTTAATAAAAAGCATAGCATACCTTGAGGATTTTAATAAATATTGTTTATTTATAACACTTAGTGCTCACTATACGCTTTTTACCATCATTAAATGCATAATGTCTTGCAATAGTTTAGTAAGTCAACACTTAAATAAATTATTTAAATACAATATTTAAAATCGCGGTTTTTATAATCAAATTGTAGTTGAAATAAGAAACCATGTTATATAATATACATATAAATGGTTATAGATTTCAATCAATCAAATCTTTATTTCATACTTCTTCTATTTGGATTAAATGAGATTAATTGTATGTCGTTTTTCTGTCTTTACATTCCATTATAAAATGTAAATGAAATCAATATTATCTATTATTATGTTAAGTGGTTTGTTACAAAAGAAAAACATACAATGAAATCACATTATTAAATAATTTCTTTCGATGAGTGCTAATTGAATTAAGCAACAGTTTAATTGAAGAAAAATATATTTAACAAAAGGGGGTAACATGTAATTGAGCAACGAGGCATGCTTTCTTGGATTCAGAAAATTATTCTTAATCCAATAATATAATGGAAGGTAAGCCCACAATATATACCACCTACAACTATGATGGTCAAGTTTATTAAAAAAGTTTTATGATTAATAAATACGTATTTGAAAATCCCCAATAGAAAGCGTCTTTCAGCAGGAAGTAAATGTTTAATTAACACACAACAGGTATCTGTAGTAAAAAATGAAAAATATCTTTTAACCAAAAAAACACGAAATATAACAATCACCGCTAGCAGATACACTCACTTACTTTCATGCTTGTCAAATTGTTGGGTAAATACGTAAATAAAATGCTTAAAAAATGCTTTACTTGTTTGCTTTTTCATAAATTATTAAAAAAAAAATAAAAATTAAAAAAATTATTATTAAAAAATAAACAGTAAATCTGCATGCAATCCGTTAATGTAATCAGATTAATCAATGCGGTTTGTTTAATTAGCTGTTGAGAGGAATTAAAGAAAACAACAAAAGACTGTTAATACAACTTTAAAAAACCTTACATTTGATATACTTTTTCTGTTAAATAAATTATTACTAAACCCAAAATCAGTCGTAGGGTTAAGAAAGGGTCTTCCAAAAATAAAAGAAAAACGATTATGTTTAAGCGACATCATCGAATGTTTATTTAATTGTGATGACGGGGTATGTCATGAAGAATGGAAAACAATATCAGCCAAGTGGCCGTTTTATTCTTATCAGGAAATTTTTCATCACCAATGGACACATTTTTCCCTCTGTACTCTCGACAACTTCACGTATTCTACCTTCGAGAGGTTTAATCGATTGGCAAAGACCTTATCTTTCACGTAGCCCCAAAGAAGAGTGTCTAAAGGTGCTACATCATAATATTTCGATGGCCAATTATGATCGATGATATCTTTACTTCTGTTGTTGTTGTTGCTGTAGCAGCTTGACCTGATAACACAAAACTGTATGTTATATTATCATTCATTCTTCTCCATCTTCTTCATCTCCTATTCTAAGGCTCAGAAGTTGAGCCACTTTCCTTGGGTTGTTTCAGAGTGATCTGGGAACCAGCGTTATCAGGTTTGCACTACGGGCAAACAGATGCTGGACATCATGGGACCTATACCACAGCCCGGACCAATATTGGGAATGTCTTCATTGATGCTAGCCCAGTACGAATATAGCCTTGTGCAGTGACCAGACCTTAGTTGTGCTAGGACAACTCTGGTCTCTCTGGAAAGATCTTTTCTATTGTTTGCCACTGGGTCTGCGCGGCCCCCAAGAACGACATTCTCGTGAGAGTCTCTCAACACCTTTTCGAGCGTATCATGATGAATGTCTCTTATGCATCAATCATCAAATTATCAATTGGATCTCTGAAATACCGTTGGATCTCTCCTCTATAGCGGCCTTTATTCTTCCTAGGGGAAGCAGTAAGCATTTCTCGTAGAGCGCATCCCTTTGTAGTTGATTGTCCAGTAAATCGCACAACGCATTATAGGGAGAATTCGTTCTTTGGTCGCACTGTTCGGTTGTGGAATAATCTTCCAGCGAAAGTATTTCCTGCCACTTACGACATGAGTAAATTTAAATCTAACGTCCATAAACACTACTCCCTCTGTCCTCCTTCCTAGTACCAGCGCAATGCACTGCATGACTAGGGGCCATCCCCTGGGTGCTGGTCTTATATAAAAAAAAGAAAAGCTATGCAATCCGATGATTCCAAGGCTCCTTCCTATGGCAAGTCAGTAGAAACTGCTTTATGAGCAGGGCATTATGTTCCCTGGCTGTTAAAATCTTTGAAACTTCGTTGTGTTAATTCTGTGTCTTCTGGACGCAGCCTGAAATGGTCCTTAGTGCTGCATATTGACATCAGTTGTGTTCACCACCGGAGAACACGCGGGCGCTACGTAGTTTATCACTGATCGGCCAATTTTCTTGTACGTAGAAAACAAAATTTCCTTATCAGTGCCCAAAGTGCTGCCGGCTAGTGACTTGAGGACTAATTGCAGTGGCATGAGTCGAGGACCGGAAGAGACCGTCAAATGTGACTCCAAGGATTTTGGGGTAATTCGTTGTCGGTAATCACGTCCCATTCACAATAACATTAAGATCAAGCCTTCACTTGTGTGGCACGTAACGCCGTTTTATTGGAAGTAAGCATCGTTCACGTCAACATCCTCGAATTTCGGCCATACAAATAATTAACCACCGTTCGATAGCGCAATCCATTTACTGTAAGAGTTTCTCCAGCCAGTCCAAAAACCGCACTTAACAGTGACATGTTGGGAATGCAGAGGCTTTTCCACAATAATTCTGGGAATTTGCGAGCACCAAGCTGCAACAATTCAGCTTGTTACCTAGCCTCTGAGGTAAATATTGGTCTAGTCACTTAAGATGATTTTCAGATTTGTTTAATGCAATTTAAGAACCAAATAAGCACAAACACCACGTTGTTGTGTGAAACGAACTTTAAAGCCTTAAGACATATGTTTTTATCCAATATACGGTGTAATGTCGTTTGTTGAATGTCCAATTCCAAATACCGACAAAAAATTGTCTAATCTGGATATTTCTCAACTCTATGGCAATGGCCGGCCAGACCATCTGAATGAGAAAAAATCTTTCTACATCGGTGGTTGTGAGTATTACTACTATTGCCGCAGGCGTTAAACTGTAAGTCCCTTTCAATGGGTCTTCAAATAGAATCGGGTGCAGTTCATTGACTGAGAGAAGTCCAAATGTTCCTCGGTGGAATGTTATGGAAATTTTGTATACTTTTAGTTCTTCTTAAACGACAAGCACGAGTTGGCTTTTTCACATCAATAGCTTGTTCCAACAGCTCAAAATCCCTCACCAGTTTCACAATTGCTGACCGAAGAGGTGTTTAAAAATACTTTAGAACTGTTTCCGCGAAATATTCACCATAATTGTAATTAATTTTAATAACCTAAATGAGTTGTTGAAACGTATATCGTTCTAGTTTTATTAATGGCGTATTTTTTTACTTGTTATCTGCCAAGTATTTACAGTTTGAGTCATAACAACTGTTAATATGGCGGGCTATTGCAAGTGAAACGCCTTACTAAGGGGTATACAATACGAAAAAAAGTTTTCTTCCTCTTCTAGTAAACAAAAGTATATTGTAACAGTAATTGTCCTTGTCTGAGTTAAAGGAATAAATATTGGACAGCCAATCCCAAAATTACTTTTAAGTACAGCAATTTCATTTATTTTTCATAATTTTTGTTGTTTGGTATTATTGCCTCAGCCAGGCAATAACTTTATTATCACTTTCACTTGACTGCCATGACATAATGGAGTCACTACCGCTGCTGTCATATTTCTTGTGAATTCAGGCTTTAATTTCCCCCTTTCAACTGGTTGTGACAAAGTAATGGTGCCTTATAAATGTCTATGCAACAAATCACACCAACATTTCTGCAACAATAATCTGTAAACATAAAAAATTATTGTTGACTAATAGACATCCAATAATGGAAATGGATTGTTCAAAACAAAAATTATTAAAACTTAAGTTTTATGATTTGAAATTGTTATAAAACCTTTTTTATGATTGATATGCTTTCAATAAACGTGAACAGTTTAAGGCTTAAGAATTTGTCTTTTTAATGCCAAAAAAATTGTTTTTTTTTATAAAAATCTAAAATAAGCCATAGCCCATCTAACCTTAATATATGAAGAGTTATATGGACTGACCTCATTTGCTACATTTAGGTTATCTGAGCCATTAAGGTTATCCTTAATCGCTATCCAACAAGAATTCATTAAAATTTTGCAATTTTTAAGTTAAAATTAGTGCTACAAGTCGTCTTGGATAATTTTGGATAATTTTTTTCTCCGTCACTCCTTTAGGGAGCATATTGGCTTTCCACAAAGCATATATTGGTTTGTTTCAGTTTTTTTTTTTCATCAATTTTATATTTTCAAGCTAAATAGATGATTAATTCGCTGTAGCTTCCTCCATATGATTATTTGCGTAGTGGTAAAGATCCTTGCTAATTGCTGGTGATCTTTACTATGGCATTGTAATTTTTTCCCAGTAGGTGGCGTGTTTTTCTGATAATTCGTCTGTTGTTTTTCATCATCGCCAGAGGTATGCGGGAAGTTCAGGGGCGCTTTACTTTATTTTTTAAATGAAGTTGTCTGGAGGGAAGTCGAAGCTTTTTTATTATTAAACATTCGAAACCACAACTAAATTTTTTCTTCGTCATGTCCTCTGCTGGGGCTCGAACCTGGATCATTTGTGTTGCTATGCCTGCGCTCTAACCATTATACCACTCCCCCCTCCATCATAGTTCTCTCGAAAATTTTTATTTAACTTTACCTGCCTATCTAACCCGGAAATTACTAACATATTTTTTGAATTTATTCGGACAATGGACTGAAGCTGGGGAAAAACAGTTTAATCGGCTGGTAAGGTCATGACAACAGTTTTCTAGGACTACAAAGGTATTTTATTGACCGACTATCTTCAGAAACGTAAAACAATAAATTCGGAATATTATTGTAATCAATTGTTCAATTTGAAAATTCGTGAAAAACGACCTGGTTTATAACACAAAAACACAATTTTTTAATAAGACAATGCACCATCTCACGAAACTATTTTAACAATGGCAAAATTCGATGAATTGAAGCACGAATTGCTTGACCACCCACCTCATTCTTCTGCTTTAGTTCCATCTGACCTTTACCTGTTCCCAAATGAAAATAATTCCATGCCATGGCAGCTTTAAACGAATATTTTGAGGAGCTTCTGGAAAATTCTTTAATCAAGAGATAAAATTGCTTGAAAACCGTTAGACTATTATTGAAGTTTGAGGAGATTAAATTGAGAATTAAATCAATTTTTTTTTTATCTGGGTCTGGTTTTTCATTGCTATGCTAAGGTTTCGAACTGCCCTCATAGCTATACATATTATGTTGAGGTATGGCTATAACTGCATGTTAGCATATTACAATGATATATATTAGATATTCAGTAGGTCCTAAGATATTTTCTGCGGATAATCCTGCCTCAATAGTCTGATATTTACTTCAGTTATCGCCTTCCCTAACCTTAAACTTTTGTTTAGTTATACGTATTGTTACGTTTTAACCTTTTTAAAACGTTTTAGTTCGTTTATATTGCGTTAAAATAAAATAAAACTCTATTTTTATTTTAGTTGTTTTACACCAAATCCGCTTTAAAAACACTTTTTATTTGCGCCTTAAACAGACTTTACTTCTTTGCGGCCAATTCAAAACTAACTAACTCATCAGCCGCAATTCGCCGCTTTTATAGTATTTAATCTTAGTTTAAAATGTTCTAGTACGGACATGAATCTTCGATTTTTCGCCGTTAATTCAAATGTTCTAAAATAACACAAAAAGTAACCGATCCATGCACTTGGCAGCACCCTTAATTAGTTCAGGTAATCTTAGAAGTTTATAAGCCCTGACACAAGCCAATACATTTTTTAGCTAAAAGCTCATAAGATCATAAGCATTTTCGTAACAATATATTCTCACAATAGGTAGCAGACAATTGATGGTAAATTTTATCTCAGTTTGGGTATTAAGCTTTCATGCCATGCTTAATCAATCGCGAGATTGTAATTATGTGAGATAGTAATCGAATGTGTAATTTCGAAAAGGGCACATGTCCGAATATTTAAAATTCATACGAATTAAAAAAAAAATGAATTATTTTTTAATGAAGTATAAAAGTTCAAAAAATTTTATATGGATTATATTTTGGGGCTAATTTGTAACCGAAAATTACAGAAATGTTTGGAAATTGACGCTATTATATATGTTTGTTTATATATTTAAAATTAGTGAGATGTGCCATTTTCGAAATTTATGATGTCGAATATACAAAACTTAACGAAAAAAATAATTTTTTTTTTTTGAAAATGCTGTAAAAAAAAACTACTGAATATTTTCTCAAATTTCTTTCTTTATTTGAAAGTACAATCCTTCCGGTTAATAATGAAAAATAATTTCATTTAAATGGCTGCCTCGGCTGGCCATGCGGTAGCCTACACGATCGGTCCAATTCTTAAGCACATTATCGATTGAGTGCAGCTGTATTTCACCAATGGCTTCACGAATATTATCCTTTAAAGCGTCAATTGTCTCTGGATTGTTGGCGTAACACTTATCTTTGACGGCACCCCACAAATAATAGTCCAACTATGTCAAATCGCAGCTCCGAGGTGGCCAACCGACATAAGCTCTGCGGCTGATAATGCGATCTTCAAAAACAGAGCGCAAAACATCGAGTGTAGCTTCGGCTGTGTGGCACGTAGCGCAGTCCTGTTGAAACCAAATGTTGCTAATATCCTCCTCTTCAATTTTTGTGAACAAAAATTCGTTCAACATGGCCCGATAACGATCGCCATTGACTCTAAAGGCCACTCCTTGCTTATCTTCGAAGAAAAATGGCCCAATTATGCCTCTGGACCAAAGTCCGCACCAAACAGTGACTCGTCTTGGGTGTATCGGCTTTTCAATTTATGCGTGCGAGTTATCTGTGCCCCAAATGCGACAATTTTGCTTGTTTACATACCCGCCAAGATCAAAATGATAATTTTTTTGGCAAAATCGGCATCTTCTGTAAGTCGATTGCACGCAATATTTCCCAGCGTTGTTCAAGCGTATACACAACCATATTCGTACAGCGGAAGGATAAAACTAATTATCTGTCAAATCAGACATGAGCTAAGGGTTACCATTCACGAAATAAGCACTAGTTAAAAAAAAACGTTAGATGGCGGACCCGTTATATTAATTTGCAAAAATTTAAAGGTAATACTTCTACTAAAAATAAATAATATATTTTTATCAAAAATCTTCTTCAGGAAGCTCTTTTTCATTTGTAGTTGGCCACTGCAGTATTTGATCATAATATTCTGTAAATTCTGCCCCTATATATTGATTGGGTCTTATAATATTTTCAGATAATTAATAGGTACTTTGTCTCTATAAGCTCGATCAGGTTGGGTTGGTAAGTTATTTCAAGTACCTTTTACTCTAGTAAGCACAACGATTTCTTTAGAGATGTCATTATCTATCTCACTTGTGCGAATTTTTTCTCCAGGAGTTTTTGGATCAAAACCAAACTCATAATAAGTCGTTACTCGAAAACTAACTTTTTAGTTTTTAGATACATGTTTTCCATAACTTTTTACTGATAAAGGTCAATATTAGATCAATATATTATTGATGGGTAAATACACGATCTTCACAATCATTGAAAGAATAGCTGCGCGTTGGAAAATATGGATGGATCATTACATTTCTTTGTGAAGAAGAAAAATAACTGCTTTGCGCGTTAAACAAAAATAAATCGGTACTGCATTGTATTTTTTTGTACTCTTTGTTTAAACAATAATTTCGAAAAGGTCACAACTCTAAGAGATGTGCCCTTTTCGAAATTTTGTTTGTGTTTACCATAACGTCTTAAGTAGAACGAATGCTAGGGATTTTAGTTTTTCAAGCGTAGTAGGTGCAGGCAAGCATTTGTGACTTATTGATATAAAAAACACATTTGCTAAAATGTGCGATATGTGCCCTTTTCCAAATTGCATATTCAATTATATATCGCATTTGATTAACAAGAGGGTATTAACTGAAAATTTTAAAATTCTCAGTAGAGGTGATATGTATCTTAAAATGCTAAGACTCTTTGAAGTCATACTTTTAAAAAATATTCAATTTAACTTTTAAATATGCATCTCTCCTACCGTTTCTTAAAATATTTCTGTTTTTTTTTTTAAATAAAAACTCATAAATGTTTAATTTATTTTATTATTTAATTATAAATTGTTTATAATTTTTTTATAAAATTGGCTATTAAATATTGTAAAGTAAACAAAGAAAACAAGTATGTAAACCTTTTCATTTTATAAAAAATGTCTTTAAACAATAAATTTTTCATTTACCACCAGACTTTAGCACTAGAATTGTCGCTAAGTCACATTTAATACTTATTTTTTCTTCTTTTTATTTTCTATTTTTTTGTTTCTATATAATATTTTTAACAGAATATAAACAAGTGAACTCAAATTTAATAATTATAATAATTAATACATTTGAAATGTAATTTATAATAAAAAATAATCTTATCGTTATAATAATATTGTAATTAGAAGAGATGTTAACATGAATTAAATTAAATTGGCATTTGACATGATATATGATGAGTAAATCAATGCCCTCTAGTCTTTGGATGCTGACAAATAATTGTTTGTTGTTTTTGTTATTGTTTTTTAATCATAATTTAATTTTCAATTAGATATGGCAACGCTTAAAATATGTATTATGATTCTTTTAAGTTATCGATTTATTTATTAAAATTATCGATTTGTTTTAAAACCCAACTGCGTGTACTAGTGGGACTTAAATTGGAAGGACACATTATAACTCCCGGTCCTAAGGGTTGTTTTACATTATTAACCTGGATTTCATTATGTTTCGTGGGTGACTTAAGTGTTGGTGGTGGTGGCACATAGGCCGGTTTGGGTTTTAAAGGAGGGTTTTTGCTGTTGCTGTTGCTGCTGTTAGAAGAACGAAATGAATTGTTTTTGTCTAGACGTCTTTCGGTATCATCACTATAAATGGCTGAATCGCGAAAATCGTTTTCCAGACAGGCTTCAACACAATCCTCATACTCGAAAATATCAGTGACAGCGGAGTCTTTATTAGAATTCGTTTGTAACTTGGGATCACATACACTATCATTGGAAGAGGTTAATGATAAAACCGAATCCCTTTGCTCTTGATTAGCATCACTGTTCTTGATAACACTAAACAGAGTACGAGGATCAGCATAGTCTACGTGAGCCATGCGTTCACCTATGGTCTCACTGCCTGGCAAATGTAAAAAGGAATGTCTATCCAATTCCAAACTATCCGAACCTCGACGCTCTAGATTATGCACCGAACGACTAAGACGATTAGAGCTGAAATCATCGGCTAGAAGAGTAGAATTGCTCCACAAACGTTTTAGTAAATTCCTTGCGGAATTGCCGCGATTTGTATTCACTTCAGTGATGGAACTGTAAATGGGACTGGTGGCATGGAAACTGTTTGACATTTGGGTGGTACAATCTAAGGAGTGAGGTTCTGTAGGCAAATCGTTGTTAAAACTGTCTCTTTCCTTAAGAGTAGTGGTGGAGGAGGCATTAGAACTATGGGGACTTGAATTTGTTTCATTTGTTATAGGCGTTGGCGATGTATTGACTTCTTCGTCGTCTACAATTTTTAAAATTCCCTCACCCGTGTACACCAAAGTCACATAATCCGAGTCTGGGCGTGCTTGGGACGGTTGTGCTTTTTTTTCTCTTTGCGGTGTATATTGCACCGATTTTGAACGCCCCATGGGTGGTGAAAATTTATAGGGCACATGGACATTTCTGAGTAAACTTTCGTAAATTGGTTCTTCTTCTCCGGCTGCAACCATACTTAAAGATTTGTATTCCATGCAATCATTTTCATTTTCTAAAGGTGGTGGTGAACGTGAGGGAGGACGTGGAGGTAGTTCGGGTGGCGTTATATCAACAGCTTTACTTAGCTTAGCATCTAGACTTTTTGAAGTCTGCAAGGGAGTCTTGTCCATAGCACGTTTCTTTTGTATTTTGGCATAAAGCTTATCAAACTCCTTGCTATTCTTTAGCAGGTCCAAAACGATTTCTGCATCCTGTTTGGCTTTCTCACTAGGCATTAGAGTAAATGAAGAGGACATTTTTGCTTGTTCCTCCTCCTTCTCTTGTTGTTCCCCCTGATTGCCTTTCATAACCACATCGGGTAAGTAATTGGTGGACTTGGCCAGTTCTTTGCTTAGTTCCTTTTCCTCCGTTTTGGTTTTATTCAAAATATTTTCTGAAGACTCGGTAATCTTAAGCACCGTGTCACTGGAATTTTCAAATTCACTCAGTGCCATATAGAAGGTAAAGGTTTCCTTAGTTTTAGTCTTTTGGCGTTTTAGCGAGGCCAAACGTTTGCCAGCCGTGCTCTTGGGACTGTGCCGCTGATTTACATCTATAATCGTTTTAACTTCTTTGGTTAAATTTAGCAAATTCTTTCCCTGTTCGCTGGCCACTTTCTCGAAATGTTCGATATGTAAACTAATGCGAGGCACCGATTTACTGCGTTCTTTTAAAGGTTTACCACCGAAACGGAATGATTTACTGGTCTCACGACACGACTTACCGCCCGTTTGTTTGGGCGTTAAGGCGGAGCATTTACATTTTTGGTTTTTAGCACAATTACAAACTTCCACAGCCTCTTCCGCTTCTTCCACCATTTGATCAGCATTTGAGGCCAATGACTGCTGGTCATTAATACTTTCAGCACTTTTCGATATCGATTTCAATAAACTTTTATTCTCATTGGTGGGCGTGATTTCACCAAACGCATCCA
Organism: Wohlfahrtia magnifica; assembly: GCA_023159175.1. Classification (NCBI taxonomy): domain Eukaryota; kingdom Metazoa; phylum Arthropoda; class Insecta; order Diptera; family Sarcophagidae; genus Wohlfahrtia; species Wohlfahrtia magnifica. Next base: position 11,196,336 of record JAKWBJ010000485.1, on the reverse strand, counting down.
AAGAGTTTGTATTTGATATGGTTTTACGTTTCGCTTTAGAGCGATTACGCATTTCGCTGCGTCTAAAGTGATTGCGTCTTTCCAAATATGTGGGTGTAGAAGAGGTCGTATGTAGCATCCACTTCCAGGTGTTCTTATCGGCTGTGCGATCTAAAAATGGGAATTAAAAAAAGAAGCATTTTAAAAAAAGGTTTTCGATAATTCAAAGAAAAAAAGTCAAGGCGAATATTAATTTTGAGGCGAATTAAAGCGTTATGTTTATAAAGCCATTGTATTTAAGTAACACGAAGCGTACAAAGAATGGATCGATCGATCAGAGGAATACTACACAGTAAAACAGAAATGAAATAGAAAAAAGACAGAGAGACAGAGAGAGAGAGAGTTAGATAAGCCGAAATAGAGTTGGTATGTGCCAATAACCCATGCTTTTTTGTATTTTTGTTGTTGTATTTTTTTTGGTGATTTCTTAGGTGCATACGAGTATATTATGTTTTTACATTTGAGTGGTGGTGGTTGGTGCCATGTTCTGTGCTAATGTAGTTGCATATTCTAAAATGTTTGAATGTAAAGAAAAGCATTTTTGACTGGCAGTACTAACCCTATCGTTACAAATTAGTGTCTTATTTGTATTGCATTTATTTTTGTTTTTTGTTGGGTTATACAAATTAGATTTCGTTTGAATTTTGTGTGTTTTTTTTTTTTGTTTTTTTGTTTTTTGTTTTTAATTTCTAGTCACCCATTTCGTTGCTCTATTCTATTTGAATTTTAAAGATTTATGTACTACAGCACTAAAATTAAAAAAAAATTTTTGTAAATATATTTTTGTGTCACAGTGTAAGCCAAATATTATTAAATATAAATACAAAATTTTATTAGGAGTATAGTTAATTATTTTAGTTCTAAATTTATTGTTAGATAACCCCGTGTTTAAAATTAGAATTTTTAATTTATAAAAAACAAAAAAAAATGTGTAAGACTCCTTCAGCATAATGTTTTTTTTTTCACTATTTTTAAAATCATTTAAAATTGGTGTACAAGTAAGGACTAAACTAGTAAACATTTACTAGATTGTCTGCTCTACACATTTTCTCAACTGAATCCTTTTCCTGCTTGTTTTAATGCTTCTTAAATCGATTAATCCAAGCTTCTGATTGTACTGAATTATAGCTTACGTCTATATGTACTTTTTTCTTATATGAAAGCTAACATGCACCAATCGAATACGCTTCAACGATTGATAGTAATGTACAGTGCGTCAAAAATTAAACGAAGTTGAAATACCTGGGAAACGATACTACTTTTCTGATAAGCGATGTCGGTTAGAAGACGGATCTGCTTTTAAAATTATCAAAAAACTTCCAAAATCTCGAGTTACGGTAAAAATAATAGTTAATATCTTCGCCAATTTTCAATGGTTCCTATATAAAATAGTGCGTAAAAACGCATCTAAACTTGAAAAATGTGGAAAAAATTGGATGAAAAATGTGTATGCTTGAGGAATACACCCAGACTCTTCAAAGCTACTTAAACGACATATATATCATTTAATAGTTTATTTTCTCTTCTTTCCAAGTCAGAAAAGAAACTTAAAATCTGGTAATATTTAGCTAAGTTATTAGCTTATAAGTGCACGAAGCTCCGAAAAACCGGTTTATTACCCGTAACTCTAGATTTTGGAGGTGTTTCGAAAAATTCAAAAACAGATCCTTGTTTTACTGAAAAATAGTATCACCTGCCAGGTATTTTTTTTTGTCAGAAGAAATTTTTAAATCTTTTCTGTAAAAATTTCTATCAGCCAAACCTAAACAAGCGCTAAGCGTTATCTAGTTGTCAAAAATTCTCATGCCCATACAAATTATATGAAGCAAACCATAATAACGTGGCGTCAACGCTTTGCAGATGGAAAATCCTATTTGCAAAGCGTTAGAAAGTGAAGTTGGCTGCGAAGAAAAAATAAAAGAAAAGAAAGAAAAGACAGTAGTGTAATTATAGCTGTTTTCGCGCCAAATCTAGCGTTTTAGTAACTTTTTAATTTCAGTTTAGTGATTTATATTTGAAAAGTTAAGGTAACACTATTGTTCGTTAAACAATGCTAACGCTTTTATTGAGGTATGTGACTTCAGCGTCTATGCTACACAAATGTCAACGCAACTCCCAACGCCCTAAATCAGGTTTGTTAGTATAACAGACAGCGTAATTTTTAAATTAATTTTTATACCATTTGGTTGGTCGTTGTGTGGTCTTTGCGGCGAATTGAAGGTAATAATAAAGACTGCATAGAAAGGAGACCTGACTGAGTACAGTAATTGGAGAAGCATCACTCTCTTTAGTATGGTGAACAAGGTGATTGTGAGTGTACTAGAATTAGTCACATCAATAGTCTAGTGGCGATCTCCATTATATTTGATGTATGACGAATTTAGAAAAGCAGTTTGGGGTATTAAACCAATCTGCCATATGGAATGCACTTCGCCGAGGAGGTGTACCAGGGAGACTCATGTCACATATTGTATTCCTTTACAGAAACGTAAACTGCCGCATAGTACATGAAGATATAAGATGTGTCTCCATAAGAATAAATATTGGCATTCGTCATGGATGCAAACTATCACAAGGATGACATTGACAGCACCTTGATGATAGAAATATCAAAGGCTAGGGACATAATCTAGTGCTTAAACAGTCGTCTCGAGGACCTAGACCATGCAGGTGACATACTTCATTGCACAATTTCGATTATATACGGTCTAAACTGAGGCCGAAGCGGTACTATGTGGTCTTAAGATTAACATACACAAGACCACGAAAACTACTTCAAACTATAACAGCAGCAGATAGAAGATAATAGAATTTAATCGTTAAGAAGCAAAGGGTTTTTATGTATGTTTATGTATATAAAATAGAAAAATAAGAAAAAGTGATTTTGGTTTGTTGATTTTTACATACGAGAGTCCAAAACCATCTCCAAAACGGAAAAACATTGATAAATGCAAATGACACTTTGCGTCAGCATTAACTTCAGTGCTTTAGAGGTGGTTTATTAAGTCCCGTTGTTCGGTCGGTAAAATCAATGGGAGGCATTTTGATGTCAGAGGAATAAAAGTGCGTGAGGTGACTAAGGCTGTAGGTATCACAACCAATAGTATAGAGATCACTTTCAAATGAGAATTTTAATATGAAAAGGTTATTCATAAGATAAGCACCACAAGTGCTTACACTCTATCATAGGTAATCATTTAAAAGAAGTGTTATGTGATGTTCTGGCACAATCTCTGCCAGTTACCACTCAAAACAAAAAAATCAAAAATTAGAAAAACGCCTGACTTTAGTATATTGAGCTTAAAGATGCTAAAGCTGAAAAAAAAATATCTTTTTGAAAAGTCACTGAATTATTCGACTTCCCTCGTTATGTATAAAATAAGGCCATGAATCGAAATTTTATGCTTTTTTATAAAAAGTTCTATTAAACATTTCAAATTCTTAAAAAATATTTTGAGCCGCGTGACAGAAGTCTTGCACACTTATTCTTTCATTTAAATTTGAAGTCAAAAACCAATTTCTATCTTATTAACAATTGATTTTAATTGTTTAAGCTTGTTTTTAAATTGTATGTGTAAAGCGTGTTGTTTTGCGCTTTTATTTTCACCCGATTAGCAGCAAAAATTTACAAGTTTTTTTTAAGAAAATTTACATTAACAAGACGAAACAAAAAATAAAGAAAAAATTTTTTGTTTTTAAAATTTAAAGAGGAAAAATAAGTTAAAAAAAAATAAATAAACAAAGAAAAGCTAAGCTTCCGCTTTAGATCTCACCTACACCTACATACATACCTTCCTCATCGCCCAATTGATAAACCAACTCCTTGGCTCTCAATGGAATGTTATCGAACTTTTCGAGTAGGACACTTTTAATGTGTTGAGTCCAAAGTCGTTTTTGGTCACGATTTTTGGCTGTTAACTTGATTTGATGGCGCGGTTCATCGTATGGTATTACATAAAAGCTGGTTGGTTCACCGGCCAAGTGTTCGCTCAGCATGAGATTGTTTTGCTATAATCGAAACAAAACAAAAACAACAATTACAACAATAAGAAATAAGCAAACCATTTATTAAGGCCTTTAGCATACGCTTTAATGGCCAAAAACGAAAACAAAAAAGACTAATTAACACCAATTGTGGTACTAACGTGTATATAACTTTTGAATTGTAAACGATTGTCCTCCTTGGGTTTGGCTATAATCAACATGGTGGCAAATAGTAAAACCCTACGCGGCTTATTGTTCTCCATTAAAATGCCCTCCAAACGCAGTTCACCTAGGACCGTAAGTTCTGCGGAAAAATGTCAATAAAAAATTTAATTTTTAAAAATAATTTAAATGGAGAAGGTAAGCAGACATACCTGGTCCCAACCAGCCATCTAAAATGCCGCATAATTCCTTAACTCTGGTCTGTTGTTCCAATTTACGTTTAACCTGATCAATATTACGTGCCACTTGGCGCATTATTTCATAGGCCTGCATGACTTCCTTAATGTCACAGTGTTTGCGCAAATTCTTAAAAGTGAAACATTTCGAAAAATTAAAAGAAACTTGCCGGTAATTCAAAAACTTACATCCAGAAGAAGGTGATATTTGAGGATTCTTTGTACTGGCTTTAGCAGATACGAGCCCAGCGGTAGTGTGTGATGCAACATTCTTTGGGTAGATCCCAACAAGGCATTGGTATGTGTGGCCTGCAGCAATTTGGTAAGCAGTGATATAGCTTCAGGATAACTGGTACTGTTAATAAGTAAAAAAGACAAAGTTTTAGAATTTTTTTCTTAAAAGGAAAGACGAAAAAGTGCTTTTGCCTTACCAATAAGTCGTATAAACATCAAAGCCTTCTTTTAAGTCTATAAAACATTTCGCAATTTTAACTGGATCTAATATTGAATCGTTAAGATGTTTTAATAATTCAGAATTGAATTGATACACATCTTGTATGTTTGAAAATAGAATATCTAATTCATCTTGTTTTAAGCAGGCGCGTTCTTTCCAATCCAAGAGATATCTGTGGGAAAATGAAGAAAATTAAAATTAATAAAAGTTCTAAACAAAACATGCTACACTTAGTGTGTACACTATGTACTACTTGATGTACACTAAGTGTACAGTTTTTGTTACAGATAGTGCACACCAAGTGTATCATTTTTGGCACACTTGGCATACTATGTTTGGTACTCATAGTGTATACGAAGTGTACTGTTTTTGCTGCAGATAGTGTCCATCAAGTGTATTATTTTTGGCACTCTTAGTGTACTATGTTTGTACTACCAATTGTGCCGTTTTTATTACAGACAGTGTGCACCAAGTGTATCATTTTGGAAGACTTAGTGTACTCTTTTTGGTATACATAGTGTACACCAAGTGTACTGCTTTTGTTGCAGATAGTGAACACCAAGTGTGTTATTTTTGGCATTCTTAGTGTACTATTCTAAGTACACATAGTATACACCAAATTTATAGCAAGAGTATATAGTGTATATAGTGCAACAGTATGTAGTGTATAGCAAGAGTATAATGTTTGGAGTCACAGTGTACCAGGTTTGGTACACATAGTATTACACCAAGTGTATAATGTTTTGTACACTTAATGTATACCAAGTGTAGTATAGTTTTATATTAGAAGCTGCTGTATAAGCTTAACACAACTTACCCTCTAATAACTTCTCCCAAATCGTTAACATAACTTCTTTCCGAATCCACAATTTCCATACAGGCACGTTCGAACACCGACATGCCACTGTGAGGGTCAGCTAAATCGTGTTCGTCCGCCAAACTCTCAACACTGGCCAGATATGAAGTATTTAGTTTACCACTCATATGATCGGTACCCGAACTAGAGCTCGAACTAGACGATGTAGAACATATAGATGATGAGGACAAAGGACGGTGCTTAAGCTTGGCAATGTCTGGCAACATGAGTGTTGACATTTTACGTGATTCTTTGGGTGAAAATTTCGATTTAATATCCGATAAGCGATCCAAACTTTCTGCCGACAATTGATTCTCATCGGGTTCTTCATCTTTGAGGAATTGTGAGCGTGGCAGGGTATTGGTATGTTTAAGATTAATTTGTATATTTTTTTGGGCAAAATCACGAGCCGCTAAACTTTTAGAGCGAGCGTATGACAAGGGATGCAGTTTATTATTTATATTATTGCTGTTTGAGATCACAGTTTTACTGAGAGGTTGCGTGAGGTCCTCATTATTACAGGATGTATGGAAATCCTTAGCATTGGCCGCAATGGTGAGATTTTTTAAATTTTGTGAAACCACGGCAAAATTAATGGTCTCTGTAATGGAGTTGTCCGCATTTAAACACTCTAACGACATATTGCTGTCATTGGGCGAACAGTCTTTTTCATGTTCATTATAACACCTCGGCAGGCTTAGCTTACGTGAGTTAAGTTTAGTGGTGACCCCTAACACACCTAAGCAGTCAAAGTTAAATGGTATGGTATTGGTGGGAGTTTTATTATCATCTATAGCGGCAACTGCGTAAATACCCGGTCTTACAGTTTTGGTTTTATAATCACCGTAATGCCGTAAACTTTCGTTATCTTCGCTTAGCGTATTATTAAAAGTTTCTACGAGATCAGTGCCGGTTTGTGTTAATTTACCGGTAATTTTCGACAGAGGTATATGGGAAAATTTGGGCTTACTACTGCCACCACTACTCGTGCAACTGCCAGAACTGGCAGATTTTTTAATATAACGATGATGTGGCTGTTGTGATTGCTGCTGTTGCTGCTGCTGCTGCTGCTGCTGCTGAAGAGGTGTTGTGGCACGATTTTGATATTGCAAAGCTTCTATATCGACTGCATCTACCGCTTCAGCATCTGAGTGGGTTATAATACGTTGAACATTCGGTGAAAGAACACGTATATTAGAGCGGTGTTTACTTAAAGAACCATTATTCGAGGAAACCGATTCTAGGGAACCTCTTAAGCTACTGCTGCAACTACCACTGTTGAAGTTTGTTGTTAAAGCAGATGTTGTTGTGGCTAATGAAAACTCTTCACTTTCCTGGGAGTTGCGTAAACTTTTATTTTCCGCTTGCTTAGCGTACTTTTCTAAACGACTTAGATAAGCATCCAAGGGAGGTTTGGATTGTTGTTGATTCTGCTTCGTGCAGTTGTTGCTGTCTTTAGGTATATCACAGTCTTTTGCTTGGAAGGAATTAGATTTGGAAGAGGATGATGACGATGTGGAGGAGGAAGAGCTGGAGCTGGTGGTTGTTGATTTATTATTGTTATTCGTTGAGCTTCTTGAAGAAGCATCTAGAACCGTTGTAAGCGAATCGTATATGCCCAAAAGTGAGGGCGTTAAATCTGTGGAACTACCTGCAATGAGAAAGAAGAGGGGAAGGAAATTAATAAGATTTCATTTTTTTTTTTTTAATAAAAATTAATAATTTTTTTAATTTTACTTTACAAGTGTAAACTATATAATTGCCACATAATTCAACATGGTTTCTGGCGCTCAACAGCAATTTGATAAGGAATTTTTTCTTTCTCAAAATCAATCATTGCACTGCATTCCAAAGTGTTTAATCATTTAAGCAGGCAAACGAATAAAATGACGTTACCCTTGATCAGCCCTATGCTATAACTGCTGCTTACCACATTCTTCGAAAAGCAAATGAATTTTTCTTTTACTTCATATTATCAGGCATGGGGCTTATTTACGTTGTTGCCACGCTCTCATATGTATGTTTAGTCAACCTACACATGCTTAAGTATTCACTGATCAAAGGCTTTTATTCTTTTCTTTTTAGATTGAAATGAGAAAAAAGAAACGTTGTGTTTGGTAATTCTGTATCGTGTCTTATAGGCGCCAGTTATTCAGTGTTTTTCCTCGTATTTATTTTTTTATTTTTTGCTCTTTTTTTCCAAACCAAAGCGTTTCTGTTTTCAATTTTCACTTCTTCGTCATCGGAGCCTGCAGATAATAAAGGCTGGCTGGTACTCATGCTATTGAGACCAGCTTATTGTTGATCTTTTGCATTACAGTGGAGAGCGCTAAAGAGAGTCTATGCTATGGTGCTGATGTTAAATTGCAATTGCCCACACTTTGAGCACAAGGCAGATACATAGATATCCGAATACAATATTTCTTTACATATTTCATTTACAATTAATAATAATTTCTGTTTGAACTTTTTGAATGTGAATGATACACACGTGCGCTCTCCTCTGAGCTCATATTCTATTAGTATGTGCGCCAGTACACATTGTAACTACAAGGCTGGAGTAGTGTAGTACTTAAATACACTATATCAACATCATATTACAATGGTATGTACAAGCCATGGGACTAGAATGGTTTATAATAGGGGTAGTCACTTGAAGCAGTCAATACGATGTACTTATTGAATTACATAAACAAAATGAAAATTCTTCAAGAAATTTTAAGTTTTTTTTTTTTCAAGGAATTCGAGATGGTTTAGCAATTTGAGGGCTCGAATTCCGTAAGGATTGATTGAAATAAGAAACCAAAAAACGAAAATTCTAAACATTTTCTCAAGTGTCCGAAACCTTAGATAAACATGCCGCAAACAACATCCGTTGGTCTTTGGATTAATCAGTATAAGGAAATGCCTGAGTCACAAGGTTTTTTGTGTACGTGGTATTTGTTCCAATAACAACATGACTTTTAATTCATCTCGAGTTTCCCAAATCTATTCAAAGTAAATCTTAGATAAACATAGTCAACGTGAGAACATCCGGTTGCCTTTTGTTTCAAATAGTTTCTATAACGGAGGTGCTTTGTGAACAGCAGTTTTTTTCGATTCCCAATTCAAGCTTAGGTGTTACCTTAACTCAACAAGCTAAATCCGTATTGAAATTTGATTATAACGCTTAAGTCATTCTGTTTTTGCTTAACAAATTCGCTCAAGCCAATGTTTTTGAAGAAAACATTTGTATCGACTTATTCTGCTCCCAGCGGACGGCCTCTACTCATGCAGTTTATTGTGTGAGAAGTAGAAAAATAGGTTGAGAGCAAATTAAGGAGTCGCGCAGCCTGTAAGGATGACAACAGTCACTACATATAAAAGTACAATTTTCAAAAATGTCAAGTGTGTCCAATGCACAGCTTTTATCGACTAATCTGTTAACATTATCACCAAAGCGTATACACTTTTTATCGCCTTATTTTGTACATGATATACCAACAATAACAACAATTTCATATTAATTTGCAAAACACGATTGTCGCAAATGTACCAATATTTCAATTGTGCTTTATTGCCGCTCAATATCAAAATTATCCCAATTTATTCTGCGGAAAAAAATTTTAATTTTAAGATTGGTACATATTGTCGACTTCGATTGCCGCACAAGAGCACAATAAATATTGGTGCATTTTTCTATTTTTGTTGCCGCATTATTGCCGTACTAATAATTGATGCATTGCGATAATTGTGTGACCCCAGCTATAACGATCAAATTGTAATGTCTCCACATGGTCCAACAAGTGCTATTTAGTCTAAATGACAAGCACATGTCAAATTGCTATAGGAAAAAGCATTGACATTGTCAATAGTGAAACAATATACCTTTACTAACGATATTTCTTTAGGGGTAGTTGCCCTTTATTTATTATCATACATTTAGTGCGCTAATGAATTAAAGGGTGTCATTGGAAAGTAAACTTTCGTTCACTAAAATAGACTTTGCAGCACCCTGACAGAGATATGGGATTAACATAACACACTATGGTCAAATGTGTAGATCAAGATGTGTTACCATATGTTCAATTAATTGCTATTTGCGGCACAAACTACTTGGGTCAAAAATGCAGATCCTGTTGTTCTACCATGTGTCTACTATTGTAGCAATGTTCTTAAACTTTTGGCCAACTAACGTCAGCCACCCAGTCGCTTTAATGAAGTCGTGGATCTTGTTAAAATTTTTTTGTTTCAGTACTATTATTGTCACATTGTGGAAACTTCTTCTGTCAAGCAATGAAATCTTTCGACTCCTTCTCTTTATTATATGCAATTTTCAGCCTTTGGGCACTTGGATCTAGTTTAAAAAGAATACGATGCTATGCTACCATGTGTCTACTGTCGTACCAAAGTCCTCCCAACTATTTGCCAAGTCGCTTAAATGAAGGTGTGGATTTTATTGAAATCGATTTGCAATGGCAAAGATGATGTTCCTTTTTCTCTTTATAAATCTAGCTTTTGCAGAAATCCTTGTATGGGATTTTCAGCCTTCAGGCTTCTGGGAAAAGGTATTTCTAAGGCTCCTTACAAGTATGTACTATATGTACTAGGCAGTTTCAACACTTGGTCTTGGTCATTGGCCTTCCAAATATGGCCGGACTTTCGTGATTTTGCTACTCTTAGGTCCAATGACCCAGCGTTCCTTTGTGATAAGATGCAAATCGTTTGTTAAGTGCGCAACATTATGATGTAGAAAATAGAAATTGTTTTACACGTTCCCAATCCCAAAGATCCTAAGAATTGTGTCGATGAAGAGCCCACATATAATTTGTAAACAGATGGCACAGCCTTTATGTGAGTTGAGGAGCTGAGGATTAACTTCATTTAACTTATAAAACGCTAGGTCTTAAAAAATGTGCCCTGATGGATTAGTGGGTAGTGCTTTAGACTGCCAGCGTGGGGGTTATGGGTTCAATTCCCACCAGAGGCTCAGATCTACTCTACTCAGATTTGCTCTACACCGAGCATATAATCTGAGTTACTCCAGTAGCAATAATAGGAATATACGAGTAATATTTAAATGAATAATGTTATGTTATGTTTACTAGTATCAGTTCCTAGCATCAGTTCCTATTACCTATTATCTATTAAATAACAAAACTTAAATCATTTTCGCAAAATATGGATCAAAATTGTTTATTGAACATTTTTCTTTAAGTGACACGATTTTGTAAAAATATTGTGTTGAATGAGCTCCTCATTTTATTTTTAAATATTTATTTTTATAATCCGCCACAAAAAGCGTTTAACTGTGTCAGTTTCTTATGCAAAATTAAAAATTCCTTTAACAAACGAATGCCCTGAATATCCTTTATGTAAATGGTTCATGCATATGAATTACAAGCCATACTTAGCATTTGAAATCTTATAAGTTTTAACTCACTTTTAAAACTATCTGAGCTTTTTTTAACTCTTTTCGGTTTATTTTAAATTCCAGCAATATTTTATTTTTTATAGATTTTTTTTTTTCAATTTTTATTATCATAAGAGGAAGGAATTCTTTTCAGCATTGGTTCACATGGGCAATATATTGATGATCTGCTTGAATTTATAATAAAGCAATAAAAAAATAAGAATGAATGTTGTTTTCGAAGAATTAATGCAAAAAATTAAAAAAAAATGTTGTTGTGATACAATTTAGAATTGATATTAAGTAGTGATTGAATGGCAGAATCGAAGGGAAAATAAAACTAGGCCAGTCGTTGAAGTGGCCTTTTTTAAATTTCGTTTTAAAGTTTTTTGTAAGATAAAGACTTTTTTTCAAAACATCTTCAATACACACTTTTTAGTGAAGAATTTTATCTTTTTAATAATGCATTTCTTATCTTCCTAATCTCTTTAGCCTTAGGAAAAGCAAATCAATCGCAAATGATAGATAAGATGGATTATAGTGATGTTTGCTCTTAACATTTAGGAGGTTTGTTTCGTTATTATTCTCGCAAACGGCGTATAACTCTAATATTATAGTATTTGTTTATTATGTGGCTTTTTAACATGTCTTTCAAAGGAGATTTTTACAGTCAATAGTGACCATATTTCTTTAGAATAAAAGATCATCCTGTTGGCAAACGCAACAGTAAATCATTGTGACATACGCTGACAATGGTAAATCATCGATGATTGAGAAGTATTTTCTGTGGTGTCATGCATGGCTTGTTAAAGTAATTGTCCAAATTTTCATAGTTGACATAAATTGATTTTGTCTGGCAGGTGTCCGTTTATAAGAGAGTCCTTACAGACAATTTCATAGAGAATCATTAGTGCTTTATTCGTTAATGGGGAGGGAAAGCAGACAGACTCCTGCATCATTTAGCATGTAGTCGACTCATAGCAGACAATGTCGCTAAATTTCAGCTTTCTTTACTATTGTGACATTACAATGAAGTTGGCATACATAAATCCCTTTGTTTGTGACGATTTATCAATGAAATTTTTCATTTACGATAACGTTACAGAAATTTCGATTTGATGCTAATATTGTGACGACGATTCATCGATAAAGGAATCATCATAACATTTGCTGCATAAATGCTATCAAGTCGCCAACCACTTCTATTTAAGGGTTGTGACTCTAGCTATTGTTTTTAGTTGTATAAGTGTGATGAGCATTACCAACTACACACAAAGCTATCTACTAAAAGCTTTAGCCGGCAGCTGATCCTAAGACCAGCCCACTTAGCTCAATAAGGCCCATTGTGATGTCGCATAATACAATGATACTTGAAAGACCCACTGGGACTTTCAGCAGCAATTCAGGGTTCGCAAGGTGCCCTCCCCGAATCCTCGATAGAGGCGGAAATTCCAGGAGTAAGTGTCCTACAGTTGCCAATTCCTCCTCACAGCAACTACTGTACAACTTTAAACCACTACAACCAAGACGGCTGCATGTTTGTTTACTATACCGGCCAGCTCTCTCGCCTGCTTGCAGGAAGAAATCTATTCTCATCTTCTGGATGACATATCGCCCGTAAGCATTTAAGTTACAGAAGACACGTAGAGAGAGGCATACTAACACTTTATTTTGACAGAAGAACCTTTGTCGCCGTGCCCAGTCCCCCGGAATATAACTGAGTCTCGGTACGCATATAAACTGATGTCGAAATATTTTGCTAACTCCGTCAGTGACGAGTGACCACACTGTTATAACTTGCCTGACTCTCGCTAAGCGTGGTTAAGTACCTTGCAAGCCAATTAGTGACTTCCCGATTGGCCGACAACGCCGTCTGAAAGACGCTGCCATAATTATGCAGTCTATGCGAGACCATAGTGTTAAGATCGCGTAAGAAAATACCATACCACATTCTTTTATCTATTTTAGAACAATTAGTGAAGAATCGTAAACTTGTCATGTCTCCCCACCCTTTCGAATTCTGACCGCCTCCTCAAAAGGTATAAGTCCCGTATTTAGTGACTGGCAGTGAAGATGTCAAACCGAACTAAACAAAAAGCAACTATCAGCTGTAAAATACGTTGTTAAATAAGGCAGTGTTGCCAACTCAAAGTTATGAATCTCTCATTTAAATAACTTTGAGGAATCTGTGAGCATTTTCAATTCTAGAGCAGTTTTGTCACACTATTTTATATAGGAACCGTACCACTTTTGCTCTTAGTAATAAATTATGTTTAGTTAGGAATACAAGGCTTATTTGCTTTTAAAAATGCGTTAGAAATTGACGAAGTTATTAAACTTTTTAATAAAGCAACTCATGAAAAAATCAAGCAAATGTTTGCGATTTTATTTGTTGGTAAATTGATATTTGGAAAGCGGGCACCTTTTATTCATCTTTTGGCTCTGGTCTAGGCTGTTACGTGTAAATGATTTGTGACAGCCTTAGGAATTAACCTTTAATTACCTGAGACGTCTACAAACAAAAGTTTAAAAAATTAGCAAAGCTTTGTTTAAACCTGTGTTCTTGATGACCGGTCTTAGGTATTTAAGTGTTACTATCATAAGTAGTCTGCAATATATACCTTTCGACCTCTCGATTAATTCTACCTCTCTATGCTAGTGATTTATTAAGTTCGTTTAAAGAAAGTTAGAAGGCCCTTTTATAGCTTCAGCTTTCCCTCTGTTCACAAATGTTTTAGTATAACAAAATTCTTAAGTATGCCCGCAATAAAAAAGAAAAGAATTTATTTTCAATTTTGTATGCATACAGAGTATAAAGCCCTCCTTTCTTTTTTTCTCGTTAATGATAAACTTAAATCGAATATTTAAATTAAAAAACGTGAGTTTGTGTGGCAGAGAAAACGAGAAAAATGCGTATAAATTTAGGTTAAAACATTACCGGCAGGAGGCCAAAATATTTCAAACAAACCAATCAACCATCAGCACTCAGCTGTAAAACAAATACTGGGAAGGTACAACGAAATAAGCAGACAACAACCCACAAACTTTTTGTCATAATTTAGCCCCTTGAAGTGATCATCTATCCATCCAACCATCCATACATGTATGCCATTCGTTGTTAACATAATAACTCAAGTGCTTTTTGTGTAACCTTTTGAACAAAATTATGTTTTTTTTAAACGAAATGCATTGAATGTAATACGTTTGTCGTCTTTTTTAATTTTTTTTTGTTAAACATGCTGTTGTTGTAGTTGTTGTTGTCATATGCGGTATTTAGTTTTTGAATACTTTTTTATGTTTTCTTTTTTTTCATGGTTAAATATAGTTTTGGATTTCATAATAATCGGTTTTAACGCCCACCAACCACCACACACACTTTGCGGAGTGTAAACGTTTAACATATCGAACGAAATTCTTGTAAATTAAACGGAAAACAAACTACAAATGTTAACGTCTAATGTAAAGGGGGGAAAGAGGAAAGAAACGTTCTTGTACAGACAGCAACTGTTTCTACGAATTTGTGTTTATTTAAATGGTAAGAGGGAAAGGTCAAATTACGAAAAGAAAAAAATATTTTCAATATGATTTCACATAACAAATGGTCTGCATATGCATTTAGAAAACATGTTTGTCTGCATTATGCTTGCAACTGTAAACCGTTTAATTGTTCTCAAATTCACGTTTATCGCCTTCTTAACAAATTTGTCATTAAAAATTTATGTTTTTTTTTTGTTTTGCTTGTTTTTATTTTGCTTTAAAGAGACAAATTTATATAAAGCGACTAATTTGTTAAAAATGTTTTAAATATTTTGGCAGTTTTTTTTTTTCTTTTTGGTTTATTTGGAAAGGAAAACATAAATTTTATTGGCTTGATGCCAAATAAGTGCTTTTATAATTGCATAGAAATTTACTAAACATTTAAAGGGTTGTCCGTAATGCTCTCTACTTACATAAGTTTTCGAATGCATTCAATTTCGAAGAAATTTCTTTTGCTATTTAAGCACTTCGAATGTACATTCGAAAGCGGTATAAAAGTTTTTAAAGAACTTGAATTGATTTAATAACTTTTGCTAAAACATTAAAATTAAAATACTAATCTAACTTGAATTAGTGATTAATGATCGTCTTAAAATTACTTTCTGAATGAAATGGCGTAAGTCCTTATGTTCGTCTATCTGTGAACATCTTGTTGTAATCAGTACACTACTGTTATTATGATAGATGCTATTGAAAATAGCCTTTAACATCTAATACTTTTCACGGGAATCAATGGGACGGTACAAATGTGGCTTATTTTACATAGAGTGGGCAAATTTGAGGTTAGGAAGTAAAATAATAAAACGTCAAGAATTGAGCTGTCAATCTTTGACACTTATTTCGTAAAAAAATTGGGTAATTTTACACTCTTGGACAAATAATTTTAATTGTGAAAATTTACTGTTTGAAAAAATGAAGGAAAACAACGCATTTTTCGAACAATATCATCTTTAATGATGAGGCCCATTTTCATTGAGGTGGTTATGTAAACAAACAAAATTGTTGCATATGTGGCTCACAAAATCTACAAAGAGTCCTCGAAAAACCCTTACATCCAAAGAAAGTGACCCTATGGTTCGATTTGTGGTTAGGCGGTATAATCGGCCCGTATTTTTTAGAAAATTAGCAAGAAAACGCCGTCACCGTAAATTCTCTGCGCTACCAAACCATGATAACCAATTTTATGTGGCCACAATTGGCTAATGTTGACATCAGTGACCTTTTGTTTCAGCAGAACGGCGCCACAAGCCACACAGCCAGCCAAACAATTGAGTTATTGCATGAGAAATTTATCGGTCGCGTAATTTCTTGATTTGGCGATGTCAATTGGCTGCCTCGTTTTTGTCATTTAACGTCTTCTCTGGTGCCATTTGAAAGACCGAACATACGTGCACAAACTACAAACAACTGACACTCTGAATGATGAAGAGATAAGCGAAACTTTGTTGCAAAATGTATTTCAAAATTTTGTGGTAAGTGCGGACGTCTGCCGACGTGCTAGTGGTAGACATCTTCCCGACATCATAGTTCATTATTAATTCCCATATTTCTATTTTATATTGGTTTGAATAAAACTGAATTTGTCAAAAAAAAACTTTGTTTTTAAGCCAATTTACTTCCTAATCTCAAATTTGCCCACCCTTTACATATTTAACGAGAGTACAAGTTTCTTTCCAAACGCTAAAAAATATTATTTCCAGTTATATGCAGAACAAATTTTAAGACCTCTCTTCGAATGCCATAGACTGGCTGTATAGAAACGCGGTCTTGTCTGATGTCACGCCTTAGGTAATAGACAACTGGGCATATTGAAGCCAGATCGCTTCACAGACGGTTATGAACGTGACGTTCTATATTCATTCTTTGAACCTGCAAATCTACTTTCAGGCGGCAAAGAGTCGCTACAAATCAGGGAGCTATACCTTTGGCGGGATGTCAATAATTACACGCGTGTAGCTTGCGTGGCGCATTAATATGCTAGCAATTACGACCTGCCAACTATGAGTTTCGAGACTGTTGAAGTGGTGATACCCGGCATGAAGGAATTAATAGAGTGAGACTCTCCTCTTGGTGGTCTGGTCTTCTATACAGTTGTCTGCAAGAGGGAGAACAGCATTGATGCTGGTGTCTACTGCTGGGAACTTGATCTTATGTATTCATACAAGTTGAGCGACAATTGCAGTGTTTTCCCGGCGGAATTTCTAACTATTAAGAAGGCTGTGGAAGTGATCGAGAATTGGTTTTAAGGCGTTCGGTGGGCCGGTGACTGTCTTTGTGGACAGTCAGGCCGCTCTCAAGGCACTATCAATAGGTCACTGTGGTTTCGTTGGGAATGATAAATTAGCTCGTCATGGCTCGGATTCAGTAGTACTACCGCCGTTGGGTCATTATGTTAGCGAATGAGGTTTTCCGTTGGAAAAGCTGACCCAATCTAGTACAATAAGAAAGAATGTAGAATTTCAAGGTCCATATGGCCGGTTATTTCTAGCAATAGGACATCTTCCTTCCTCTCAATGAGTAAGCCAGAGCTGATACTGACTACGGATGTCTCTACCGGCTATTGAGGTTTTCGCTCGATGACTTGTTAATCCGGATATACCAAAACCGAGGTTGTAGACTGTGTTAGGCTTAGAAAGAAGTGAAGACGATTGAGTACTGTGTCACTGCCATAGACTATCTGGCAGAAGGCATTGCCTTCTGGGTGGACATACATATCTTGCCTTCCTTTCGGGCAAAGAACTTACCATTATTCTTAAATTTGCTAAAGGCCTTAGTTGGCTCTGACGTGGAGACTGTCAGCTTTCCATTTTCAACTTTTTCCTTTCCATTTTCTTGCATTTTTTCTCTTCCTCTTTAATCTTTTTCATCTATTTGATCTTTTTTCTAATTTTTTTTTTAAATAAAAATAATTTTTATTAATTTATTCCAAGCCGACATTTCCGGGATCCTGGGAAATTTAAAACCCCACACCGATTTTCAGTTACTAAAGTAAAAATCTAGTAAGTGGTAAGACACCTACCTACCAGGAGATCCATGATTGAACCCCAAAAATTTTCACCAGCGGTACTACCTCACAGCATAAGCTAATAACTGGTTATGAGTATTACTACTATTCTCTAATGCATTTGCCGTTCGGAGCCGTCGCTAAACTGTAGGCCCCTTTCAATGAGTCTAAAAATAGAATCTAGTGCAGCTCATTGATTGAAAGAAGTACTCTTTAGCTCCTTCATGGAATGTTATGGAAAGTGTTATTATTATTCTAAGCCGGAATTCTTGGGACCCCTAGAAATTTAATAACAAATCCCGACATCCCGAAAACCAAAAAAGTGAAAAGAAGAGAAATAGAATATTTTTCGCATATCGAATTTATTACCCGCATCAACTGTAAGCAAATTTGAAAAAGTTCTTTTCATAATGGGTTGTCACGGACATAAGAACGTCCTATTTTTTCCTTTATATTATATTTTATCCGTTTTAAAACGTTTAAGCTCTTTTTAATTGGGCCAAAAATAAAATAAACACCATTTTCTTGTTGTTTACAGTTTTTATTTCCTCACATTGTCTTTTATACAGTTTATCTTAATACAGCAACTTATTACCTTTCACTTAATATTCGTTTATACAACACTTTTATTTAGGCCTGAACACGACTTTACTTAATGAATGCAAAACGATAACTAACTAACTTACGCATAAGGCGCCACCTTTTATATACAATTTTAATTATTACCGAATGTTTTTGTTCTTGCTACAACATGCGAATTATTTCCGTTAATTCAAATGTAACACATAAAGATGGTCGAATTGGCACTGCTGCCAAATACGCAAATAAGTACGGCATTGACAGGGTGACGCATTAATACCAAATATACCAAAATCCCACAACATAGTTTTAACTGCGCTGATGTGGTGTATTTTCTTTTGAGGCATTTTTATTTCCGTAACAATATAGTTACACTTAACACTGCGCTACTCAAACTTTACTTAATAATCGGGAAAAAGGCAGCATTTTTTTAAAAACCTTTAGACGATTTACTTTATCTTCTTTTATAGCTCGAGCCATAATTACAGTTTCCTGCTTTTATCCTGACTGATTGGAGAAGTACATTTATTCCTCGCTATTCAGTATGCCATGATGAGTTTATACATGATCCTTAAACACTTACATTCTGTAATATTCTTCTTGATCGGCAATATTTTCCTTACACTCATACCTGTAACTCCTATTTTTCAAAAAAAAAAAAAAAAAAAAAAAAAAAAAAAAAAACTAACTTGTTTCCTCTTTATTTCATAAATATTACCGGATATGATTGCCTTTTATTTTTTATAAACAAAAAAAAAAAAATCCATTAACTTAACCAGTCTCCCACATTTCCTTTCCTTTGAAGTTTTTTCATTTTTTTTTTTTTTATATTTTGAAACTAAAAATAAAATGTTCTCCTTCAGTATACACATGTATTCCTATATCTTTATGTAGATAAAAGGAAATGTTGTTGAAAATGCTTGATCGTGTTTATAATTTTTTAAATAAATAGATAAAGAAAAGAAAAAATAAAATCTATTTTAAAAACTTTTTCTGTTTTTATAAACACCGCAGCAGAACTTTAGACTTCTTGGTAGAAGAAATCCATTAAAAAAATAAAAGAAAATAAATGAAGTAAAAGAAAAACTGAAGAATTTCTTTTTAACATATCCTGCAATCCTATGATTAAGTGAGTGAGTGATTCGTCACAGATAAGACACTTCATAACCCTGAAAGTTGAATGAACCAGAAAAAAAAGGAAAGAAAAAAATGCAAAAGAAGAGTTCCTTGAATGTCTGCTGTTGTTGCTGCTGCTCATTTACGGGCATTTGTATGAATGTGTAGTCGTTGTTGTTGTTGGCATATTTGCATGCTTAAGACATTGAAAAAGACAAAAAAATATATAAAAAATGTTATGCAGAACCACCAACCAACTCTACCTCTGCCCCAATGGCATATCTGGTATCTCTGTTAAGAATGAAAGAACATTTAAATACCAATACAGCGCGCTTACACTGGCACTGAAACCATAAATAAATTTAAAAATTAAATGCGTTTTTCAATTTGTTCTGAAATAAAACAAAAAAATTATCATGCGTGGCGTATAGTTGCTTAAAACCGTTTATTGTCTTGTATAGAAATAAAATTTATGATTTAATGGTCTTTAGAAAGCGGAAATCACACTTTCGTTTGGGGTACACAATAGAACAGTAATTATTGAAGTAAAAAAGTGAAAACTTTAAAAAAAATTTAAAAAATTTATGGGAATATAGTGGAAATTATTTTTTAATATTTCCCATATTTAGTTACTATTATGAAAAGTAAAGTCTCTAAGTCAAGTTAAAAAATCACAGGATTGTAGAACCGTTTGTAAAAAAATAACAAAATCATAGGCGGTTAAGTTATGAAACAAGAAACGCAACTTACCCTACAACCATGTTCCCATTAACTGTTATCTTTTACTAGACTACTGTCGATTTTCAAGCAAGCAGCGTTTTTTACTTTGTTTTTATGGTGCTCCAGCAGGCTAGTGGGTAGTGTGCGAGTGTGCTACTGTGAGAGTTATGTTATTTAGTTACTATTATGAAAAGTAAAATCTCTAAATCAAGTTAAACAATCACAGGATTGTAGAACCGTTTGTAAAAAATAACAGTCATAGGCGGTTAAGTTATGAATCAAGAAACGCTACATACCCTACAATCATGTTGCCATTAACCGTTATATTTTACTAGAATACCGTCGAATTTCGAGCAAGCAACGTTTTTTACTTTGTTTGTGTGGTGCTCCAGTAGACTAGTGGGTAGTGTGCTAGTCTGCTACTGTGAGAGTTATGGGTTCAACTTTCACCATAGACTGCTGCACTGCGCCGCGAGCACATAATCTTAATCACTGTGCTTCTTATAATTAGAATATAATTTAATAATTTAATACTCCTTTTCCGAAAGCTATTGAAACTATACCAACAACTTCAAATTCACGATAATGGGATAAAGTAGGTGCTGACAAAGCTTTACTTTTTCTGCGTATGTAGTAAAATCATAACCGGCACCAAGCAACGGCTTGGTAAATACTACAAAGATTAAGTGCCTTTGTGATCAAACCAGCACAGATGATTTCAACCATTTAAGTCACTAGAAATAGTGGATAAAATCCGTGAAATTATATTGGACGTTTGTCACAATAGAGCTTGAAGTGGCTAAAGCTGTAGGTTCACGTGCGTTGGATACCACAATTTTTGACAACGCACCATAAGCGTAACAGTGTGATCACTTTCAAAAACAAACGAGTTTTTGCTCCATTTTGTGATTATGAATTGAGGTATCTTCGAACGCTTTCTCTGTGCATGTCCTACTTTTGTCGGGATTAGAAAAGCTACTTCGGGCGCGACCTTGTACCTGAAATAAACCAACACAACAACATTAATTGAACATCGCTAAGAATCTCTGTTGTATTCACTGAGTTCCTCAAAGAACTTTGTAACAAATTTAGGTAACATAACGCTGGCAGCACAAGTGGTAAGCTTGAAAGTAGTTGTCGCCAAGTAGTTATTCGTATTAACGCAATGTCACGTTAATTATTTCTTATTTTGTTCTCCGTCACTCCTCTAGGGAGCATATTGGCTTTCCACAAAGCATCCTTTACTTTGTTTCCGTTTCATTAGCCAGTTGGTTTTCACGCTAAGTTGATGAATGATCTACTGTAGCTCGGCTCTACCATATATGATTGCGTACTGGTGAAAATCCTAGCTAAGTGGAAGTGATATTGGGCCTTACTTAGCATTGTTAAGTTTTTTCAGTAGGTGGAGTTTTTTTCTGATCATTCGTCTGATGTTTGTCATGTAGGTGTATCACGAAATCGACTACCTAACCGTATGGCTGGTAAATACTATGCTCTAGTTCAGAGACAGATAATATGCTCAACTGTTTCCAGTTTATCTACTTTCTTACACATCATACTGAATTCCGGTATATCACTGTTTTCATTCGTAAAAGACAATATCCTGCTATGGTAGGTATGACAATCCTTAGTGTTTTCCTATTCAGTCCTAGAAATAAATGAATTCTTGATTTGCCCAGTTTGGGCAATAATGAACAAGATAACTTTATAGTCGCTTCTATTAATCTGTAAGATATGGGATTTATTTCAAATCCATCACTATCCTAAAAGCATGACTTAACGCAGATAAGAGCAGATTTGTCGAAACATGTGTTGCTAGTAGTACTGCCCATTAGTAGTACGGCCCATTTGTTATCTAAGGGCTGTCTTACACTCACTAACTAGAGCCTACATCTTATGGTAAACTTTATGAAAATAAATTTGGCTGCAGTAGTTTACTGAAATAGGTGTTGAGTTTAATTTAGCTCACAAAATTGAACCAATTGAACTGGTTCAGTAACCCTTTTTTGGGGCAAACAAAATCATATTTTCTTTGACTAATGGACCTAAACAACATATATTTGTGAATCGGTTCACACTGTTCATTCTTTACTGCTTTGCACGTTTTAAATTTGCTTTGCAAGTGTAAACACTTGTTTGTTATGCCTGATTCATATCGATGAAGTTTAACGTTGTATTTATACAATATGACTGACTGACTGTATAATGAGACGCAGATAAAGAAAAAAGACTTCAAAAACAACTTTAAAAAAAAAATTAAAAAATATTTAAAAAAAAGAAAAGCGTAAAGATACTAATAAGAAACAGTAGTTAAGATAAATGGTGTTAAAAAGACGAATACGAATATGAATAAATAAATAAATAAATTGAACACGAAGTGGAAAAATAAAAATAAAAATAAAAAATGAATTCAATGAGGCCAACTAACTTATGCCGGTGCCTGGTTTTTAATTTTCGACACTTTTTTTTTCTTCTTTTCTTTCGTTGGCTGTGGCACACGAACTCATATCTTTTGAAATGCCTTTAGGATACCTTCTCCTCATAAATTGCAACATGAAAGAGAAAAAAAAAACGAAAAAAGTAAGGAGTCGTAAAATGTAAAAACAACATTGGAAACGAACGCATTTAATGAAACGAGTACATGAAAAACATATGCAGCACATGCAGATACAAAATGTGAAAAAACCCGACTAAAAGTTGTTTTTGTTTTGTTTGGTTTAAAAGAAAATGTAGGCGTTTTATTTGTCGCCTACCTAAACAAAAACGACAACAACAACAACAACAACAGCAACGCTATACTTATTGCATGACATGCAACAGAATTCGTTGCACTTACAAATGTCTAGACTCTTGAAAGAAATACGAGTATCGCCATGAATTCATGAATGAAAACGTAAAGTGCACTGGCTGGCTGAATGGCTGAGCTAAATACTCCTTGACGTAGAATCTAAAAAGGCTGGCTGTCAGTCACATACGTATGCATGTAGACTGGCAGGAGTATATCAAAATAAAAATGGTCAAGGGTGCCATATAAATGGAAGAGAAGGATATCATAAGGTTTCCTTTGCTGCCAGTCAGCTAGCAAACGTAGTATAAGCGACAAACTGTTTCAAAAAAGTTGGTGGGAGCTTAAAAGCTAAAAATAACAAACAACTTCGTTATAAAAAAAAATGACTTTTTTTTAGAAAATTTCCATAAAATGTTGAAGAAACGAAAAAAAGAGGCCTACAGCCAATTTAAAGCTAAAAATAATTGCATTCAAAGACAATATATAAGAAGAGAATTTAACACTTAAAAGCGTACGAAAGGTATATTGTGGTTCAAGTCAGTGTGGTTCAGTGATTTTAAGGAAAGCTTAGTTTAATGTGTAACCGCTGATTTTTTTTTTTTTTTAGCAATTTAGAGTTTTTTGGGTTAATTGAACAAAAAAAAATATGCAGAAAATTCGCTGAAGTGAGTGAAATATTTGCCATGTACATGTTGCCCGAGGTTACTCCGTAGATGGTCATCTTTGAGCTCCAATTTTCAACATACTCTTTCCAGCATTTCGGCCGATATTTCACCAAATGTAATGTTGTCTTTCCGAGCCAAAATTGTGGTTGGCTAGTACACGAGATACCCCACTCATCAAATGGAATCAAACGCAAAATTAGACGGCCAATAGACTGCTCCTAAACGTAAAAATAATTGCTCACCAAACTCGCCTCCTAATAAGTTCAAACAAGGCACATGGCACGCTATTCTTTCATTTTGAGCAAAAAAGATCGTTTACTTTCGCACAGAATCTTGTTCCGCTGACTGTAGCATTTTCATCGTTCTTGAGAAGTATGATGCAATAATGCCGCCAGCACACAAACCGTACCGAATCGTTCTTTTCAGTGTATATTTGCAGCTCTTGCACTGACTTTAGCTGCTCCTCACACCAAATTCGGCAATTCTGTTTGTTGACTTACTTATTGAGCCAAAAATGAGCTCCGTCACTGAAGATAATGTTTTTTTTTTAATAATTTAAGAAACACATTCCTTACACAGCGTGAAATTTGATAAGAAAGTTAATTGATTTGCAAGCGTTGTTAGTTTGTTAGTCTATTTATGGCATTGCCACATGTCAAGAATTTTTTTTACACTGAAAAAATTTATTCTTGAAAACCAAATCATCCTCTAGAATTTAGTCATCAACTTGAATGTTAAATCTGTCTTGCTTTATGACTGTGATTTATGGAATGCTAAGACTCGAAATTTTTTTCCATTATTTCCTCTTGGGAGCATAAAAATTCCACAAAGCACCTCCATCTTACATGGTTTGCCGCCGTTGTCCTTGCCCCTTCACATGTAAAACTATTTTTGGCTTAGTTCTTGAGTAGTTATGAGCAAAATGTTTCTTGGTCCTTGATTCTAGAGGATTCCACTCTAGAGGCATCGCGATACATATTCTGGGCCACAGTCAATGAGTAGCCCATACAAATTGGAACGTCATCATAAATGTGGCTGGAGCCATAAACTCCGTAAACCGCATAACAACATAGCCAAAACAACACTTGAAGAGAATCTTCAAGGAAGTCGTAGACGCAGAAAGCCAAGCTGAGATTCGGATATATGGTCGCACGTAGCGAAATATTGAAGCTTAGTTTTAAGCTGGTTATTGAACCTGTATGCTCCACTAATGCAAAATCATTCCATAGAATACCCCCATGACTCGAAATACATATCAGTAGCGACGTGTTGTCGTCCAAGTCGAGTAAGTGAGTAAATGCAAATGTTATTTAATTTCTTGTTATTTTAAATTTAAAGTCTTTGAAATGAAAGTTCGACTGGTCCTTTGTCTATCTTATATCGTCGTGGAGATATCATGAGTAATTGTGTGGTCAATAGACTCACTAGGATGGCTACACTGATGCCGAAAGTCTATCCGTACATGAAAATAGATATACCGCTTACCTCCGTTAGACTGCCTATTAGGTAAAAGTACGTTTTGGAATCTAACATATCATGGGCGGAAGAGTACTTCATTGCAAAACTCGCCCAGTCTGGATTAGATATGAAGTGTACGAAACAGCAGTTTAAACTGGACCGTGTGGTCATCTCCTCTACTGTAATTATTTTCACGGGTTATTGTATAATAGGAGAGGAAAACACGCCACCTACTGGGAAAATACTACAATGCTAAAGTAAAGATCATTACCAATTAGTAAGGATCTTCACCGCTACGCAAAAATCATGTGGAGGAAGCTACAGCGAAAAAAAGTGAAACAAAGCAATGGATGCTTTGTGGAAAGCCAATATGCTCCTTAGGGTAGTGACGGAGAAAAAACAATTGTATAATGGGTAGGTACGCGAAGTGGCTACGCCTACTTGCGTATAATTTCTTTCCAGGTTGTAAGTCATTACCCAGAGCCCGTCTCCGTTTATGTGTGTGTGTGTGCGAATGGAATTTTCGTTTTACACATATATTATTTGTTGTAAGTGAACGACCTAGTTCATTAAAAGAGCTAAATAACCCCCAACTCTAGTAATTGTGCTTTGGAAGAATCCCCTGTGCTGACAAGGCCGGTTAACCTGAACCTAGCGACCAGCTCCGGGTCTTTACTCTTCGTATCACAAAGGGCTCAAGTGAGTTCCGTAATGACGAGGCTATCACTTCCTCCTGTCCTATAAAATGACTCTTTATTACTGGATTTGATTTCGCTTAAATTCGTTTTTATATTTTCTTAAAATTATGAAAATTTTATGAAATAAATCACTAAACCATTTTCTAAATTTGTTTGTATTTGTTTTAGTTTTTTCATTTGTTGCATTGCTTTATTTTATTGCATCTTAAACGCATACATAATGCAATCTGAGTACATACATATTACAATTGTATGTATCTCTCGGTTATTTGGCTACGAAAGAAAAAACCAACAAAAATATACTTTTAGATAAAACCGAATGAAAAACCAGGGCTACACCCTTTTTTCTGATAAATAACATTAAAAAGTACAAAAATAAAAACTAATTTCGATTTTTAATAAAACTTTGAAAAACTTTTCAAAAATTTCAAGGCAATTTAAAGGAAAAATCTCATTTCTTTGTTGTGTTGTAGCTGATTTGTTTAGACTGTAACTGCCGGTATTTGTTTGTGTGTTTTACCACCATTTCTTAACACTTACCTTGTCAAGTTTTTGTAGTTCAAAACTCTTTTAAGGGATTTCAATGAACTTTGTGGAGAACTAGATATTTATATAATAAAAATTCTTATTTTATTTTTGTATTTCTTTATTTATAACACAGTTTATAATTATTTCGCAGATATTACTTTTGCATATTAAAAAAAAAATGTTTTTTTTTTTTTTGATTTTATAAAACCGTCAAATATATTTTTTTATTATTTCTTCGTTAATTAAAATCTATTCTTATTTCGTTTTTTTTTTTTTTAATTTTACGTTAATTTTTATATGATTTTCTATAAATATATTTAAAAACGGAGCGATTTTTGGTTTACGTATGTCGCCGCATCACACTCAAACGCATGCTCCAATCTTAACCAAACTTAAACACAAGGTAGGTATTGGACCCTTTGTATATGGCTTATGTTAAGTTTGGTTGCCAACAGATTTTGTGTGTGGGCTAAGTAAATCAAAAATCGCCTCCTTTTCTATTATATCTGTGTCGATATGGAAGAGTAACTTATTCTAACTGACCGACATAGATTTATACAATAAAAAACACAATACGAAGAAGAGAACATCGAATAGGACTAGAGTTCTTTCAATAAGAGTGTATTCTGTTAGATTTTTCTGACATTGTCTCTAAATATGGTAAATGTTTGGTCATACAGAAGAATAGCTTAAGTCGACTTAAGCCACTCTTACACATCGATGAAATGTGCTATATTCGTCATTTAATAACTCGAGAACCATACAACCGATTTACAAATTAACAAATGCTTGGAAAAGGTATGCTTTAAATGATGATTTAAAATAGATGGTGTCACTCTCTCTTAAAAATATGTATTTGTTGATATCTTTAAAACGATAACACTAGAGTATCTAATACTAATCATCAGCCAAAAAGTGGACGGAATCGGCTACAAAGTAAATGTTGTTTTTAGTATATCTTAAGGGAGGTGGCGTGGTGTAGCGCACGCATAACAACACAAACGACCCAGGTTCAAGCCCTAGTAGAGGACATGACGAAAAAAAAATTTAATTGTGGTTTCGAATGTTTAATAATAAAAAAAGGCTTCAACTTCTTTCCTTCAGACAAATGCATCCAAAAAAAAACCCACTGACCCTTCTCGCATACCTCTGGCGATGATGACAAACATCAGACGAAAGATCAGGAAAAACACGCCACCTACTGGGAAGAAATTACTATGCTAAGTAAGAATCACCACCAATTAGCAAGGATCTTCACCACTACACAAGAAAAATCATATGAAGGAAGCTACAGCGGATTAATCATCCATCTACTTAGCTTGCAATATCAAATTGATTAAAGAAACTGAAACACAGCAATAGATGCTTTGTGAAAAGCCAATATGCTCCCGGGCGGTTCGAATTGAATTTTCCGAATTTAGTTCAAATGACTTGGTAGGCAATACGAATCATCAGTAAAAATATGAACGGAATTGGACAAGTGGGCCTACCATACAAGGTAAATATTGATTTTTGTATATTTTGAAAACGGTTAAAGTGAAAGTTTCTGAAAGCGGACGAAATCAGGTAAGTGGGTATGGTACTTCTCAAAGTAAACATTGATGTAAACATTGTATGTCTTGTGAACGGCAAAGAATTTGGCAGTCTCTGCAAACCAACAGTTTAAAAGTAGGCGTGGCGCTTCCCATACAAACTTAATATTGATGTTTGTATATTTTGAAAATGGTAGATGGTAGAAGCTTTTAAGTTTTGTTTCAACAACGTCTTGGGCAATACATATAATCAGTCAATAACTGGGCGAGTTTGGATAATATGGAATTTTGTATGTATGAAAAACAGTTCAAGATTCTTTATCTATCCATATCTATCTATTCGCAAAAATGCGAAAGAGATTAAGTAAGGAATAGCGAAGCACACTGGTTAAAAATGATTTGGTTTTTCAATGCATGTGTACAGCTAAAAGCCTGAACCTTTTATCCCTTAGAGCTGGAGGAGTAACAAGTTATAATTAAATTAGTTATTAAGAAAGGATAACGAAGCATGCCCGAGTTAAGCTAGTAATTTTATGAAATTGTTTAATACTTTGTTATAATTTATCATTAATTGTTATCCTTTATGAATTTTATTTTTAATTTTTTTTTTTTATTTTTAAAATTGTTGGTTAATTTTTTTATGATTATTTAAACGGCTTTTTTTAATAATTTTTTATTTTGTCATAAAATTATTTAATTTCTTTAATGAAATTTTCCTTTAATTTTAATCTGTTATTAATTTACTTTTTAAAATGAATTTTATGTTTCTTAACCACTTTAAGCCTTAAAAAGGTTTATAAACTAATATTTATTTGAATTTTTTATAAATAAAGTCTAAAATCGTTGAATATTGTTTTTTTTTTTTCTTTAAATTTGCTTTTAACCTTTATTTTTTATCACGATTTCAGTAATTTTTGTTTTTTTTTATTATTTTTTTAATATTTTATTAATTAGTTCGTTTTATAATATTTTTATTATTTTCCTCGTTTTCAGTTTTTCTTTTAATTTTAATTACTAAGACATCACTCTCCACGTACGTGTGTTTTAATTTTATGACAGAATTTTATTAAAAGTTATTATTATTGCTGTTTTGTATATGCTTTCGTTGTTGTTATTGCTGTCGTTGTTGCTGTTGTTTCTGTTGACAATTGTTACAAACTGGTACTAAACTGTTACACTTTAAACCACATTTTCTGAACCTTGTATCTGTTCATTTCGTTACACGAGTCGGTCGGGTATTTCTTTAAAAATATCATTAAAAAAAAAAGTATTGCGAGCAGAGCCAGCAATAGAATTTGTATTCGAATTTGTTTTCATTCGAATTTCAAAAACTTTATTGTTCTATTGTTTTGTAATGTTTTCGTTACGATACTGAGTTCTATACTGTTTCACTGGAACGCAGTTTAGTTTAGTTTTCCTTCATTTCGTTTTAGTACTTCGACTTAATGTTTGCTTTTGTTGTTTTAGGTTTTACTTTTAATTGTTTTTCGCATTTTGAAACTTCTTTGTCACTCCTTGTCGGTCGGTCTGTAACACGAACTCTGTTGTACTTTATTGTACGTTTGTTACTGTTTTGAAGCAAAACGACTGACTGACTGGCGTATTTCATTCAATACCAGTAGTGGTGGAGTGGTTGGTAATTTACACCTATTTTTTTTTCTGAAGTAAGAGATTGAAAATAGTTTTAAAAAAAGAGTTTGTTTTTACTCATACAAAGGGGTTGCAACATACTCTTTTGAATGGAGTTTTAAAGAGAGTTGATATGATTTTTCTTTTAACTCACATATTAAGAGACAGATAGAGAGCTAACTTTGGTTATGTCCAAATGAAGTTTTTTGGGTTATTTTTTGAAAACAAGTCGAAATATAAAATTATGAAATTCAATATTCAAATATAAATCCACGCTTACAGCCTTAATTTAAATTTAAATACAATCGTTGAGTAAACCAGCGTACACATAACAGAAACAAAAACTCAAATATTTGAACGTATTTTATGTATCTGCCCTGTATACTTACTTATGTGTGTACGTATAATGGGTTTATGTACTAAAAACTCTGTCTGTGTATAACCCAGTAAAATCAATTCAAAAGAAAAGGTGTGGAAGTTGCAAATGCTCTGGATATGATAAGAGAGTTTCTGTTTCTGTTTCTGTTACTTTTTTTTATTTGATATTTGTTTTTGCCTTAAATGTGGGCTAAATATTAGTCTGTTAGTCGTCATAGTCAACATCGTTATTGTAGTTCGTGTTCATCGTATGCAGGTTAAAAAATGTATAAGAATTAATTATGCCACATTTAATTCAACAACAACAACAATTTGCAACTTCATTTTATAAACCCAACAAACTTTTTAATTAACACAATACTCGTAATCGTACAAAAAGAAATAAAAACTTTATGTAGAACATTTTAAAAAAATTTTCAAAGAAATTTATATTAAAAAAAAGAATTAAAATTAAAACCATGTTTTTGTTTAAAATGATGTCATTTTATGGAATTGATAACTGGTTTTTCCTTTTTAAAAAACTTAAGAACTTCATTATAAAACCGTTTGTTACTTTTGTAAATAAAATCATAACTTATGCCTTAACAAGTTTATTAGCACCTCTAATAGAGGTTTAAAAAGTCATAATTTTAATATTTATTTCTTAAAAAAAAAGACATAAGGAAGCATCATAATATTTCTGGTTTTATTTTCAAACAACATTTGTGTTTTTATGTATGTTTATATGTAATAGTTCGGAGAGGTCGTTCATATATGTAAGCCTTGAATTCCAGCATATTGTTACGAAAATAAAAATGCCTAAAAGGAAAATACGGCTTTAAAACTGTGTTGTGAACTTTTGGTATATTTGGTAATTATATGTCACCCTATCAATCCCGTACTTATTTGCGTTATATGGCAGCACTAACAATTCGACCATCCTTACGTTACATTTGAATTAACGTACGTTAACATTTGAATTATAATGGAGGATATGAGATATTTCCGGAACTGTAGCCAATTAGGTATATAAAGATTCTGCTTTACCTATGTCACAGTTAGTTATGGTTTTGCTGTCATAAAATAAAGTCATCTTTAAGCGGAAATAAAAGTGTTTTATAAACGAGTATTAAGCCTTTATATTAAGATAAACTGTATAAAAGTTGTAGCGTAGTAAATAAAGGACTGTAAACAACAACAATGTGGTGTTTATTTTATTTTAACGCAATTTAAACGAACTCAAACGTTACGTTTTCAAAAGGTTAACACATAAGAGTATAATATAAGATATGGGTATGATACTCGTATATCATAGACTTAGAACTAAGAAATATTTATGATTTTTATAAAATTTCCAAAAGACTCAGTGTAATTCTGAGCAGTTTCGATATTACATATGTCAAGAGCTGCACTATGGGAAGTCTTAGCAACACAAAACATACCAAATAAAATAATAAACGTAATTCAGGAAGTCTATCAAAATACAAAAACCATAATAACCTAAATAATGCAGATGGTGCACCATTTAAAATTTACACTGGTAGCAAATAAGGCTGCTTCCTTTCCCACACACTATTGTTAATTGGTTTTGGCACGGTTTTTATAGGTTCTAAGAGTACAACTACGAAAAAGGTTCAATAAATACATGACTTTTTGAATTTTCCGCCTCTTAACTGAAAGTGCAACACTGCTTCAGTCGACAGGCTTCTGCCAAAAATTGAACCATCTGTGTCCTTTAATTTGTGTTTGATAGCCATTGATAGCAGACTTCGGCATGATTTGAATAGAAAATAATGTACTCGATAAGCATAATTTTTGCCTTAAAAAAACCATCACTTAAATTAAGTTAAAGTTAAGCTTGATAAGAACTCATTGGCTCAAAAGTGATTTACAGAATTCCGCAGTAGCACGGTTGATTCAGAACGTTCTGGATGCTCAGATGAAGTCTCGAAACAATTGAATAAAATTGGCCGATCGGAGATTAAAAGTGCGCGAGATTGTGGCGTCACACATACCTCAGTGGCTCCAACTTTGAATGATCACTTAGGTATGCGAATACCTTTTGCAAGATGGTTGCGTTTGTTTACAGTCTAGTGATTAGTGATTAGTGTTGTTTTCCCGCAATATGGAGGTCTTTTGGCACACCATAGACATGGCGGCCGTTTTTTTTTTTCAGATGCTCGTGGAAAATTCACATCGTCATTCATTCAAAAGGTAGTCATCATTCTAAATTATTGGCTCGATTTAACAAGTATTTGCAGAAAATAGACAGCATTTGCGTTGGCTTAAGCACGCCTCTTGTATGTACGAAAAGACTCGGACAAGGCAAACCTTTAAGACGGTACCCCAAGTTAGAAAGAGACCATCAGTATTCGTTCATATCAACCTGGCACTATTGCAGAACACTGCGACCCATGGGATCTGTTGTGTCCCCTTCGGTCTATAGTTTGCTCAGCAGGTCTGCTTACTTCCTAATGAACACCAGCAGATCTGAGACCATAATGCTGAATATGTCACCCGTCTCAAAAATTCCACTTTCACAGAATAGCAAGTCTACTTACTTCCTAATGAACACCAGCAGATCTGAGACCATAATGCTGAATATGTCACCCGTCTCAAAAATTCCACTTTCACACAATATCTGTTCCGCTGTTTCTGATGTTTGCGAGCACAGTCTACAACAGATTCGGGCAAGGAGCTGCAAGCAAAAAATAAACAAAGAGAAGTAAAGAGAAAACAAGTGGAAAAATACAGTGCAAAGTGGCCTGAGTGAAAGGCTCTCAAATTACTACCACATTGTAAAACGCATTAGTATTAGTTTGCCTAACGCTGGTCTACAAACATCCACATCTCTGACCACCATTATCTTCAGGGAAAGAGACCAGTAGTGCAAAACTTGATTGCCTTAGGAATATCAAACTAGCTCCAGCTAGAACAAGTTAGATCGAATTGGCGTACTTTTTTTTAACTCGGTTGCTGTGCCACATAAATAAGTTATGTTTGGACATTGCAATAGATCCATTTCTTGTATTATTCAATACAAAGGGGAACAACAGTTTTAATAACATTTTGTTCCAATACTTATTAAAAATTTATGAAAAGTAATAGAATATTTTCCCCTTAAACATCTCCTATTTAAACAGAGGGTACATTTTATGTTGTCCCACTGTTGACCCACTTAAAAACTTAACAATGTTTTTAATGCTCATTATTGTTACAATGTATTGAAGATGTCTGGCATATGCAACATGTTGTTATTTATTTTATAATTTGTTATTTATTTTTTATTTAATTTTATTAAAGGTTATGTATTTTATTTTATTTTTTATTATTGTCTTATATCTTTAGTTGTGTTGTGTATTTTTCAGTTTTTTTTTTATTCAGTCTTCAATAATTTAAGTTTTTTGTTGTTGTAAAATTGCAATATAAACGTGAAGAATTTCTTTTCGATAAAACAACACAAAAATAATAAAAATGCTGAAGTTCTTTGTGGTGTTACAATACGAATACGAATTGCAATGATGCACGACCCTGTTAATGATGTTGAAAACTGATGATAATGATGAGTAAATATGCCTACAGAAGTAATAATAATAACGAGAATGATATTTCATTACACCACTATTTGTATCTAAAGAATACAACCACTGTGGTTTCAGTTTAACCATAATTTTTTATACATTGGCTCTGACTAAATTTGCGTGCAGTCTGTGTTTAATTGGTTTTTTTCTACTTTAAATAAAAGACAAATACAAGAGTTTCTTGGTTCTTTATGTGATAAATGAAATGAAAAACTAAACAGAAATTATTGTAAATTGAAATGAGAAAAAAAACATAAACCTTTTGTAGGCTTTACGTGTTTAAAAATATTGGGGATAATCACAGTTCATAATGAAAATCAAGCAATTATTCGTTTTCATATTTTAATACTAATGTTTGCATCAAAGTGTTGCATCAAAAAGCAACAATAGCAACTAATAAGTAATAAAAAATATATTTTTAAATAAAAAACATGTTTTAAGGAGACCATATTTGTTTTGTTTACCTATTTTTTTTTATTACTGCTCTTCACTTCATTTTTGTTCTATTTTTATAAGGCACTTTAAGCTGTTTAATAGATAACAAGATGACTAAAACGATTTGTCATGTTCTTTCTTTCATTAAATTATTATTTATAAAGATTTATTTCCATTTTTTTTACAATAGTAAACTCAAGTAGAGATGCGCACCTAAATCACATAAAAGAATTGATGATTAATGAACAATTCAAGGGAAAATTTTGTTGAATAGGGTGGTAGTTGATTTCTCGAAACCATTAAAAAAGATAAAATATTATTTATTAATATGGATTAAACGATATGAACTATTAAGTTACTTTAAGTAGGTACAGTTCTTTAAATTATAAGGCAAATATTTAATTACAACAAAGCTATTGTTCCAATTCTATTTATATGGAGTGTTTTTTTACAGTGACACAAATTCAAATCATAATAGAAGAATATAAATATCAATTTTCACAACCCTTTGCGCAGCATATGCGGCCGTATTTCGTCAATAACTTTCAGAATGTTGATATCCAGTTGTTCGATTGTCTTTAGTTTATCAAAGTAGACTAGTGACTTTAGACAGCCACAATCACACGATTAAATCACACGATCTTGGTGGCCAATTAACAATTAACTGTATCATTACGTGAAATTACACTTTCATCATAAGTTTCTTTGATTAAATCAATTGCCGATTGGCATGTGGCTCTGTCCTGTTGGAACCACATGTCAAAAAGATTTTTTTATCTCCTTCATTCCTCTAGGGATCATATTGGCTTTCCACAAAGCATACATTGCTTTGTACCAGTTTCATTAATCAAGTAGATATGTCAAGCTAAGTAGCTGATTAATCCACTGTAGCTTGCCTGCATATGATTGTGTAGTGATGAAGATCCTTGCTAATTAATGGTGGTGATCTCTACTTAGCATTGTAAATTTTTTCCAGTGGGTGGCGTTTTTCTCCTGATGTTTGTCATCATCGCCAGAGGTGAGCTGGTAGGTTAGGAAGGCTTTTTTTTCGACATGTCTTCTGCTGGGGCTTGAACCTGGGCCGCTGTTATTGTTATACATACGCTTTAACCACTACACCACACCAATCCCCTTAGCAAGATGAATACCACCTAATTGAGGTACGAAAAAATTGTTCATCATATCCCTAGACCGTTCACCATTGACAGTAACATTCTGATCATCATTGTTTTTGAAGACATATAGACCAAAGTTTTCGCCAGTCCATAAAGCGCATCAAACAATAATTTCCTGTAGATGTAATGACGAAAGATTGTGGATTGTTCCCACTACAAATGCAACAATTCTGCTTATTTACTTACCCATTTAACGAAAATGGTCTTTATAAGGCAACAACATTTTAAATAGAAATTATATATCAATTTGTACTTCAGCCCAAGCGCCGAATTGGCGGCGCTGTAAGTCTATCTATAAAAAAATATCAAACCAAACTAAACAAAAATAGACTATCAGCTGTTAAGTCGGTTGTCAATTAAAGCAGTGTTGCCAACTAAAAGTGATAAACCTCTGGAATAAAACACCTTTCATTTGTTATTGAGCTTTCGGCTTCAACAACCATACCGTAAATTCGTTGTAATTAATGTTCCATTTATTACTTAGGTTTGAATACAATATTAAATTATATTCTAATTAATACGAGCGGAGTGAGCAAGATCACGTGCTCGGTGAAGGGCAAATAAAGAGTCTCTGATGGAAATCGAACACAGAATCCTCATCTTACTCACTAGTCTACTAGAGCAGCCATTTATGCAATAACTAAAGTATACAAAAACTATCCGTCCCTGGGGACAAAGTGTGCCGACCATCAGCCTAAAACGTCGATTGAGAATCGCGCAATACTCGGTATAATTTTTTCTATAGTAGAAAAGCAAAATATGACGATAATGCTCCAAATTTTCAATCGTTTTTATACATAGAGAACTTTTCAGTGAATAGGAGTCCAAAATGTAGTTACCGACAATTTGTAACTGAACTTTTTCGAACACCTTCTAATTTTTTTGTTTTTAATATTAAAAAACTGCAAATGTTATATTTTACTTTGTTCGGATGGTGTTAGAATGCCACTTGCCACCGGCATACAGCGATATTCCGGGGAACTGTAGAAATGGCACGACGGCACAGGTTATATCTACTTGTTATCTGTATCTTAGGTGCATGGGGAACTATATGTTCTTCAGAAGATGAAAACAGATTTCTATCTGTAGGCGAGAGAGCTGTGGGCGGTGGTTGATCGGAGGGGGTCTAGTCAGCTGGTGAACCTACCAAGACAAAGAATTTCAGCTGTGGTAGTTATGCTCTCGAGCCATTGTCTAGTGGTCAGGTATGCGGTTTGTCTCAGGCATAGTGGATCAAAGTTGTGCAGCTATTGCTGTGAGGAGCAGGTAGTAACCTCAACACACTTGCTTCTAGAATGTCCGGCACTATCGAGGCTTAGGTTAAAGGTCCTGGTAAGTCACTTTATGATCTTTGAATTGCTGCTGGGAGTACCGGTTGGTTGTGTCGATCGCTTCGTTATCGAATCCGGCTTAGAGCCGGTGATCATGTAGGCCCGTTTTTCTTTTCATTATATTGTACGGCTTCATAATTTTGACATAAGTATTCTGCTTTGCCTCTTTCTAAGCTTCCAGTCTATTCGATTAAAGAATGTCATTAAATAATGATTTCTTTTTGAAATATCACTCTCTTTTTGAATACTGATTTTGAGATTGATAATCTTTCAATTAATTAATTGCAAAAAAAATGAAATTAATTAAAATAAATAATTTTTAAAATCGATCTGCCATTATCTCTTTAAAGTGTGACAACTAATGACCCTGAAATAAATAATAATGACATTTTGCCTTTTAAATAATTTTTTTCTTGTCTTGTTAAGTAAAACTTAAGTATTGTAACTCAATCACACAAATTTAAATAATTTAATAAAATTCAAATAATTAATTATTTATTTTTTTTCACAATTTACGCCCAACACACTGCGCATTCTAAAATATTCCTTCTAAATACAGCAATAAGTCGTCGTCATATTTCTGGGCTTGCCCTGAATAAAGGCTTATCTTATAGAAAATAAATATTTAATACTTCTGTAGAGAGAACTTGTTGGCTGTTAAAGTAAAAAAAAAGAATATTTAAGCTGTTATTCACTTAAACATTGATATTGAATATGACTCTACTCGAAGCTTGCAGTAGTAGGCTAAATATGAAAAGTGACAAAGTTTTTCAATTACAATTGATCTTCGGCCTTTGATGCGACGTAAAACGCACAAACCTTCAAATGTAGGCACAAGATAGATGGATGGATGTATGGATATATGGATGTATAGATGCATGGAATAGTTCAATAGATGAATGGGAGTCTTACATTCACAATTACTGGCATTAAATAAATATTGAATTTTATTTGGTTATGCCAGTATGTACTTATGGAATTGCTGTTTATAGGGAAATTTCTGCTCAAAACCGAAAACAATTTGTCATGCAAACTGTTGTTGACCCACATTTATTTGTTACTTCCTCTTCATTTTTTTTTTTTTTTGGTGGATATAGGAAAACTTTAAATTGAATTTTTAATTTTTCCTTTTCAACTGACAAACAATGCATGACTGATGAGAATTGAAATTCCCTATGAATGGCTGTGAAAGTTAAACGTACAAATTGGATAAGGGAAATGCAAATACTTGTTATCGCAAAACATGTGTGTGTGTGTGTGTGTCTCTGAACTTTCTTCCATTAACCAAAGAACTTTCAAAGTGATATCTGCAGCAGTATATCCATTTCAAATACATATGTACACGCCGTCATCTTACAGACGTTTAGACAATCTTACTTATTAAATGAACATCATTTTAAGCATTTGATGGATTTTTTTCATTTTTTTTCTTTTCTTATCTTTTTGTAATAAAATTGATATCGCGCAACTCTATTTGTTTGCATGTTCGTTCTACTTTTGCTGCCATATAAAGGCGGTAAAATGATTTGTTTGTAAAGAAAACGAACAGCAGCAGCAGCAACATAGTAGTACCAGTAGCCACTTTCCAGGCACATGTTGGCAAAATGCGTATGTTTTGAAACAGAAAACAACAAAACACACTTAAACAGAAGAAACAAAAAGCAGCAATAGATAAAAGCATATGGACATGATTTGAAATATAAGAGATTACAAAAACAGACGAATACCATTAAAATGAATTCGAAATCTTTTTATTTTCTAACGCAAAATAAACACAATAAAATCATTTCATTCAATTCAATCTGGAATGTGATTTATGGTTGTTTTTACAAACAAAATTGCGTATTTTTTGTATTGGAATTAATTATGTGGCAACCTACTTATGTACACCATAACTTCCAAGGTTATGTTATATCATTATTATATTATTATATTATATTTTATTAATCAAAGTAACTCTCTGAGTCAAACTTGAGCGACATAATAACTATGATATTTTTATCGATGAATAATCGTTACAAAATCAGTATTAAATTTTTATGAAATTATTGTAAGTGAAAAAGTTCATTGGTGAAACCTCTTGACAATGACACACACAAAGGGAGTTATGTACGACAAATTCATTGTAATGTCACCATACTAAAGAAAGCTAAAATCTAACCACATAGTCTGTTATGACTCGACTAAATGCTGGTATTTAACGACATTGTCAGTTATGAGTCGACTAAACGCAGAAATTTAGCGACATTGTCTGTTATGAGTCGACTATATGGACGATGCAGAATTTTGTCTGCTATACCTCCCCGTTAACGAAGACAGCACTATCATCTATGATCATTTGGACAATTACTGTAAAAAGTCATGTATAAAAGTTCATGATAATTCATTGTCAATCATCGACGATTTACCATTATCAGCGTTTGTCACATTGATTCACTATGACGTTCGCGTCAACCTAAATCTGACTGGTTCTTGTCTTGTTAATCAAAGACGCGTCTTGTTATTTAAAAATAGAATCGTTTTATAAGCCTGCTGTAGTGCCGAATATACGCAAAGGCGATTATTCCTATAAAAAGACTCTATTAAATGCCGCTGTACCGCCTACCAACCATGAAGGCACTCAGTTCAGTACTAGGCCAGATCATCTGACAATTTTGAACAGCGGTATCAGCTCATAACATTGATAGCGACCGGTGACGAGTATGTGCGCTTTGAAAAACTTCTCTAGTAAATCTGCTGTTCCTTTCAATAAGTCTAAAAATAGAATCGGTTGCAGCTCATTGTCTCCTTGTTCTACTTGGGATGTCACGGGAACTATGTTCATATGTATGATAATAAGTTCGTAATTTAAATTCGGTGCAAAGTACAAAGCTAGAGTAGTATGCCAGCCCCAGAGTTCAGAGTTAGGAGGTTTCTTTCTTCCTTATCGAACACCAGTCTGCACTTAGCGCTTTAAATTGAAACTAAAGACGTGATAGATCACTGAGGGTATAACGAAGACAACCGACTAAAATAATATTCTGGTGGAAAGTTATTAAGGTCATGTGCTGAGACGGGGGTTGACTTTAAAAGCATTATGCCCAGCAGGAGAACTCTGACGATACAAATTTAAAGCTTTTGCTCGATTCCAGATTTGTGATTAAAACGTAAGAACAAGCACAAAAGGAATCTTTTGCAGTGAATCAAGCAACAATTTGCAGATGCTCAGATACATACATATACCTGATATATTAAAAAATCATACAAATTATTCTTGTAGAGAGGTAGTGGAGTGCTGAGACCCTTTTATTTTTCTACAGCCCACAACTGGTATGGTATATATTATGTTCTAAAAGCAACAAAGGGCCATAACGAACTCTCCCCATTCGGTTAGATTTGATGAAAGATATTTTATTTCACTGGTTGATTTCATCATAAAATTAATGTCACCAAGTATGCAATGGGCAGCAAATGCTACGTGTGTTAACCGGGATATTCCAATCACTGGCCAAACTGGCAGTGCTCAGCATACGAGGAATCTGGCATCATTTGCAGTTAAGTATGTCGATATGAATTGGTCGTTGATCGGTTTAAAAACAAATTTGCGTATTGGATGCAAATGGATATGATGCTCTGCCAAAATATCCCCAGAATTCTTCGATTAACGAATACTTGAAAGACATTCATGTGAAGTGGTGTCGTATTCCAAGATTCATTGGCTTACAGAAAAACCGATGTGATATATATGTTGAATATACTGATTTTAGTACGTTTCGGGATATCAGGAGACTTCCATACAAGGGGCAGGATCTCAAAACATTGGTTAGCCCTCGAAGTTCGATAAGGTACCTCATTATTACAGTCGCTCAATGCTACCAAGATAGCAATGTGATTTCACGTCATCCTCCCTGTATTCTAAATTTGCCATTGTTCAGAGTTTTGCGACGCATCACCTTGCCTATACGAGTACTTGTTCCAAGACCAACTCTTTCAGCCTCGATTTCGAGGGATTTAAGTTTGACATAGGGCGGTGATTATGCAATAAGAGGCAGATAACGTCTAAATATTTCAGGCTCTCGACTAGTTGATTATAATACCTTTGCTTATACGAGTAGTATTACTTATTATTATATTACGGATGACGTTAAAGGGAAGAGAAGAAAGAATGCAAGAAAGATATTGCTCAGAGCATCATAGTGCATAACCCGATATTTAGGATCATTATAAAGAGCTCACTGAACTACACTTTCAAGTAAGAGCATAGAGCCCTATAACACCTCTCCAGACATCGTCGCCCTGACGAACTTCAGGATGTTAGTTGGTGTCAGTGGTGTTACCCGCACCAATACCAAATTTGTACATATGTGCTCTGGTGATTCAGGTTTCTCCTCACAAAATCTACTCATTGTATTCAAAATTAATGTGTGGGCCATTTGTCGGTTAAAATTTTAATCAGCGGTCATTTCGAATCTGACAATA
Organism: Wohlfahrtia magnifica; assembly: GCA_023159175.1. Lineage (NCBI taxonomy): Eukaryota > Metazoa > Arthropoda > Insecta > Diptera > Sarcophagidae > Wohlfahrtia > Wohlfahrtia magnifica. The sequence continues at coordinate 11,155,625 of JAKWBJ010000485.1, read as the reverse complement.
CTTATGCCATTCTATTCTGTCATCTCGTGAACTGAACGAAATGAATCCATTTACGCTTTAGCAATGTTGGGGTTTATTGCAAGTTTATTTCTAAAATATTGCAAGAAAAAATAAAAAAAATTGCAAAATCACCTTTTCGCATGAAGCCCATTATGATCTTGGTGAATACTTTAATAAGTAAAATTGCTGTATATGAGGCTCATAAAACCCAAACGTGGTCTTACAGAAGCCAATGCAGCCATTACGAGTGACTGTTTGGTGCGGCTTGTGGCGCAGAGGCATAATTGGCCAATATTTTTTTGAAAATGAGGACAGCGCACACATTACGGTCAATGGAGACACCTATCGCACCATGATAACCGATTTTTGAGCCCGCTCTTCATGGTATTAATGTAAGCGATGTTTGGTTTCAACAGGTGGCCCACATCTCATGCCACAATCGATTTATTGCGTCAAATGTTTGATAGCCGTTTAATTAGCTGAAATGGTGATGTCAGTTGGCCACCAAAAAGCTGCGATTTGACACCGTTGGACAATTTTCTGTGGGGCGCCGTTAGAGACAATTTAGTATATGAAGGCCAACATTTGTGATGCTATTGCCGAGATACGACCCCATACATTCGAAAAAATTTTCGAAAATTGGTCTGTTCAAATGGGGTACTGTGAGGCTAGCCGCGTCAGCCATCTGAATGAAATAATATTTGATTTCTAACCGGATCAATTGTACTTCACAACAAAAAAATAAATTTGGCAAAATCGCAAACCGTTTTTGTTTTAAATGAGCCATCCTATACTTCCATTATATTCAAAATGTACTTCGAGACTGCAAAACCTTGTTATCATTTTGAGAGTATTCTTATATTGCCTAATGTAAGACTCAAATCGTTTTTTATTGAAGTTGCATAGCAAAAAGTTAAACTGTCTCAAACTGCCTCTCATTTGCCAGAACTAGCAGGTTCTGACTACATTAATAGCATTGCAGACCGCATTGTCGATACCCATTCTTAATTTGAATTGACTGCATAGAAGCTAAATGCTCAAATGAAGGTCTGAATATCAGATAGTGTAGCTATGTCCTGCATCTTGCACTACTGAGCAAGTTGATTAAAGCAAAGCTTTCGATTGCGTGAACTTTCGCTTGGCATATGCTTTGGAGCTTACCCATTGGTTCGTATAATTTATTCTATTCCCAAATAATTGCTTCTATAATACTACCGGTGTTTGAAACATCGCTGTACTACCATATTACCCCATCCACTCAATTTCCAGGCATTTAAATTGCTTGTCACTAGAACTGCGACCAAGAAACCCATAAAATTGATCGGATAAAATGTATTAAACTTTATTCATCTTTCATCCATAACGTGTTACCCAAAGTCCCTAACAAAATCAACTTCATCACTGGAGGATCACATTTTAAAATGCTGTTGCTTAAAATACCTGGAGACTTCTGTTATTAAATTTCCATTTTGATTGCCATTATTAAGAAGCTTTAAATATTTTTATTTAATTTTAATACGAAAACAAAAAAATGGCGCATAATTTTTACAAATTAATTTCCCACAGCAAATTTCCCGTTCTCTGGAGCGAAGCATTTCAAGAATTTATCGCAAACAATTAAATGTTTGAAAAATTAAATGAAAACTTATTTAAATGTTAAGTTGAATTTAATATCTGCTGTTTTTTTTTTTTGTGCTGCAACTTCTAATAAAATCACTGACACATTAACTGGAGGTATTTTTTTAATTTTTCTTTTTTCTTTTTTCTTTTTTATTTTTAGTAGCAAGCAGTTTTGCAAACAGCAAGCAAGCAACAGCTACTGAATTTTATAGTTTATGCGACTGTCAACACCGTATGACAAGGAAATTGAGGCCATGGGATGGATGTATGGATGGATGGATGGATGAATCGTTTGTACGTAAAATATATTGGATGATGATGGTTGGGTAAGTAGTTGGTTGATTTGAGCGCTAGTTTTAGTTTCCACAATAGATGGATGCTACCGGGTTTAGCAGCTATAGGAGCGTGTGTTGTGCATATTGGTGGAATGCTGCTGCTGCAACGAGGCTGTTGCATTTATAAATCATGTTTTTCCTTAGAGACTGTGTAGCAAAACCAAAAGTTTTTCAACATCCCCATCTAACCATACACAACATATTGACGTTGAGTTCCCATATTTATAGACAGAGTCAAACTAAAACAAATTGTATTGGGCAAAGGAGAAAAGTGAAGAGTAGACGGCAGTGAAATGTTAACATTTATGGTAAGAAACGACATAAACCAGGTTTGTTTTTTAGACAGGCAGCCTGTTTTCTATTCGTATGTCTCAAAAGTAAATATGATGACGATAGAGAGCAGTGGAGTAGCAAAGTATCAGCAGTGGCAGCAGCTCACCATATGAGCGCAAAACAACACAAATGCTTTTCTAAGAAAAATCTGGCACATTTTGTTTTTCTTTTTTCCAACAAATGATTGGTGGAGTTTTCTATTTGCATTTAAGCATTGCTTTGGCAAAACAACGTACCATCTTTGAGAATAACGTTATGGAGAGTGAGTGGTAGAATGTCTACTGTCTGCCGTTTATTTAAATATAACTTTAGTTTACAAGTAGTTAAGCCCACTTTTGCCCTCCCCGCTTTATTCTTGATATTTTAAGAAAAAGGAAAAACAAGTTATTTTGTTTTTATTTTCGGTTTATAGAGAGCACCTATCGCAACAGGTTGTCAATCAATCTATGTCGTCGATTAACTAATGTTCCATGGCTCCATAAAAGTGTAATGAATGGTTAACATTTACTCATCATATCTCTAATATTTATTCGCACATTTACTTCATGTGCAACATGATAACGTTGTGTTGTATTTATTTGTAGTTTTTTTTCTGCAATTTTTTTTTTAAATATTTTTTTCTTCTGTTGCATTCTTCTGGTTGTGTGTTAGTTCAGTGCAGGGACAGGCAAACTAATACCAGTGCATTTTACAAATGGTATGAGTACAACACTCACGATTTATAAGTTTAGATATTTTCACAGAAATTTTTAAAGCAAAACAACGATAAAAACAATAAAAACTTTAAAACAACAACAAAATAATAATAAAGAAAAATAAAAACAAAAAATAAATAAGAAAACGTCGAATGAAAAAGAAATTTCAAATAAATAATAATGTTGTGAAATGTTTAATAACATCATTAATAAAAAATGTTTTCTCGCATTGTATTTTGTCGTTGTTTATTTTCTCTTTATTTCTCCCTGTTTATATTTTGACTATGACTGTAAATACGTACGTGTGAGAGCAAAAAAGGAAATTTGCTCGGAGTCATGTTATGCCGGACTCTGACTTAGTGAGGCTTCGCTTAGTATGTAGGTAGCAAGCAGATAGGCAAGCATTCTCACCAAAACAAATCATAACAAATCGTTGTTCATACAATACTTAAGCACAAGGATTACATACAGTGGGACGGAATAAGAAAAAATTGAAAAAGTTTTGTTAGATGAGAAAAATTCATAATAGTTCAAGTAGACAAAAAGTGTCTTTCGAGCCAGAAATAGTTCGATCGATCAAATGATATTACATGGGGAACTAAAGCTGTTGGCATGTCATCACATTTTGCATGAATATTTGGATATGAAGAACCTATCTACTATAGGACTGTCATTAACACAACCATGTGACAACTTCAAAACTGTATTTGGCTAAGTTTAGATACAATTAGAGCCGGTTTTGCCTTGTTTTGTTATAAAACTAATATTTTGCTATTTCGTTTTTAAGTTTAAATGTTACGTTTCTAGTGGAAAAAAATTCATGGCATGTGGCACTGCCGAAAAATTCTGATTAAGGTTTGCCATTTCGCAATTAATAGACTAAAAAACGAACAAAGCTTGCGAATCATTGAATTTTATTAACAAATTTCGTGCTGTGTGAGAAATATGTTTTGTAAAGCAAGTTCATTTTCAGACGGAGCTCATTTTTGCCATTGAGCCAAGCAACAAACAGAATTACCGAATTTTGTGTAAAAAGCGGCTTAAGACAGTTCAAGAGCTGTTCTGAAAGATGCACTGTTTGGTGCGGTTAATAGGCCGGCGGCCTCATTGGACCGTACTTTATTAAGAACAATAAAAATCGCAACGTTGTCATACAGTCAATGGATCAAAGTAATGTGCAATGATTACCAATTTTTTTTCTTTTTTTTTTGGCAAAATGGAAGAATTGGATTTCATTGACATATGATTTAAAGAAAACGGTGCCAAATGCCACATGGCATGCGATACGAAGAACCTTTTAAAACGCGAGTTAGGTCAGTAACTAATCTCACATTTTGGAGTAAATACATTCTCTCATGTAATATTTTTTTCTCCGTCATTCCTCTATGGAGCATATTGGCTTTCCACAAACCATCCATTACTTTATTTCAGTTTTGTTAGTCAAGTTGATTTTTCAAGCTATGTGGATGATAAATCCACTGTAGCTCCCTTCATATGATTGTGTAGTGGTGAATATCCTTGCTAATTGGTGGTGGTCTTTACTTTAGCATTCTGATTATTTCCCAGTAAGTGGCGTTTTTTTCTGATCATTCGTTTGATGTTTATCATCATCGCCTGAAGTAAGCTGGAAGGTAAGGCGGGCTCCTTCTTTATGTTTAGATAGAGTCGCCTTGATTGAAGTTGAAGCCCCCCACGTGCCAGATATAGTCCCAAATAAATATTTCATTCACTTGCAAATTATCTGTGTTTTTGTTAATTTCCAAAACCCATACGGTTAAAAATCATGCTGAATAAACTGAATTTCTTCGGTTGAATGTGCATCAAGGATAGCTAAAATTAAGCTTTTGTGACTGATTCAATTTTAATTTCTCTACCGCAAAAAGCGTGAATATTCATCAAGAATAAAAGAACACTGCAAAATTCAATAGATTGATTTACGAACAATAACCTCTTCTACGGATTTAATCTACATGACATGGATAAATATTTGTCTTTGTGGTGTGCTGTAGTGGTTAAAGTGCTTGCGTACAAAACCAGCAGCCCAGATTCGAACCCCCACGACGACCAGATAAAGAATTTTAATCATGGTTTTGATTTTTTAGTAATTAAGAAGCTTCCATTCTCTACAGATGATATATTTTAGAAGCACCCTTGACCACCTGTGAGGAAAAAAGGACAACATCATCTACAAAACATAAGAATGTCAAGCAGCTACACCTTTCGGAAAAAAGATTAAAAAAAATTCTGAATCTATGATAATCAGCCAAGGTCCCTCATCAGTATACCAAATATATGAAAGGTTTTTTTCTAGGTAGCGACAAATGGCAGCTACTGTAGATTGATCAGCTGTTAAGCTGGAACATGGAAATTTGATTAGAAAGAAACTTAAAGAAGGCAAACATTCTTTTTTGAAATCATATGCTACCAAAAAGATCAACAGAAGAAAAATAAAAAAGATAGTAGATCGCAGAATTAACAGGTCAACGTCGGCCGACGTTATCGCGGTACAAGATAGAAAAGAACTGTTACGCACTTATAATTGCTAAGCTAATTTTAGGATAATCAAGAGATTTTGTTTGCACTTTTTATTTTTCTTTAGTAGTGCTTAAGTGCTTTCTTACAAAATCAGGCGATCCAAAATTCGAAACCTGGAGTAGCCAAGAAGCTTTCAGCATGGTTTTCAAAGCTTGGGCTTCTATACCCCTCTAAATAATCCATTCATGAACCAACCTGTCTCCTACCTCCTTTGAACAACACCATTGTTGAAAAAAAAACTAGAGAAAAAAGGTGGGGGATAAGCTAGGATTCCCCCCTTACTACACCAAATACACACGAAGAACGTTATTTCTAGGCAACGACCAATGGAAGTGCCATCATTCATCCATCGTATGACTTATACAGTAGACCAATCACCTGCTTAGCTAGAGAAGAAGAACTTGATTTCAAAGAAACTGAAGGAATGCAAGGTTGGCTTGTGGAAGGAAGTCAATATGCTCAAAAGGAGTAACAGGAAAAAAATTAAAGAAGATAAGCTAAAATTACTCTTCATGGAAAACATTATTTGATTGTAGGCTGTCAAAGCTTGCTTTGTAAGTAGCTAGGGCTAAACCATAGCCTGTCTAAATAACAGGCTAATGGTGACTGTTCTTGATATCTATGTACATCAAGATTCTTAGAGCAATGTTGATACTAAAACTGAGCAAGAGTGATAGGGAGAAAGATAGTAGATTTGGAGAGGGTTAACAACGGAACGTAAGAACAACGCATATACGCTTACAAAAACTCTACATGGACGAGGCGAGCACAGATTGAGGTTAGTTTGGATAGTAAATCATACAATACATTGAAATAAGATCGCTTATGAATGCTTCAGTTTTTATTTTGATTGAAAAATATCTCTTAACTAATAACTCATTAGATAAAGTGCTATGAACTAAACCACTGTGCATAGTTTGCAATATGTTTACAATGAAAAGATGAAATTTCACATCTCTATGTTATCAAAAACTAAAATAATAAAGAAGAAAAAAATACATCGAAAAATAGAAAATTTAAAATATTTGAACTGGACAAAATATGGTGAGACAGACGACTTGTAACGAAACTAAACAAACAAACAAACAGTATAACCAAAATAAATTGAAAAAAAAAATTAAATATTTTCTAAAAAAAACAACTTATAAACATACAAACTTACAAACATCTAGACCATGAAATATTAAACTTTTTTACGATTTTCGTTTCTACAGGGTCCGCACAATAAATCTTTTTTTTTTTAAATGCTATAAAAAAAAAACTACTGAATATTTTCTCAAATTTATTTTTTTATTTGAAAGTACAATCCTTCCGGTTAATAATGGAAAATAATTTCATTCCAATAGCTGCCTCTGCTGGCCATGCAGTAGCCTACATGATCGGACCAATTTTTAAGCACATCATCATGTGGAGATGTATTTCACCAATGGCTTCACGAATATTGTCCTTTGAAGCGTCAATTGTCTCTGGCTTGTTGGCGTAACACTTATCTTTGATGGCACCCCACAAATAATAGTCCAACGGTGTCAAATCGCAGCTCCGAGGTGGCCAAACGACATCAGCTCTGCGGCTGATAATGCGATCTTCAAAACATCGAGTGTAGCTTCGATTGTGTGGCACGTAGCGCCGTCCTGTTGAAACCAAATGTTGCTAATATCCTCCTCTTCAATTTTTGTGAACAAAAATTCGTTCAAGATGGCCCGATAACGATCGCCATTGGCGGTAACGGCCACTCCTTGCTCATTTTCGAAGAAAAATGGCCCAATTATGCCTCTGAACCAAAATCCGCACCAAACACTGACTCGTCTTGGGTGTATCGGCTTTTCAATGTATGCGTGCGGGTTTTCTGTGCCCCAACTGCAACAATTTTGCTTGTTTACATACCCGCCAAGATCAAAATGAGCTTTATCTGAAAAGATGATTTTTTTTTTTTGGCAAAATCGGCATCTTCTGTAAGCCGATCGCAGGCCCAGACTCCCAGCGTTTTTCAAGCGTATACACAACCATATTCGTACAGCGGAAGGATAAAACTAATTATCTGTCAAATCAGACATGAGCTAAGTGTTACCATTCGCGAAATAAGCACCCTTTATAAACTCTTGGTAAACTATTGCATCTTAGGTTTGAGTCTCAGAGATTAGTCCAAGTTTCCGAATCCCGAGTAGAAAAAAACAACCTTCGATTCCTTACATCTGGAATCACGGTTATACTTTCTAAAACCTATGATATTAATGACCGTGGGTAGTGTGATCTAGTGCACAAACAGAAAATATGGTACCTTTGATACCTGTGTGTGGGCATCAGAATCGCTAAGAGATTGTTCACTTGGATCCAAGTACTGATCCCGCTATGATGTTCAGAGACAGAGTGCATGTAGTATCCAGCTGAATCTGCATGTCCCTGGTCAGGCCCAAAAAGAACCAACCAGAAGCATGCACAAAAAAAGATAGCCTGCTTTCGCTTATATCAGTCAAGTCCGATATGACAAAAAAAAAAACGGATTGATAGATTTGGACACTGGCACAGATAATTCTCCACCTCTTTCTCATTCTGACAACACCTACAGTAGTCAATACAAAATAGACTACTCGCATGCACATCAGCTACTGCGTGACCAGTGATAATAGCCATTAGAATGCGTAGACCCATGTCGCGGCATTCTTATGATAGACTTGAGACTTCTTATGATAGACTTGATCTGAGCCCCACCCAACAAGTGTCGCAGATCAAAAAACTGCAAGAGGAAAATGGCATCCCGATCTGACGAAATAATTACTAGTTGAGAAAAAAAAAACGTTAAATGGCGGACCCTATATAAACGCACTCACACACACGAGTGAGTGAGAGTACAATCACTCTAAATAAAGGCATGTAACTCCCATCTCTGTGCACTGATTTTACAAGTAAATCTTTAAAGTAAATCATGTGTGTATGCCCCCAGTACATACTTGTATCCCCACAACACAAAGAGGAGAAATCATAATAGACGGCGTTCATGGAAAAGTTTGTTTTTCTTCTACATAATGATGTCGATGTTCATGTTGATGTTGATAATGATGATGACATTGATATCCGCGGAAGCGTACCACTACTTTTTACTTTTTTTTTTTTTTTTTGGTTTTCTATTGTATTTTGTTGTTATTATTTGTAATTGAAACGTTTTACTTAGACGAGTGAGTGGGTATTGAGAGTAGTCAAGCATTTGGAAATATTTTCTTTCTTTTTGTCTGTTTGTTTTCTTCAAATAAAACACTTAACAGAGTTGAGGTAACAGAGTTTTTGTAATGAAAGTGATCGTTTATCAATTAGCGCCACTAATTTAGGTTCGTTTCTTCACATATTATTTATTTACTTATTTATTTCAATTTTTTTTTTCTTTTCTTGTTTTTTGAAAAGTTGTTAAAAACCAACAACCAGTCCAGTCTTTTGTTTTAAACAAAACAAAAAAATGCAAATATTTCGAAAATTAACAGTTTAGTGTTTACCTCCTGCATAACGTTTTAAAACCCAAAATATCAAGCAAAAATGCGTGGGCCTATTTCTTTCCGTCGTTTTTATGGCACTGCTTGTTTGGCTGTGTTAAGCTGAGTTTCATCCAAATAGAAAACCGAAAGCAAAACTTTAAAAACCTGTTCGAAAATATACATTTTCTACACATATGGTCGGTAAGAGGCATTTTTTTTTTGATGCATTATTGTTATCATTGTTTTTGTATTTTTTGTGAATATTTCCAAAAGTAACAAAAAATTAAATAAATAATAAATAATCTTACGATTTTATACACAAACCTATGGTATTTGTGCAATTTAACAAACGATGTCATGTAGATTTATGATTTTGAAAAAAATTAAACTTAAAATAATAAAAAATTATGTTAAAAATATTTTTTTAATGTTATTTTTAAAACAAGGAGCGTAACGTAAAATTTAAAAATGTTGTCAAAAAGTAAAGATTTTCAAGTGATAAATTGTCTTTGAAACTGTTTTGTGGTTAAGTTACACAATTAAATTGTACTCTGATTGTGTTAAGAAACGTACATACGAAAGCGGTTGCAAAATTAACCGACGTAATTAACTGACGTATAAATAGCGGCAGTTGTTTTAAAAACATGATTTTGCTCGTTTTAGTTTAAAATCGGATGTGTGTGGAGATAAATTCGAATTTGAAAAGCCAAGACACCAACCTTACTTTTTTAACATGCTCAAGTTTTGCGTTAACAGAGCACTGTTAATACATTAACAGAGCACTGTTAATACATTAACAGTGACTACATACAAAATATAAAATATCTTCGGAGGATAAGTGGACATTTCGGGAAAATATGAAGGTGCTACCACTATATGGGTACTATCAGGAAAACATTATTTGGGAATAAATTACAATGCTAAAGATGAGATCACCACCAATTAGCAACGATCTTCACCACTACGCAAAATCATATGGTGGAAGCTACAGTGGATTGATCATCTACTTAGCTTGAAGAATCAACAATGCTTTGTGGAAAGCCTATATGCTCCCTAGAGGAGTGATATATATACCACTCCTCCGTCGAGTATTTTTTTACAGCTACACAAGTTTAAATCATAATAAGGCAAAGAAATATATTTTTAATATCAATGAAACGGGCTTTGTTGGATAGAAAATTATATGACATTAATGTATAAATGGCACAGTTTGGAACACAAATTTTCACAGCATATGTGGCGGTATTTCGCCAATAACTCTTCGAATGTTGATTTCCAGGTGTTAAATTGTCTCTGGTTTATCGATGTATATAATGGGCGTCAACCACACGATCTTGGTGGCCTATTAATTGGTTCATTAAATCAAATCGATTGCAGCTCGTGCCGTGTGGCTCCCTCCTGTTGAAACCACATATCAGCAAGGTTAATGCCAGCTAATTAAGTTCCAAAAAAATTTTTTATCTTGTCCCTTTACCGTTCACCATTGATAGTAACATTCACACTATCATCGTTTTTGAAGGCATATGTACCAATGACCCCGCCAGCTCATAAAGCGCTCCAAACAGTAATTTTCTATGGAAAAGCTTGTCGATTATCCTCACTCCAAATGCCTCTGCTTATTTGCTTACCCATTCAACCAAAATAGTCTTCATCGGAGAACAAAATTTTAAATAAAAATTCAATATCAGTATCAATTTGTGCTTCAGCCCATTCGCCAAATTAGTGGCGGTGTCAGTCTATCCGTAACGAAATGACAAACCACACTAAAAATAGCAACTGTCAGCTGTTAAATCGGTTGTCAAATAAAGGAGTGTTGCCAACTCAGTACTATTAACCTGAAAAAATATCATTTTAAAAAACGAGGCGAATTTGGGCTTACGTATGTTGCCGTATCACTCTCAAACATGTCAGCTGTTTTCAACCAAACGTATACACAAGTTAGATATTGGGACCTATATACATACATATGTACTCGTATATGGTTTATATTAAGTTTGGCCGAGATCAGAAATCGCATGTGTACAATAAGTAAGCCCAAAATATGTTGACCTATGTTCGATATTTAAAAACTCGAGAACCGCTCAAGCGATTTACAAACCAACACATGCGTTGAAAAGATGGCGATATCACGCTTGTACAAATACCTTCAAAGCGGTAACAGTAAGAGTCTCTAAATTCGGTCCAAATAGATTTGTAATCAATACAAAATCATCGGTCAAAAAGCGGGTGGAATCGGATAAGTAGTCATGGTACCTTCCATACAAAGTAAATATTGTTTTGTATATCTAAGGAACGGTAAGAATGAAAGTTTCTGAAGTTGGTCGAAATGACTTAGCCGTCAATACATATCATCAATTAAAAAGTGGGCCTGGCAACTCCTATATAAATAAAATATTAGATTTTGTATATTCTGAACATGTGTGCCGCTTTGGTATGTTATGTAAGGCAGCCGTCTACCAGCCAAGAGATTTTCGGTTCAATACCAGACCAGACCAACAGATAATTTTCAACAGCGGCATCACCACATAGCACTTCTAACGACTGGTTATGAGTATTTACGCTAAGAAAAACTTCTCTAACTAATGCATATTCCGTTCGGAGCCGGCGTTAAATTGTAGGTACCTTTCAATGAGTCTAACAATAGAATCGGGTGCACCTCATTGATTAAGAGAAGTCACCCTTGTGGCACTTGCGATGTCTCGGGAATTATGTATGTATGTATGTATGTGTATTCTGATAACGGTAATAATAGAATTATCATTATCAGTCAATAACTAGACAAAATTTGATACCCGATCCATACTAAATATGTAATTTCCTTATCTATCCACATCAGCCAAAAAGCGGGAAAGATTAGATAAGTCAGTGTATAAAAAGATAACGAAGATATATTATATATGTATATAATTGAAAATTAATATGTTTTTGAATGTATGTAGGTTTTTTTGGGACACCCTTCAAATCTGGCGTTTATTTTGAGACATCCTTTATATCACTTAAAAGGCCTACTTCTCTTCTTTCAAAATATGCTGAGAATCTGTTAATCGTCAGCCAAGATCTTAGCTTGGACGTGTTTCGAAAACTTCTTAAACAGATGCTTGTTGTACTCCACAGCGCCTAACAGAAAATTAAAATTAAAAAATAGCAAGGAAGTTATTTCAACTTTGCTAAAAACGCTAAATTATCAATATTGATTGCGGTAAAATACCATAAGAAAAAAAGATTTGGTTTAAAAAACTCCATATTTTGTAAAAACTAAAAATTAACTCTTCTCTCACCTCCTTACTACACTTGAATGTATTAGTCAAACATCCCCCGCCTCCCCCTTATCATTGAGTAGCTACTATGTGTGCAGAAGAATGTCAATGATCTAAATTTTTACGTCTCTATCGTAAAACACTCTTCTGAACCAGAAATACAAAGCAACAAGGAGGTAAGGCATAGAGGAAGATAAAAATGATGAAGAAGTTGGTTGGTGTTTAAGAAAAAAAGAGCACAAATTTAGTTGTTGTATCGATTAGTTATGGCCAATACTAAATAAAAATTAATGGTATTGAATTGCCAAAGGTATTGTTAAATTATGACTACCCGTTTAAAATTTCAGAAAAAAAAAGTTGGCGGTGTAGAGCCTGACTGACTGCTTGACTTGAGTAAATAAGTGTATTTGAGTGTGTGTATGACTTGTCCCGGCCTGGCATAGCATGGCATGGCAAGGCATGGTATGCTTTGGTATGCCTGATGTCAGTTTATTAGCTGTTGATGCAGAGTGTCTCTCGCTAACAGGTTATTGTGTAATAATCACTCTGGAGTCTCTCAAGTCGTTGTGGAAATCGACCAACTTAAACAAAAATTTTTTAGTTTGAACAAAACAAACTGGTTTCAGTCGACAAACGAAACGAAATGAAACGAACTTTGATCAATACCACAGCATCATCAGCATCATCATCATCATTACGATTTATACCGACAACAACAACAACAACAACAGTTATGGGTTGTATGATGGGGGGTTGTTAAAACCAAACTCTGACTACTGCTTATTGTGCCACTAGTTTTTGTTTTTTTTTTTTAATTTTTTTCTGTACGTTTTAAGAGCCATTTGCTAAAAATATAAAATTATTTCATATTGAAAGAAACCACATACGTTTTTACTATTCTATTGGATTTATTTTTTTTATAAATTTTTTGTTTTTTCATTTTACCACAGTGAGGCGTCTTCATCTTAAGTTCATTAAATATGTATTGGGGTTAATGCATCTTGAAATGGGCGTCAGTGGTGACATTAATTCTATGATCACAACAAATTTTCTACATTAATTGAGGCATAAATCAAAAAATGCTATAAAAAGATTTGAAACAAACTATTAATAAAAGTTTAACCATAATAAAGTTGGTAAAAATATGTTTTATGGCATATTAATTGGCTAGGAAGTAATAATAATCGATTTGTTTTAACGGTTATGCCATAAAACAATTTTAAAATAATATTTTAAAATTTAAAACAAAAACGTTAAGGTTAACGCATTAAAAATTCAAGTGTGGGAAGTTTATGGAACAAATTTTTTTTCAAAATTTTTCAATAATTTAAAAGACTTTAATAATGAGGGCAATTTAAAAATTCCATGACATTTTTGAAAAAAAAAAAAAAAAAATTATCGGCTGAAAAGCGTTTATTTCTCAACATAGTCTCTTGGCAAGTGGGTATATTAACGGTAGTGTTCTTTTCTTCTTTTTTCTATTTCCTCTAAACAAAATAGGTATTTGACCCAAGTACTTGCCACTCAAATATTTCTTTAATTTGTAAAACAGAAAATAATCGCAAGTCTAAGGAAAGTGCCTTAAACCCTCTAAGACAATGCCACGAGGAAATATTAAGACAACAAATTGGCACTAAGATCAGAGATGTGAAATCAAAGATGTAAAAATAAAATGCAGCGACTGGCTTTGGATAGGTACCTCACTCAGTTTACCCCTAAGCGACTTACTCGAAATGCTATCGATTGATTGGAACCCACAGGTAAAACGAAAAAAGGGACGCCCAAGCTACATGTGGTGTAGACAACTGGATGCTAAAGCATCATTATCATCCTGATCAGGCACTTTTGCAGGATACTGCGACCCTTAGAATCTAAGGAGCCTCTGCTGCCTTCCTTATGAACACCAGCAGATCTGAAACCATAATGGTGGATGTTTCTCCCAGTGAGACCATATGTATCCACAAACATTTCCATCTACACCCATGAAGAACGCAACATTCACAAAATATGTGTTCCGTTGTCTCTGATGCCTGTGAACACAGTCTACAAACATCCACATCTGTGACCACCATCCTCTCAAGATGAGCTATCAGTCTACAATGACCCATAAGAAACTGCGTTAAAAGTTTCAAGTCCTTCCTGCCGTACTGGAGAACCTCAGAGCGACGCTTGAATTGCAGACTGATACCCGCCTTACAGTGGCAAAGTTCCCTTTGAGCATTTTAGTGTTCCCAGCATCTGGCAATTTACCAAACTTTGAGTAGATAGAAAAAAGTGGTAAGCGGTGCTACACAGTAAGGTTCTGGACTAGTATAGGGTGTCATTGAACATTTTTGAACCGCTGCTTCATTACCATATATTCCACAGTACCCAAGTACATAAAAAAACTGGATCTTATTTTTAAACGAAAGGCTTTGCAACGTGTTGTAGCTTGGATGTCAGAGAAAATATTAATAGTCTTCGCCTTGAGACCACTGTCCAGGTTGATCTCCACACATATGGCAATGGCCATGATCTCAGCCTAGAAGACACTCAGCGATCTCCCTAGTTGGAACGACTTGGTTGGGACCATGAACACCAGCACTGACACAGTTATACATTTTGAAACTATCAGTATACCAGTTTAGATGAATCTCACTCCAGGATTGAAGATCGCTCTATTTTATTAACAATAGAAATAAATATAATTTACGTATTGGGAGTACAAATCGGTCTGTTATTTTTAACTCAAAAAGGAATACCCAAGTCTTGTCTCAGAAAAACCTCTAGTCTTTTGTGACGATCCAACTTTGAAGCCGATTTAATATTTCTTTAAAAGAAGCGATTCGATGATATACCAAAAGATGATGTATCTCTCACAACAGCAAATAGTCAGAAGACACAATGTTCGGAGTATATGCCTGCTGTGGCATTAGATCGTTTCTAACAATTGTTTGATAGTTTTTGCGATGTGAGGTCAAAGAAAAACTTAATCATATCTGTCTTTATATTCCGGCGATTGTTCTCAAAATTCACAGCTTAAATGAAGTAATTGCAGTCTGCTGCAAACACCGAGTTTTAGCAGCTCATAGTATATAATGCTGCCTTGATCCCTCAAGAATGCAAAACTGCAATGTGTTTAAAGATACATTCGAATTTGTAAAGCGAAAAAATCCATTTTTTTAATCTGAAATTTCTTGGGAGAATGATTGGTCATTTCACCAAAATATGGAAGTGTATACATATACTAATATATACACAAGCTGGCCAAAAGGTGCTACTACAAAGCAGAGAATGGCAGAAGTATGGTTTTAAGTACTTCAAAGGTATTGGTGGGCAAACATGTATGAGTGAGTAAAGTTAAAAATAAAACGATATCAATACTCAACATATTCAAAGCCAGCGCAACTTAAATAACTAAAAGCCGGAGTTGCGTGAAGTGCCTGTCATAAATATAAGGTGTGTATGAGTATGATGGGTACATTTCTATTCGAGTATACACAGAGTGTATTAGAGTGTATTTCAACAAAACAGAACCTTTTGAACTCGCTGTGATACAGTTAATAAAAGTATTTTATGTATATTTGACATTTTAGTAAAGCTAATATGACAATATTTTTCCAAAAAAAAAAAGATTTTTTTTCCAATAGGAATGAAAAAATGCAATAACAAACGCAATAACTCTTTGATTTTTCTATGCTGAAGTCTCAATTATTTTTTATAATTGAGAATTTAATTGCTATAAATGGCTACAAAATTCTAGGAGTTTGCTTAATACAATTTTTCCTGTCTTGAATTGTTTCTTAGGCATAGAAACAGAACAAATACAACATTGATGTAAAGGAGCATACCATTTCTTCTATTCATTCATACACGCATGACAGGGTGAAGTTTTGTGGAAGCCCTATGCTCCCAAGAGGAGTAGTATGAGTACTTATTATATACATGAGTACTTAATATACTTTCAATATTTTTCCATACACATTGATAAACATACTTTGAATGCATGAGTATGCATAAGTATTTTTATAGGTATGGCGCATAACATGGATACAAACATATTATTTAAATTATTTAAGATGGTTGTGTACAGACATGTTAGCTATAAGTATGAAGTGGAATTATATCTGTATGTTGTTAATGTATGGGTATACACAACACCCAAAAACATAGTTAAGTACTTAAGTATACTTTGTTTATGAGTACTTATTGTCATTCTCTGGTAGAGAGCCCATTTTGTAGTATGTAGCAAATAATTAAGTGATTTTTTGGAACTCAATTTCCAATTTGGGTTAAAAATTGTTTATGTTAAATTGTATAACTCGTCATAATTGAAGATTAAATTATGAAAGAGAAAGCGAATGCAGTAAAATGTCTCGAAAAATTATAAATTTTCATAAGTGTTTTTGGGTTTTAATTTTATTGTTTGGTAGTTAATTAATGACTTTCAAAAGAAATATTACAATTTTTTTTTTTTTAGAAACAAACAAACATTTTATTTGACTTACCAAAGAAATCTTCCCAACGCTCAGAATCATCAGATTCTATATCCATTGTGATGCTGCACTATGGGGTTTTGTTATTTATAATTTTCTTTGTTTTTTTTTTTCTATTTCCAATATTATTCACAGTTATAATATTATTAACAATTAAGGAATTGCGGTTGGCTTTTGTTTTAAATTCTTTTAATATATTTTTTTTATTTAATATTTATCTATTTTTTATTTATATACTGTATTACTTTTACAAATAATTTCTTTGTTAATACAATTAAGTATTAGTATGACAAATGGGGTGTCATTCATTATTTATTCATTTTAATTAGTCTTTATTTGTTACTTTTCTTTTTATTATATTTTTTTTTTTTTTATTTATATAAGACTTTCAATACAAACACTGTACGAATTATGAATATGAAAAAACTGAAATGATTTTCTTTTCTGTAATATTTTTATTTGTTTTTTTTTTTTTTGTTTTTATTTTTACATTTAATTGTTAATTTTCTATATACGACTAGATGGTGGTAGTACGCAGTTAACAAGTTTAGAAAAAAACAGAAAAAAAAGAAAATACAATTTAATGATTAATAATTTATTTAATTTATTTGTTAAACAATTACTTTAATCATATACGAGTGTCGTATTGTATTGTATATTGTAATGGGTGCATATGTTTAGATACTTTAAGACTCTGTTTTATCTGTTTCTGCTAAATTACAATTATTTAACTTGGTTTTTATTTGCTGATTAATAAGCTTTAATAGAGAAAATGTTGTTTTTATTTTGTATGGGGTTACCAGAAGATATGCCCTTCATTACAGAATAATAATTTTTTTTATTTTTTTTTTTGCTTATTTCGTAATATTAAAACACTATCTCGATAAGTCATCGACCATTATGATTGTATTTATTACAGTAGGAATTTGCAAAAAATAAAAAAAATAACAAAAAAAGCACGCAGTTCAATTCCATAACGTTAATGAAAAATCTGGGCTGGTTTAAGAGTCATCGACCATAATTTCAGTTGTTGCCCATTAAAAAACAACAGACATACTGAGTGTTATTGTTAAGAGCTTAACAGACCAAGCTGACAAAACAGTGGTTGCAAGGGAAAGGTTGCTCTTAAATGTTTGTATAAAAATTTTCTATATATGTCTGAAGAAAAGAAAAAAAAAATAAATAAAATTTATTATTTAGAATTGTTTTTAAAAGCAAATCAAAATAAATAAAATAAAAATAAAATAAAATTTATTATTTAGAATTGTTTTTAAAAGCAAATCAAAAATGTTTAATTCAGAATTTTACAAAACATCAGATGCCTGAATTATTATTGCGTAATTAAACAATAACAATATTATTTATTATAATAAAGTTTCTGCATTGCATTCGAATTTGTATTTAAAAAAACACACGTTTCTTAAAAATATAAATAAATTTATAAAAAATAAATAAACAATAATTATCGTCTTATACATGGGAGTTTTGTTTAAACAAAAAACTGTTTTGAGCGCGGTTTTAAGAACGAGTTATAAAAATTATTTTTTTTTATTAAAATTTAAAAAATATTTTTCAGGGCATTACTCAATAATTTGTAAACAAATTTTAATAAATTTAAAAATCAATTTAATTTATATTCTAACAAAATTATTTTGTGCCATTTTAAATTCTAAAAATAATCTTACTAATCGTGAAAAAACAAATTGCAATACGCTTATCAGTAAGTGATTAAAAAAAGTTATCCGCTGATAAGTACATAAAAAACTCCCCTGAATGCGAAAGTAAAAAAAAAAATATAACGTGTCTTATCATAGGGACTTCTAATCTTTGACAGTTGTTAGTAACTGTCATTCATTCAGTTTCTCGGTGGCGTATATCAGCGACGTAGTTTCTATAACTATCAATGTCAATAAATCAGTTTTAGGTCGCAATTTGGATGAAATTATTGTAAATGAAAATCTCATTGACGAATCCTCCTCAAAATCATACAAACAAAGTGAGTTATGTATGACAATGCCATTGGCTAAAGTACTAAAGAATATTGTCATTTCGCGACATTGTCTATAAACAGTCTTTTATAGAGAATTTTGTCTGCTGCACGTCTCCACCAAAGCATAATTTATTTTTAAATGCAATATCTAGTTGGCTGTTGTTTGAAAATAAGTAAAAGAATAAAATTATAAATGTTTGGTAATGAAACTTTAGGAATATTTTCTTACACATGCGTCCGTAATAGAAACATTGTCACCAATGTGTCCTATAAAGTCTCTATTATAAAGATACTTAAAGAAATAATTCTTAGATAAATCTACATCGAAATTTTATAAGTTTCCCTCGATAATATTGTCTGTTAGGCTTCACTAAGACTCGGACGCCTGTATGACTAAATCAACTTCAGTCATCTATGATAATCATCTATGATAATTTATCAACTAATGTCAGCGTTTGTCATGATGATTCACTATTGCCGGTGGAAAAGAGAATTACTTTGCCAAATCACAACGTAAGGATATAGCGGAAGAAGGTGAGCCTAATTCTAGTCAAAAATCATCTGCAGCAATGAGGCAAATTTTTTGATGAGTAGGTACATCAACAAAAAGCAAAATTATAGAATTTGGGACAAAATCAATCGACTTGAGATGGAAGATCGTTCAATGTATTTCTAAAAAGTCGGTTCATATTTCTTAGAGAAGGACGTTGGCGAGTAAGTCGATGATTACCAACTTTGTTCGGCACGAATTGTATGACTTGAACACCAATGATATATGTATATAGGATTTCAACAGAACGATGCTGCGTGCCACACATTTAATGCCATATTGGACTTCTGCAAGAGAACAACGTGAGGGCATGATTATTTCACGTGGATGTAATATTAAATGGCCATTGAGATCGCTTGATTTGATCATGTTAAAGAGATTCTTTGTGGGTTTTCTTAAGTCGAAGATTATTCGATTAAGTCACAAAACATAAAGGTTCACAAAATCAACATAACCCATGCCTTTAATAAAATTCAAACCGATTGTCGTGCCAGAATCATGCAAAATAAAGCACTCTTATCGCAGGTAATAACATTCGGAACCTTGGTAAGGATTTAACAACTATATAAACCGCCTCTTCATCATTAGCAGCATTGGTTATATTGGCAACGCAAACTTGCATAAAATTAATAATCTCTTCCTGTAGTTTTAGTTCTGAACACAGGTACTATATATATTCCCCAATGGACTGGCATAGGGTCACTCTGACATCTATGGAATTGTGTGGTGGATAGAATGGCTATGAATGGCACTCATTTTAGCAGTGACCTGATTGACCACCAGGTCGGGATGCCGCTTTCGTCTTGCATTTTTTTTAGAGGGTCACTCTGACCCTCTGGAATTCTGTGGTGGATAGACTGGCTATGAACGACACTCTTTTAAGCAGTGACTTGATTGACCACCAGATCGGGATGCCATTTTAATCTTGCAGTTTTTTGATTCTGCGACACTTGTTGGGTAGGGCTCAGATCAAGTCTATCATAAGAATGCCGCGACATGGGTCTACGCATTCTAATGGCTATTATCACTGGGCACGGAGTTGCCCTATTTAGCATTGACTACTGTAGGTGTTGTCAGAATGAGAAGGATGTGGAGAATTATCTGTGCCAGTGTCCAAATCTATCAGTCCATTTCTTCTTGTCATATCGGACCTAGCTGATATAAACGTAAGCGAGCTATCTTTTTTTGTATATGCGTCTGGTTGGTTCTTTTTACGCCTAACCACGAACGAGCAGATTCACCTGGATACTACATGCACCTGTCTCTGAGCATCAGAGTATGATCAGCACATGGATCCAAGTGAACTGTACACGTGCTGAATACTCGTTGGTAGTAACTAACAAACTAACAATCTCTTAGCGATTCCAATGCCCACACGCAGGTATCAAAGGTACCATATTTTCTGTTTGTGCACTAGATCACACTACCCACGGTCATTAATATCATAGGTTTTAGAAAGTATAACCGTGATTCCAGATGTAAGGAATCGAAGGTTGTTTTTTTCTACTCGGGATTCGGAAACTTGGACTAATCTCTGAGACTCAAACCTGAGATGGAAATGTTTACCAAGAGTTTATAAAGGGTGTTTATTTCGAGAATGGTAACACTTAGCTCATGTCTGATTTGACAGATAATTAGTTTTATGCTTCCGCTGAACGAATATGGTTGTGTATACGCTTGAACAACGCTGGGAATCTGGACCTGCGATCGACTTACAGAAGATGCCGATTTTGCCAAAAACAATCATCATTTCAGATGAAGCTCATTTTGATCTTGGCGGGTATGTAAACAAGCAAAATTGTCGCATTTGTGGCACAGAAAACCCGCACGCATACATTGAAAAGCCGATACACCCAAGACGAGTCACTGTTTGGTGCGGATTTTGGTCCAGAGGCATAATTGGGCCATTTTTCTTCGAAAATGAGCAAGGAGTGGCCGTTACAGTCAATGGCGATCGTTATCGGGCCATGTTGATCGAATTTTCGTTCACAAAAATTGAAGAGGAGGATATTAGCAACATTTGGTTTCAACAGGACGGCGCTACGTGCCATACAGCCGAAGCTACACTCGATGTTTTGCGCCCTGTTTTTGAAGATTGCATTATCAGCCGCAGAGCTGATGTCGTTTGGTCACTTCGGAGCTACGATTTAACACCGTTGGACTATTATTTCTGGGGTGCTGTCAAAGATAAGTGTTACGCCAACAAGCCAGAGACAATTTACGCTTTAAAGGACAATATTCGTGAAGCCATTGGTGAAATACAGCTGCACACAATCGATAATGTGCTTAAAAATTGGATCGATCGTGTAGGCTACTGCATGGCCAGCCGAGGCAGCCATTTGAATGAAATTATTTTCCATTATTAACCGGAAGGATTGTACTTTCAAATAAAAAAAGAAATTTGAGAAAATATTCAGTAAAATATTCAGTTTTTTTATAACATTTTCAAAAAAAAAAAAAAATTATTTGGCGGACCCTTTATAAGGAAGTCATTCAATTAGAATAATTATCACTTTGGTGCCATTATGTATGAAATAATACATCATTAAAAAGGCTACCTGACTTTGCCAGTTCTGTCCAATTTCTGATGACTTATATCAATATGTGTATCACTATTCTCGCAATATTATCTCATATTGAACTCAAGGTATTTGAAAATGGTTGGCTTATTAGCACTAGAAGTGACTTAACGGAATGTCAACAACTTTATGGACAACACTGTGTTCGGTTAGTAGTGAAATTTAATTGGCATAGGCCTTAACCAAAAAAGGGTTTTACGCTGTATCGGAACTTCGATAGTTATAGTTTTTTCAACCGTTAAACCTAACCCCATACATATTAAATATAATCAAATTCATCTAAGTTTGAAAAGAACTTCTTTTGCTTTTAAGATTAAAAAAAAAATCTAATAAAACCACTTTGTCTCTGTCGTATGTTTTTCTTTCGCAGCGTACACTTTGCTACCAAAAGGCCAGTACCATTGTCGATATATCTATAGAAGGAGTTGAAAGAAAACGATCGTGTTTGCGCACTTGGCTCTTGAATTTATCATCATCGTTGGCTTTTGAACATTTATGTTGTTTGTTGTCAAGATAAGATACCACCGCACCACTAAAAGGCATTAAGAAAAAAAAAAAAAACGTAAAGACAAGAAATAAGTATCAGATACCAAATATAGAAAAGAGAACAAATTCTTTGCAACACATACAGTTTTTCTTTCAACGATGTTTTTTCCCTTTTTTTCTTTTTTTTTTGCACACAAATGCATGAACAACAACATTTAGGGTCCATTACTAAGATAAAGGGTTTATTTATTTATTTATTTTATAGAATATTATTATTTTTTAAACCTATTGCTGTAGTTGTTGTTGAACTTGTTATCTTATCATATCTTAAATATTTGAAATATAACAGAAAGTATATATAAAAAAAATGCATGAAAAATAAAAAAAAAAATTTTTTTGTTTGTTTATTTTCCACTTGTTTTAAGATTTTTTTTTTTTTGTTATTTTTATTTATTTACATTGATTTTTATTATTATTTTTTTCAATTCTATTTTGATTTATTTTTTTATCAATTTTTTATTTTAAATAAATTTGGTCAAGTACTTTTATATTTATAAAGATATTCGCTTAATATCTAAACGGGAAGTTTGTTTTTTTTCGGATTCTATTTTTAAATGTTTCGGAAGATATTTATTAAAGGAAGAAGAGAACATAATGGTGCCTGAAGATATGCACACAAACACACATTTCAGCGTTTTCGTATATGCATGTTTTGGGGCCCTCCTTGATTCTTGGAAAAGTCAGTTACTCATGCTAAAACTTTTAATTTTTACTTTTGTTTTGTTGTTGTATTTTTGTCTGTTTTTATTTTATGAAAATACAAAATTAAATTCATTCAACGGCTATTTTTTAATTTTTTTGTTTTTACTTGAGAGTCGTCGTATAACCTCTCAACAGAAAGCATAACTTGTATGACACACCAGGCAAGTGTTGTCAAATTTAGGGCGCAAAAAAGCGCTTTTTCAACTAAGACGATTTTAGAAATACATTTGTAAGCGATTTTTTAAGTTTAAAGTTTTAAGTGAAGTGAGCTTAATAACTCCCTAATTGTTGGGCGAATTAATAATATCAGTTGTTAGTCTCTATATAGTCCATTACAGTCAAATACGATTATAGCGATCACATTTTCTGTGCCTTGAATAAATTTTCATTAAAATAATAATGTTTTTACACACTACGTCTATAACGAATTTAATTATATGTTTCCTTCGAGTTCTTTATATATAAAATGAATGACTGTGTCGGTGTTGATGTTCACGGACCCAAGCGAGACTTGTTGATACCACTGGGAAGATCACTGAGAGTCTTCTAAGCTGAGATCATGGCCATTGCTATATGTGCAGAGAATAACATGGACAGTGGGCTCAATGGTAAGACCATTAATATATTCAGCTGAGAGAGCTGCTCGTAAAGCAGCTTGGCTCGAATCGTATGATATCTAGACTGGTCAAATATTGCTACGATACGTTGCAAAAGCTTTCGCTTGGAAATAAGGTTCAGTTGGTTTGGGTACCTAGACATTGTGGAATAGATAGCAATGAAATAGTGGATGCATTAGCCAGAAAGGATTCGAAACATTGCTGTGAAGCACCACTTATCAAAGATTGGGAAATTGCCAGATGATTGGCGGCTATCAGTCCGTAATTTGGGCATCGTTCTGAGGCTCTCAAGTATAACAGGTCGGACTTCAACTCCTTACGGAATTTCTTATAGGTCTCTATAGACTAAGAGCGCCTCTGAAGAGGACGGCGGTCACAGATGTGAATGTTTGTAGACTATGCTCACAGACATTAAAGACAGCGGAACACATATTGTGTGAATTAGGGTTCTTGATAGGTTTAGGTGAAAATGTTTAGGTAGACATACATATTAACCATTATGGTTTCAGATCTGCTGGTGGTCATTAGACAAACAGCATGAAATTATATTGGCCGTATAAAGAATGTATGTGACTAAAGCTGAGGTATCTTTACCGCTTGAGTACATCGCATTTTGCATGAATATTTAAATATGGAAAACAATATCAACGCTCTGAGTGTCTCGATTGCTTACACTCAGGTATATGCAATCTTGGACTTTCTTCAAAGATTTGTTAAGATTTGTATCTGCGCAAACATAGATAAATAATTCCCGCTACTAATGTTAGCAGATAATGCCGCTGTTAATAGTTCTCAGATGGTTTGGTCTGGTATTGAATTCAGGACTTTTTGGTTGGTAGTCAGGTGTTTTATATACCACACCACAGTATAACAGAATCCAAAGAACCAGTGAGTCTGCCGGACAACAAGGTTATATCTACAGTTTCTGAGAATTCATGCAGTTTTTATTTGTTTATCCTTAAGAATCTTTAAAGTACGGCGACCTTTTGGTCTACTGCCACGGATAGAATAAAGTTTGCCTATAATATATCTCTCAAATTCGATGCCTTGACGAACTTTAGGATATCAGTTGATGCCAGTAGCTGTAGCTTACCACTCTCTACTTGATAGGCGGCTATATGCCCTCTATTTAAATACATTAGTGCTCTACAATCACCGCACATTTGATCTGAAATTCAATTCAATATTTAATTGTTCATTTGTTGTTCATCATTCTTAGGTATTGTGGATATGATACAAGTCCCAAATCATTTCCTATCGTAATTGCAAAGCAAAAGTTTTAGACGGTCTCAACCACGTTTTGCCTGAGTATAGCATACATCTAAGAACGTAGTTTTGGTCTCATCGCCCAAGCAGATTCGATATTGTTTTGAAGCAAACATTACCTCAGCTAGCAAAGAACAAAGTACTGTCGATCTACCCAATACAGGGATTTACAAGTGTAAAGTCACTATTGCAAAAATCTTTAAATCCTTGAGATACATACTCCCGGTAGCGAACGTCATAGCGAACCATTGTGACAAATACTGACAATGGTTAATCATCGATGACTGACGATGAATATTCTTCTGCGTCATTGTCCAAAATTTCATGGATGACAGAAGTCGATTTTGTCTTCCAAGCGTCCGTGTATTAGTGAGTCCTAATAGACAAGGTCAATAAGAATCTTTAGGGCTTTATTTGTTAACCTGGTGTTGTAGCAGACAAAATATTACATTGTTCAGCATAACAGACAATGTTGCCAAATTTTAGCATATAGTCGACCTATAACATACAATGTCGCTAAATTTCAGCTTTACTGTGGTGACATTACAATGAAGTTGTCATACATAATTCCCTTTGTTTGTGTCGTTGTCACGAAGACTCATCAATGAAATTTTTTTATTTACGTTATTTTCTTACGAATTTCGACTTGATACTGATTCCGTAACGGTGATCATGGTGACAATATCACTCATATATGCTTCTGGGCAGCTATCACATCCAGCATACTCTATAGAAAAAAAAAAGCTTTTTCGTCAAAGAAAAAAAATTTTTTTTCCAAAAGTTCAAGAGGTTAACAAACTGTCCTTATATAATTCTTCTAATAAATAATAATTTGAAGTTTTTTTTCTTATTTTTATCATTTTTTATTAGAAATTTAATCTAATTTTTGTTTTACAAATTTTCTAAGCAAAAGAACCGAAATAAGCGTTAAAAAACGACAAAAACTAACTATCAACAGCTCAAGTAGCCTTTCGTATGAACACGTTTATTTGAAAGAGAGAAACTGAAGATAAAAAACACAAAAGAGCTTAAAAACAATAGGAGGGTGGGGGGAAGACAGACACACTTGTGTATCATCATCAAACCCAACAACAACGAAAAGGTATGATATTTACTTAAAAACGCTAATCCGATGCAAAAACATACAAAAAATAAGCGGAGTATTTTTCAGGCTCCAAAAAATTCACACATGCCCCACACACGCTGCTCAGGCACTCACTCTCAATAATAAATAGAGCGCAGAAAATTATATATTTTACAGAGTATGTGTTTGGGTGTGTGCGTGTACTTTTTTAAGTTCTTATTGTTAATGATAAATATGTAAAACTGATACAAATTCAATTAAAAATTAATTCTTTCAGGTTTTGTTTTTGTCTGTCTGTGCTTAAATTTAAATTAAATTTCATTGCCATTTAGTTATTTTCAAAACATATACACACTCTAACACATTCATACAATACATACAAACATATTTATAAAGAATTAGACAAAAAAACTCTTGTAGTCATAAAAAAAATTCTCAACTAGAAAACATGGAGAAAAATAAAAAAAATTACCCATTTGATAATAATAACAACAACTAAACGCACTCTATTTTGATGATACACACACACGGTCGTTTGTTTTCTCTATCTTGCTCCCTCGCTCTCTCAAAAGCAAGCGACAACAACAACTATAACAACACGAGTACTTTTTTCCTTTTATTATTGAACTTGGCTCACTTTGGTGTAATAGAACATTTATTTATGCGCGAATGTAATTCGTAAACACACACGGCATTTATTTGAACTCCCCTCTATAATTTAAATGTGTTTTTCTGTTCTTGTTGTTGGTATTTTTGTGTTGACTATAATTTAATTTTTTTGTTTTGTTTTGCTGATCTTGCTTTTCAATGCACATATACATACACATCATATACGAACACTTTTACATGTGTGTTTTTTTGTCATGCACTCTTATTTACTACTAAGGTGCTATTATTGTTGTTGTTTTAGTTATTATTGCCAATGAAGGTGTAAGTGATGTTGGAAATGCTGACTGTAATAGTGCTAGAGTGGAGGGGGGAGGAAAAGTTTTTTTATTTGTTACAAATACACAAAAAAAATGCACTTTGATTTGTACGAACTGATCACTTTTTTTCTTTCACTGCTTACGTTGCTTTATTAATACATTCCAATGCGTTTTTTAAACTCTCCAGCAGTCTTTTTGTTGTTTTTCTCTCTCTTTAATTTTCTTTTTTTTTCAAATAAATTTTAAATATTCTTTTTAATTGAACAATTTTAGTTTAAATTAGTTTTTTGTTTCTCTATTATTATCACTAGTTTTTGTTAAAACTTCACTTAATTTCCCATCATATTTCACACTTAATTAAACAAAATTTCCTTTTTTTCTATGTAAGGGGGTTTTAAATTTCAATTCTTGCGCTACGCTTACCGTACTCGCGCGACGCTTTTACTCCAACTGATTGAGTATTTGTTGTTGCCAGCGATCGTTAGAGCGTATCTCCTCGTAATAAAAACGCTTAAAACATTTGGTTCGAACGACAACTATA
Source organism: Wohlfahrtia magnifica (assembly GCA_023159175.1). Lineage (NCBI taxonomy): Eukaryota > Metazoa > Arthropoda > Insecta > Diptera > Sarcophagidae > Wohlfahrtia > Wohlfahrtia magnifica. The sequence continues at coordinate 11,128,110 of JAKWBJ010000485.1, read as the reverse complement.
CACGTTTGAACGTTTCACTATAATTTGCACTAGAATCGGTATTATATGGACATGTTGCATATATTTTGTATAAATGTGACTGTGTGTGAGTTGTGATGAAAATAATTTTGGATTTGTGAGTGTATCTAAAAGAGAGATGGATGAGAGTAGGCGAAGTAGCAGGACAAATAGTGGGTGAAATAATGGAAGATTAAGAAAATCGTCAGCTTAGCTCAGTTAAGCTACTTTATTGTGTTTCTATTTTGTTAGAAGACTTACCAGATTGTTAACTGAAAATAAGAGGTTTAAGGTTTAAATTTGAACTTTTTGAAGACAGTTTATAGGCTTTAATTATGTAAAATAAATATTAGTCTGTGACTCGAAGTATTGGTTAGACTTTAAAGCAAATCAATCATTAAAAATAATAAGAGTGCTGACTTTAACATCGTAAAAATAAGTATTTTCACTCTAGATTTTGCAAGAGAAGCCTAGTAAATATTAGGAATACAGACTAAGGATTATAAAACTCTAGAGATCTTCGTTAAATCTTTGGAAATGCCTTAGAATTTGTTTCGAAGCATCTTTTTGCTTGAGTCAACGAATATTATTTCTGAAGGATATTGACCAGCAAACAAATGCATCATGAGTTGAATTACTAAAAATTTTATCAACTCCGTCAGCTTTCAATGGATTTTATAGCTAAATATAGTTTCCTAATTAATTCATATATATTTTTACATAAATTAGTGCGCAAAACGCGTCTAAGCTTGAAAAATGTGTTTGCTTGCTAAATACATACAGATTCCTCATTCCACACAGTGTTGCTTAACTGATGTCTATATCATTTAAAAGTTATATTTCTCTTCTTTTCAAATCCGTTCGGAAACTTCAAATCGGTTAATATTTAGCTAAGTTATCAGTTATTCTGTTAGAGGTGTTTCCAATATTTCAAAAACAGATTATTGTTGTACTCGACTGCGCTTATCAGAAAAGTAATATCACTTCTCAGGTATTTCAACTTCAATTTTTTTCGTCGCACTATGTCATGGATTGCAAAAGTTGTTTGAACCACATTTTTAACTTTTTTTTATCACCACTTTCGTAGTCGATGTATATCATTTAAAGTATTCACAGAAAAATTAGTGAAGTGTTCCTGCACCTTCCGCAGTGAAGGCTAAAAAGTAAAACCATTTTTACCGCGTGTATTCCGATTGTCCAATGACCGGTGTATAAGTTTGAAAGTAGAGTAGCGGAGGATCCTCAGAAGTTGCAGCGTTTTGTAAATATCATACTGAGGCCACAGTGTCTTCGAAATAGCACAGTAGGGGATAAAACTCCACCTGTTCTCTGCCCTCTTTCGCAAAACACTGCTGATTTCTGTCTTGAGAATAGTTGATAATAACATTAGACAACAAAGTATTGAATACTTTGAAGTCTATTATTACTTTTCAATATATCAAATCGTTAAACAATTATGTTTAAGAAAAATTAATAAATTTATTTTAAAATTTTACTTTATCAGACATGACCTACTGTAATTCTTTTACTTTTTGTTACATAAATCTGGCTTCTAACCTTTAATTAAAACTAATTATTAAAAAAAAATTGTCACTTCTACGTTTTTAAAGCGTTTTTAATTTGATGAATATGGTAGCCCTTTAAAAAAAGTCTCATCCCTAAAGTATGCTTTTATTTAATGACTAAGAAAGCAAACGTATGTAGTATATTCACCACCATTCGGTTTTATTTTTCTCAGGCTGCATCAAGGCAGTTGGAAGAAGAGAAAACAATTATAGTCGGTCAAGTACGCCTATATAAAACACTACACAACAGTGAAATGATAACATATGAAATATGTATGATTAGTGTAGATAGGCGAGCAAAATTGTTATCAACAACTTAACAAACTATACTAGAAAATTCAAAAATTAAGTTTTAACCACTTGGGTTATATGGAGACTTGGACCAGAAATGAACCATTAAATATGGAGGCAAATAAGGTATAAATGTTTTTGCGTAAAATTTTATTCCAGCTGCAATCAATTTCTTGTTTTTATCCATTCTTAACGATTCAGTTATAAATCGTCATCTTACTACTCCATTCTAATAGGGACTTCGTGCCTTTGACAGTTAATAGCGGCCATATTGTTGAAGATCCAATTGGCTGCAATTTTACCAGTGTCCGTTATAGTGTGCAGGAATATCCGATACAGTCGATTTCGCATTGTTTACAAGAACTTGGCCTTTCGCAGACAATAATTTGGTGAATTTTGCGTCTTGCTTAGGCATGCACCCGTAAAAAATTCAATTGATCCATAAGCCAAGGTGGTGTCGCTGTGGTATGGTATGTAAAATACTTACCTAGCAACCAGGACGCTCTTGGTGCAATCCTAGACAAGATAATTTGAAAATTTTTCAAAAAACAGCGGTATCACCTCATAACATTGCTGGCGACTTGTTACAAAACACTATCAAAGACTTCTCTAACTAATCTTTCTGCCGTTCTAGGCAGCGTTAAACCGTAGGTTGGAAGCAGTATTTGGAATATCGCGGAAATTAAGTATGTGTATGTAGAAGCTAAAGGTAAACTACAATAGACAAAGCCGTGTGTTTGCTGAATGGATCCTGGAGCAGTTGCAAACTGACCCTAATTTTCTCATTCTGAGTGAATGAATAAGTCAATAAACAAAATTGTTGAATTTTGGACGATAACAACCCTTAGGAAATTCAAGACTATCCAAAGCATTCCGAACAAGTAAGTGTTTGGCGTTTGTTTTTGGCTGGCTACATCATCGGTCCACATATCTTTGAGAACAATGTTAGGCAGTCCATCACAGTTGATGGCGAGCGCCATAAGTCCATAATTGCCAACTTATTTTGCTTCAGTTAGATGATGTAGAAAGCAATGACATCTAGTTTTAACAGAACGGCTCTTGTTGCCGCAAAGTTTATGTCACATTAGATGCAAAAGCTATTTTATTTATATACGGATGTGGCAGCCATATGTCGCAGATCTATGCTAATAAATCCCAAGCCACTGGGTTCCTCAGGGACAAAATAGTCCATGTTATTGGTTAAATTCAGTCTGATTTATGTATTAGAGCCGTGCAAAATTTGACATTTAGACGGACATTTACACGACGTTATATTTCACAAAGGCCCAAAATCGAATCCCAACGGAGGATATGACAAAAAAAATTAATTGCGATTTCGAGTGTTTAATAAAGAGACGCCAAACAAATCTGTCCATAACCATCACCATCCAGCTTACCTCTAATAAATGATCTGGAGAAAGCGCCATCTACTAGGAAAAAACTATTTTGCTAAGTAAGAACCACCACCATCGCCACTTAGCAAAGACCTTCACCACTACACAAAATCATATGGAGGCCAGCTACCACTACCATTGATGGCTAGCGTCATAGGTCCATAATTGCCAACTTCTTTTTGCCTAAAAAGCAATGACATTTAGTTTAAACAGTACGGCGCTACGTGTCATACAGATTATGTCACATTAGATATGCTACAAGAGCAATTTGAGGGTATGGTCATTCCATGAATGGAGGTGGCAGCCGAAATAGCGCAATTTGATTCCTTTAAACATTTAGTTCTCGGGTTTCCATAAATCGCAGTTGTATGCTAATAAATCCTAAACCACAGGGTTCCTCAGAGACAAAATAGCCCATGGTATTGGTTAAATTCAGTCTGATTTATGTACTGGAGTCGTGGAAAATTGGACTTTAAAGCGAAAATTTGCACGATTTTATATTTGACAAAAGGGGTGGTCCAAATTCGAGTCCCAGCAGAGAATATGACCAAAAAATTAATTTTGGTTTGTAGGGTTTCTCCTCCCTGCAGACAAATCCGGCTAAATAAAGCCCTCCTGGCCTTCCAGCTTACCTCTGACGATGATGACAAAAATCAGACGAATGATCTTCAGAAAGCGCCACCTACTAGGAAAAAATTACTTTGCTAAGTAAGACTCACCACCATCGCCAGTTAGCAAGAACCTTCACCACTACACAAAATCATATGGAGGCCAGCTACAGTAGATTATTCATCTACTTAGCTTGAAAATCAATTTCATTACTGAAACTGAAAAGCCAATATGCACTCCAGAGGAGTAACGAAGAAGAAACAAAAAAATATTGCACAAATTATGACCCTTCAAACCAATAGAGAAATTCGTTGATATCTTACAACATTTTGTTGTATTTAAATTTAATATGTAACAGGAAGGACTTAATAAAAGACACTTTAGATTGTTGTGTAGGACTTGATCAACTGTTTAGATCATTTTTATTACAATCTGCGATTCAAAAATATAAATTTTTTATATCTTTCAGTAGTCATTCAACCCATTGTGCATTACAGTACGTAGTACCATTCTTAAGGAATGACCTATTTATAGTTCTTCTCTTCAATATAGGAAACATTGTATTGCACTTGTGTATCAATTAGTAGGTCAATAAAAAATCATAAATCTTGAAAAAAAAAACAAATCTTTTTGTTTAAAAAACAAATAAAAATCTGGGAAACTTTGAACACGTTTGGTAAATAAATGAAAGTTTAACAGTGAATGCACAAACAAAACAAAAAAAAAAATCTATTTACCCTTACGGCTAAAAACGTTTAAAGATGATTAGCGATAAAATAGCGGAGAGAAGGAAAACAGACTTTTCAAATGAGATTTCTAAACGTTTCTTCTTGAAGAAAATGTTGGTTTTTGTTTTCATCATGATTTTTACCAATAAAATGATAATTTCATGCTGTGAGCACATTATTCAATCGCATGTCTTATCTGCTAAACGTACGGGAACAATGTGGTGGGAGTAGGTAGGTAGGTAGTTAGGCATTCATTTATTTGCATATTCGAATATTCACATAATGTTTGTGTTTCTGGGCCTGGTTTATAGCAACACTTTGTGGCAATTGTGGTAGTTGGTTAGTTCGTTGGACAGTTGGCCGGTTTTTGGTGGTCATAATGTACATTTATTTTATATTCACTTTTGCGGTTTGTGTTTGTAGTTTGTTGCTTAACTAGAAAGCTTAACATGGCCTGAGATCTATGAAATAATGTATTTATTTGGCATCAAGAAAACGATTTTTTTAATTTTTTTCATTTTAAACAGTAAATTGTTTGTTTAAGAAATTGCTGTGACATATTTGCATAAAATAACTTGAATTATGTTTAAAGATCTTTTATCAAAAAAAAAAAAAAAAAAAAAAAACGCTTACAATTTCAGAATCGTATTTGTACTTTCGCTTTTACTTATTTATTTGACATTTTTTATGAAAAAAAAAACAATCATTTTGCATAGCGTGCACTTCTAGCACTGCAACTTTGTTTGAATTACAACAGTTTTTATTTGGTTTTGGTTTTTCTATTCTTATATAAATTGCATAAATGCTATCGTTTTGTTTTGTGACATGACAGTTGTCACTTTTTTAAATTATTAATGTGACAGTTTCTAAATATTTGCATGTTCTTTTGGTTTTTTTTTTTTATTTATTTATTCAACATTAATTGTAGCATTAAAATATATTTTTATTTTTAAGTTTAAAATTAAAATAATGTTTCATTTCTAAAGCTGTTTTAGAAGGTTAAATGCCTGCATTTAATAGCACCCACCAGTAATAGTGTTTAAAGGCAACTGAAATGATATTGTACAATTTAAATGTCATTAAAAATTACACCATTTCCCATTTAAATCTATAGCTGTACTAAAGAGAAAAATATAATAAAAGTAATAAAAATCATATGCTTTTAAGATATCAACAGTCATATTCATAAACAATTACAACAGCTTCGCAAAGACAGTATGCATACGCAAAGACCATGACTGACGATCAGATTTAGTCATTCGATATGTCAAAAATTATTTTTGTGTGAGATTTTTTGACAAGTGTGTCCGATTTAATAATCTTTTCAAATTTTCATAAAATAGCAGTTTCTGTATGATTAGAGTTGGTTTTTGTGAAACATACGAGGGCAGTTCAAAATGTCCTAACAATGGAAAACAGGGGCTAGATTATTAAAATTCTTTTATTCCTCAAACTAATAGTCTACAGCTTTATCTTCAAAAAATCTTGTTAGATTTGAGGACAGGTAGAAGTCAGATGGAGTTAAATTAGTAGAAAAGGGTGGCTAATCAAGCAATTCGTAGTTCAATTCGTTGAATTTGTTAAAACTCCCTTGTGGGATAGTGCGCTCTCTTAATGAAAAATTGTTTTTTTGTGTTTTAAATCAGGTCGTTTTTCTCGAATTTTCAAATTCAGTTGATCCAAACGGTTACAGTAATATATTAAAATTATTGTTTTCCTTTTTGAATGTATTCGATCAATAAAATACCATTGTAATCCCAGAAAACCGTTGTAATGACTTTACCAGCCGATTGAACTGTTTTTGCTTTCTGCACTTCCACCAGCTTTGGGTTGTTTTTTTGTGTCTGGTCTAAAATGATTGGTGCATGTTATGAAACGACGCTTACAATCCATTTTATTTCCCTTAAATCGATCCAAACAAGCTTGAGAAAGTTGAGTTGAGTTTTTGGTCAACTGTTAACAAATGCGGTACCCATCTTGATGAAAGCTTTTTCATCTGTAATTCTTTATGCAAAACAAAATCTACTCGATCATTTGAGATGCCTATGTCACATTACCTATTTCACACACTTTCGTTCATCTTATACCATATCATACACTTTAGTTATGATTCCGGGCGTTGTTGCAGTTTTTGAACGTTCACTTCGTGGTTCAATACTTGTACAACCACATTTAAATTCAGCAACCGAATTTTTTACTGTGGCATATGAAGGAGCACTTTCATTCAATACACTCACCACATCATTATGAATTTCTTGTCCCGATAAACCTTTCTTATGTAAATATTTTATCACACCACTGAAGTGCCTTTTTTGAACATCTGTTTCTATAGAATGAGTTGACAGATCTAAATTAAATTTAACATGAGTTCATATGACGGATAGAAGTTCCCATTATTCAAAGCTTTTCGCTGCTTATATTGCCTTTACTTTGTCAGACTAAGAACATTTCGTACTGTCCTCGTATATTTTTGCACACCTTTTTTGTATGACAGTGTGGCATTCAATCACACATTTTGTTGCGATTTTCTTATGTAGGACAGGAATCTATTAGATTTTTATTCGACATAATCGCAAATAATCATGGCCTTAAGTAGAGAATAAGTGCTATTAAGTTCTTATTTATGTTGATGTTGATTTAAAATAAATTTTTTATGGCTTCAATTCTACTTTCGAGAATTTACTTCTACAACCTGTTATAGACGCTAAATGGCCTATTTTTGAATGTTAACGTATATTCCCAAATATCAAAAGTTTACCACTTTTTTCAAGGGTATCATAAAACCTCGCGTGACTACTACCAATTTCACTTCTTATTCTATCGGGTCCGCCATCTAACGTTTTTTTTCAACCAGTGCTTATCTCTTGAATGGTAACACTTAGCTTATATCTGATTTGACAGATAATTAGTTTTATCCTTCCGCTGAACGAATATGGTTGTGTATACGCTTGAACAACACTGGGAAATATTGCGACATTACTTTGAAAATCATGGTAATGTTGCAGAATGTGTGCGAAAATTGCGTACGGATTTCGGAAGAAGAGAAGCACCGTCATCTCCGTATGTAAACAAGCAAAATTGTCGCATTTGGGGCACAGAAAACCCGCACGCATACATTGAAAAGCCTATACACCCAAGACGAGTCACTGTTTGGTGCGGATTTTGGTTCAGAGGCATAATTGGGCCATTTTTCTTCGAAAATGAGCAATTAGTGACCGTTACAGTCAATGGCGATCGTTATCGGGCCATGTTGAACGAATTTTTGTTCACAAAAATTAAAGAGGAGAATATTAGCAACATTGGGTTTCAACAGGACGGCGCTACATGCCACACAGCTGAAGCTACACTCGATGTTTTGCGCCCTGTTTTTGAAGCTCGCATTATCAGCCGCAGAGCTGATGTCGTTTGGCCACCTCGGAGCTGCGATTTGACACCGTTGGACTATTATTTGTGGGGTGCCGGCAAAGATAAGTGTTACGCCAACAAGCCAGAGACAATGGACCCTTTAAAGAACAATATTCGTGAAGCCATTGGTGAAATACAGCCGCACACAATCGATAATGTGCTTAAAAATTGGACCCATCGTGTAGGCTACTGCATGGCCAACCGAGGCAGCCATTTGAATGAAATTATTTTCCGTTATTAACCGGAAGGATTGTACTTTCAAATAAAAAAAGAAATTTGAATAAATATTCAGTAGTTTTTTTTTATAACATTTTCAAAAAAAAAAAATTATTTGGCGCACCCTTTATATATTGAACTTTCATCTATTTGTCATATGACTCGTCATAAGAGACTTTTATTTACTTCACCTCCCAGGCAATGGTGTAAAATATCATTTGAAAAGAACACAAAAAAATATGAAAAAACAAACATTAATTGTAACAATTGACCCTGAACTTGAGACTGGCGCATTTCGCGTAATAAGCGACTTTAACGATTGAGAATGAGAATCAAGAAAATGCAACAATAAATGCTTTTTTAATGGCAGTGTTTTGAAGTCAATGTCTTTTTACATACAATTTTACAAAAAATGTAATAAAACAGCAACAACAAATACAACAACTTGCTGATTATTTGAAACTGCTTAAGTGTAAACAATGTTAGTAATAGGGTGACCAGATAAATAAAAAAGTGTTAATTATCATATTAAAATCAATTGCTTTTGAGTTCATATTTGCTCTGTGCAGATGCAGAAAGATACAGAGAGGCCTAGTGGCATTAAACCACAACACCGTACTTGGTAGAAATTGATTAGAATTACGGACTTAGAAAGTACATGTAACCGGATTTATTTATAACTTTAAGGTTTAGATTTATATCGCACTTCTAAAGTGAGGCCATATGCTGTTGACTTCATATTCATCTAATTTTCACTAGACACCTATTTTCTAGACTAGCGGCTAGCTAGTCTGTGGCTGCCAAAGCTACAGTTTTCTGGTCTCAATTTTGATATGCCATCTTTCTAAAATTTATAATAACGGAGACAGCCAAGTGATTTGACTAAGAACCAGACTACCGTAGTAAACGTTTCTGACAGGCCTCATGGCGTTTCCAGCCTAGGCTTAGATACATATATAAGAAATAGATAAATAAAATAATCGTATGTATAAAAAGAAGCTTTATCAAGCTTGTCATTTCCTTAATGTAGCAAATCAGATAGCAGATAACCTGGCATCCAGAGGGTCAGATAAAATATCTAAAATGTCTCGAGATCCTTAAGACTGCACGATCTTCAGACCTAAGATATGAGAAAAAATGAAATATTATTCCAATTACTTTTCGTTTCCCTGGCAGGTTGCTAAAATAGAAGGAAAAAGGGGATTACAGCCACCCTGTCTATGAAATGCGCCAAATTGGTATTAATCATCTGGCTGACAGACTCGGAAATCACAGAGAAAGTGCAAATGAAAGTCTTCATCCAGAAGTGTTTCTGTAGCTTCTGCAGTAAAACCCATTTAAACCCATTTTCTCCGCGTACGTTTCGGTTATCCAATGACCCGGGTACACCGGGTCCTTTTCGTTAGAGAAATTAGTACTTTTTAAATATCTCGAATCAAAGTAATGATTTCAATGGAACTTCCATTTAATTATAATGCTTGAGCTTTGCCATTATGTGCGAAATACAATGCCATTTAAATGACCGCCTCTGGATTGGTTGCAGCAGACGATCCTTTTGAGGCAGATCTTAACCACTTTTTCGCAGATTTCGGACGGTATATCGGCGAATGCTGGTTTTCAATTGATCCAATGTTAGGCTAACGGCGTCAAGTTGCATGATATTGGTGGCTAATCGATATCTCCAAATCAAGAAATTACACGACCGAGAAATTTTTCAGGCGATAAATTCAAAATCGGTCGTGTTGTGTAGCTTGTGACACCGTCTAGTTCATAATCTTAAATTGCAGGCCGAAAAAACGTCTGATATCATATCGCCATGACGTCATTTTCGAAAAATACGGCTTAATGGCGTGGTGTGGTGGTTAGAACGCATGCATAACAACACAAACGATTCAGATTCGAGTCCCAGCAGAGGTCATGACGAAGAAAAATTTAATTGTGGTTTCGAATGTTAATTAAAGAAACTTCAATTTCCTTCCAGACAACTTCATCTAAAAATAAAGAAGAAGTCCCCCTGACCTCCCAGCATACATCTGGCGGTGATGATAAATATCAGACAAGTAAAAAGTAAAAATCGCCATCAATTAGCAAGGATCTTCACCACCACGCGAAAAACATATGGAGGAAGCTACACTGGAACAATCATCTACTTGGCTTGAAAGATCAAATTGATTAAAGAAAGCCAATATGTTCCCTAGAGGAGTGACGGAGAAAAGAAAAACGGCTTAATGACACCTCCAGGTCATAATGTGCATCAAACAGTCACTTTTTTGTAGATGCAATGGCTTTTTGACAATCACTTGTGGGTACTCCGAGCCACATATGCAGCAATTTTATTTGTTGTCGTAACCACCGAATGTAAAAAGAGCTTCATCGCTGATGAAAATTTTGTTCGAAAGTTCGGCCACGTGAATCACGAGTTCTGAGTTGTTAAACGATCCATATTCGTTAATGGTAAACTTTTCACTAAATAAATGACACTTCAGATGACGGATACTTAACAGCTGGCAGTGATGGGTTTGAAACCACTAAACGTGTAAACCGATATATTATCGGGTTTTAAGTAAGAATAGACTTTAACAGCTTTGAGAAATGTACAGAGTAAAATAAAGCAAAAACTCTGGCTTCTTAGATTTTTATTTTTACAAAACTTGGTCACCTTAATCTTATTAGTTTGATTGACACTATTCTATGACAAAGTGTTTTAATCAATTTCACTTTTTTTTTGCTATTCGCAAACTATTGTAAGTCTAGTCCAGCATATGAAATAAATATGCGATATGATTACAACATAAATCTTAGCAAACAATTCGTGTTTAGAAATCCTAAAGAGAAAAAACAGAAAATCAATTAAAATTTGTTCACATACTGGGCCGTATTCATACAAAATATTTATTAACGATACTCGCTATTCGTATCGTATTAAATGGCAATTTATTCCTGCTGTTATAACGAACGCAACGCATAAAACTTATTTATAAACGCAACTATCAATGAATTAATTTTCAAATATTTATGAGTATTTTATATAAAAATTCAAATTCTATTTCAAATTTATTTATTTGCATTCATTTCAATTGGAATTCTAATTTTTAATTACAATTTATTTGTGCGTAATTCTCATATCACATGTAATATATTGCGGGTCCGACATTTATTTCCATACAAACTTGGCAAACATCACAAGTAATTTTTTAAGAATTTTTTCTTAAATGCCAATAAATTTTATTAAATCGTTTAGGAATTTTATTTTAATATCGATTGATTTAAGGTGTTGACGAGATTAATTGAAATGGGCCAGAGCCAGTTGTCACTGTGTAATGGAATTGTTATTAGAATTTGAAATTTCTAATATGAACTGTGGGAATTAATTAAAAATTTTGATTGGGTAGACGTTGTAATGCATAAAAATTACAATATTTCGTTATGTGTATTACATCACTATGAGTGGTTGATTGGGACCATGTGTGTCTAATCTGTATACGTTAGTATGTAGGACGGTCACAGTCTTCTAAGGGCAACTGCAAAATGTTAAAAAATATGCTAAAAGGTACCCCCTAACAATTAGAAGAAACTGGGACTACACCGATGATGTCTTTATCGTCTCATCTCGGGCATGTTTTCGTGCATGCTGATTGGATAGGGTGAATACCTGACCCTCAGTATATGGGTTGGCCATTAAGATATGGCTGAGCTGGTGCTGCTTACGGCGAAGAAGAAACCTCTGATCTTCAGGCTCTACACAATATCTGAACATCTGAGCATTTCTCAGATTTTGCTTGGACCCAAAATTAACCAGGAAGCTCATGAAGTTTAGATAGCCACAATGGCTTACTACACTTGTCGAAAAGTGTTCGATTACCATTGGGGACTAGAATGGAAAATTGTACTCTGAATGTATAATTCCATAATAAAACCTATATGCACTTATGGCTCTGTAGTATGGTTCCTTTGCTATAAAAAAGGCCACGCCCATCAGAGGGCTTGAAAAAGTGCAAATATCGGATTGTGTTGGTATCACTTTGGCAATGGGTACCTGCCCTTACATGGCTCTGCACGGCTCCCGTACATCTACTACAGCTGACTATAGGACGGTAAGATTATTATATGGTAACGCAAGATTTCTCGAAGAACTTCCACAGAGCCGGTCTTGGTGGCATTATAGATAAAGTGGGTTATTCTTGAGTTTTACCTAATGCGGGTGGACGGCTGTCGGCGCACTAGATTACTCATTCGTTATGATAGACCGAATGTATCTGTACTTCGGGCACTGGCCGCTGGTAAACCATGCCTGTAGAATGGAGTTACCCTATAACCACTGAGGCAGCTTTGGCAACGTGAAGAAGGGAGGGACAGAGAGACTGTTGAACACTTCCTATGTTGTTGTACGGTTCTTATGAACCGTCGCCGAGAGGTTTTTGGCGAGTGGTTGCTACACAACATCTCAGAAATAACCTGTATTGGGCTGTGTGATCTCCTAAGGTACCTCAATCTGATGAAGTTGGCATATGGCATTCCCGACATCCTGCGGTTCGAGTGATGTAACAGTTTCTTTAAATAAAATCTGAGGACATTACTTGATACTTGTAACAGCTGCGGGTAGCCATGTAAGCCCATCAGTCAAGAAACCACTTATCATAGAAAGAATGTTTCATCTCTAGAGCCTAAAGAAGATTCAGAGATTTGCTAGCCTTATTATAGGGGGAGCGGTTTGGTCTATTCTGTAGTTTAACACATTAGTTATTACTCCGAAGATTATCCAGATTAAAAATTTCGCCTCAATAAACTGAATTCTGTCGACCCTATTTTTCTGCCAAGGGAAGAAAATAATGCGAACGCACGTATGGAAGGTGATGAATCTCTTTTCGTAAAATCCAAGAGAGGCTTTCCTTAGAGTGAAGTGTTGTCACCGCTTCTGTGCTCTGTGTTCATTTATTACATTCTTATGAAGCTCCATGGGTTGAGTTTGGGACACAGTCAGTTGATGTTATGAACCACGATGTAACTTATATATTAGACTGGTGTTGTGCTGAGGGATCAGTTATGAATATCAGCATAACGATCATAGCTCCTTTTACCAATAGATTGAAGTTGAAACCATGTGCAATCAATGTTGGTCATTGTTAGTCTGATAAGCTCAAATGTCAGGGTGTTGTCCTAAATCGGAGACTAAGTTGGAACTATGATCTTGGTGGGTTACTTAGAAATGCTTCAAAGGCCATGTAGCCTTTAGGCAGGATATGGGATCTAGACTCTAGAATAATTTATGGGATGTATATTATGATTATTAGGCCGATTATTATACATGCATCCCTCGTTTGGTGGCTTAAGTTTGTCCAACTATGGCCATTGAGGCCATAAAAGGAACTAGGTGACTTTGGTCACAAGGGCATTCCAGAAAGCGTTCCGTAAAGTAATATTGTATGTTCATTTACTGACTATATGAATCCTAGACTAGTTTCCGACTGAAGATTCGAGAACGCAGAGAATGAGTTCGGGTCTTTGTGCGGACTCCGAAAATCTATAGTGGACCAAATACAAAGATATCTATATCTGTGGGCAAATAGCCAAGCGTGTTTCAAGCTGAAATTCACGCAATTTCAGTATGTGCTGAGACAAACCTATAGAGGAAAATCAAAGATGCGTATAAAGCCATATTTGCGCATAGCCAGGCAGCACTAAGAGCATTGGCTTCATGTACGCTAAAACCGCGGCTAGTTGAGGAGTGCTTTGGATATCGTTTTTGCTGGATTGTTGGTAATTCCGGAGTCGCTGGCAAGGAAATTGCGGGCGGACTGGCGAGACCATGATCCGCAACGGACTTTTACTCTTATAAGCGTTATAATGGGTCCGCCAAATAAATATTTTTTTTTTTTGAATGCTATAAAAAAAAACTACCGAATATTTTCTCAAATTTCTTTTTTTATCTGAAAGTACAATCCTTCCGGTTAATAATGGAAAATAATTGCATTCAAATGGCTGCCTCGGCTGGTCATACAGTAGCCTACAGATGACGGGTACTTAACAGCTGGCAGTGATGGGTTGGAAACCACTAAACGGAGAAACCGATGTATTATCGGGTTTTAGGTAAGAATGGACTTTAACAGCTTCGAGAAACGTATAAAAAACTACCGAATATTTTCTCAAATTTCTTTTTTATATGAACGTACAATCCTTCCGGTTAATAATGGAAAATAATTGCATTCAAATGGCTGCCTCGGCTGGCCATACAGTAGCCTACACGATCGGTCCAATTTTTAAGCACATTATCGATTGTGTGCAGCTGTATTTTAACAATGGCTTCACGAATATTGTCCTCTAAGGCGTCAATTGTCTCTGACTTGCTGGTGTAACACTTATCTTTGACGGCACTCCGCAAATAATAGTCCAACGGTGTCAAATAGCAGCTCCGAGGTGGCCAAACGACACCAGCTCTGCGGCTGATAATGCGATCTTCAAAAACAGGCGCAAAACATCGCGTGTAGCTTCAGCTGTGTAGCACGTAGCGCCGTCCTGTTGAAACCAAATGTTGCTAATATCTTCCTCTACAATTTTTGTGAACAAAAATTCGTTCAACATGGCCCGATAACGATCGCCATTGACTGTAACGGCCACTCCTTGCTCGTGCGGATTTTCTGTGCCCCAAATGCTACAATTTTGCTTGTTTACATACGGAGATGACGGTGTTTCTCTTCTTCCAAAATCCGTACGCAATTTTCGCACACATTCTGCAACATTACCATGATTTTCAAAGTAATGTCGCAATATTTCCCAGCGTTGTTCAAGCGTATACACAACCATATTCGTTCAGCGGAAGGATAAAACCGATAACGATCGCCATTAATTTTAACGGCCACTCTTTGCTCATTTTCGAAGAAAAATGGCCCAATTATGCCTCCGGAGCAAAATCCGCGCCAAACAGTGACTCGTCTTGGGTGTATTGGCTTTTCAATGTATGCGTGCGGGTTTTCTGTGCCCCAAATGCGACAATTTTGCTTGTTTACATACCCGCCAAGATCAAAATGAGCTTCATCTGAAAAGATAATTTTTTTTGGCAAAATCGGCATCTTCTAAAAGTCGATAGCAGGCCCAGATTCCCAGCGTTGTTCAAGCGTATACACAACCATATTCGTTCAGCGGAAGGGTAAAACCGATAACGATCGCCATTAATTTTAACGGCCACCCTTTGCTCATTTTCGAAGAAAAATGGCCCAATTATGCCTACGGACCAAAATCCGCGCCAAACAGTGACTCGTCTTGGGTGTATTGGCTTTTCAATGTATGCGTGTGGGTTTTCTGTTCCCCAAATGCGACAATTTTGCTTGTTTACATACCCGCCAAGATCAAAATGAGCTTCATCTGAAAAGATAATTTTTTTTTGGCAAAATCGGCATCTTCTAAAAGTCGATCGCAGGCCCAGATTCCCAGCGTTGTTCAAGCGTATTCACAACCATATTCGTTCAGCGGAAGGATAAAACTAATTAGCTGTCAAATCAGACATGAACTAAGTGTTACTATTCACGAAATAAGCACTAGTTGGAAAAAAAACGTTAGATGGCGGACCCCTTATTAGGATTATTTTATTGCTCTCTGATAATGTTAAGAAACAAAAATAAAAATACTTTGCTTTGAATTTCGACGAGTTAAAAGCGTTCAGTTTCTAAGCAGCATATCGAAATATTAGCCCTTTTTAATTATTGAGACCAACTGATAGCCGATATAATTTCAGCAGTTAGCAGTCACTAACTGTCGGTATCTTCCTAACATATAAACCATTAAGCAATTGTACATCAGCGCCAAACTTTTGTCGAAACTTCTACCATAAAATACCGGGGTAACAATAAAAAAAATCATACCAATTCATTAAATATAACATAAACTGCATTATCTAGTTAAGTGTTTTTGTGTTTAAAATATTAATTAATTCTCTGATTAAATTAAAAAAAAAAATAAATAAAAATTTGTTGATAAATTATAAACCAGAACATAAAAGAGAAGTACTTGCTGCCTTCGGTAGTCAAACTATTATTTAGAAATTAAAAGAACAAAGAAAACAAAGTCGATTAATTTGTCATCAGGTTAATTATTTTATTAGTTTGCATTTTTTAATTTTAAAAAGTTGTTTATAAAAAAAAAACACGAAAAATATTCCATATCTTTGTTAAGCAATGAGTGTTTTTCTTTAGTCTTCTGTTTTAAACAAAAATATTTTTCTTTTGAATTTAAATTGATTTCACATTGTACGCGCGCTTTCAATTAGGAACCCAAAAATATTGCGTCATACATGTATTTGCCATTTTTTTAATAAATTTATTTTATATGGCCCATAGCACTGTAGAAAAAAAAGGTATTTGAAGTTAATGATGATGTTTGTAACGCAATACCATAATACAGGTTATGCATTTCTCAGTTTCAGAAGCCAAATGCACATAAACATATGTTTTCGATGAAACATTTATTTCATTATAATGCCTCTGTATTGGTTGCAGCAGAGTTGACGAATGTCAAGTCATCGTCGATATAACGCCCGATATGTGCGAAAAATGATCGTACATAATGGCAAGGTCCAAACATTATGAACTGTGCGAATAAGAATCGTTCGACTCCCCATTATGTACGAAATACAATGTCATTGCAATGACCGCCTCTGGATTGGTTGCAGCGGACATTTCAGGCGGTATCTCGGCGATAATTTGACGAATGTGGGTTTTCAAAAGCTATAACGTTAGCGTATTAAACGCCTAAACATGGTTTAACTTTGTCAAATCGCATGACCGACTGTTGTCGCCAAATCAGGAAAATACGCAAACGGGAAATTTCTCATGTAAAACCGTGTTGCTTGCCTATTGGCTTCTGGCACCGTCTTGTTGAAACCACACATATATCGTCCAGCTTACAATATTAAGATTTTGCAAGCCAAAAAAAGTCGTTTATTATATGGTCATAGCGCTTTGAATTGGCAGAAGAAATAGCGATTTTTTCTGCAGTTAGTTCATTGCCAGACCACATCTGCAACGTTTTTTAATTTCTTTATAATCCTACCAATTCCGTGCACCGTAGGTCGATTATGCCAACCATAATCACCCTCTATTGATCTAAAAGTGGCCACGTTTGAATCACTACTTCTGTTGTAAGTTTCCATATTCGTAAATGACAAATCATTTACTAAATAAATTACGCCTTAGATGATAGATATTTACCAGCTGACAGCCTAGCTACACCGGTGCTTAATGGATAACCAGATAGTTTAATAAGTATTTCAATAGAATGAAACAATTTCCCCAGGACATAATTTTAAATACAAGGGAGGTCCCAAAATTAGGCAATTAGTAAGAACTAATGCGACTTGGTGACGTGGTGTATTGGTTAGAGCGCACGCATAACAACACAAACGACCCAGGTTCGAGCCACAGCAGAGGACATGACGAAGAAAATTTTTAGTTGTGGTTTCCAATGTTTAATAATAAAAAAAGGCTTCAACTTCTTCTTCCCTCTCCAGACAACTCCATCTCACATACCTCTGGCGATGATGACAAACATCAGACGAATGATCAGGAAAAACACGCCACCTACTGGGAAAAAATTACAATGCTAAAGTAAAGATCACCACCAATTAGCAAGGATCTTCACCACTACACAAAAAAAAATCATATGGAGGAAGCTACAGCGGATTGATTAATCATCTACTTAGCTTGAAATATCAAATTGATTAAAGAAACTGAAACAAAGCAATATGCTCCCTAGAGGAGTGACGGACAAAAAAAAAACGCGAATGGGATACAAATGATTAATAAGGAATTTGAATGCTCATAATGATCTAAACGTGCCCATGGTATGAAAGAAAATCGCAAGGTATGCATGCTGAGACGTACCTGAAGAATCTAGAGGTTCTCAATAACCCTCTAGCCCGTGTAAACTTGAATGATGCTGGCCACATCCGATTGAGAAGAACAGACACCTCGGATGTAATAGGACGAAAATTTAAAACAAGTCAAATTAATTTGCTTACGTTACAGTAAGGATTCAATTTAATCAAATGGAAAAAAAAATTTTTTAATTGGATACTCGCAGTTATCAACAATAATTACAAGTAACTGATACCAATAACAAACATCAATTACAAATAATTGCTGTTTTTAAGTTAAATTTCAATCATAAGTAATTGCTACTGTTAACTACCCATTACTTTTAGTTACTAATTAAGTTTTACCAATTACAACTTACAATAATTGATAATTGCTATCTGGCAATTACCTATCTCATTACTTATTAAAGTAATTGGTGATTTTTGAAGTAATTAATAATATTGACTCAATTTCGATTACTAATTATCAATTAAATATAATTGGTTTCGAGTTTATTAAGGCTTAGTCTCCATACAAACTATTAGTAATACTTTGTAAAAATTTCACCGTGATGCTACTGGTGTATAGGCTGAAACTGAAAGTTTATAAGTCTATACACCTTATATTGTATACCTTCAAACCACAATCTCTTAAGTCAAGTTCTTATTTGAAGCGAACTTTCTTATAAGTTAATAGAAAAAGTTACTCAAATCTCAAGGTTAACAAATCGCGGATGGCATACCAGCACTGATCCTGAAGCAGTACTGTTCGACACTAGTGCATCTATTAGCCAATCTCTTCAGTGTGTCATATCGCGCTGGAATTTATCGATTCTGTTGGAAGGTTGCTAATGTAAAGCCAATCCCTAAAAAGGGTGAGGCTACTAACACTGAAAACTAGCACCAAATAACAGTTTGTTCGGCACTCTCTGAGGTTATGGAGAATACATTTAATCACGGCTTGGGTGAGAGCACATTCGTGGCTTTGGATATTTCCTAGGCGTTTAAAAAACTATGGCATGAAGTGCTTGTGTCTAAACTTACTGCTTTTGGTGTAGGTAGCTAGTGCTCTAGATTTACATCGAACTTTCTCACTGATAGCTCTATAAGAGTGGCTATAAATGGGATCACGCCCGAAGAGTTAAGGTTAAATTCATTTTCAATCCTATCTTCTCCTTCGTAGATGACAGCAACATTGGCATTCATATACTTTTTGATCGCAGGCTGAGCATCTTGGAGATCGTGGCGAAAAAACCGAATATGAACGACACGCTAACAGCCGACCTGGGTAGAATATTTGATTTTAATGCTCAAAAGACCTAATGCTGTTTTCTAACACACAGTCGTTGTGGCGTGGTTTCATCTGCGACCATGGGTAATGTAGATAGTGAGGATGCTCTTGATGTTCTGGGCTTATAATGCTCATTGAAACGATCACATATTTCGAGTGTCAAAAGAAGCATGCAAGTGTCTTCGTTTTTAAAGACGGTGGAAGAAATACTTCAGTCCATCTGATCTTCTTAATATTTACAATACCTTTTTCCGACCCAAAATTGAATATGACTCTTATGTATGGCCGGCGATTCAAACTACATCTTGGAGTTTTTCGACCGTATACAGCATAAGGTGAAGGTACTCATTAATGACGGTAGGGTGGTCAACACACAGGTTTTTACACTGAAGCAATCGCAGCGGACATTCAGCAGTACAGCTGTATAAAATTGTCGGAAATTACCCGCCTTCTATAGCAGCGAAAGAACAAAAGCTGCCCAAACAAAGAATGTTCTTGGCTCAACTTAGATCAGGAAGGTGCAGCTGCCTCAATTACTACTGGACCAGAATTGACGTCACAAGGTTATGAACATCTGCCAAGGTTATGGAACACCCTGAAACTCCTTAACTAACAAGTCAACTCAACACGCTGCGGAATACCTTCGAAAACACCCTACTCAAGTCTCTTTCTTTTTTTATCTGGATATGAAAGCTGAATTGGAAAAATTAATTTGAACAGATACATGCAGATACGAGCTGCTATAACAACACTATCGATTTATTAGAGCATCGTCCGAATGTGGTATATTTTTCATTGTTCTATCGGTACTATAACGGAATGTGGTCTGAAGAAATTAAGGAATTATTTCAAAATAATCATACAATATATTCTTACGTAGTACTCGTATCTCTCGTAGAACGCATCCTTTTGTAGTTGATTGTCCAGTGAATCGCATAACGCATTACAGAGAATAGAATATGTGGAATAGTCTGCCCGCATAAGTTTTTCCTGCCACTTGCAATAAAGGTAAATTCAAACCAAACGTCCATAAACACTACTCCCTCTAACCTCCATCCCACTACCTATTTTCCTAGTACCTGCACAATGCACTGCATAAGTAGGGGTCATCCCCTGAGTGCTGGACTCAAACGAAAAAAAAGAGTGAAGCGACATATGTATTGCAAAAAAAAAAAAAAAATGGCGCCAACACCCATCCACCCATAAAAAATTTAATTTAACGCCCATGTAACTGAGAAGAGTATGTTGGTGTTGGTATTCAAAAAGTCTAACTATACCTACTTTAATTTCTTTACAAAGTTAATTTGCTGCCTTGTGGCAATATTTAGTCTTAAATGAGTTTACACTCGTGGGCTGGTATTTTCTTTTTTGAAATTATTGTCTTTATGTTTTCAACTTTTATTGCAAATTTGTTCTTTTCTTAATTTTTCAAAAATAATAAATATGTAGTTGGCCGTTAGATCATAAATTAATTAATTTGTTATTTGAGTCGGTCGTGTAATAAATAATAATTTTTGTCACAATTGCCTTCATCAGCGACGCCATGATCATCATCAGCATCATATTGCCTTTAAGGCAGCAAATTTAATTGTTTTTTATGCCTTTGGCTACTAAAATGTTTAGAAAATGTTTGTTGTTTCAATTGTTGTTGTTGTTGTTGTTGTTGTTGTTGTTGTTGTTGTTGTTGTTGTTGTTGCTTACTTCTAATCAAGATGCTCTCCACCATTAATAAATCAAAGTAAATGTGAAAAATAATGCCATGAGATACAATTAGAAGCCACTTGATTACTCGTATCATCGATATTCGACAAAAAATTACAATTCACGAGTAATTCTGCTCCAAACTGTGTATAAATCGAAAAAGAAAAAAAGCAAAAAAATATTTATGACTGCTCGAAAGGTTATCAAAGCAATTAATAATTCATTGTTGCTGAATTGTTTGAATAAATTAAAATGAAAAAAAGCTTTAATAAAGCGCATCTTTTAAAAAATTACACTCGAAGAAAATTGTTAGTATTTGGGAGAAATTTCAATTTTAAGGATTTTAAATTATGTGTATCGAGCACAACGAAATACTTGACAGATGGTTGGTCTTCTGTAAACTCTTTCAAATAGAATGGTGACTAACCTTGCTATAGGGTCTCAAGTAAAGTGTATGCATGATAACACAGTCCTTTCTACCAAAATTGGATGGTATTGTAGGACTTAACTAGAATGTGGTTTAACAAAAGAGTGACATATGCCATACTGTTCATAAAATCAGACAATTACTGCCTGAGACATTTGATATTGGTTTCCATGATCGAAAATGTGCAATTTAAGATTATTTCTTTGTATCGCATTATTTAACGTCAAAGGTCTCAGTAAATATGGCAACCTGTGAATACTGTTTACTCATATTTCCTGTCATTGTAACTGCGACTATAGCAGCTGAAGACTATACATATATTATTGCCAGCAACCTCAGTATATCCACTGTTTACATTAAAAGAAGTTTGTATTAACCTGGCCACCTTACAAGTGTCCAGGTTACGCTTATCTATTTCTAGCCTTTTAGAGAAAAAATATAAAGATAGTGCCTTTAATAAATCACAGTGCAATTGCGACTGAAACTACTTTGGAGGTATTCATTAGCATATTCGTCTATGAAGTAATTTCAGGCAAACTACTCTGCCTTGTCACCACATTCTTACCCTGTGTGAACAATAGAGATGTAATGGTGCATGAGTTTAACGATAGAAGAGCTGCCTGAGTATTAACAAAAATTTCAATTTCATTATTGCAATCAATACCACTGTAGTGTCGTATGTAGGAAATTCGTCAACTAACCAAGAGGTCATGGATTCAATTCCAGACTAGACCATCGGACAATTTTCAATACTGGTATAGAGTATTACGCTAAGAAAAACTTTTCTGGCTGCACCTGCCGCTTTGAGCCTGCGTTAAACTGAGTCTAAAAAAGAAATCGGTTGCAGCTCACTGATTGAGAGAAGTTCATCTTGTTCCAATTGGGATGTTGCGGCAATCATGTATATGTTGAGATCATTCAATACTCTACAGAATGGCACTACCGCAAATATTTCAGCCTGAATATTATTACAGTGATTCGGAAGATGGCGAGACACAGAAAACGCCAGATCCAACACCGCAGTTCATTTAAAAACCATCCGTATAGGTCCTCATTTACCAGATTACACTTCTGGAGAGAATCCCGACTTTGTACATTCGATCGAAATCCGTGTTCACTGATTGATTCATAATCGATGGCAGTAGGTTCTAGATTTTTTAATATTCAGACGTATAAAGCTTTCGCTGCTCTGCAGGCAGATATGTCCGTTATATGAAGATAAATAGGGACAAGATGCAGTATAGTGTCCAGTGTTGTGAATGACTAGTGCACCTATTATATGTAATTTTATTTTGAAATTACTCATCGTTTTAAAAGATATAAAAACAGCACGTCTGCAATTGTAAAAACCATTCATAGCTTTTGCATTACGATAATGAAGCTGCTTACTCATCTGATCTATTATAATTTCAAAGTTATATTCATGATTTTTGGTTACCTGCTTATTCCCAGCTTTCGAAACTGGAGGAGAGGTCAAGAATGATTGAGAAGGTTAAAGGCGAACAGTTCTAAATGACCTGTTTCGACGAAAGTCATTTTGAGTTGATACCATATTTGGTAAAATTGTCATAACTAATGCTGTATACTATTTCCACCTGTAGCAGCGTGGGGTTATCCACACGTTGAATTAAAGGTTGCCTAATTATAGATGCGACCGATATAGTGATCCAATATTCTCAATTTTACAAAACTAAGATCTCTTATCGATTTTAACGAATTAAAAACAATTTTGTTTTTTTTTGTAGCTAAAAGATTACCAACATTTCTCTCATGGGTGTAACCACTTAACAAAAAAAAAAAGAAAACAATTTACATGAACTGTAATTGCAATATCTAAATAGTCTATCTAAACAATTATTAAAAATGTATTAAATTTTTTATTTTTTGTTTTTATTATTATTTCGTTAATTGTTTCGTTTAGTTTGCTATTTTTGGCTTAAACCTATCTGAAGTGTGACATCAGCATTTTAACTGACTCGCCCAGAATAATGTGCGGACTCATAAATGCCGTCAAAAATATTAACAAACAATTGCACTCAGTACGAGTACGAGTACGTGTGAGTTAAAAAAAAATCAAATAAAATTAAATAACAATAGAACCGATAAATATTTCAAATGATTGTTTTAAGCGGCGTTTATTTGGGGGCAAATATTTCAGTTTTATTACAGTCGATCTAAGTTGCTGCTGCTCTGTCAATTGCCTGCATGCTGCCATAACAACTTATTTCTTTTTAAGAATAACGCCTACACTTGATGGCCAACCACAAAATTGACTTTTTCTTTTTATAAAACTGACAACAACAACAAAAGCAGCATTTCAATTAACTGGTCGACTGACTTGGCTGACTGCATGGCACACTAACTTACTGACTGACTGACTGACTGACTGACTGTATTTCATGGTTTTTATGGCAAATGGGTGTGTGTCTGTTTTTTAAAGGGTATAAATTAAGTGATTTTACTTGCATTACACATTATACTTGTCCTCAGTCTTCAGTCTCAGTCATATATAGTATCACTTACAAGTAATCACCAGCATCGTTTAAATGGTTGCTTGATTAGAAGATATTGAGATTGAATCATTTGATTTTCTTGTTGTTGTTGTTATTGTTTTATATTTGATTAGATTTTATTTTTTGCTTGTGTTTAAACAAGTGCATGATTGAATTTGTATTTTGTATTGCATGTTTAATTAATTGAGTTTATCAATTTGTCATTCAGTCATTCATGCAGCCAGTCAGACTGTCAATCCATCAGTTAGTGTGACTTTAGATTATTTTTACATATGAATTACTTTATTAACAAGAAATATTTTTCGTTTTTTATTGAAAATTTATTTGATTGAAATGCAAAGTATTTAGTGATGACGTTACCGTTGATGAGTGTGTTATGCTGTTGCAGGTGATGACGAAATCTATTGGTGAGTCAGCTAATGCATGGAAGGAATCCTAATAAATCAGCTAAGAAATGAAACTGAATAGGCAATAAAATTCGCGCTGTTTTAGACTCGAAGGTTCTTTAAATAATATGATATGTTTCATAGAATTTTATTCTCTCCTACGGTCAATAATACAAGAAAAAGCATTCCAAATAGTGGCACTATAATCATGCGTCATGAACCAGCGGATATTTCGAATCTGCCAATACTTATGTCATTCTATTCTCTCACCAAATTCAGTACATTATCTTCATTGAACGAGTCGATATACGCCTGAGCAACGTAGGGATTTATTGGATATATATTTCCAAAACAAAGACAATTGGTCGGAAATTGCACGAAAATGTCATACATAATTCGGTCGCCGAAAAGGACCAACAGTGCCCGGTATACGCAAGTTTATTGCTAAAGTTCGTGAACTGGTTTCATTTTGCCAAGAAATAAGCGTGCTCGTACAGTGTGTATCGAAGCCGTGGCTAAGAGTGTGCGTAAGAATCCATCAACATCAACTTGTCATCATTCTCAAGAACTGAATATTTAACGCACCAGTCGACGTCGAATTTTGCAAAAAGATCTCAGTATGACACCTTAGAAAGTTCAATTGATTCAAGAGTTGAAGCCATGTGAACACCCTCTTCGTTTTCTCTTTGCTAGATGGGCCAACAAGAAACTGCACGATGATGTCGATTTTGCAAAAAAAAAGCAGATGCAGCTCATTTTCATCCTGGTGGGTACGTTAATAAGCAAAATAGCCGTATTTGGGGCTCAGAAAATCCAAACTCGGTCTTACAGAACCCAATGCACCCATTACGACTTGTGGAGCAGAGGCAACATTGACCAATATTTCTTTGAAATGAGAACGTTGCTACCATTATGGACAATGGAGGCATTCATCGCACCAGGATAACCGATTTTTTTGTGCCCAGTCTTCATGGTATTGATGTGAACGATGTTTGATTTCAACAGGATGGTGCAACTTGTCACACATCTCATGCCATCTCGGCCGTTTAACTAGCAGAAATGGTGATGTCAGTTGGCCGCCAAGAAAATGCTATTTGACATCGTTGGACTATTTTCTGTTATGCCGACAAACTAGAGACAATTGAGCCTTTGAAGGTCAATATTCGTGGTGCCATTGCCGAGATACGACCCCATACACTCGAAAACGTCCTCGAAAATTCGTCCGATTGAATAGGGTACTGCCAGCCGCGGCAGCCGTATGAATGAAATAATATTTGATTTCTAACCGGAACAATTGTACTTAATAATGAAAGCCTCCCAATACCTCAGTGGTATTACTTTAAAAGAAATTTATATCGTCAGCACTTTTCAAATGGCTGCACACGATGCTGCTGCTTTGATAGCTGAAGAATTTTGACGTCCTTTAATATCGCTCTTTACCTCATCTTCAAATTTAAATAAAGTATGTGGCTATGACTTGCTTATAAATTACACTAAACTTGACCCATGCCATAGGTAATATTGGTAGTTTGCAGCTTGCTCCCACACTATGACTTTGTTCGTAACCCAATAGAGCCGGATATACGACAAATCTAGCATCTAGACAGATTAAATATTGCTACGATACGTTGCAAAGCCTTTCGTTTAGAAATAAGGTCCAGTTGTTTTATGTACCTGGACACTGTGGGATGGTAATAAAACAGCGGATGTATTGGCTAGAAAAGGAAGCACTACTTAGTAAGGATTCAATTCAATTCCGCAATCAAATCAAGGATTGGTAAATTTCCTGAGGTTGGGAACACTGTAATATTCAAAGGAGTAGCAATCAGTTCACAATTTCGCCGTCGCCCTGAGGCTCTCAGGTATGTCAGGCCGGGCTTGAAACTTCTAATGGAATTTTTAACGCGCCATTGTGAATTGAGAGCGCATCTGAAGAAGATGGCGGTAACAAATGTGGATGCTTACAGGCATCAAAAACAGTGCAACACACTGTGTGAATGTGAGGTTTTTGATAGGTTTAGATGAAAACGTTTAGGGCGACATCGAGGTGACATATCCACAATTATGGTTCCTCAAGCTGATTCGGATTAGGTTCCAAGAGGAGCAAGCGTAAAGAAGCACGCTCGTGACGTTACTGCTAAAAATCAGAATCTCTGTAGCGGTAGTTTACTTATTATATCATTGATGTTCTCATATGTTCGGCGAAATTAATTTTTTTCTTCTGTTATGATCCCATCAAGATCAAGTGGTCGTATATTAGCGGGACCGATACGCACTAGTCTCTTCTTAGGTGTACTTGTTCTAAAGCCCACTTACGCCACATTAAGCGCAAGATGGTTGAGCTTGTTCTGTTTGTCACCATGACATCACCAAATCTAATTGAATTTAAAAGAGTGTTGGGGACGCAATATAATCCTGTCTAATCTATAAATAGCATGGGCTTTTATTGCTATTGAAGCGAATAGTGCTGGTAGAATTGTCGTACAGTTCGTCTTCAGATTTATCATCTTCGCCGAGAAACCCCTGTATTATAGTGAAGCCAATAGAGCGTCTCTTGCAATGGCCTCAAAGACATGTTCGAAGTATACGAACAGCAAAGTCTAGTAAGCTATTGAATTGAATGTATTACTAGATCAGTATGCTCAGCGTTGTTGTATGATTCGTATAGGAGAGATGTGATTTAAATCACGCCTGTTCCTTTTGCGAAATTGTCTTAATACTAATAGCACTTGGACATTATTGATTGGCTTGAGTACTGTGACGCCTCGCCAATTTTTGCAATAACTCAAATCGCTTCTCGCATGTATTGTTGTCATAATGACCAGGCCCTCAAATTATTCGTGCAGTGGCATAAGCTATGTGGCACTTATGGCCGTTCCGTAGTAGTCATATCATGCAATATAGGCCAAAAGATGTTGGTAATCATCGGTCTTTAGCTGTCGCCTTTGACTGGAAATCCAGCCTCGTTCTCAAAGAAATATAGACCAAAATTCACGCCAAATGGTGACACTAAACGCTCTGAACCTTATGTCTATTGGTATTGTCATAAATTCGACAATTTTATTTTTGAACGTACAAATTCATCCGGAAATAGGCCTAAGTGCTGAAGATGATTTATTTTTTGTCTCTCCAAAACTTGGCAAACTACGAAAGCGGCCTTGGAACCCACAGGGAAGAGGAATAATAGGAAGACCAGACCCATACTTGAAGAAGACAGTTCAAGAAAGGTGGTACTTTGCAAAAGATGACTTAAAGACAGATTAAAGCATGAACTTTGAACAGATGCAGGTGAAAGTATCCTATAACCCTTAAGGATTGTTAAAGGAATTAACAAACTACGTTTTTGACGAAATAATGTTTACAAACACTTTCAGTTCATTAGAGCCTTGTTCGACTGTATAAGTTAAAACTATGTTTTTAGGTACATATCTATTTCCTAAAAAAAGAGAACTAAAAAATATTTTATGATTGTGGATATCAATCTAACCTTGATATTTAGGTATTTTCTGGCTGAAAAAAAGTTTAAATATTTTTACAAATCTGCTTATGAGGCAACTTCCTTCTTCGTTTATTTGAGATCTTAGTTGCCGATATTGAAAAATCAAAGACAAACCTAAACAAATGAAATCCGATTAATTCTCAGCCATTTCAAAGAGAATTGTTTTGCGAATAATTAAACGGAACAATAGATTTTGGTTGTAGAAGCAACATGCTTTTATTGTTCTTGTTGTTGTTGTTCTGATTATAAATGAAATCATTTTTTTTAACACTTGTTTTGTTTATCAACAAACAAATCAATTGCCAGTTTACTAAACGTTCTATTTCTTTTTTTACGTTTACTTCCCACATTGATTCATTACTTGATTTGCTCTCGAAACGGTTAAAAAAACTCTGAAACTCTTGAAATAATTTGAAGCGTTTTAAAGGAAATTTTTTTGTTTTTTTTTTATAAAGAAAAACATCATCAATTGGAAAATGATGACGTGCATATGAAAATATTTTTTTAAATTTAAACAGAATTATTTTTAAAAAAAGTCAATTAAAATATTTTGTTTGAGTAAAATAGAAAAACTGAACATAATACGTAATAAAGTTTTAAAATTTGCTTTTAAATGTAGTAATTAAATCATTTGCTAATTTGGTTGAAACGAAAGAAACACTAAGCAAACAAATTTAAACAATTTATTTTCAATAAAAACAAAATGAACAAAAGGAAAATGCTCGCCTGTCAATGTCAAAACACACGTAAATTTATTTCATGAAATAATTAATTTTCTATAAATTAATGGCTTTTTTATTGAATCAATGGACGTCTACAAAGTTAGTACTATCGAGAGTACATTTAAGTACCATTTAATCAATGAAATTTTTAAAAACAGGAAATGACATCCAACGAGGACGTATTTAATGCATCTATTTTCACCTTAATTTGCATTGCACGTTAAATAAAAACTGCAAAAACATGAATATTTCTTGCTAAGAATATGAACAGAAAACGAATTGGAAAAGTAAGCGTGTTTTTTATAGAGCTATAGAGCTTTAAGTTGGCATTACTTTTCAACATAGCGACCGATTTAACAGCTGTCAAGTGATTTATTCTCAGTTTGGTTTGTCCATTCATCATGAATAGACTCACGCCCGGCGTAGATTCGTCGAGTGGGCCCAAGACGAGATTACCGTTGTTCCCGATTTTCATAAGCGAATTTTGTTTAACGATGAAGCACACTTCTGGTTGAATGGCTACGTCAACAAACAAAACTGCTGCATTTGGAGTGGAGGTAATCCCCAAGTGTATGTAGAAACATCGTTACATCCAGAAAAACTGACTGTTTGGTGCGCTTTATGGGCTGGTGGAATCATTGATCCGTACTTTTTCAAAAACGATGGTGGCCAGAACGTTAACTTTTTCATTCCTGAATTGAATAACCATGATGTCCAAGAGATGTGGTTTCAACAAGACGGCGCAACATGTCACACAGCTCGTGTCGCAATAGATTTATTGAAAGACACGTTTGGTGACTGCCTAGTTTCACGTTTGGGACCTGTGAATTGGCCTCACGATCTTGTGATTTAACATCGCTAGACTACTTTCTGTGGGGCTATGTAAAGTCATTGGTCTATGCGATAAAGCCACAAACGCTTGACCATTTGGAAGACAACATTCGCCGTGTTATTGCCCATATACGACCATAAATGTTGGAAAATGTCATCAAAAATTGGACGTTCAGATTGGACTACATCCGCGCTAGCCGTGGCGGTTATATGCCAGAAATCATATTTAAAATGTAGTGCCACAAGATTATCTCTCGTATAAATAAAATTCATATCAATCGAATAATCCATCGTTGTTTTATTGCACCTTAAAGTTCTAAAACACCCCTTATTTGTCTCACTTTGAAGAGTTTGTTTTATGAAAGTAGTGCGATAATTCAATGAGTTTTTGTATATCCAGCTCAGAAACTTTTAAAGCAACACTGCTGACATTAACTAATGAATTCTGAGAGGGTTGTGTCTATAAGTTTGTATTTAACAGCCATTTAAAGCTGGCAATTTCGTCAATTTTAAAGAAAATTGGAAATAGTTTTTACATAAAAAACCATTATCAAACCATCATCCGCACCGCCGTTTGCGCTGATTAAGAATTGGGGTTGAACTAGCAAAAAGAGCACAAATTTTTAGGTCGCTTAAAAGAGGTTACCACGCCAAAAACAATAGATAAAATCTATGAAGTGATATAAGGCTAGTCAAGGTATGTTGATGTTGATAGGAGCAAATAGGGCATTCACAGTGAATGTGTCCGAGGATGGAATGACTTAAACGCTTAAAGAATTGAAGTACATGAGTTGGTTGAGACCGTAAGAATCGAAAAATAACCGGAGCATAGCCTTTTATATGTATATTGTGAGCGTCAAATGAAAGTTAACAGCTCATCTTATTTTAAAAAACATGTTAGTTATTTTGGGTTATCGGTTTTTCGGTTTTAAAAGCCAAGTTAAATAAAACACCCATAAAGCTATGATTTCGATGAAACTTTCATTTTATTATAATGCTTGGACCCTGCCATTATGTACTAAATAACATACAATGTCGTTTAAATGACCCTCTCTGGAAATGACCGATCTCGATTGGTATTTCAGTGATAACTTGCCAAATGGAATTATCCACGTAGGCAATGTTTTTACGTAGTTCCACAGCAAAAGTCTAACGGCATCAATTCGCATGATCTTGGTGTGAAATTAACATTGTTAAATCGACAAAACAACGCTAACGAAAATATAATCATGCCATACGGATAAAATTGGCCCTGTTGTGTGGCTCGTGGCACCGTCTTGTTGAAACCACATATGGTCCTGTTCATAATTTCAAGTGCAGGCCAAAAAAGTGGGCCATAGCGCTCTGAAGTGAAGGTAACGGTTCTTCCAACGCTATTTTCGAAAAAATACGGCTCAATGATACCTCCAGACAATAATGCAGACCAAACAATCACTTTTTCCAGATGTAATGGCTTTTAAACAATGATTTCTGGGTTCTTCGAGTTCCATATGCGAAAATTTTGCTTGTTGATGTAACTCCAGAGTAAACAAAAGGCCTCATCGTTGAAACAACTTTCTTTAAAAAATCGGTGGCCATGTTTGAATCAGCACTTTAATAGTAAGTTTTAACACTTTTTACGAGTTCTTCGATTGTTACACGATCAACATTTGTATATGCCAAACCCTTGCCAGACGGGCAGTTTTGAAACCACTAAATGGATAACACGATATATGATAATGTATAAAATAAACTAATCTGAGCGATAGGTTGGCCATAATTGCATTCGTGTGACTTGCTCAAGCAGTGTTTGACCGTCGCGTAATCCTAGACAAAACATACACCCTTTAAAATATTCCCATAATATTCCATATAGGAAAACGGAGACTTCTCTCAGACAATGTGCTGCGCCCGATTCTATTTTCAGACTCATTGAAAGGCATCTATAGCTTAACGCTTGCTCCAAACGGCAAATGCATTAGAGAAGTTATCAATAGCAGTAATACGCATAACCGTTTACTAGCTTATATTATGAGATGATACCGTCTTGAAAAATTTTTTTCTTTTCTTAGATGGTCAGGCTCCGTGCGATCCCAGAACCGAGAACTCCTAGTTGGAAGGCGAGTGTCTTACCTACCATACCAATTACAATTGACTTAAGATGAAGGAACCATAAAAAACAGTTGAATTATTCAGGTGAAAGTGCAAAGTCACGTGAAGGTTTCTTTAACAAAGAATACTAAAGTAAATCAACTGTAACTGTGGACAAACATAGATCAGTCACAACACAGCACAAGGCAAAAAAAAATATATAAGTTAAGATGGGATGCTCGGTCACCAATTTCATGCCAGCAGCTCTTTCTTATAGGGTTTTATTAATATTGTTTGCCTTGAAAAGGTTAGAACGCTAAACGGCAATTATTATTCACAGGTTTTGAATAGATAATTTGAAACAGAAACCGATCTCATCTGCTGTTCCACCAAGACAATGTATGAGTGCTCTCGCATGAAGGCATTATTAGTAAAAATCATTGAATCGGTCTACGTACTCTTGAGATTTGATTAGTGACTGTTTTCAAATTTGGGCAGATGGCTGGAAAATAGCTTAGTTTTAGGACAAACGGTAAAGTCACTTTAAAAAAATTATTATTTTAGGGGTTTTGCCTTGAAAAGATTAAACTGCAATTTTTATTCGTAGCTTTTTGACGGATAATATAAAACAGAAACGATATTAACTGTTGTTTCATCAAGAAAATGCTTGAGTGCACTCGAATAAAGTCACTATGTGGTAAAAATCCATTAGTCGGGCTACATACTCTTGAGCTTTAGCCAATTGCGATCAGTTACTACATATTTCCAAATTTAAATAAATGACTAAGTTTTAGATCGAACGATAGTCATTTTATAAATAAACGTTTATTTTAGGGGTCTTGAGATATCTTATATTTTGGAGGTTATTTTACAGCTCGTATTATGCAAAATTTTTTAATTTAATTCTTTTACGTTTTCCTCCTGGCTTTTCAAAGTTTAATCCTCATATTCATAAAAATATTTTCGATTTCTAAAAAAGAATATAAAACGCAAATATTTTTTATGAATATGGGGGTAAGTGACCTTTGTTTAACATCGAAGTTTTTGGCATTAACAATTGCTGACAATAATTGGTGACCCATTCAAAATATTTAAGAATAAATCTAAATCAAGTATCAACATATGCTCTTAAAATTATTTATGGTGTTGCTTTTCATTTTAATACTTTCAATTGAAAACGCTTGTTTTGTATTCATTAAACAAGTTTATGATACGTAGTGGTCGCTTCAAATATAAAATTTATGGCTTCTAAATTGAAATGTGGATGGATAAGAGTTTTAAACGAGTAATTATGGAAAGAAAAAAACTATTAATTAATTTTAAAATAATTTTTATACTCTATGGCAGAAAAGTTGTTTTCAAAATATTAAAAAACAAACAAGAATTTCGAGTAGTTAGTTCTCTGCGGACCAAAAATTAATATTAATTATGTATATGTGTGTACATACATGTGTCTGCTGATACTGATTTCCAGTAAACAAAACGACTTTAAATTTCATTTATGCCAAACCATATTTGTCACTCGAAATGGTGGAGTCTCGTCAATATATTCCTACCAATGTGAACTAGTATAGGGTGCGACAATTTTTTTTTTTTTTTGAAAATGCTATGAAAAAAAACTACTGAATATTTTCTCCAATTTCTTTTTTATTTGAAATTACAATCATTCCGGTTAATAATGGAAAATAATTTCATTCCAATGGCTGCCTCGGCTGGCCATGCAGTAGCCTACACGATCGTTGCAACTTTTAAGCACATTATCGATTGGGTGCAGCTGTATTTCACCAATGGCTTCACGAAAATTGTCCTTTAAAGCGTCAATTGTTTTTGGCTTGTTGACGTAAAACTTATCTTTGACGACACCACACAAATAATAGTCCAACGGTGTCAACTATCAGCTCCGAGGTGGCCAAACGACATCAGCTCTGCGGCTAATAATGCGATCTTCAAAAACAGGGCGCAAAACATCGAGTGTAGCTTCGGTTGTGTGGCACGTAGAGCCGTCATGTTGAAACCAAATGTTGCTAATATCCTCCTCTTCAATTTTTGTAAACGAAAATTCGTTCAACATGGCCCGATAACAATCGCCATTGACTCTAAAGGCCACTCCTTGCTCATTTTCGAAGAAAAATGGCCAAATTATGCCTCTGGACCAAAATCCGCACCAAACAGTGACTCGTCTTGGGTATATCGGCTTTTCAATGTATGCGTGCGGGTTTTCTGTGCCCCAAATGCGACAATTTTGCTTGTTTACATACCCGCCAAGATCAAAATGAGCTTCATCTGAACACATCGCACACATTCTGCAACATTACCATGACTTTCAAAGTAATATCGCAATATTACCCAGTGTTGTTCAATCGTACACACAACCATATTCGTTCTGTCAAATCAGACATGAGCTAAGTGTTACCATTCACGAAATAAGCACTAGTAAAAAAAAAACGTTAAATGGCGGACCCTATATTATAAATTCGTATAATTATGTTAGACTTTATTTTAAAATCTATAAATTTTAGGTTTTTGATTATATTTTTCATAAATATATTATTAAAAATAATTCAAAATTTTATAACAAATTGAAGTTAAATTTTAAATAAAAAAAAACAGTTTCTCGATGCGTGTGTCTTAATTAAACGATTTTCGATAAATATTTATTATTATTTATATTTGTTTTTATTTTTTAAATTCTCTTATATATTTATAAATAAATTGAATAGACATTTAAAAATATTTAAATATTAATAATAATAAAAAACAAATTATTAATACTTTTAACAATCATTATACTCTGTGGGACGCCAAACATTTCCTTATTGTTGTCTGTCATAAAGATCTCAAAACACCGAAATTATCGCAAAGATTTTGTAAAATAAATAAATAGAATTAAAACAGATTTAATTAAATGCGTAAACAAGATAAGAATTTTAATAAAATTTGAATCAGATATCAATGACGTACATTATTTGAAAACAATTGTTTTAAAGACAGCGTTTTTGAAACATCGCTCGTTGCATTAAGGCGAAAAGTTTTTTATATTCTTAACATGGACTTTCAAAGCTCCTAAAAAGACTCGTTTGTTTTAATGATGACCTTTTCATAAGTACAGGGGTGGCGTAATAATTTCGTTACTTTTTGAATGAAATATAGGTCTTTGATGAACTACCAGCGGAAATTCTACGGATTGACATCCAAACCACAGCTGAACTTCTACTGCCTCACATCACATCACTATGAAAGGAGTAGAGACTGCCTCCTACGTGGAAGAAGGGCATCATTGCAAAGTTACCAAAAAGTGGCGACTTAAAAGACTGTAATAATTGGAGAGAAATTACTCTACTTAACACCATATAAAAAATACTTGCAGTCATAATACAGTTAAGGCTTCAGAGCAGAATAGACCACACACTGCGAGACGAAAAAGCTGGCCAACACTTTACGAATAGTCATTGAACAGTCCATAGAATGGCGTACCCCCCTGTTTCTACTTGTCGTCGATTTCAAGAAGGCGTTTGATACCCTCAGGCGAACGGCTTTATGAAAAGCACTAAGAACCAAAGAAGTACCCCAGAAGATAATTCGAATAATTAGAGCGATGTATGAGGATGCAGAACTTTCAGTTCTTCACAACGGAAACATCAGCCAACCATTCCACTCCAATGCTGGAGTCAAACAAGGATGCCCACTGTCACCTCAGCTATTTACCATCGTGCTGGATGACATAATGAGCAAAGTCTGTTCGCAAAGAAGAGGGATCACATGGAGTCTCTCACGCCAACTCGAAGACTTGGACTATGCAGATGACATTTGTCTACTCTCGCATAAGATTTCCAATATGCAGCCGAAACTGGAGCACCTTGAAAGATTGGCTCGTAGTGTTGGGCTTGAAATAAACATCAAGAAAACCAAGGCCATGAGAATAAACAATACGAGCACAGAAAACATTATGCTACAGGGTCAGCCAGTCGAGTATGTAGATAGCTTCTGCTATCTAGAAAGTACAATGACTACAAACAGGGGCGCAGAAACAGACGCAGATAACAGGCTCAACAAAGCGAAAGCGGCATTTAGACAACTGCAGTCAGTATAGAGAAGCTCGCATATATCCAGACGACCTAAGCTCAGAATATTCAACTCATGTGTTAAATCGGTACTGCTGTCTGGCAGTGAAACCTGTCTTCTATCGAATAACATCATACAGAAACTCCAGGTATTCATTAACAAGTGCCACAGAATCATATGCAGAATATTCTGGCCTAACACCATAAGTAACACAGAACTGTGGAGCATGATTAATAAGGAACCCATACTGAAACAGATAAGGAAAAGAAAGTGGGGATCGATAGGTCATACCATCCGAAAAAGTCCAGAAAGTATCACTAGAATGTCACTCGAGTGCAATCCTCAAGACTTAAGAAATCGTGGTCGACAAAAAACACCTGGAGACGCACAATTATCCAAGAACTGAGACAGAGCAACCTAACATGGGAAGAGGCAAAGTCAACAGCTATAAACCGTGTTAGATGGAGATGCTTTGTGAAAGCCATAGGCTCCCAAAAGAAGTAACGGGAAAAAATAAGTCTTTGAATAAAAAAGTAATTTTTTTCAACTTAATCTTCTTGGAACTCTATGCACTTTGTCCAACATTTCTACAATTTTGTTCGTCGAAGTCATCAAAATCGGTATTTGTGTGTGCGATAGGTATTTGGTTGTAGTTAGGGAGATCTAACGGTTATTATTTCACCGGTTTTTTTGGTTTTGTCGAATAGGGTTTTTTAAAAATCTTCAATTTTCGAATATCGAATAAACCGGTTGATTTAATACGAATAACCGCTTAATTTAAATAACTGTAATTTTTATTCGTTTATTTATTTTTTATTGGAAATATGATCATCGTTTAACTATTTCTATAAATTTAGTTATTATTCTTGCATATACTCGTATGGCAACCTTGAACGTCTCTTAAGGATATGGAGAATGATTAACTAGACTCATTGAAAGCGACCCACAAACGCCGGCCATATATATTAGTTAGTGAAGTTTTTCACAGCGTAAATACACATAACCAGTCGCTAGTAATGTTGTGAGTTGATATCGCTGTCGAAAATTGTCAGATAGTGTGGCCTGGGATTGAACCAACACTTCTTGGTTGGAAGGTGGGCGTTTTATTTAACATGCCACAGTAACACACACACTATTAAATACTTGGTGCATCAATTTACATACAGTGCTGTTCGAAACCTAAACAACTTTTCTTGTCGAGGCAATTAAAGACTCGTATATTACTAATAGATTTATTCAAAGTAAAACATATAATTCTTGTTATCTTAGGCACCTAACTTATAACTATAAAACAAACCTTTAATTTAATTATCTACCAAGTAATACAACAACAAAAACGAAATTAGCTCCTTGAGTAGCTGTTTGAAACTTAAGCAACTTTCAGTACTTTGTGTAATAACCTTTGTTTTTTATGGCCTCCTCGCACTGTTTCGGCATAGTTTTGATGAGATTTGTTAGAATTATTTTTTAGTGTTGATGCCACTTTAATTTTAAGCTCTCCGTCAGCTGCTGCTTATATTTCAAATGACATGGTCCAGCTCTGTGCTTCAAGAATTAAAAACATTTTTATTTAAATAAAAGAACCGGTTATTTGAATAATTAGTAACCGAAAACCGGTTTTTTAAAAACTGCTGCATTTCGAAAATCGGTTTTTGAAAAAAGTCGAATAATCGATCTGCCTAGTTGTAGTCAAATCTCTTGTCGCCAAGCCGTTTTTTCTGGTTTGGAAACAAATAATAGTCACTCAGGGCTAAGTCCTGAGAAGAGGGCAGATAAGGATGCAATTTGTAGACTAATTCCTGGATTTTTGTCATCAAAACTTTACGAGAGTGCACCCTTCATTGTCCTGGTGAAGCACAACTTTCTTTTTGGTCAAGTCTGTTTTGAATACTATTTAAATCGACTCATTAAGTTGGAATAATAATATTTGCCATTAATTGTTTTACCCTTCTGAAGGTAGTCATTCTGGATGATTGATAATTGGGACTATTGTGTAATCGCACCCACAAAAACAAAACAAACATTGAGGTCAGAAAGTGTCACCCCTAAGGTATGTAAATTTAGTATCAGCTGATAAAGGCAAAATGGGAGATAACCTGCTAGCCTAAATCCAGCCAAGAACGGTATCCTCAATCGGACTATGTCCGCCAGTTAACAAAGTTCGAACAAAGCCGGCCATTCACGCAGCAAATGAGCCATCGATTCCTCACTGTCAACCTCGGAATAGCTTCTACATCCCTATAATGTTGCCAGCTATTTCAAGATGCCTGGCATGTTTTCCTTATGGTAAATACCCAGCGCTGACTGTCACAAACCGATAAATGTTTCTTCTCTAAAGACTTATAAAAGTGACGGTCTTTCGTCTATCATATGACTGTTAACAGGAACAGTGTTGTCCTTTTATTAAGAGGAGTGAAATTTACAAAAAGTCGCAGACTTGTTGAAGGCCCTCGCGTTTTTACAAATCTTAAAACTAGAAACAGCCGTAAGGGATTAAATCTATAGTGAATTCCCTTCGGAGTAGCAGTTTGTATCTCAATTCATGGACACTAGAATTCATGAATTATCTCTATAAAATTTCGTCGCTATTAATGTTGATTTGATCGAGTTTTTTAGTTTGAGATTCTGACAATACACATGACACGTTGTTAGTGGGTATTCCATACGTTAACTCATTCGATTACATAAGCGACTATTAGATTTTTTTCCTCGCTACATAAGATAGTTTACACTCTCTATCATTAATCATTCTATCCATGAATAAAACTCTTTTTCGAATCATTTTAAACTTTGCAAGGTAATCGATGTGCAGCATTGCTTTTTATGCTCGTTTGCCCAAAAAGACACACTGTTGCATACATATGCATCCATTTTTCGTCCACTCTTAAGGTAGGATCACACGATTGTCGTAATGCACCAATAATTAGTGTATTTTATATGCCAGTCGTGTTATTATACAATTTTTTGGCTCATACGGCAACTCACAATATTATTGTGCTTATTTATCCCAATAAAATGCTACCCTGGACGACAATCGTGTGGAAGCTTTGTCGGCAATCATGCACCAATGTAAATTCACAAAATACACCAAAATTTATTGCATTCTGGTGTGCAATTGAACAAGACAATAATAACCGATTTTTATTTTTTAATTGATTTCTTCTTAGAAAAACACGTGTTTATACGGAATTTATAATTGTCATCCCTTAAAATATGCACTTTTTAAATTATTTATATGTAAACTTCCATCATTTCTTTTTTTCACTATTTTTACTTTTTTTTATCAAGCGGACACCTAATAATCAAAGCCGATGAAATTTTTATTTTTAATTTTATTTTTTTAAAGAACGAACCATTTTGAACACCAAAAAAAAAAAAAAAATTTATGTACCACAACAGCTGATTCACAGAGTTGCCATAAACTAGAACAATCGGGTGACAGCGTTGGGACAATTATTGTCAATACATCGTTTCGTGCCATCTTGTGACCATAAATTTGTTATAAAATAAGACAACCGTGTGAATACAGAAAGTTTTTTGGGACAATTTCATTATTGTGCGCTAATTTGTCACAATAATATCTGTGTCAGATTGGTGTATTTGAGTCAATGTACCAAAAAACATTTTAAGATTTAAATATTGGTACGTATTGTCAGCTTTAATTATCGCACAAAAACACAATAAATATTGGCTCATTTTTAATATCCAATTTTAATATCCAATTACCAATAATTGATGCATTGCGACAATCGTCTGACTCCAGCTTTACAAAACAGCGCAAAAAAATTTTAGAATTGTTTCTGAATATCGCCAAACTCTTCTTTGTAATGGTCACGCAGCTATCTGGTTACGCTTATATGATAGCTGATGGCTTGTTAATATTCATATA
The DNA here is from genome assembly GCA_023159175.1 of Wohlfahrtia magnifica. Taxonomy (NCBI): domain Eukaryota; kingdom Metazoa; phylum Arthropoda; class Insecta; order Diptera; family Sarcophagidae; genus Wohlfahrtia; species Wohlfahrtia magnifica. The sequence goes on along the minus strand of JAKWBJ010000485.1, from coordinate 11,088,670 downwards.
TTCATGCAGAGTGTGACTACCCGTCCAGTTGAGATACTTCAAAAACGGCTTGTAATTTCAGGCTCCGATAAACTTTTTTTTATTACAGTTCAATGGGTTTTATTGGCCACGTAACAACCTCTATTGGCCTTTCTACAAGAGGCATTCAATGCTTTAGATAAAGAATGGACATACGCATATAACTCTGAGTCCTGAAAGAGTTAGGAAAAAAGTATTGCCAATTTGCCAAACAAATTTAGCTGAGTAACATAAGCAATAGCTGGTAATCGGTTCGTTCTATAGTTTTTTTAATATCAGTATAAGTCACGTCAACTTAAAACTAAGCTAGTAAGACCTAGAATTTAAACATTGTTAGCTCAAGTACATTTTATATCAGATTAGCTAAAACCCGGTGTGTTTCGCTACAGCCATTATTATTATCCTAAATGCAATCTTACTTACATTTTGTACACTTTTTCCCTATTTGTCCCCCTCCGTTCAAAATCTAATCATTGTTACTTCCAGAAGGACACTGTAGGTTCTGCTTTTTAGCTGTATATAGTCTTCAAACAAACACACATTCATTTTTATATATAAGATACGTATATAGTTAGCTATTATCCAGTGTGCTTCCTACAATACCGCTTTTTTTCTGATGTGAATAGATAACAAAGCTTCAATAGTTGTCATTCTCCACATATACAGCATAGAATATTTAGTATGAACGGATGGTTCCACGCCCATTTATCCAATCTAGCCTAGTTATTGACTACTGATGTTTACCGTTGGCGTTGTTTGACCTGAATTTGGAAACTTCTATTGCCGTTGTCAAGATATACAAAAATTTATATATACTTTATATGGAAGGTCCCACGTCCACTTGTCAAATTCCACCCAATTTTTGGTCCAGTGATATGCATTGACTATGAAGTCAATCATACTAAATTCTAAAACTTTAGCTGTAACCCTTCTCAAGATATACGAAAATCAATACTTACTTTGTATGAGAGGTACCACGCTCAATTTTTTACTAATGATTCGCCTTGACTATGAATCTATTTGGGCCAAGTTTAGAGAATCTTTCTGTTACCATGTTGAAGATATAGACAAATAAATATACACCGCCCAGTTGGAATTTTTAAAAATTATATAGCCTATAATTCTTTCCACGCAAACAGAGAGATAATTTTTCCAGTAAATCAGTTCATCGATTTAGCTATACATAAGGCACAAACAAACACACCAACATACTTACAAACACGCATTCATTTTTATATATAAGATGACTTACACTTCCAAAAACTGTGCTTATCATCTGAAATTAAAGATATTCCGTCATGTACCAGTACTAGATTTAATTCCCTTAAAACTGAAAATCGGCCTAAAATAATGAAAATTAATTTGTTTTATTTTTGATTAAATTTCAATTTTTAAAAGATTTAAGAAAATAATTTTAATTTTATTTTAAAAATTTCTACAAAAGTAGCGCTTTTTTTGTATGACGCACCTTCACTGTCTGGCATCGCTCTATTAGCGTTTCATAAATTTTTGTTTTGTTTTGTATACATTTTTTCTTTTCCACCACCATCTTTAGTACAATTGTTGTTGTTGCTGCTCGTAGTAGTATATGTTGGTGGCTGGGTTTCTATTTTTAGAGCACAATTTTTACGATAACGTTACTTTTTGTTTATTTGTGTATATAACGTTATAATTCTCATTTAATTTATAATATTTTTACAATATCACTTGCATGTTTTAGTTGTTCAGTTAGGGAAGTGACGATTGTGGTTTGACTTGCCTTAAATGCATGATGATTGTTCGCCCAACATTAAATGTTACGACTAAACGAACAATCTTGAAACCGTCTGATCCCCGTTTGTGTCTTTTAAGCAGAAAGCGATTGATTATTGAACTTAATAAATTTCAGCCGTAGATCTAAGAATAAGCCAAGTATTTTGTTGTAGTAATAGCTTGTTAGATGGCGATGAGGAGTTTCCCTCGTAATCAGAGAACTGCTTTGACTGCTGATGTGCAATCGAAATTCATTTGAGTTTTTAAATGCTGCTCTGACATTTTTATTATTAATGAAGTAGTACTTATTAGCCGCTAGACTGATATGACAGCAATAACAAAAAAAAGAATGTTTTTTGTGTTTAGTAATAATCGCGTTTACCGCTTGGGGTAAATTAATTAGTATTTTGACATGTTTATTAAAGGAAAGAAACCGATTTATTTATTGCGATTTAAATTTCATTACTGATGGAAATAATTTTTTTTAATTTGACTAAAAGTCAAATAAAATTTAAATTATTTATTATTCATTTTGCCAATAATTGTTATTGTTGTTGTCATTTTTATTACATATTCAAATATACAAATTTTAACGAGTGAATAAATAATTTTGAAAAGAAAGTGTTTAGAATCTTAAATGGTTGGTTGGGTGGAAAAATATCATAAAGTGCTTACATGAAACATAAGATATTTAAATGTTTTTGTTTGTTTGTTTAAGTGATAAACATCTCAGGAATATTAATTTAAATTGTTTAACGTTTAAATCAAATAAAAAAAAATTTCACCAAAAAGTTCAGTTTATAGGTTTTTGTTTTTTGGGGTTTCGATTACAAAGCGATAAAAACCAAGCAATAAAAATTGAAATATTTTTTTTCTTGGTGTGGCACAGTGTTGCGAATTTTTTTATAGGCGACAAATTTTCAAAATTAAAAATAAAGAACAAAGACAAACCAAGTCAAAAATGGTTATCTAAAACCATACATTTGACAAAAAAAAGTATATTCCTACCACTTAGGCTGGTATAGGGTATAAAAATGCAGTGTTGCCAACTTTTTATGATCAAAACGCCTAGACCGAATACTCAAGAAGCGCTAAAAAGCGTCAAATTATAATTTATGTAACCGTATGCAATCAAAATGCGCTGAGAAAAAAGCGTTACAATATCTAAATTCAAAAAAATATACTGAAATTGTGACGAAAAATTTCTACTATTCAATGTTGAGAGATTAAAAATTAAAATTAAAAACGATTTAGAACAAAACAACAACTAAAAACTCTTTTTTAATTTTTTTGTTGTTGGTTGTAGGCAAGGTTGTGTTCTTTCTCTTCTGCTATTTAACGTTGTCCTCGGTTATGTGTTGCAACGTAGTATAACTTGGGGTCTTAACACAAAGTTGGAAGATCTGGATTACTCAGCATCTAATAACATCTATTTCTTTGCTCACAGACATTGTGACAGACAGTCAGAAGCATACAGAGTGAGCTTGTGGATAGAAAACTTAAGAAAAAGAAGTTATGTGAATCATTGAACTTGAATTTGGGGGTTGTATCGTCACATCGTCCGGCAGTTACAACACTACTAGCGTGTTTTTTATAGAGGTATAGAACTTTAAGTTGGCATTACTTTTCAAGATGGCGACTGATTTAACAGCTGTCAAGTGATTTATTCTCAGTTTGGTTTGGCAATTCATCATATATAGACTCACGACCGGCGTAGATTCGTCGAATAGGCCCAAAACAAGATTACCGTTGTTCCCGATTTTCATAAGCGAATTTTGTTTAGCGATGAAGCGGACTTCTGGTTGAATGGCTATGTCAACAAACAAAACTGCCGCATTTGGAGTAAAGGTAGTCCTCAAGTGTATGTGGAAACACCGTTACATCCAGAAAAACTGGCTGTTTGGTGCGATTTATGGGCTGGTGGAATCATTGGTCCGTACTTTTTCAAAAACGATGGTGGCCAGAACGTTAACTTTTTCATTCCTGAATTGAATAACCATGATGTCCAGGAGATGTGGTTTCAAAACGACGGCGCAACATGTCACACAGCTCGTGCCACAATATATTTGTTGAAAGACACGTTTGGTGACCGCCTGTGAATTGGCCTCAAGATCTTGTGATTTAACACCGCTAGATTACTTTCTGTGGGGCTATGTAAAGTCATTGGTCTATTCGGTAAAGCCACAAACGCTTGACCATAGACGCTTGGAAGACAACATTCGCCGTGTTATTGCCGATGTACGACTACAAATGTTGGAAAAAGTTATCGAGTATTGGACGTCCAGATTGGACTACATCCGCGCCAGCCGTGGCGGTCATATGCCAGAAATCATATTTAAAATGTAATGCCACAAGATTATCTTCATGTCAATCGAATATTCTATCGTTGTTTTATTGCAACTTAAAGTTCTATACCTCTATAAAAAACACCCCTTATTTAGAACAGATTGGACTTATTCAGGAGGACTGATTGCCATTCAGGCATTTATACACCGATGTCTACAGGTCATTTTGAAAATATTCTTGCCAGAAACGAGATCACACCAAGTTTTTCAAATGAAGGAATTGGGCTGGGTACACTCTACCAAACTACCACATAGCAAAACTACTCATTGAATGGAACATGCAGAGAAACAGAAAAATCGGAATGCAAGACCATTATTGGAGAAGATAGATTTAAAGAGAAGCCCGTATTTTGGTATCAGATTAGATCATCGACTTTAGATAGGCCATATTATCCCCTTGATATCTTTAAAGATGTTAAAACAAGTTGCAAGATTATTACTTTAATTAAAATATTTAGCTTTCTTCGGAAATGACTTATAAGTCTTGAAAAATTGACCCTTGGATTTAAGGTACGTTTCAAAAACACTAAAAATGAACAAAAAATTTTGCGCAAATATTATCTGGAATTACGTAATTCTTACAGCAGGAAGCATGAAGCATTTATATGGATCAATGAGTTTATTGAATTTAGTGAATTTGTAGAAGAGCGCTAACCTAGCACGTTTTTGGAAGAAAGCACTGAAGAGAAAAATGCAACATTTCGGCAGTTGAAATGCGCTAAATATAGCGCGAAAGGCACTAAATTGGCAACACTACTCCTATGTATGTATATTGAGATTAAAATTTTGTTCAGAATTTTTTTATATCCTTTCAACACTGTGGTATATTTATTAAAAATCCGTGAATATAAATTTTTACAAAAAAAAAAAAAAATTAAAAGTTTAGTGACTACCTGGGTTGATGGTCACGAGTTAGCTAGCAGTTATTCGATGATAACAATCTATCAGACCTGGGCCTTTTTAGAGGTATGCGTTAGAGTGTGTTAAGGAACTTTACAGGTCTAAGTGAATTAAAGTTATTTTAAAGAACTACGAGTATGTAATCATTTTTATTTAAGACTCGGAAGCACTGTAACCAACAAAGATATACTGCGTAAAGCCCATTACATTAAACTCTCACGTTAAGGCTTTTAAGAAATTTAAACACTATTTGAGATTTGCTGTTCCACAATTTATCTAAACACACAGTAATATCACCAAAGTGGTGAAACTTCTGTCTTTCGAATAAAAAACAATCACAAAAAATTTGGTCTGAACTCTCAGTTAAACTTTTACAAAAGTGGTAACTCAGTTTAATGGCTCGTAAGGTACCATGGCAAAAGGCTTAAATCTACTCTACTTAGCGAAAGCAGCATATTTGGGATTCCCCTGTTACTGATTAAAACCGTTAGCCCTGACGTTGAGCAACGAATTCGCCATTCTCTCAGTTTCGAAAGAATTCATATCTGTAGCACTTGTTTCGCAAGATATTCCTCTATTTTTTTCTTACTAGAGACCAGCATTCAGGGGATGACACCTACACATGCAGTGCATTGTGCTGGTATTAAAAAAAATAGGTTGTGGGAAGGAGGATAGAAGGAGGAGTACCTATGGAGGTTAGATTTAAAAACATTTATGCTATAAGTGGCACGAAAAACTTTCGTGGGAAGATTATTCCACAGACGAACGGTGCGGCTAAAGAATGAATTCTTCTATCAGAGAAAAAAGAGAAATTAAAAAATAGAAGGAAGATGATAGAGACTCAATGATACAAGAGAGAGAGAACAAAAAAGGAAAATAAAGGAAAAATAAAATCGAGCTCTCCTGACAAAGGGAGTAACCTTAGCCAACTGGCTAGAAGTTCTAGCAGACGCGACCTGTGAAAAAGCCCTGGTCCTAGCCTACTTAATCCTGCATTTCTGCCTATATCAGATACACAGATACACCAAGATGTGACTCCGCAGACGTTGCAATGATGAAAAGAAGAAGAAGTCTAAGAAACAAATTTTTTGCCGTTTTCTGACAATTGATGACTTAAGGCTTTCTTTGCTTGATTGAAGCAGATTCTACGACAACGATAAATCTTGTAATAGCCGAAGTTGGACAGGAGTTGTGAGGACTTCATACAATAAGGGACAAATGGTCGCACAACGGGACATACTATTTGGATTTAAGTGGACTTTTACCGGCAATTGCCGACTTAAGGCTGTATTTGCTTGATCAAAGAAGGTTTTATGACAAAAAAGTCTTGCAAAAACCCGTTTTTTTTTTCTTAAAACCCACTCACCGGGTTTTACTGGGTTTTTTTTTTTGGTTTTATTTAGTTTTATAACTGCTTCCAAGTTTCGTTCAAGTCGACAATATTTTTTATTTGTTTATACAGTATTAGTATTTAGTATTTGCAGGGTAATTTTGCACTCTTGGTGAGATCAAGGCGGCATTGTGTACCACTCGGTGATCAGAGCAGACTGCAATTACTTCGTTTTAATCATGCATTATGAGGAAGTTATTCTTTTGCATGACAACACCCGATCTACTGTCGCAAAAGTTTCAAAACAATTATTAGAAACGATTAAAAACCACATCGGTCCTATTTTCCGAACATTGCTTCGTCAGGTATTGCGACGGATACAATATATGCAGACCTCTTTATACGGGATTTCTTTATATGGCATTTCGCTATAACGGCCTGTTTGAATTATGGAAACAATCGCCTTAAGCGCAAATAACCTGGTTTTACGGTTAAAAATCCAGGGTTTCTCCGTTTTTTAACAAAAAGTGTAAGGGAAGCAAATGCAACACATATTCATCTCGATTTACAGCCTACATTTTCAGAAACTATCTAGGCCGCATAAAGAGGTATGAGTTTATCATTTTCTTTGAGGAAATACAAAATCGGCTTCAAAGTTGGAACGTCTTAGAAGACGAGAAGTTTTTCTGAGACGGAAATTGGAAATTGGCTCAGAAGAGGCGAAAAGATGTAAGCATTGATTTGATAAATATGTTATTTCACTATCTTTTTGAGCTCAGAAACGGATGAAATAAGTTTGTAGTTCTAATACGTATATTACACTTATTTTTGTTGTATTCTTTGTCGGATTCTTTTTAATATTCTACCCAATTAAACCCAACCAGTAAGTTGCCAACCTTGATTCGGACATAGACTACTTTCCAATAAATCAAATGGGTGATTGACGAAAGCTGGTCTGGAGTTGTGAGGTCTTGATACGATAGTGGACATATGGTAGTACAACGAGACCTACTCTTTGTAACCAAGTGGGCAGTGCTGCCAGCATTATTATAACGTTTTCAATTAAAGCAAATGGAGGACATTTCTTTTGAAAATAAAATAAAAATCTTGATTGTGATTAAAATTAAAATTTATTCGAGTGGCATATCATTGAAAGAAATAAATTCTTTTCCTTGATTTTTAAACGCCATTTGAATAAATTTCAGTTAAAAAATTCTAACGATCATTTGCATTAAATATGGAAAAGGGTAAAACGATGAGCGAGAAAATAAATCTTCTCTATTTCTGGTTATTTATTATGAAATATTATTTCATAATACGAGTATATTATTTCATGATTTAAATGAATTCACCTCCTCCATATGCATTTAAAGTAGAAATAATAAAGGAAAATAGAAATTTTTTCCTATATTCTCTGTAATTACAAGCATGTAAATTTACTTAAGTAAAAGCATTGCAAATTATGTTTGCTTTTCAAAACAAATGCAATAAAAATTATACGATTAAATATAAAAAGAAAAAACACTAAAATGTTTAATTAAGAGAAATTTTATATTCCTACGAATCAAGCATTTGCGAACGGTGGCAATAAAAGGAACATTTTATAGAAACACTTGTACGAGGGCTGGTGTTTTTATTAAGTTTTATTACAATCATTGTAGGTGTGTGTGTGTGTGTGTGTGTGTGTGTGTGTTAGTGTGTGAATTTAAAAACAGTTTTCTAAATTTAAATTTATTTGTAGTGAAAGTGTCTTGATGATGATGATGATGATGGTGATGGTGATGACCATAACGTTAATAATGATGTTATGTTGTCTTGCCGTTCAGTGTTGATGAAAATGATTTTACGTTTTTCCCTATTGTCTCGAGGAAATAAAATTCAATTTTTTTTATTGTTTTTCTGTGTTTTTTGCTTTATTTTTTTTATAAAACTTACAGTTATTTTTAGTTTTTATTTTCTTTTGTCTTTATGTTTATGTATAAATTATTTTATTTATTTGTTGTCTTAAAATGCCCTTTAAGTGGCCTTTTTGCTCTCTTCTCTTGATTTCATTTAATGAATGTAATCATTTTACATTTTTAAGATTTTCATCATTACATTCCTTAATTAAAAAGTGAAGAATGTCTGTCTGTCTATCTGTCTGTCTGTCTGTGTCTGCTTTTCGCTTTATTTTGTTAGAAAAATGATTGCTTTCAGTTTTAATTGTTTGTAAGCATTTGTTAAAAGTGTTGAGTGATAAAAATGCATTCTTTTCTTTTGTGTTGTTTTATAGATTATTTTGATGAAATTAAAAGATTATTATGATTTTGACAAATTGACCAGACTATGATAAAAACAAAAATATAAATAATAATGAAATAAAATTGTTTACCACATAATTTGTTAAAATTATAACAACAAAATCTAAAAAATTTAAAAAGGGGGCAACACAAAACTAAAAAAAGTACTTTGGGAAACGAAAAGTAAAATATTGGGTGCAAGAATAAGTTTGGTTTTAAATAACGTTTTTTATATTTTTTGAAACGAGCTTCATTAAATCAAATAGGTGGCGTTGTGATCGATAACACTAGTTTACAAGTTTTTTGCTCACAGCTTAAAACATGCATAGGGCTATTAATTAACGAGGGCGGATTGATATTGAAGCTACCTAAGTAGGAAAACATTTTTTTTTTTCAAAAACCATTCATTTCTCAATATGGTCTCCTTTTAGCTCAATACACTTACTAAGACGATTTTACAACTTTTTCAAACCATCTGAATAATACGATTTTGGAAACTCCTCAAAATTCGCATTAGTTTCGGTAATCACTTCTTCGTTTGAGATGAATCTTTTTCCTGCGAGCCATTTTTTCAAGTTAGGAAACAGGAAAAAGTCACTAGGGGCTAAATCTGGACTATAAGGTGGATGATCAACCAATTTGAAGTGGATTTCTCGTAGTTTTAGCATCGTATCTAATGCTATGTTAACCGGTGCGTTGTCTTGAAGAAAGAGCACTGTTTTCTTGTTTAAATGTGGTCGGTTTTCCTTGATTGCATCAACCAATTGATCCACCATAATACTCTCCTGTGATTGTGGATCCCTTTTCAAGATAATCGATGAGCAATATTCTGTGTGCATCCCAAAGTACAGTGGCCATAACCTTGCCAGCCGATTTCGCTGTCTTCGCCTTCTTCGGAGCACTTCCATCAGCTTCCAGCCATTGCTTCGATTGATTTTTGGTTTCAGGCGTGTAGTGGTGGACCCACGTTTCATCAGCAGTTATTAATCTACGCCAAAAATCAGCAGTATTATGCTTTATCATGTCCAAACACCGCTGTGAAGTGATCTGTCGAACTCGTTTTTGTTCAACACTGAGCAAACGCGGCACCCATCTTTTTCATATGCAAATGTTCATGCAAAATGTTGAACACACGTTCATATGATATGTTTACCATTTCAGCAATCTCACGTCCGCCAATAAATTTTTTTTTGAAAATGCTATAAAAAAAACTAGTGAATATTTTCTCAAATTTCTTTTTTATTTTAAAGTACAATCCTTCCGGTTAATAATGGAATATAATTTCATTCAAAGGGCTGCCTCGGCTGGCCATGCAGTAGCCTACACGATCGGTCCAATTTTTAAGCACATTGTCGATTGTTTGCAGCTATATTTCACCAATGGCTTAACGAATATTGTTCTTTAAAGCGTCAATTGTCTCTGGCTTGTTGGCGTAACACTTATCTTTGACGGCATGCCACAAATAATAGTCCGACGGTGTCAAATCGCAGCTCCGAGGTGGCCAAACGACATCAGCTCTGCGGCTGATAATGCGATCTTCAAAAACAGGACGCAAAACATCGAGTGTAGCTTCGGCTGTGTGGCACGTAGCGCCACACATGGGCCGATAACGATAGATGGCGGACCCTTTACGATCGACCATTTGGCTGTTATTTTTCTAGTTACAGCATCCTCTTCGTAAACTGGAAAATTTCTTCGGCAGCCTGCGGGGCATTCATTTCTATTATAACAAAGCAAAATATGACGGTAATGTTCCGGATTTTCACTAATTTTTAAACGTTGATAATCTATCATAGAATAATACAATTTGAAATATGTCTTCTAGCAACGTGAAGCCTAAAATGTCACCCTTCAAACAAGCTTTAGTAACTCAATAGAAGCTGTATAGGATTATCAACACAGCATTTGATTAGGCGAACTGCCATAAGGAAAGCATTGAGAGGAAAAGGCATACCCCAGAAAATAATTCGAAAAAAGAGTGATTTTTTTATTATTATTTATTTATTTTATTTTTATTTTTATTTTTTTTATTTAAAAACTTATGTTTATTAATATAAAGTGATGACGTTAATTTGCGGTATTTTGTTTTTGTTTCTTTTTAGCGTACGAATGCTTGAATGCTTTCTTTACCTCATATCGATAATTTTAGAAGAAAAAAAAAAAAACAAAAAACAAAATAAAAATTGCGAATGAAAGTGCGTGTTTCTATCTATCTTGTGGGTGTATACCCACTTGTATCTTCTGAATTGTAAAACGCACTTCATGCTATTCCTTAATGAGATTGAGTTGTAGAAGCTGGAAATCGGAAAGATATTTTCTATTTGACGTCATAATTAAACAGGAAAATGTTTCTGAACGTGATTATTATTTTTTTAGGGGCTCAAAAATGATATATTTATTTTCCTTTAAAGAAAAAAAACATTTTTATTGTTAATGTTTAATGGATAAATTTAAAAGTCGGTCAATCGATCGATGGCAATGAAAATATTTTTTATAATTTTCACATACGTTTTAGGGAGTAAGTTTTTGATGAGTTAATTATCTGGTTAAAACGTAGATCATATTCTGAAGTTAAGGTAGTCCCTTCGTCATTTAATAAAAGTATTTTTTTTTAATTTAAGAGCAACTTGTTTAACCATGTCTCCCAATTTTAATACTTTACTGTGACAAGATAACTCAATAGGTCTCCTGTCTAAGTCAAACAAAGAGTTTTCTTTTATAATTTCACTTTATTCATTCATCGACTCTCTTTCAAGCGTGACCTTAGTGCCAGTATCACTGCTTGGTGGTCAATGAAAATCTTGATGAGATTGCTGATATGTTGACCTTATCGCATCCTTCGCGACCATATATATCGCATAAATTTTAACCTAAAAGACACTTGCGTGTTTTGGAAGCCTATAGAACCTGCTGATGTTCAGTTGCCCGCAGAAAATATCTGCACCAACCTTTTCATCCATTTGCGAACCATCCGATATATGGATATCGACACTGTTGTTTCCGCTGCAATTTCTTCTCCACTAACTTCTTGAGGGTATCCGAGGGAAGTCCTCGGCCATAATTCTACCTCACACAACAAAGACGGCTTACAAAATTCATTCTGCTCCTCAAAATACGAATAATAATCTTGCCAGTTTAAGTTTTTGGTCGCTTTGAACCACTCAGCCGACGATTCTTTTAATTTTGTTGTATGGTGTTGGATCCATGTTTCATCCATTTTTGGATACCGACACAAGAAATCCTTTTTATTTTACTTGAATAGCTATAAACAACGTTCTAAATCGTTGGCGCGCTGTTGTGTCTGACCTGACGATACCAAACGTGGCAACCACTTTGGAAAACCACTTGCTCATGCACAAATTTTTATGTCAAATGGCAATGACGCTACTTTCTGATATTTTCAAGCTGTGTACGATCTTTCGAAATTGTTTTGTAGAAATTTTTGTGTTGTTTTCACAAAAATCTACCAATTTCGGACGACAGATCATTTAGAATCTTCGGTGATTGTACAACCAACCAATCAATAATAGTGGCAGTTCAGGCAAAGTGTCATAATGCTTAAGATAGGAAGGGAGGGAGTGCCTGTTATGTCACATAAAGCAATGACACCGTGCTAGTCAGTGACTTCGAACAAAAGCATAATTCCCTAAATTAAGTCAGAAACCAATACGAAAGCCTACTGAACCTGTCTATCAATCTGATATTAAGGGTCTATAGCCCGGATAAGCCATCGAGAGAGAACAAGCACAATGTGAGAAGTCTACGCCTAGCCAGATATGAAAGCACCCACAATTCCTTTCCATTCATTGCTTTCATGAAATGAAATTACAGTCTAGACTACCGCTCAAAATGACATGAAATTGTAAGTACTATCCGAAATTCGTATTCATAAAACAAAAAATAAAGTGTTTTTTTTTTATGAATATGAGGTTAAGTTTTAACAGAATTTTAGAAAATTATATTAAATTTACATCACTCAGTAAGTCCAAACACTGTGTTATGTTATCAAATTATCGTAAAATTTATGTTTTATAAATCGAAAGTGGTTTCTATGAATATGGGGGTAAGTTTTTACCGAGTTTTAGGAAATTATATTAAATTTACATGGTTCAATAAGTCCCCACAGTCTGTCTTATGTTCTCAAATCACCATCAAATTTATGTTTTATAAAACGAAAATATATATCGAAAAATTTTTTATGAATATGGGAGTAAGATTTTACAGAATAAGTCTCCATAGTCTGTCTTGTGTTATCAAATTACCATCAAATTTATGTTTTATAAACCGAAAATATATATCGAAAAATTTTTTATGAATATGGGGGTAAGCCCCTAAAATATGTGAAACTTAAAATTTATACGTTTTTACACCACTGAATTTTGAAAAATTGTACGTCAGCATTAAAGTACTTTCCACAATGTACATCCTCTTTATGCGGATTAAATAAAATAAAATTTTTTGATTATTACCTTTGTGCTATTTTTAGTCGTTTTGTTGTTGTTGTTGTTGTTGTTGTTGTTGTTGTTGTTGTTGTTGTTATTTATGGCCTTTTAGCACTTAATCTTTAACAACATGATGATTATTTGTTGCTGTTCCGCTTCTGCTATTTAGCAAAAATTTACATCCTCTAACCAATTTTTTATTTATTTTTTATTTTTCAAAATTCATGGCAATCATCGATGATCTCAAATATACCAGGTGAAAAGCTGTGGAAGACAGAGTAACGAAAGCAAAAATTATGGTGTTGTTTTCTTCAATAAAAAATTTAGAACAATTAACAAAAGAGAAATATTTTTAATAAATACTTTCTACAGACTGTTCATTTGCATGAAAGTATTTTTAGAATTTTTATTTTTTCAATTGTTTCATCATCATCATCATCATCATCATCATCATCATCATCATCATCGGCAGCAGCAAATGTTATGCCAAAAATTATTTGTAAATTTAACGAAATATTTATGATTAAAATTCTATTGAAATAATACAATAATAACGGAAGTTTCAAATTCTAATGGCCTCAGTACAATTTCAATATGATGACGTACCACCCACTACCTTTCTTTGTAATAAACAGTGTCATACAATACATACATATGTATAAAAAATAATTTAAACTGAGTCATACTCTTAACCCTATAAAAATTACGCATTTCATGATATTTCTTAGCAATTTTTTTTTTTATTTAACAAAATTGCTTTTAATTTTTATATTTTAAATTTGTTTTAAAATAAACAAAGTAAACCATAAACTGTAATTTCATATAAAGTATGCATGTCCAACTACAACATTATTAATTTAAAGAAATTTTTTTTAAATGAGTCATTACATGTCAAATCATTGTGATAATATTTCGCCTTAAGCGCCATATAAGAAAAAAAAAACATAAACGCAAAACAAAAATAAAATTCCCAAAAAGAAGTTTACTTTTATAGCGCCATTGAGTATGTTTATGAACAAAATAAATATTTAAATAAAAGCAAAAACGTGTAGAAAATAAACAAATTTTTCTATTTTGTTGTTGTCAGTATACCGCTGAATACACATACTGTTGTAGGGTAGGTGAGACTGTTTAGTAGGAAAACAAACACAAAAAAAAAAATGTTTAAAAGAAACACAAGACTACGCATTAACATTTAAATAATTTGTTAATTAGTTGTTGTAAACAACAAAAACAAATATTAACTACCAATTTAATATTTCACCTTTTGTTTCTCTTTAAACGATTAATCATTTTTTTCAAGTGGCAGCAAATTATTGGTTAAACACACAAAAACGGCCAATTAACATGTCACCGTCACACTGTGTTTTAAAGCGAAATGCTTGTTTGTCTGAAGGACCAATTGACTTAATAACGGCTTAACCTTCCTGGTATCTACAAGACATACATATATATATCCGATCTAAAATAAAGTAAAACTTTCATTTATAAGCCAGCGCTCCAACTGTATCGATTTATTAGAGCATCGTCGCAGTGTGGCATGTGTTTCGATACTAATATAACGGATTGTGTGTAATCACATTAAGTTAAACGTTCATAACACTACTCCCTCTTTCCTTCTACTCCCAACCTAGTACCAGCGCAATGCACTGCATGAGTAGGTGTTACCCACTGAAAGCTTTTTTGTGACCTTAAAGTTCAATGCGTTAAAATTTTACAAAACGCTTAAAACAAAAGCCTATTTAGGTTAAGTTAGTCTAATCGGGCAGCCACAACGTCTCATTTGGATGAAAATTGTTGTTACCATTACCGCAACAACCTTTCGCTTTAATGAAAAATAGCCCGTTGCCAGGTCGTCCTTATCGTCAAAATTGCTCCAAACAAACACACAGAAAGCCTCAAGAAGGAGGCCTCAGAAGATGTTCTGTAGATTCCTTTTTCTCCTCTTTGTCATTGCAGCTTCGGCAAAGATCATTATATGGTATATTCAATCGTTAAGCATGTCTGCCAACAGCCCAATGGCCAGTAATAACTCCTATAAGGTTTATCGCATGTCATCTATGCAGCCGCATCCGTTCTCCGGTCATCCAAATGCGACCATACCCCTGTGGTCCCTATGACATGTTCGCCATTTGGCGAAATTTCCGTGACATCAGCCGCCTATTCTCTTCATGAGCAGCGTCGATGTCCCCAATTGATCTAAAGTGATAACTGTCCGCACAAGCTAATTTGTCATGCAGTTACCTTCTATGTCTCTATGTACAAAAACCCATGCCAGGGTAACCGTTATATGTCTCGATATCTTATGTAGAGACACCTGGAATTCATGAACAATTTTCGACGTGTTATGCACAATCTATAGCCAGTTGTTTCAGAAAATTCGGAAATTCAAAAAGCTAATGGTTAAGACAGTTTATTTTCCTTCGTTTTAGGTTTTTCTTCAAATCGTTACAGAATCTTTACGACTTTGTTTTTTTTTTATATAAGACCAGCACCCAGGGGATGGCCCCTACTCATGCAGTGCATTGTGCTCGTACTAGGAAAATAGGTTATTGGAAGGAGGACAGAGGGAGTAGTGTTTATGGACGTTAGATTTAAATTTACTCATGTCGTAAGTGGCAGGAAATACTTTCGGTGGAAGAACAAAGAAAGAATTCACCCTATAATGCGTTGTGCGATTTACTGGACAATCAGCTACAAAGGGATGCGCTCTACGAGAAATACGAGTACTACGTAAAAATATATGATTTTTGGGAATTAATTCCTTAATTTCGTTACAACACATTCCGTTATAGTACCGATTAAACAATGAAACACACGCCACATTACGACGGTGCTCCAATGAATCGATAGAGTTGACTACCCTACCGTCATTGATGAGCATCTTCGCCCTCTCCTGTACGCGGTCGAGAAGCTTCAAAATAGACTTTGAAGCACCGGCCCATACATGAGAGTTGTATTCCATTTTGGGACGGATATGGGTCTTGTATATATTAAGTAGATCATGTGGGGTGAAGTATTTCTTGCACCGTCTCAAAAAACCAAGGCACTTGAATGCTTCTCTCGACACTTGAAATATTTGATCGTTCCAACGAACCTCACAGTGAATTCTCATGCCCAGAACATCACGAGCATCTGATTCCTCAATATCCACATTACCCATTGACACAGATGACAGCACACCACCACGCCTGTGTGTTAAAAAACAACATTGAGTCTTACGTGCATTAAAATCGACCCTGTTCGCACGACCCCACTCGGAGACCTTCACCAGGTCACTTGTGAGTGTGACGTTCATATTCATCCTTCTTACCCCAACCTCCAAAAGGCTCGGTCTACGATCAAAAGAATATGAGTGACAAATGTTGCTGTCACCCGCAAAAGAGTAGATAGGATTAGAAGTGAGAAGAAGAAAGTCGTTAAGAAATATTAGAAAAAGAGTAGGAGAAAGAACAGAGCCTTGCGGTACCCCTGAGTTTACCCTGAACTTGTCGGATGAGAGCCCATCTATAACCACTCTTATAGGGCGATCTCTGAGAAAGCTCGATATAAATCAAGAGAAGTGACTATCGACACCAAAAGCATTAAGTTTCGAAATGAGAGCTTCGTGCCAAACTCTATCAACCACCTTTGAGATATCCAGAGCCACAAACTTACTCTCGCCAAAACCATGAATGGACTTGTTCCACTTCTTCGAGAGCAACGCCTGCAGGTCACCAGTAGAACGGCCCTTTCGGAAACCGTACTGACGATCGCTAAGTAAATCGTTGGACTCCAGATATCCCACAAGGTGGTGATTAATCATACTCTCCATAACCTTGGAGAGTGTGGAACAAACTGCTATTGGACGGTAGTTCTCAGGGTTACTAGCCTCGCCCTTTTTGGGAATTGGCGTTACATTAGCAACCTTCCAGCAAGATGGAAAAATATCGGTGCGATATGACGCACTGAAAAGGTGAGCTAATGGACGCGCTAGCGTCGAAGAGCACTGTTTCAGGACCAGTGCTGATATGCCATCAGGCCCAGAAACTTTTTAACGTTGAAGATTTGCAAGGAGTTAAACGATTAATATCATTCCTGAATGTTTTTGACTATTTTTGACTTGGCAACCTCTTTTGGCGATCTGAGTGTTTGGTGCGATTTGTGCTGGCACGACCACAATAGAACGGTACATAAACTTGTTCGAATCGTTAAACACTTATTTAACTTAGTGTAGTAGAGTGTGACTAGGTTTGCTGAACTGCCAGGTAGTTTCGGGTTTAGAGGGATGATTCATTGTGGTATGACAACTAGACAGTCTGTCATACGTCTTCCTACCTCTCTACTCAAAATTGGACAGTAGTTTAACACAAAATATCGTGAAGGTGTTGCATTAAGGTTACTGCTGTTAAAGCACACAAATTATGGAATTATTAGTAGTCGGGCATGTTTTATTAGACTTGGAAACTAATTCTAAGTCTATCGGTCCAGAGCTTTAAAAAGTTTAACAAAATTCTTCACTAGCACAAAACTCCTCCACCGTTTACTAAGGAGTGGTAAGTAGAAAAATATTTGTCAAAGTTTGTAAAATATAATCCTTAATTGAGATCTGTAAATAAGACTGCTGGATCCAGAAAAAAATATGATCAAGCGAATAGACAGAGTCAGATCGACAAATCGAAAAGGACGAAACTAAGAATATTTAACACCAACGTAAAATCGGACCAATTACATTGATGCGTATCATAGAAATCTGCACAAGTTTTTCTTGAAGAAATACGAGAGTAAAATTGTTGGCATATATTGGTTAAGATCTGTAGGCATTAATACGAGAGAAGCAATTCTATATAAATATATACACTGACGAGTAAATAAGCTATTAATGCTGCCATGCAATCTATTGACTTCAACACGCAAGATAAGCTACGCAGGTGCCGCCCATCGTACACTTGCAGACGACAAATCGAAATAATAGCATCGATTCTTAACTTAAGCTGGAATGATTCGAAATATTGCGCATTAAATTAGATAAAATGATAAATATCCTACAAAATTCACTATGTTTCATGCCAATTTTTTTGAGATTATTTATTAATAAAGAAAAAAAAAAACCAAATATCGCTCAACATAATTATTGGCAATTTTAATTAGAAGCCATAAAAAAACCATACATATGTATGTATACGTATTCATTTATATACAGGGTATCCGCCGGGAAGGTATACTACTTTGTTTGTTTATTATTTTTGATTATATGAAAGAGAGTGGATCTTATATTGATAAATGTTTTATTTAATGTCGGCAATTATATATGGAATACAATATTACATAAATGCCCGCTTCTGTTAGCCACACAAATGCGAGCACATTTTTCATTACATTCTCACACATTTCACTCGGTATTTCATTAATTTCATCACGAATATTTTGTTTGAGTTGCTCCAGCGTTTCTGGTTGGTTTGGTTTGCATAAACTTTGCTTTTCAGATATCCCCAACAAAAACAAATCCGGAGCAGTCAAATCAGGCGACCGTGGGGGCCAATCAACAACACCATTCCTTGAAATAATTTGTTGTGGAAAGAGGTCTCGCAGTAGTTCCATTGTAATCCTGGCTTTATGCAATATGGCACCGTCTTGTTGAAACCACATGTTAGTCAAGCCTAAAACATGCAGTTGTGGCATTAAAAAGTTTTCAATCATATCATGATATCGCTCCCTATTGACAGTTGCCGCTACGCAGTTTTCAGTTTCAAAGAATTAAGATCCAAAGATTCCTTCTGACCAAATTGCACACTAGACTGTCACTTTTAATGGAGGCAAAGGTGACTGATGAATAATTTGAGGGTTTCCCATTTCCATAGCCCAGAACCGACTATTCTGTTTATTTACATAACCATTCAAATGAAAATATGCCTCGTCACTCATTATGATTTTTTCATGGAAATCGATTATTGATTTTGATAAAATATTTTACGTTGGTTTACTAAACATTTTTCTTCACCGCTGCCAAATATGAACTGTCCACACTAATGTTCACCAAAATGGCGGCAAAACAAAGTAGTATACCTTCCCGGCGGACACCCTGTATGAGTTAGTGAGTAAAATTCGTTAGTTATGATATTGAACCTTTTATGGGGCTGTTATACTACAAGCTATGCCCTTACATAGGCGAAAAGTTTTCAGTAAAAAGCTCTACAATTTAATTTAATAAACTTCGACTTTTCTATTAATTAGGGGTACTTTTTAACAACAGTTATTAAGAAAAAAAAAATTATTTAACAAAGAAAATGTTTAACATATCTAACCTTGACTTTTTAGTTAACAAATTTATTAAAATATGATATGATTTTTTCTTTCTAAGAATTTAATAATATTCCACTAAATTTAAGTAAACAAATTGGGTAAATTTGGTCAAAGATCAATCAAAAACAAACATATCAAACAAACATACATAAATGGTCCGCCAAATAATATTTTTTTTTTTTTAAATGCTATAGAAAAAACTACTGAATATTTTCTCAAATTTCTTTTTTATTTGAAAGCACAATCCTTCCGGTTAATAATGGAAAATAATTAATAATAAATAATAATAATACACGATCGGTTCAATTTTTAGCACATTATCGATTGTGTGCAGCTGTATTTCACCAATGGCTTCACGAATATTGTCCTTAAAGCGTCAATTGTCTCTTGCTTGTTGGCGTAACACTTATCTTTGACGGCACCCCACAAATAATAGTCCAACGGTGTCAAATCGCAGCTCCGAGGTGGCCAAACGACATCAGCTCTGCGGCTGATACAAAAACAGGGCGCAAAACATCGAGTGTAGCTTCGGCTGTGTGGCACGTAGCGTCGGCCTATTGAAACCAAATGTTGCTAATATCCTCCTCTTCAATTTTTGTGAACAAAAATTCGTTCAACATGGCCCGATAACGATCGCCATTGACTATAACGGCCACTCCTTACTCATTTTCGAAGAAAAATGGCCCAATTATGCCTCTGGACCAAAATCCGCACCAAACATTGGCTCGTCTTGGTAATGTTGCAGAATGTGTGTTCATTTTGATCTTGGCGAGTATGTAAACGAGCAAAATTGTCGCATTTGGGGCACAGAAAACCCGCACGCATACATTGAAAACCAAAACAAACAAGACGAGTCACAGTTTGGTGCGGATTTTGGTCCAGAGGCATAATTAGGCCATTTTTCTTCGAAAATGTGCAAGGAGTGGCCGTTACAGTCAATGACAATCGTTATCGGGCCATGTTGAACGAAGTTTTGTTCACAAAAATTGCATATTAGCAACATTTGGTTTCAACAGGACGGCGCTACGTGCCACACAGCCGAAGCTACACTCGATGTTTTGCGTCCTGTTTTTGAAGATCGCATTATCAGCCGCAGAGCTGATGTCGTTTGGCCACCTCTGAGCTGTGATTTGACACCGTTAGACTATTATTTGTGAGTTGCCGTCAAAGATAAGTGTTACGCCAACAAGCCAGAGACAATTGACGCTTTAAAGGACAATATTCGTGAAGCCATTGGTGAAATACAGCTGCACACAATCGATAATGTGCTTAAAAATTGGACCGATCGTGTAGGCTACTGAATGGCCAGCGGAGGCAGCCATTTGAATGAAATTATTTGCCATTATTAACCGGAAGGTTTGTACTTTCAAATAATAAAAAAAATTTGAGAAAATACTCAGTAGTTTTTTTTATAACATTTTCAAAAAAAAAAAACAAATAAAAAAATAATCATTTGGCGGACCCTTTATATAATATATACTTTCCTCTAAAATACTTCTTCGCCATTTCCACTAAATTCGAATATATTTCTAAACTATTTTAATAGCCTTGATTTGCATATGTGTAAATTTCAATTTGAAAATATTTTTATAAATTAACGATAACATTTTTATTATTATTTTTTTAATTATTTATTTTCTTAAGAAATTTATGAGATTCGTAATAAAATTCAGTATAACGAAAAATTATTTGCAAGATTTTATTTATTTTTGATATTTTTTGAAAACTTACACTTGAATCAATACAGGAAAAACCTTGAAACTCATCAAAATTAAAAAGAAATTCCTTTTCTTTTTTTCTCTTAACAAAATACATTTGGTGGCAATTTTGTAAGTGTAGCTGCACAAATTGATTGTGTTAACTCCCAAGTGTGTTATTTAACATATTTTTGAAATTTCATTTGGAAAGAATTCAAATCAAATTAATTTAATTATTAAATTGGCTTTAGGTTGCAGCCAATTAAAGCGGCTTTAGAACTGATTAATCTATTATTCACCAAATATTTACATTGCGCCAATTCCTAAAGAACATTAAAGAAAGACAAATCGATACTTATCACTTGTCAGTTGATTATAAAGTCGCTTTTGACAGCCTCAAACTTGTAGAGGTATTTAGAGCTCTGTCTGAGGTGAGTGTACCTTCGACGAATACCTGACACGAAGGCTAACGTTAACCGAAGTTCATCTGTAAAGATTGGGAAAAATCGCTCCAAAATATTCAACACCAAACGAGATTTCCGACAGGGTGATAGCTTATTTTGTGACCTGTTGAATATTTTGTTGGCAAATACCTTGCGTGATGCTGCAGTTAACAGAACAGGCAGAATTTACAATAGAAAACACAAACTCCTCGCATATGTCGATGATATTGATATCGTGAGTTAATTGCAGCTTTTTAAATATCGAAAAATGATAAGGGAGGTGGCGTGGTGTAGTGATTCGAGCCCCAGCACAGGACATGGCGAAGAAAAATTTAATTGTGGTTTCGCATGTTTAATAAAGAGGCTTAAACTCCCCTCCAGATAACTCCATCTAAAAGTAATAAGTAAAAAAGAAGGCTCCTGACCTCCCGGTATGCCTCTGGTGATAATGACAAAACCACCTACTGGCGAAAAAAAAATACAATGCTTAAGTAAAGATCACCACCAATATCAAGGATCTTCAACACTAAGTAAAAACACGTGGAGGAGAGCTACAGTGGATTAATCTCTACTTAACTTGAAAGATCACATTGATTAAAGAAACTTAAACAAAGCAATGGATGCTTTGTTGAAAACCAATATGCTCCCTAGGGGAGTGACGGAGAGAAAATAAAATTATATCAGCGAACAAAAAATCTTCTATGATGGGTCACTTATCGTGAATATTGGTGACTATAAAGTCGAAGTTATGAACGATATTATCAGTCTATCTAGTTCGACCGTAAAAAAAAACTAATATAAATGCAGCGAAGGACCATTCTTGTTAAGAAGTGTTATTTCTGACAAAGCAAAAAGTTTAGAAGTAAAGGCTTCTCTATAGACAAAATTACGCTCTACAAAACGCTATATCCTGCTCAGGCATGGATACTTGCGCAAGCAGATGAAGGTGTTCTTGAAGAAAAATATACTTCGCAATACATCGACAGAAGATACATCAAATGAACGAAGAGAGCTATACGAGCTATACAGAAGGATTAATATTTTTAAACGAATTCGCACGGGTGAAAAATGCTCTGATGGCACATGTAGAAGACGAAGGCTAATGTTCTGGGGAAAGGACCAGACTAAAGATGATCTGTTAATACGTGGTGTAAGAAACTGTAGTGTAGCGTACAAGGTCGATGCGCATAGAAAACTAGCATAGATTTAACTACTGATCTAATCGGTTGTTTATACCTCTCGAAGTCAAATAAGCTACATGTGTCACAGGAGCTGCCACATCGAAAAATGTAGTGGGCGTCAACTTTGGGTGTCTACGCCAAAAACGTTTAAGAAAATATACTAAATGGTATTAGATGTTCGTTAGCTAAAGCTTCGTGAGCTAGCTAAAATGATATGCGATTGTATCGGGTCATTTTTTAAGAGCTTTCGGATTTGATTGTAAAAAGAACGCGTAATATTTAGAGAAATAAATGAATTCTTTATATGAGTTGACAGAATGATTTATGTAATTCAGTGTTTAAGGATGATTTCATACGCTGGGTCCAGTTCTGGCATACTCTCTGCAAGATATCGGCCGGTATTTCACGAATAAATTCTTCAATATTGGCTTCCAGTGCGTCAACCGTTGCGGGCTTGTGCCCATAGACATGAACGTTAACATAACACCACAAAAAATAGTCTAATATATCTAAAGTCGGTAAATTGCACGATCTAGGCGGCCATTTGGCCGGCCCCAAACGTGAAATAATCTGTTTACCGAGCTCGCTTCTCAACTAGGCCATTGTTTCCCGTGCTGTGTGGCATGTGGCACCTTGGTTTGTTGAAACCACATGTCAGCCAAGTCCAACTTGGGCCAAAATAAAAAAAAAAAAATTGTTATCATCGCATGGTAGCGCTCGCCATTCACAATAACGTTTCTGCCTTCGTCATCTTTGAAAAAGTACGGATCAAGGTACTACCGGGCTATAATCCGCACCAAAAGTTCAGTTCTTCTGGCTGCTCTTTACACCAAATACCGTAATTTTGCTTGTTCACGTATTCATTCAATCAGAATGATGCACTTTCTAAAACGATCATGAATCTTAAATTATAGACCAAACTGAACATGTTTGACAGTAAAATATTACGTAGAAACAGCTGAGCTGCCAAAAACAGTATTGCCAAGAGAAAAGTTGCTAAAAAAATCAACCGATAAAAGTGCTCTACTTCACTTATTAACCGAAAATTAGGAAATGAGAAAGCTTTTTACAATAGAACAAAAACAGTGTCTTGATAAAAGAAAAAAGTAAGCGAATACAGTTCTATCTTGAGACAAAGTCGTAGCATCCATTTTTTGGATTGCACAGTTTTTATAAATTATCTTTAAAAAGGGAAAAATTTTACTGCAGCACTTAAGTTATGAAATTAAAGAAAGAAGGCCACATTTAGCGTTATAGGGAGAAACATAGAATTGCAATGGCCAAAATTTTTTTTTACTGTGTTGGCATAATTTTTTTTTAGGAAAACTGAAAATTAAGCTGAAAATAACTGATTTTCAAGTGAAAAAACTGCACATATTTAAAAATGTGAAAAATATACTTATGCGCCAGTTATTTTACTTTCGATAATCAATTAAGTGAATTAATAAGAAACATATCGATATCTTGTCTGATTTGAAAATTATAGAAATTTGAAGTTCCATTCGATTTCAAATTTAGTCGATTTCGGTTTACAGAACATACCGGATATTTTCTATTATAGTGTTTTGTTTATTCAAGCATAACACAACAAATTAAATTTGACGTATGTAAATGATGATAGAATGACATTGTGCTCGAAGTGCACATTTTTTTCTCGACAAGCTTGGCATTTGGCGGGTAAGCCGGCTTCAAGTACGCTGAATCCAGTGGAGCTAACCGCTTTTTTGGGTTAGCTCTTGTTTTCGAGATATGTCGTTATTTCAAAATGGATGAGGTTGCCAAACATATATTCGCATAACTCAAAAAACCTTTCGTTTATTGATTAAACTTTAAAAAATAAAATTCTGTAATAAAATTACCTTTAACCTTCAGGGCTAAAATTTTATTAGTGAGGCAGATATAACAATAATTCGTATGCACGTACTTGTTACGTAGTAGGTTATGTGATCCCACTGTTGTTTTTCCAAAAAAATTGAAAGTAAAAAACTAAAATGTAAAAACTGCAAAATCTGCACAATTTCCAAAAAAAAACTTTTTTCTTAAACGAAATACTTCAAAACTGCAAATTACACATAAATCTGCACATTTGACAACGCTACTCGGCAGTAAAAGAAGATCAGTTCTTATTATAAAAAGGATATCTAAAGGTGCAATCACACGATTGTAGCAATGCATCAATTATTCGTACCGCAATCATGTATCGCCCAGTAAGTAATAATACAGCAACAAAAATATCAAAAATATTTATTGTGTTCTTGTGCGACAATCGAAGTTGACAATACGTACCAATAATTAAATTTTGAAATTTATTTTCGCAGGATATATTTGGGATAATTTTAATACTTTACGTCAACAAAGCACAATGCAAATTGTGTCATATTGGTAGGTTTGCGACAATCGCGTGTTTCCAGCTTAATATACTGAGTATCGCAAGGAAAAGTATGTTGAGGGGGTTGGAAAATAAACAATTTTTTTTCAAATTTCGTAGGTTTTTTTTTTTTTTTTTTTGTTAGTTTGGTTAATTGTGGGTCGCTTTCGTATGACCACAACAGGATATTTTGGGATAATTTTAATACTTTACGTCAATAAAGCACAATAGACGTTGTGTCATATTGGTACATGTGCGACAATCGTGTGATTCTAGCTTAAGATACTGAGTATCGCAAGGAAAAGTATGTTGAGGGGGTTGGAAAATAAACAATTTTTTTCAAATTTCGTAGGTTTTTTTTTTTTTTTTTTGTTAGTTTGGCTAATTGTGGGTCGCTTTCGTATAACCACAACAGAACACAGTGATCTAATTTTTAACCGCTGAATTTATATAAAACAATAGTTTAAGTTTTAGATGTAATTAATAGATAGATAGAACACTGTGCAGTACCTCTATTCGTATGTTAAATATTTCTTTTTGTTATTTGTTCATAAAAAATCAAAATAAAAAGATTTGTTATTTCACTTGATATAAGAAAATAATAATTAAAGACAATAATAAAAACGAAATGGATCATAATTAAATAAATTTTATTATGCCACTTAAGAAAGATACTAAAAATAAGTCAGCACAGACAAACTAGTGAAGGTTTTTTTTTCTTTTTCTCCTCTTCAAATATATTTTCATAACAGAATTTTAAATTGTTGTTAATAAAAAATAATAAAAATTAATAATAACAATAAAAATAATAAAAAAAATGCTAACAAATTATTAATTTTATACAGTTTTCGTTTATATGGTGACAACGAGAGAATATTTGCAAAATAGATATTAAAAAACAAAAATTAAATTCCAATACGATTATGTCATGCCATAAATACCATTTAAAAAAAAGAAAAAAAATATACGTAAAACTGTTGCTCAAACAAACCAGTAGTAGTTATCGATTTTGTTATTATACGTAGTAGAAGTCGATAACACAACAACAAAATGTTTGCCAGTTAATCACATAATTATTTACGTTTAAAACCAACGCATATACCCGCCATATCAACAATAAATAGAAATAGAAAACAAACAAAAGTTAAGAATTTTTAAATAGAATGGGAAGGGTTTAAGGGTAAAATAAAAAGCGTTAAAACCAATACCTGTGGACAACAACCTAAACCTTAACTAAACAAGCCATGAGTAATATTTGAAATTATTGTGATTCAAAAACCTAATTAAGCCTTAGAGATAGGATTTGGAGAAAAAATTTAATAATAAGCCAAACTTTAAAATTTTTACAAATTACCTTTCATGTCTTATAGTCGTACGCCCTTTGGCTAAACATAATATCTCCCTCCCTCTCTTAATTAGTATGGTTTAGAAAATAAAATAAAAAATAAATAAAATAAAGTAATAAATTAAATTTGTTTAAATTAGTCAGTTAATAGATTTTAATTAAAGTCCCTGATTGGAATGCTATAAACATAGTTTTAGCAAAATACACTTAAAGAAATGCTAGATTAGCTTAAGTTGTTGGTTGGTGGTCGGTCTCCTCCCTTCTTTTCTGGTTTTAATAAATAAAAACAAAAATTTATTGATTTTTTTTAATCGCGTTTTGAATAAACAATTGTTTGTTTGTTTGTTTGTTTATTTCATCCAAGGGACGACAAATAGTCGTCACTTTCGGTTAAATTTCAAAGAACAAAACAAGGCGAAATAAAATATTCCACAAACAAGTGTTTGCTTTGCCCAAAAAAGCGGGTGCTGGCGGATTATTAACAGTTTTGTTTTTTTTCTGTGAAATTCTAAAATTTTATAATTTATAAGTGAATTATGACAAATTTATTAATAATATTTATGATTTGAATTATTATATTCGATATTATTTATAAACAGAACTTAGATTTTAATTGAATAGTTTGCCAGTATGATTTGATAGGTTTTTTATGCAAAAATTGCGTCTTCTTATTAAAGAGAATATAATTCAAATATCAGGTTATATAAAAAGTATTTGCCGTTTTTCAACTAAAGTTTTCTCTATTAAGAATCGAACTAAATCAAGTATTATAGGGTCCGCCAAATAAATTTTTTTTGTTTGAAAATGTTATAAAAAGAAACTACTGAATATTTTCTCAAATTTCTTTTTTTTATTTGAAAGTACAATCCTTCCGGTTAATAATGGAAAATAATTTCATTCAAATGGCTGCCTCGGCTGGCCGTGCAGTAGCCTACACGATTGGTCCACTTTTTAAGCACATTATCGATTGTGTGCAGCTGTATTTCACCAATGGCTTCACGAATATTGTCCTTTAAAGCGTCAATTGTCTCTGGCTTGTTGGCGTAACACAACTTGACGGCACCCCACAAATAATAGTCCAACGGTGTCAAATCGCAGCTCCGAGGTGGCCAAACGACATCAGCTCTGCGGCTGATAATGCGATCTTCAAAAACAGGGCGCAAAACATCGAAAGTAGCTTCGGCTGTGTGGCACGTAGCGCCGTCCTGTTGAAACCAAATGTTGCTAATATCCTCCTCTTCAATTTTTGTGTACGAAAATTCGTTCAACATGGCCTGATAACGATCGCCACTGACTGTAACGGCCACTCTTTGCTCATTTTTGAAGAAAGATGGCCCAGTTATGCCTCTGGACCAAAATCCGCACGAAACATTGACTCGTCTTGGGTGTATCGGCTTTTCAATGTATGCGTACGGGTTTTCTGTGCCCCAAATGCAACAATTTTGCTTGTTTACATACCCGCCAAGATCAAAATGAGCTTCAATGAGCAATTTTCGCACACATTCTGCAACGTTACCATGATTTTCAAAGTAATGTCGCAATATTTCCCAGCGTTGTCCAAGCATATACACAACCATATTCGTTCAGCGGAAGGATAAAACTAATTATCTGCCAAATCAGACATGAGCTAAGTGTTACCATTCACGAAATCAGCACTATTTAAAAAAAACGTTAGATGGCGGACCCTTTATTTATTTTATACAGAAAAACTTGGTCAAGTGATTTTCAGTGACTGTTTGATCAACTTTTTACCATCAAGAGAATTATCCAAACAAATTATAACCAAATGGTGAAAAGAAAAATGGTTAACACGTTACTTCCAACAAAACTTTTCAGCATGATCTCCTGTTGGCTCGATAAACCTCCTTCCCAGCCGTACCCTGTTTATACTCAAAAATATGCAGCTTCTTCAAATAGTCATTAACCGCAGACTCCACTTCTTCATTGTACCCCCTACCTTTGGTGTTAGAGTATGTTATAAGACAAGCAGTAACCTCAAGTAGTGATAGTGTCTATATCGACGGCATTTGTTGGCTTTTATTTTTTTTTCCATTTTTATGAGGATCCTTTCAAGCGAAGGATCTTTAAGACCAACCGCAGCGCTAAACTCAAATGCCACATTCATTACAATTCAATTATCTCTATACGATTGTCGCTTCTCTGTAATATCCGCTCGATCGGTTGTCGATGACGTTGTCGATGACTGCTCAAAACTCGTACGGCGAGCAGTTGACCGGCATTCCATTTTGTAGTCGATAAGTCCATCTAGCCAATCAAATTCGCACTCCTCTATAACATCTGTTAGATCGGTTGCCGATGTCGTTGTTGCTTTATTCTCCTTCGATTATGCCGAGTCTGCGCAAAACTCGTCCGGCGAACGATTGACCGGATTTTCATTTGGTACTCGATAAGCACATCTAGCCAATCAGATTTCAAACAGTTCGTCTATAGCCAAAAAAATGTGCTTTAAAGCACGACTTTCTTCGGTGAATTTTTTCACGGTTTTGAGTTCATCCGGTCAGTTTGACATAAGGACCATCTACCAGCTTTAAACGATTCAGGTACAGCTGGAAACACCCGTAACCGGGCAGCATCTATATGCGATAAAAATCCAATTCAACGTAAGGTCTCACAATCCACATTTCGACGCGGTAACAGAGCATACATATATCCATCTACCGTCGTGGTGAGTCTCTCACCTTTGCCATTCTTTGATAGATCGTGAATACTCCCCTGATATTCTTTACTGAGATGCTGCAGCACCTTACAAATTATAAAGTCAGCTAAGCTCTTTTGCGTGAATATCTGTCAATATCTTTCAGGATATTGGAGCAAATCACATCTGTGTCTTATTACACAGCTATTAACATATGAGGAAATTGCAATCAGACGTCCGGGTCAATAAAGACAATGATTATTATCCTACAGATAGGCAGATAATCCGAATCAAATCACTCAAATAGAGCACACGAATAAGTTCTGCTATTTGGATAGTATCACTGACAGGACAGAAGCGGCTCAATGCCAGATGTAAAGTGCATGTTTGAAAAACCGCGCATGGCCCTCGGCCTGCTAGACAAAGTTTGAAGATCATCATACATTTCTAGGCGAAAAAAAAACTGAGAATCTTTAACTCGAATGCCCCATCTGTTCTGCTTTATGATGGTGGGTCATTTTGCGGCTCGAGATACACATTCTGTACAAGTTTGCATTAACCGGTTACTTCGTAAGCTGCCTAACTATGGGCCACAACCAATCAAAAGTTCTATAAAAATAAAATTTTCTGGGATGGCTTTGGCCAGAAAAAGCCTCGACTGAAAGTCTTAAGGCAATCGTAGACGTCGAAAGCCATTCAAGACGATGAAAACTGAGCTACCGCATTCTAAAAACCTGACGCCTTGACGTTACCTGGATATAAAATAGTCATCGCCTTCTTTAAGCACGATTCGCCCAATCAAGTCCACTGCTTTAACTGTTTCTCTGTCTCAAGAGACATGTGTTTAATATGTCTCATCCAGAGTCTTATTGCAGTGGAACATCGTCACTCTATGGAAGCACCTTCTCGACGCTGTTTCTGCCGTTCTTGCTAGTGCCGGGGTACTCTGCTCTGTGTAATGAGTGAGCTAACGACTTCACTGTCGGAGGGGAAAGAAATTGCTGAGTCGAATTTGGAAAATGCGAAGCCGCTGGAGGCGACAAAAGCTGAATTGAGACGATGGGCAAAAGCAAGTTGGGCAAGTTGGAGGACTACATAAACCCTGTGGCGAAACCCAGACGGAAACAGGATGAGTGTATTGGTCAAATTGAGTAGTATCGAGTTTAGAGCTGATGTATGTAAGCACCTATGTTGAGTCTAATGATTGCAAAGCATGCAGGGAAGATGCTACGACTTGCAAACTTTTCCTCTGAAAATGCATTGCTTTTGTCAGAATTAGAAACTACTGGGTCGTTTATTGGTATTGAAATTGATTGTTAATGAAGGTAAAATTAATTATATTAAGACAAGACTTATTGAACCAATTAGAAAATAGATCAGATTTTATAAATATATTCAAATTTGTTCGCATCAAATCAAAGCAAACAGAGAACTCTTTTGAGCTCAAATGTTTATAGTTAATATCTTGTTTGCCGTCCGTACCGCTTTTAAACTCCTAGGCATCAAACCAGCAAGTTTTTGGCTGATTTCTAGTGAAATTTTATTCCACTTATCCTGTAGTTCCAGCTTTAGATCATCTTTACAAACATTTTTCTATCTCTAGTTTTCTTATCGAGATATTCCCACAAGTGCTCAATTGTGTCAGGTCTGGGGCTTGTAGCGGATGTATTTTTGGGATACGGTAAAGCAACCACTTCTTTACAATTTTGGAGGTATGCGTAGCATCATTGTTTCATTGAAATACCCAATTATGTAAATGTTTGTACATTAATGGCAAAATTGATTTGCAGAATGTTGAGAGTTTAGAGTTTCTAAGACGCTTTGGTCAATTTACGCGCGGCAAATTCTCCACTGTTTTGTATTTAACATACTTCTCAAATTTTTTTTTTTACAATATTGACTATTTGACGCAAGGACTTCCCTTGCTTAAGCAAACCTATAAACTGTACTTTCTTGTTTTATTTATTTATAAACAAATTATAAAAGAGTTGCCATCTTTTAAAAAAAAAAATTTTTTCTGGAAGGCGATACAACTTTGTGTACTTTGATTTGACATGAAAAATCTGGATATTTTTATAAAATCTGAACCATTTTCTAATTGGCTAAGTTTTAGTTCTTAATTTAAAAAAAAGGTAAGGTGGGGTAAGGTGGTGGACCCCCCTAAAGGGAAGAAGTCCCACTTAAACCAGATATTTGGCCCATTGTGATGCCACATACATAAATGCCAACCCCGGGATTAAACAGTTTCCATGGGAAATCATTTAGCTTTCACTTTTATCCTGGAGAGTTCAGTCAAAGATGACAAAAAGTAGGAGTTCCAAAAACTCCGCCTTCTGGCAGCAAGAGCCGGACATTGACACAGAAGGTGAAAGACAGTCTCCTCCTCCTCTTCGAAACCACAACTCCTGCAAAAATCATTCAAGTAAATGCCAAGTCTATCGGCAGGCCTTCCGACTTAGGAAGATAAGACATTTAGTCCTCCTTTCGTCAAGGTTGGTCCAGCAGAGCCTGGCGATATCGCACGTGCTCTCATGCTGTCAACGATATTGAGCATTGACATAAACTGAGCGGAGCATATCCAGCTTAATCGAGGCTATCGGGACACCAATGATAGGCCTTTGTTCGATGGTATCGAGCTCAGTACACATCCTGGCCAATTCATCAGCAACGCAATTCCCGACAATATCCCTGTGTCCCGGAACCCATATAAGAGTTACGTTCGAATGAACCGAGATTTCCATAAGAAACCTGCGGCTTTCGTGGACGAGGATGAACGTCGAGGTGACATTAGCGAGAGACCTTATCGCAGCCCGACTGTCCGAAAAGATCAGAAGATTCTCAGTGAGATTCTCTTCGTTCAACAAGCATTGCCTGAAATACGTTGCAATAATCAGGCAACATCAGAATTTCTTACGAATATACGAGGGCGGATTGATATTGAAGCTACCTAAGTAGGAAAAAAACCTTTTTTTTTCAAAAACCACTCATTTCTCAACATGGTCTCTTTTTAGCTCAATACACTTAGTAAGACGATTTTCCAACTTTTTTATACCATCTGAGTAATAGGATTTTGGGAACTCCTCAAAGTACGCATTAGTTTCGGTAATCATTTCTTCATTTGAGATGAATCTTTTTCCTGCGAGCCATTTTTTCAAGTTTGGAAACAGGAAAAAGCCACTAGGGGCTAAATCTGGACTATAAGGTGGATGACCAATTCGAAGTGGATTTCTCGTAGTTTTAGCATCGTATCTAATGCTGTGTGAACCGGTGCGTTGTCTTGAAGAAAGAGCACTTTTTTCTTGTTTAAATGTGGTCGTTTTTCCTTGATTTCATCAACCAATTGATCCAATAATGCACAATAATACTCTCCTGTGATTGTGGATCCCTTTTCAAGATAATCGATGAGCAATATTCCGTGTGCATTCCAAAATACAGTGGCCATAACCTTGCCAGCCGATTTCGCTGTCTTCGACTTCTTCGGAGCACTTCCACCCATTGCTGCGATTGATTTTTGGTTTCAGGTGTGTAGTGGTGGACCCACGTTTCATTAACAGTTATTAATCTACGCCAAAAATCAGCAGGAATATGCTTTATCATGTCCAAACACAGCTGTGAAGTGATCTGTCAAACTCGTTTTTGCTCAACACTGAGCAAACGCGGCAACCATCTTGCCGATAGCTTTTTCATATGCAAATGTTCATGCAAAATGTTGAACACACGTTCATATAATATGTTTACCATTTCAGCCATCTCACGATATCGAGGATTTTCTTGATTTTCTTGATATTTTCTTCAGTAACCACTTCTTTTGGCCTTCCTGTTGATGGTATTGTTGCAGTGTTTGTTCGGCCCCGCTTAAATTCAGCAATCCAATATATTACCATATAATCTGACGGAGCAGATTCGCCGAAATGTTTATCAAACTTTTCTTTTGTATCTTTTGCCGTTTTGCCTTTTAATCACTACACGAAATTCACTTTTTCCATTTTTCAAGAAACACAAAAGTTGCTTACTTCAAACGACTGCAACAAATAAACTAATCGATGAATTTGGCTAAAATTTTAAGAGCTGACGTTTGACAGATCGTAATTTCTAAGAAAGAAAAGGTTTTTGTGTTTGTGCTGCCATCTAGCGCTAGGTAGCTTCAATGTCAATCCGCCCTCGTACCACATACCACCCTTCCACGCATCCTAGAGCCCGTCCATCAGACCAAAATTCCCTCGTGAGTATATCCAAAAACCCTTTTTTACTTGAAACGGCGCAGCCGGAGTGTTAGTATCGTTAGCTTTAACGTACAAAATTTAACGTTATCTTTCTAGGGTTAATGTTAAACTGCAAATTCTCTTTATAAGGTTATCTCGATATTTATATTCGTTTCTCTAAATGTTTTTACTTTTATCCTATAATTATCAATATAATATCAATGTTAACATACGTACATACATACATACATATGTCTTTTTATCGCACAAATGTTTATAAATTTACAAGAATTTTTTTCTTAAATGGCACAAACAATCATAAATTTTATTAAAAAAAAGAAAAAAAACTCAACATATTGTTTAATAATAATAATTATTAATAATTTTATAAATTTTGTTTTAATTTTTTCATTAAAATTTTCAAGATCAATTCAATTGTATGTGAGTGCGTTTCCTCTCGATCGTTTTAGCCTTTCTATAGAATTAATACTCATTTGTAGTATGTGGATCCGTACAAATTAATATTTTTTTAAATAAATTTTTTACGAGTATTTTCATTAAATTACATTGGAATGTGCGTTAATTGTTCAACGTGTTTATTTTCATTAAAATGCTGCTTTAAATGACAACAAATCGATGAAAAATTTGTATTTTTATGCTTTAGTTCTACACTGGTGCATATTCCTATAAACGCACTTAATTTTTTTCTGTATTTTTGTTGTATCTTTGTTGTTCTCATCCAAAAGCAAAATTTAACTATTTTAATGAGAGACAACTTAACGGTACTTTTTAAAAGTAAACAATTTTTATTTCTTATTTTTGTTGTTTGCCTTAATTATGCGATCAAAGGTTCTTGGTGCTATTTTAAGTGGAAGATTCGTATAAACGCACACTCGAAATTTGTTTTTAAAAAAGTGACCAAAAATAAAATATCAATTTTAGTTTTTTTTTTTCAACCAAAGGTACGTTTCTAACAGTAATATCTCAATTTACTGTAACTTTTCCTATTTTAATCAATAAATTTCATCACTTTCAAAGATGCCTAAGGGAACTTTTTTGTCCGATCAAGAAAAGATTCAAATTACATTTTTTCACGACCAAGGATGCTCTAATAGAGAAATTGGACATAAAATCGGTCGTTCGGAAAGTGTGGTGCGAGATTTCTTTAAAAGAGGTCAGAATTATGGAGTTCGCAAATCAACAGAAGACAACTTAATCTAATAAAACAAGAAGCAACCCGCAACAAATTGAATTCCACAGAAATAAGGAATAAATTAAATCTTCCTGTGACTTCCAAACACGTTGCACACATTTTACGAAACGATGAAAACATAAAATGGCAAAAGCCGAAATGTAAACCAATGCTAAAAAAACACCATAAAGAAAATCGTCTAAAATTCGCAAGAAAATATATGAAATGGACAGATGAGTGGAAAAAAGTAATTTTCTCGGACGAAAAAAAGTTTAATTTAGACGGTCCAGACTCATACTCATGCTATTGGCACGATTTGAGATCTAAAGATATTCGGATGTCAAAACGTAATTTCGGTGGTGGCAGTGTTATGGTTTGGGCAGCGTTTTCTGCAGTTGGCAAGTCGAAAATTTGTTTTGTTCCGACAAAAATGAATAGTTCGATTTATATCGAACTGTTGGAAGATGCTCTTCTCTCTTTTATGGACAAAAAAATGGATGACGATTGCATTTTCCAACAAGATAATGCTGCAATCCATGTTTCTAAGCAATCGAAATCTTGGTTCAATGAACATGGCATTCCTTTGTTGGACTGGCCGGACTTAAACCCAATGGAAAATTTTTGGGGATACATGGCCCGTAAAGTTTATGCAAATAATGCCCAGAATGAAGGCATAAAGACTGTGACAGAGCTGAAACTAAGAATTAAACAAGTCTGGGAGGAAATTGATTCCACCCTGCTTAAAAAATTAGTGGAATCAATGCCAGACCGTATTTTTGAAACAATCCATAACAAAGCATCATCCACACATTATTAATAATGCTACAATGGCCCAAACATTAAAGTGCGTTTATAGGAAAATACCCTTAAAAATGGCTGTTAATATCGAAAATTAACTAAAAAAAAAATAATTAAAGTACAAATGCATTTATTTTGTAAACAATATTTTAAGTGAAGTCTTAACTAATTTAATACACAAATTTATAGCCCCCTAAATATTTTCTTGTTTAATTTTTACCTTTTTTTTAAAAAAAGTAGTGTGCGTTTATAAGAATATGCTCCAGTGTATGCCTGCAAAAAAAATGATGACTGATTGACGGACAGACGGTATAAATAAGCTTTTAATTCAATCAATAAATGAATGGAATAAATGCTCAACTAAATGTTTATTTTAAGAGTTTTTTTGTTTCGTCAAGCAAAGAATATGTTTACGATCGGACAAACTGTTATTGACAATTGAAGTTTATTTGTTGAAATTTTAAGAATTAATTTTATTTTGTTTTCTTAAAAAAAATTTATTTATGCTTTTTACAGTCATTAGTGTTAAAATGGTATCATTACTGTTTTTATTATTTTTCTTTTTATTTATACTTTATGCGTGGGCTTGTAAAGGATACAAGTTAAGAAATAATCCCACAACAAATGTTGATTATTTGCAAGAGAGAAACTGTTAAACTGTTAAAATTCATTCTTAAATTACAGAAAGCAATCAAGGTTTTATGCGAAGTTTTGAAATAAACGTTTACACTGAATATTTAATTTTATAACCAACTCCAGTTCATAAATTTATTTAAATAAATTCAATTTTTAACCTTTTTTTACTTCAAAGTATAAATGGGTCAATTGCTTTTATTACATTGCAACGGGTATATGCATTTAAATCACAAATTAATTTTTAAGCGATAAACCTGCATATGGAAAGATAGTTTGGTTAAAAAAAAGTTTAAAAATTCTATTATAAAAATTGCAAATTCGAATATAATCTGG
The DNA here is from genome assembly GCA_023159175.1 of Wohlfahrtia magnifica. NCBI lineage: Eukaryota > Metazoa > Arthropoda > Insecta > Diptera > Sarcophagidae > Wohlfahrtia > Wohlfahrtia magnifica. The sequence continues at coordinate 11,052,471 of JAKWBJ010000485.1, read as the reverse complement.
AAAAAGTTATAAAATATTTATTTATTAAATTTTTAATGTTGGCGATCTAAGTAATGGTTTCGAAAGTGTAACTAAAGCGAGGGCATTTAAGCTTATAAAGAAATATTTAGAACCAAGAAACCCAATAAAACCCGGTGGGTGGGGTTTTATTTAAAAAACCCGGGATTTTGCCAACCATGGTAAAACCCGTGTTGGCCACATGTCATAAAATTTTCCAACAAAGCCTGTTTCATTGATATTAAAAGTATATTTCTTTAACCATCTGGCTTTGCCCGGAAATCTATGTATGTTCAGAAGTAGACAGTTATTTAGGGACAGCAATTGTTTGTATACTTTCTCAGAGTGATTATTTACTGACTTAAAGCCTGAATAACAAAAAAAAGAACAACAACTTATTATTATGTATGAAAATGCCACGCCCACTTTTAATCTGATGATTCGTATTGACTGCCAGGTCATGAAGACTAAATTATAAAATAAAAAAAATTTATATTTATTTGCATGGGAGGTACAACATTACCCACTACGGCGGGTGGATTTAAAAATCGCCCAAATGGTATTCTAGGGATTAAAATGAGAAACATTGCCCAGGGAACCATACCTCTAAAATGAATTCTGACGTTCCTTAACAAATTTTGAAAACTCCCGCTTTACCTACTTAAAGTGGCCTCCCCCACCAATCGAGTTTAAATGTATAACTGACCCCCACATTCAGGCGTTTTTGAGATTTTTTCTGTATTTTAAAAGACTCAACATAAATCCTAAGAAATGAAATGCAAAAAAAACAATAAAGAAAAGAACGAATTTTAAAAGAAGAAACTGCAAAAAGAGGTTAAAAAACATTTAAACAAAATTTTTACATTGGAAAATGTAAATGCGATTTGAAGGCAGCAGTATGTACATGTGGATTGGTTCTAGAACGCCTCAAAGAGTTTGCGGACGATCAACATAATCCGAGAAGACTAACATTCGATGCATTTGTGATGAAGAGCAGGGAACAACGGTTATGTCATCAATACCAGAAATGCATTCCGATGATTCAACATACAAGCTGACACCTGTCACTTTGGCGATTTTTTTGCGTCCCTATAAATCGGCCCGCCCTAATGCCCACATATCCGATCCGAAGTGCTAAATCTTATTCAAATACTTTTAACAGAAGCAGTGATAAAGAAATGTTTGGCAACACTTTGGATATACTACTTATATACAACTACACAGCGTTGTGAAACTCTTGTGTTTTTGTGTTTTTCTGTCAAATTTGCAATTAACGAAGAAACTATCTTTTGGCGTGAGTGCTGAAGAAACACTTAAAGAATAAAGAACAAGTTTTCCCCGAATAATTGTGTTTGCTTTTATTACAACATTATAGTAGACACTATAAATGACCACCTACAGCGCCATCTGTTGAAAATTTTCAACTTTTCTTTTTTCCTAAACCCTCGCTTAGCAATTACGCACAAAATCGCAGAAGGTAGTATTCAATTTGGTCCCGTCGTTTTCAAGTATTAAGCATGCGAACAAACCATAATTTATTTATACACAGGGTGTCCGCCAGGAAGGTATACTACTTTGTTTGTATTTATCGATTATATGAGAGAGAATGGATTATGTATGGAATACAATATCAGCTAAATGCCCGCCTCTGTTAGCCACACAAATGCGAGCCATTTTGAGCACATTTTTCATTACATTCTCACAAATTTCAGGCGGTATTTCATTAATATCATCACGAATATTTGTTAGTTTGAGTTGCTCCAGCGTTTCTGGTTTGTTTGCATATCCCCACAAAAAGAAGTCCGGAGCAGTCATATCAGGCGACCGTGGAGACCAATCAACATCACCATTCCTTGAAATAATTTGTTGTGGAAAAAGGTCTCGCAGTAATTCCATTGTAATCCTGGCTGTATGCGCTGTGGCATCGTCTTGTTGAAACCACATGTAAGTCAAGCCCAAAGCATGCAGTTGTGGCGTTAAAAAGTTTTCAATCATATCACGATATCGTTCCCCATTGACAATTGCCGTTACGCCGTTTACAGTTTCAAAGAATTAAGGTCCAATGATGCCTTCTGACCAAATTGCACACTAGACTGTCACTTTAAATGGAGGCAAAGGTGACTGATGAATAATTTGAGGGTTTTCGATTACCCAGAACCGACTATTCTATTTATTCACATAACTGATAAAATGTTTTAAGGATTAAAGCACATTGGTTTACTAAATATTTTATCATAATAAATTTGCCACGTCTCTACTTCACGACTGCCAAATATGAACTGTCAAGTCTAATGTTTACTAAAATAGCGGCAAAACAAAGTAGTATACCTTCCCGGCGGGTACCCTGTATATATAAATTTAAGCTTGTATAACTGTAAAAAAACGCCAGATATTAGTTTCAGTACTACACTTAAATTGTTTATGTCTGGTAAAATGTGTTTAACATGTGATAGTTCGCCAAACCAATACGAAGGCAATACATTACTACAAACGTGAACAATAGTTTTAAGTTAATATTGCTTAACTACACAATGTTTATTGTTATTAAACTATAAATAAATAACGTTTAAAAAATAAATATTTAGAAATTATATTCAATCATTGTTTATTTTATTTTATTTTATTTTTTTAATTGTTTAACTGCAGTTTTAATTTTTTGTTTAACACACAACCTGTACAAATCAATAGACAATTAAATGCTCAAGCAAACTGGCGAAACAGATGAATATGACACAAATAAAAAACAAATTGATTATTAATCATTAAAAATTTTTTACTCGTAAATAACAATAACAAAAAATAAAAAAATAAATAATTATACTAAATTTTTTTTTAAATACATTTAAAATTTGATTAAATACTCTGGTATATGTTCTTAAAATATAAAGTGATCACATACTTTATTTACATTTTTTTTTTTAATTTGTATTTCGAAAAAAAGATGAAATTGCACTCAGTCTGTGGGTCGGTTTAATAAAGCAGAAGAAGACACAACTTCTGTACTTCCATCTGCATTCCATATACTTATAAAATGAATCAATGAAGAATGACAGTAATGGCAGCAATACATGTAAACACTGACAGTGTTGTAGGAAATGTTGAAAACATTTTGCACTTGTATGGCGGCTACGTTTTTACGCGAATAAAATATTATCAATTGAAATTGAAATTGAAATAAGAAGAGGAATTGAAATTGGGTTAATGAGTGTTCATTTAATTTATTTATTAAAATCACACTAAAAACAACAACAATACGAGTAAATATTCTTAAAAATGATTATTTTTCAGAAGAAAAAATTAACAATAATTTTTACATGTCTTGCATATAAATGAGTGTAAAAATATAATAAATAATTGAATGAATGAAATATAGAAAACGGGAGGAAGTATGACTAAATGTTTAAAAAAAAACCCAGTTCAAGTGTTTTATTGTTGTTCTTCATAAATTGCAGTCTTTGCGAAAAAATAAAAAGGAAAGAAAAAATTGTACACAATGTTGACATTGAAGTTATTAATAATGGAACGATGTTCGAATCATCATTTTATATCTATCCCTGAGTAGTTTTAGCCCTGTATGCGGTATTCATATCCTCAATCATAATAAATATCAATTTCTCTCATTGGTCTTGTTGTGATGCAGAATATAGTCGCTAACGACTAATTTGATGAGGCACGACTGGGAAGTTGTATTAAAAAGTATTGAAAATTCTGCTTAGATTCTAAACTTTAGGACATGTTAGGTGAAACAAGCCCTCAAGGAGGTCGTGATGTAGGAATTGCAAAAAGAAAAACATTGCGAGCAACCTAACGTCAGCAGGCTATATAGGCTTCCGAAACAAACATGTGTCTTTAAGGTGAATAATGTTTATGCGGAGAAATTTGCAAAGAGTGTGGGCTGCTTTATTCCACCTTTAATATGGAAGAGCAGTTACAGTTTTTGGCTGTCGTTTTTGAAAAGAGCGGTTTGAATGCTGGTCGAGATGTGCAGAGGGATTCTAATGAGTATAAAAGGTCGTGTTACTCTGCTTTGCGTTCCTGTACACTCTGATATTGAGAAAAACGAGGCGATCGACATTTTAGAACAAGAGGGGCTGTTATCCCACTTCTAATATGTATAGACCCCTACCCTAATGCTGGAGATCAGGCGATGTGTATGTCTTTCGTTTCTGAGAAGGGCGGCTTCATTCCTCTAATAAGCATAAACATAAGACACCCTAAAATTAAAGGAAACCAGGTGGTCGACATACTGGCTCAAGAGGGGCTGCTTTATCAATATGCACAGATTCTTACCCTAATGCTAGTGATCAGCCAATGTTTATGGCTGTTGTTTCTGAGAAGGGCAGAATGTAGGTTGAAGTGAACATAGCCATCCTATAAAAGACAGAAGACCGACACTCTGATGAAACTTTTTTAAGGAATTATTTCCCGGTGAACACCGGCCAGACTTATCGGGATAGCCGGCAACACAACATGCAGTAGCTGTTGAGTAAACGATAGGGAAAAATCGGTAGCTCATCTGCTAAGGGCTTAGCGGGTGCAGTTTCCGAACATTTTTGGCAGGATATATGATACTTGATCGCCGAAAATTAAGGAACTTTCTGAGCTAAGAATTTTTTTTTGGAGGAGGCTAAACTCGCAAAGTTATCACTCAAACCAACGAGGAAAAAGAATAATCATGATTTTGTGGACCCATTTTTCTTTAATTTAGGTTAGGTGAGGATTAGCGGTTGCCCGCGGCACTTCTCACTTACATTAAATGAGTAGATCACGCTATGTTATCATATATTACCATCCTGCAAATGTCCTACATTACCTTCTCACTTTCCTTCAGTCATCCTGTTGATGTAATGAAGACTTGGATCTCATCATCATCGAATGTTTCTCATTATTGCAGTTTACATATCATTCACGAGCTGATGGACCATGAGCACATTTAGGTTTGTATGGGAATTCAAATTTCTTGAATCCATGGAGCATTTATTATCAATCACGTTATTTCCGTTCAATGTTTGAAGCTGAATAGGTTTTGAAACTTGTTATACTCTTTGTTCAAAATTTGGACCAAATTTGCTCTTACTTTTCGAGGTCAGGTGCTTATACATTTGATTTATGAAAGTTTTGCCTTTGGTTCGTCTTCGTTAAAGCGTGATCATTATAATTAAATTAACAATTTATTCCAACTCCCGATGTCCGGTTGTCTGAGATGTACGAGGGCTGATCATACGCTTAAATTGGCACCAGGAGCAGAGCAGACATAAAGAACTCTGTTTCTTCAGACACTTGGTTTTAATTTAGGCCAATATTTCAGCAATTTCGGTTTGTAGCCAATGCTGCCTGAAGTTTAGATAGTCGTTAGTAGGTAGCGGCTTTTATAGCCAGTTAAGGCAGCCTAAAAAATACGTTTTGGTGTATATTACAGTCTAGACGCATTGTATTACAAAAACCTATATAAGCCTTGGATGCTCAAGGAGTTAATGTAACTGTAATGTGACACACTTTATCACTATAAACAAAATGACTTATACATTAGAATGGTCCCTATTTTCCAAAATCAAAATTTTTTAATGGGGATCCTCTTTAATTGTTCTTCCATATGGCATGTGTTCAAATTAAGATATCTATTCAAAATTTTCGCAGAATAGACAATGTAAGAGGGTCCCCATTGAAAAATGAAAAAAAAAAATTTTTTTCATATAAGGACCAGTCTATTATACATACATACATATGTACCATATGTACTTATTCCCAGAATTTATAAAATTACATCTTTTTTCATATACGTTCAGATTTCGCTTGGGCCATTCTTTCATTCTCATATCTACAGTCTCTACTTTGAACGGCCCTGGTTATAAATTAAATTGACAACATTACGCTGTGTTTTGCAAATTAGCAACAGGACCCTGGTTGTTGTCGCAACATTACCCCTTAGCAGACAAAAACTTGCCAATAAAAACCGAGTTTATTTGAAACCTTAAATGTGTATTAATATTTTCCCTAAAAAATTCTAATAAAAATATTAAGAAATGAGATCATGTTGCAAAAATATTCACAATCTTCAAAATAACAACAACAAAAAAGAAAACAATAACAACAAACACAAAAAGCAAACGTATAAAAAGATATTTTAGATAAAAAACAGAACCAACCATAAACGAAGAAGTATCACAAGCTCAAATACCAAATAATCTAAATAGAACGAACCGTAGAACCATGGAGAGAGAAAAAAAATCAAATAAAAATTAGAATTTGCATAGTGAAGCTTAAGAACCCAAGCATTTTTCTATTGCTTTCTATGATGTTGTTGTTGTTGTTATTGTTGCTGTTGTTTTCTAAATAAATGAAGATAAAAAAATTAATTCCACTAATATTTCATTTTCATAAAACGAGAACAAAAAAAAAGTTGCAAAAAAACTACAAGAACCATTGCAAATATCATTAGTAAAGGCATTCACTAGAATTTTGTACTAAATTCCAGAAAAATTTGATCTGATAATAGGAAAAAAATATCAAAATATTAAATGGGCTGTGGGTAATTAATAAAAATGATTCGATAAAAAATATCCGAATAAAAATTCAACTACAACGGAAAATAATTACAAATAATCAATAAGAAATAGATACAGTTTTGGTAAAAATAAAAAGTAAAAATTCTCCATATAAAAGTGATTTTTTTTTTAATAAATATTTTGTTTTATAAATATTCATCTGGAAGCCAGAAGCGTTTGTTGTCTTTTTGTCATTTTGTGAAATGATTTCTCGCTGTATATGTTGTTGTTATTGCTGCTGCTGTTCCTGTTTTTAATATCGATAACACCACCCATACAATGTTGGTATAACACAGCTTTAAGAAAAAAGAAAATAAATAAAAACGAATCAAATATATTTTTGGTTTAAACCGACTCTTTGGTTCTCTATACAGAAGAGTACAGACACATGAGCAGTAGAAACTTTAGAAATTATAAGAAGACTAGTAGAGCTGCAAAACAATCGATAGTGTACTATCGATAGTTTTGTTTCTGGCTGACCATCGATACTATCGTCAAATTCTATGAGAAAATACGGAGGCCACTAAAGTTAGTCAAAGTCACATTTGCAAAAATTTGTTCAATGTAGGTTGTCAGCCGTATAGTTACATAGGGACATAGCATCGTCCTGTTGAAACCAAATGTTGCTAATATCCTCCTCTTCAATTTTTGTGAACAAAAATTCGTTCAACATGGCCCGATAACGATCGCCATTGACTATAACGGTCACTCCTTGCTGATTTTCGAAGCAAAATGGCACAATTATGCCTCTGCACCAAAATCCGCACCAAACAGTAACTCGTCGGGTGTATCGGCTTTTCAATGTATGCGTGCAGGTTTTCTGTGCCCCAAATGCGACAATTTTGCTTGTTTACATACCCGCTAAGATCAAAATGAGCTTCATCTGAACACATAGCACACATTCTGCAACATTACCATGATTTTCAAAGTAATGTCGCAATATTTCCCAGCGTTGTTCAAGCGTATACACAACCATATCCGTTCAGCGGAAAGATAAAACTAATTATCTGTCAAATCAGACATGAGCTAAGTGTTACCATTCACGAAATAAGCACTAGTTTAAAACAAAAACGTTAGTTGGCGAACCCGATATAGGGTGAAGTTGTTTGTACGGCTGATTGCTATCGAAAGTTTTTCTTGCGTGTTTCTTCTGTGTTTGGTTTAAATTAAAAATCCTTTATTCAACACAGTTTTGTGCGCCACTGCTAGTAATCTTTTTACAGGAAATAACGATTTTTATTCTGAATTACACTGTCTGTTTACAACTTTGTAAGCAATAACAATTACTCGACCACTTAGCTTTCTTTGCTGAGTTAGCTCCAACAAAACTGGTTTTTACTTCACTACTAGCTTCACGAGTTTACTCCTTATAAACTCTCTTCACACCAATAGCACTTTCGTTGAGTTAACTTTACTTAAAAACTGATCGTTGTTCGCATCGATTTGCTTTTTATATGGCTGAGTAAACAATACATCGAAAGCTCTCGAACTTCTCGATATTTCAGGTGGATTCCATTTCTTTCTTTTAATTTATTTTTAGTTCTTTTGTAGCCATGCGTATGTAAACATCTACCTCTTTCAGCTCTTAGTATTTGTTGTTGCTTGTTTATTGTCTGTTACTTGTTTTCTTTGCTGCATAATTATTGCTGTTGCCGTGTTATTTTGATTTACTTTATCTCTGCTAATGTTTGTTGTTGTAGATTTGGTTATTTGTAAACAGCAGGTATAGTTATTCTTGCAGCTTTTGTTTATTTATTTTAGCGATGTAACAAACGCAGGGGTGCCCAACCTTATTTTCGTAACAATATTTATAATTATGCCTAAATATTCAATGTTTATAATTGAAAAACGTCCACAAAGCGAATTATTTGAAAATGAAAATGTTCGACAAAATAATATTAATTTATGTGAAATCAACTGAGTACTGAACTACTAAACTAAGTGAACGACCTAGTTCATTTAAATGAGCTGAACTAAAAAGTGCAATCTCTGAAAAGTGCTAAAGAACCCAAGTCTAATGTGTCACTGTCAGATTCGCTTTGTAGTCTAGACTCTTGACTTAACTTGTTTTTTTAATTTTGTCTGGAAATGCGATTGCAGGAAAAGGATTACACTATCGAGATATGTTAAGAACTTAATTTTGATCGATTATTGTTCATATGGATATCACTAGTTTCAATAGAATGGTGCTACATATCACACAGCCATTGTAGCAATGAAATTATTTTTATTATATATTTATTTTGGTCTATGGATTATTAACGCCATGTTCGCACGACAACGTTTTTCGTAATTCACTCTCATTCCATCCTCAATTATGAGCCGAATTATATATGTAATTGCGAAACACCAGATTGTAAACAATTCATTTTCAATTACCCTGTAAATTACTACAAGACCAATGTGATTTCTAATTTTTATAAGGTATTTGTCTAGGCTAATTGTGTTTATTTGATTTACCAACCTTTTTTCGATTTTTTAAGCACATTTTGCCATACCCGAAAATAACAAAACAACAAACAAAAATACAAGAAAAAGAAGAACTGAGCACGGAGGTAATTCGTATAAGTTATTCAAACAGCGAACAAAGTAATTCGAAGTTTCGTCAGAACATTATATTAAGTAATTCTTCTAATTGTCTCCCCTATCATTCTACTTAACAACATTGTATTACATTTTGGTGGAACTATGTTAGATAGATAGAGTCTATACTGAGCCAATAGGATCAATTACAGCCTTAAAACTCTAACTTTGTGACATGATTTTGGTAAATTGTAATTGAAATTTTTGATACAGAAATCGTCATCTGTAGCCGTGGTCGTGTGGTGGACATTTTATAGTATGCACGATGCGACAAAAATTTAAATATCTGAGAAATAATACTAATTTTCTGATAGACGCTGTCGAGTGGAACAAGGATCTGTTTTTGTGAAATTTCAAAACACGTTCAAGATCTGGAATTATGGATAAAAACTCGACAGCTGATATATAGTATTACTCGGTTTTAGGTTTTTCGGAATTAGAAAGAAGAGAAACAGTCCTTTAAGTTGCTTTACTAAAAAATTTTAATCGGGTAATATCCAGCAAAGTTATTAGCTTATAAGTGCATGAAGGTCCGAAAAAACGATTTTTTATCCGTAACTCGAGATTTTGGAGGTGTTTAGACAATTTCAAAAACAGATCCTTGTTCCACTCGACAGCGTCTATCATAAAATTAGTATTACTAGCCAGGTATTTTATGACAAGCCTCGACTCTTTCCAATACAATACCGTTTTGGGTAAAATGTTTTATTTTGTTGTAAATAACAAGTTGAAAAATGCTTAAAAAAATTAGTTTTTAGTTCCATGCTTACTTTTTTTTTCTAAAGCTTACCCAACAAATTTCCAATTTTTCAATTTTAGTACTTTTGTTGGCGTAGGGTAAAAATAATTATATTTATGTATACAAACATACATATATCAACAACAACCACAAATGTAATCGATATTTGTGATATTTTATTTTTATTTTTTTAATTTTATTTTTTATTTCATTCTTTTGCTATATTTTGTTTACTTTACCGTGCGTATATGCGTAAGTGTTCTTGCTGATTTTGCAAACATCTATTCATGATCTACAAATGAGTAATCAATTTTATCTTATTTTGTCGTTGTTGTTAGTGCTGCTGTCGACGCCACTGTTCTTGATTGTTGACACTCTCAATAGGCAGGCAGGGAGGGCATCAGCAACAAATACAAAAACATCAACAGTTGGTTCTAAAGAAGAAATCAAAACAAAAGCATTATAAAAATTATATTATTCACCTCTCTCTTAATTTCCCTCTTTGCCCTTTTTATTTTTGACTACTTGTAATTAGAGCAACTACAGCAATAGTAACAACGCATTTAACAATGACGACGTTTGTGGTAACATTAATAGAAGGCGTCATATCACCACAATTCTACAAAAAATTGAAAATTTGCTGAATTCGTTGGTTGGTGATCGTTTATCGTAGTAGTCGTCGTTCTCTATTTGTAAAATATTTACAATATTTTTGTTTGTATGTCGTCATTGGCCAATATTATACGTGTGATTGTTGTTGTTACAAACAATTCATATGATTCAAAGTTCAACATAATAATAATTCGGGAAATTGCAGTTGTTTTAATTAATATTATTATTGTTGTTGTTGTCATTGTCGTTTCTTGTCAATTGTTTCAATTATTGAGTACTTGTGGTTGATTTTTCTGCTTGATTTTAGAGTGTGCCAAACTAGTGGTATAAATTACACCCATACACACATACTCACCACACACACATACACGCACACACAGGTGTATATGTTTAAAGAGATTTTATGGCAGAGCTGCACATATGATATTCTTTGTAAAAGAGCAGCCATTAATTGTTTACTGTAGACATTGCAAAAAAATGAGTAAGTAATTGCACTCACCTACACATAGATAGTTTATGCGAGATATACTTATTTAATAATGGTTGCCATTTTCAAGTTTAATTAATAGTTAAGGAGAAATAAAAAGAATTTTCTTGCCAATTGCAGTTTTAGTGAATAAAAAAACAAAATTATTTGTGTAATAAAAATGTCATTAAATTAATTATCATCTTTTATTCAGGCGTATTAATCGATTCGCTAAGTTATCACAAAATTTTGGTAAATAAACATATTTTTATGATGCCATTATTAAGAAAATATTTTTATTACGCTTTTTTTAAATGATACGAAATAATATTTTATGACTCAATTGGTTCAATAACTTTTCGTTAATTACTTGATTTGAATATTAAAAAGAATTATTATTTTTAATTGAAAGTACCATGTATAAGCTTATGGAACAGTAGTCCCCTTTATAATTATACGTGTTTGTATATGTTTATACGAAACGTCGAATTGCTTTGTGCGCTGTTTGAATTACTTATAGAAATTACTTAGTTCACATTGCATCATTATACTTTGTTTTGATTGTTCTCGTTGTTTGTCTTTTTAATCTTAATTATTGCGTTGTTACTTGCCACTAAATTGTGTTTTTGAAAACAAAACCACGATGTTAGGAAACTAAATAAATGCATTCAGCATGAACAAACACTCGATATACAGAGGTATAGGGTAATTGAAAATGAATTATAATAAATGTTGGTGTATCTTTTTGTATAGGGAATTATGTAATTCGACTCATAATTATGATTGAAAGAGCGAATTACGAAATAACGTTGACGTGTGAATATGTGCCTCTGTAGTGTGGTAGGTAAGACAGCCGGCTACCAATTAGGAGGTGTTGGGTTCAAGTCCAAGCTAGACCATCTAACAATTTTCAGCAGCGGCATCATTTCATAACATTAGCTATGAAATGGTTATGTGTACGCTATAAAAAACTTCTCTAACTAACGCATCTGTCGTTCGAAGCCGGCATTAAACTATAAGTCAATGAGAATCGGGTGTAGTTTTTGAATGTGGTAGTGTGTGTGTATGAGCACTGCATAAGTTACTTGCAGAATAAATACATAATTTATATCATTCCTCGTTTTAGTGCATGAAAATATACAAACTTACACTTTCTTCTCCACACCACCGAAGTGTTATAATATCCAGACGGAAATCGAAATTTATAATTATAGTTTATTATGGCAATTTTCTTATTTTAAGCCACTTATTAAAAATATTTTATCAACTACAAAGGCTAATAAAAATACTATACACTATTTTGACTTTGTAGGGGCGCTACCAATCTTTTTATCACACTATTATTCATACAAATTCTCTACAATTAATTATGAAATTCAAAAATACAAAACCTAGCGCTTGGCAATCCTTAGGAATTTATTACATTTTGTTTACAAATCGATTGTTGAGAGTAAAACTAAGTGCAAGTGCACTCTCCCATTGCTCACGATGAGGCATGTAATAATAAAAAGCCGGCTAATTAAGCATTGATATAACGGAATTTAGAAAACTTAATTTAAAGGGAAAGAACCAAATTGATAACTTCACTTAAAAAAACAAAAAATATTTATGTTTTTGTAGTGATAAAATGATAACATTTTTTTTAAAAAGTATTTGTTTAACAAAAAATTTATTTACCATTGTTTTATTGGTAAACAAAAAAGTATAAAATGCGAAATTCTCTTAATAATGGATCATTTGTTACTCTTTCATTGTAATTGTTATAAGTGAGTGAGTGTGTGTAGCTGTGTTAACATTCTCTTTAATAATTTCAAGTGTTTTTTTCTTTGTTTGCCTGTTGCTCTGCTTAACCCCCCAATCAAACGTTGGCGTCGCTGCCAACCGTATTAAACTGTTTCTTTTTAGACACGCGATAGAATACATTGTCAGCAGGTTTTGTGGGAATGCGAATTTCTTTGTGAATTCAGTTGATATCGAGTCGCGATCGCGAAATATCATAAACAGTTGAATTGTACGCAAAATTGAGAATTGAAAGGAACTGCTTAAAATTATTTCAGAAAAAGGACATTATTATTCAAAAATAATAATATTTGTCTTGTTGTTGTTTTCTTTTTGTAAAGAGTCATTAAATACACGGGCTATTTATTAATTGCAATAAAATATTATTAAAAGTAATTATTTTTTAATTTTTAAAATTTCTATTTTGAAAAATCCTTTGGTTTTTATTGAATGATGGACTTTGATGACAATTTAAAATATTTGTACTTTTTATTAGTTTGAAAGTGGTTGATGGTTTAATTGTGCAACAAAAATATTATATTGCAACACAATTAAAAGAAATATATATTTAATAAAAATGCTTTTTTAAAGAAAGTGCTGATGTTTCTAGAGTGGCTGTAAACATTTTGAAAATTTCGCAACTTAAAGGTGGCAAGTTGAAGTTTATTCAAAGCAAACATAAACAAAATTATGGAAATAAACTGCAATAATTATTAAGTTATAAAATAATACTCGGATAAGCGTAATTTTGTTTTATTTCAATATTTAAAGAAAGTAGTTATTAAATCATAAAAATACAAATTTTTGTTAAAAACATCAAAATTAAAACAAAGCTATTCATTCACTTAAAAAAAATTTTGTTTTGATTTTTAAGCTGATTCATGAAAAAAAGAAATTACAAAAAATTATTTTATTTAAAAAATTAAAACAAAAATTTACAAATTTTTTTGAATTTATAGGTCATTAGTTTTAATCATAAACATTTGATTAATTTTTAATTTAATTTTTTGTTTTTTTGATTTGTTTTTAATGTTAATATACAAATTTATAACTGTTAGCAAAGGACAGCTTGTGACAACAAATTCCTTTTTTATAAAATGGGAGTGGCATTCAAAAACTAGCTCACTAAACTGAACTAGCTTATGATTATATATCCGCAGATCACTTCTGCGGGTTTTGTTTTTTTTATTGAATTGTTTAGTTCAACCATTTGTTTATCAAACTAAGCTATTTAAGGATTATAATTATGCACATGTTCGTAAATGCATCTCAGCACTGTATCATGCTTTAAAACAACCTGAATTCCCTATTTTACTCCAAAATTTTTTTGTGCAAATAAAAGGTAGTGCTGCTGTCAATTTGTATGCATTAAAAGTGCTTAACTTTATTTTCTGTGTTATAAGTTTGCCCAGGCTCTATTGCTTTCATGCAGCTTAACTTTTAGCTTGATTTTTTTTAATCTTTCAGTTCAACTGTTAGTTCATTGAACTATATTAGCCTGCGATTATAGTTCATTAGGTTATTTTTTCTATTTGTTTGCATTTTTCAGTTCAGCCGCCTGGCTTGACTAAAATTTGGATATATCAGTCGATCAGTTCCTGCTTTTTACAACAATATAGAATATTGTATAGAATATTGTATTTTATTTATGGTCCGATTTTGGCAAAATTTCGGTTTAAATCTTTTTTTCTTTTGCAGAAATTAAATAATATTATGGAGATAAAGTAATATTATCCAAGTCAATCTCTATAATCTAATTATCTAATTACCACACACTACCTTCCTGCTTTATTGCGACATCGTCGCTAACAACTACTCCACGACTATATCAGTCTCTGCGGTTAATTAACTTTGGTAGTAAATGAATGTACAAAGCATACAGCTACTCGGAATTATCGAACAGCGGATATCACTATCTTATGCTTTAAATACATAGACAACAGCAGGCAGCAAGTTGTTACGGGCATCATTTGCTGCTATGCTATCGCTGCTTCTTATTCGTTCGTTGTCATCTGTTTTATTTGTCATAAACATATTTGCTACAGAAAAATATTTTTCAATGGTAAAGCTCAAGCTTTTAAAATTCACCAAAACAATATGAAATATTACTCAAAAATATAAAAATTTATGAAATCATATGTTTAAAACTTTTCAATTATTAACATAAATGTTGTTTTTTTTTTTAAAATTTATATTGTATTGGTATCACAAATTTTTGTTTTGCTGCCTAAAATATAGAAATTATTTTATGTTTAGCAGCAGCAGCAAAGATTGTTGTCTGGTCTTTTGCTGTGTAGCCCTTAAAACAATTGCTTTCATATAAACGTGTTATGTATTCTAATTTTGATATTTTGCTGCCTGCTGCTTGCTGTCGGTTATGTGTTTAATGCTTTAAGCGTAATTCATATCCACTGAGAATTAAGTAATCGATTTAACCCGATTTTTCAATACCAACTGTAATGATAACTATGGTTTATTTGTTCATATTGGATTCACCCTGAAAAAGAGCCAACTGCTTTACATAACTGAGGTACTTGGTCGGAATCATTCTGTGACATTTCGATAGATCAAATTTTAGGTTAAAAATAACTTTCTTAGTTAAGGGTGAATGCTCTTAAAAGAAGACCACTGAAGAGGTTTGTTTCACAATCTCCTTCCTGTAGTCCCTGAGCTCAATAAGAGTGAACTTACAGTATTAAAGGGCCTATTTACTCTCTAGAGATTTCTGTGCCACTCTATATAATGTAGAAAATCGAACCATACGGAATGTCATATGGAATGTTTAGCTTTCCTGAGCGTTTTTGTTGCACTATTCGTATTTTAATTGAATCTTTTTTATCTGCTCTTATATGTACAATTAACAGTTAAGAGTATCGTTTTAATAAGCTTGACCAGAGCCAGGGTCCTAATTTGTTTATCTTATTAAAAAAAAATATATACGAATATAATATTTAAAATATTTCTTATATTATAGTTATTTTATAATTTATTTAAATGTTTTGTTTCCACTGTTAGTCGATGTTTCTTCTTTGAATTTATTTTAGTTATTTATCTTTAACAAATTTAATTCAATTAATTCATATATATATTGAATCGTAAATAAAATACTTTCTCACATTTAGTTCATACATACTTATATATATTAAAGAGCTTAAGCATCTGAAATCATAAAATTTATTATAAGAAATTATTCAGAAAAAACAAAAACATTGTTGGCATCTAAAATTCGAAATATGACAAATGTCACTGTCATGTCATTAATTTGGTAATGACTCAATTTTTGTTTGTTTTTTTTTTTTTTAATATGCTTTTCCTAATAATTTAATTTCAAAAGTAAAAGTTGTGAAAATAAGTCAGAGATGCCAAATATTTAAAATTTTTTTCGAAATATTTTGCAAACAAAATAAATCAAATTACACAGAGAATGAGAAGTTCTGCTATAAGATAAAGGGTCCGCCTAATAATTTTCTTTTGAAAATGCTATAAAAAAACTACTGAATTTTACTCAAATTTCTTTTTTTATTTGAAAGTAATAATTTCATTCAAATGGCTGCCTCGGCTGGCCATGCAGTAGCCTATACGATCCGTCCAATTTTTAAGCACATTATCGATTGTGTGCAGCTGTATTTCACCAATGGCTTCATGAATATTGTCCTCTAAAGCGTCAATTGTCTCTGGCTTGTTGGCGTAACACTTATCTTTGACGGCACCCCACAAATAATAGTCCAACGGTGTCAAATCGCAGCTTCGAGGTGGCCAAACGACATCAGCTCTGTGGCTGATAATGCGATCTTCAAAAACAGGGTGCAAAACATCGAGTGTAGCTTCGGCTGTGTGGCACGTAGCGCCATCCTATTGAAAGCAAATGTTGCTAATATCCTCCTCTTCAATTTTTGTGAACAAAAATTCGTTCAACATGGCTCGATAACGTTCGTCATTGACTCTAAAGGCCACTCCTTGCTCATTTTCGAAGAAAAATGGCCCAATTATGCCTCTGGACCAAAATCCCCACCAAACAGTGACTCGTCTTGGGTGTATCGGCTTTTCAATGCATGCGTGCGGGTTTTCTGTGCCCCAAATGCAACAATTTGGCTTGTTTACATACCCGCCAAGATCAAAATGAGCTTCATCTGAAAAGAAGTTTTTTTTTTTTGGCAAAATCGGCATCTTCTGTAAGTCGATCGCAGGACCACTTAGCGAAGTTGTTCAAGCGTATACATAACCATATTCGTTCAGCGGAAGGATACAACTAATTATCTGTCAAATCATACATGAGCTAAGTGTTACCATTTACGAAATAATCACTAGTTGAAAAAAAAACGTTAGATGGCGGACCCTATATTTTAGCACAATCGTAAGAAAGTAAAAAGAAATAAAATTTTAGTTGAAATAAAATTTTTGTTTTTTTTTTTTTGCTTTTCTGTTGACCTATTAGTGAAAGATAATAAATTTTTTTTGGAAAACGTATGTACAAGTTAATCCATTTGGTCTTACGTCTATAAATTTAAAGAGAATTTTTTATTGTGCATTTCAATAAAAAATACATATTTTTTTATTTTCTTTTAAATAAATTGGGGCATCATATTAATATACGCATTCATATAAAGGGTGTATTTTGTAATTTTAAATTGCGGAAAAATTCAACAAAAACTAAATTTTTGCTCAAGAAAGTGTATTTTACTCGAAAGAATGGAAAGCATTTACATTTGAAAATAACTTCGAGCTTAAGACCACCGCGGTTGTTCTTAACAAAAAACATTTTAAACATCCAATTTGTGCCACTTTTGCGAGCACTGCTAACCATTTAGCTGAGATCACATGACTGTCGTAATGCTCAATTATTGGTACGGCAATCATGTGACCGCCCAATAAGTAATAACGCGGCAACAAAAATATTAAAAATGTGCCAATATTTTTGTGTTCTTGTGCGGCAATCCAAACTGACAATACGTACCAATATTTACATTATAAAATTTATTTTCGCATAATAAATTGGATTATTCTGATATTTTACGACAATAAAGCATAATAGAAATTGTATCATATTGGTACATTTACGACAATCGTGTGATCCTAGCTTTTGTCATGAATAATACAAACAATTAAGTGGTTGCTGGTTTATCAGCATAAACCAACGATTATTTCCAATGGGAAATAATAATTTCATATCGCATGATTTCGAAGGCCAATTGACAGGCTGATTTTGCGCAATAAACTTATCGTCATATTTTGATTTTAATAATTCTATAGTTGCGGTCGCCTTATGACACATTGCACCATCTTGTTACAAGCTCATCTTTACAGGATTAAAATCATTATCCACAATTTCGAACAAAAAATCATTGCTCATTGTTCTATTATGATCTACATTGATCATTATATGAGCTCCTTATTACAATGATGCCACCAGCATGTAAACACCACTTAATGGCGAATTTTTCTGGTTGTGATGGTGTCTTTAGCATCTGTTGTGGACTGGTTTCACTCCATATGAGGCAATTTTGTTTGTTATCAATATCGTTAAGCTAGAAATGAGCCTCTTCGCTGAACACAATTTTGTCGCCTGGATTTTTAAATTAAAGCGGGATAATTTATTAGCGTTGTACAAGCGTCAGTCTATTCATGATGACCATTCAGAGTGTACTCAGCACAAATAACATAAAGTTAGCGCACTATGACTGTTCGTTTGACAGTTAATCATTTTGTAATTTCACCCTCTAGTAGGACAGATTTTCCAATTGGCTTGTACATTTGGGCTGTACCGCTTGTAGCGCGGTGAGATTATCGCCCTCTTGAGTATGGAAGGCTAGGGCATATGGCCATGTTAGCATTCTCGGTTAACCCTCAGTAGAACTACCTTCTACTTCCGATTACTTCTCTCTGGAACTCAACTTTATCCGAAAATTCTATTACTATCTGATTACGGTACTCAAGGAAGCGTCTGTATTTGCGTGTATAGCGGCCATCTTTGCCCTTAAATAACACAGCATCGTCTCTCGTTTGAGGAGAGAGTGCAATAACTCATTATTTATTCTTAGTTTTTCTTCTGACCCTCGTTTGAATTTCGGAATAACGGGATTTTTCTGGGAGCAAGCGGACAAGTAGGCCTGCATGGAATCGGCGTCAGATGGACAAAAGTCGGCTTTGGTGGCATCGCCCAGAGGATCTCTAAAGACGGCTATTTTTGACTTATATCTGGATTGGCCTGAGTATGATGTGAGGCTGTTGTATATTCGTTTTCTTCTTAAAGGTTTTGACTACATTTAATGTGTTGTATGTGTTGCCGTTTAACTCTACCCCGCCTTTTTCTGCCATTTCTGCTGATTCTATCAAATTTAGGGCGCTTTTCAAAGTTAACTTAAAGTTACTTTCTCTAACAGCCTGCTCTGAATCAATTGGTTTTTTAGTCCAAATACAAACTGGGACCGTAATGCTTTTTCCATATATGGACCAAAGTTACAGGTTGCTGTCATGTGTTTCAATGCAACCATGTATTCTGAGCAAGACTCCTCTTTTTCTGCAAGTGAAACCTATAATTTTTTAGGATTTTATTCGGCCTTGGATGAAAATACTCCTCCAGCACAGCTGTAGTATCATTGAACGAAATCTCTTCTGGCACCTTTGGTAAGACTTTGTCACATAACGTGTTATAAACTTTTGCGACCATATAGTGTAGTAGATACTTCTGCTTGTCAACACCTTCACCGCTTGCAATTTTTATAGCCGTCTGCAATCTTTGCACCCAACGCTTCCACGATGTGATCTGTTGATCAAACGCTTCAAAAGCGAACTAAACCCCAGAAGCCATGTTAGATTTTTTAAAAACCGGACTTGAACAATCGATTTAATATATCATTCTTTTCTTCGCCAGTCCTATGATTACTGAGTAGCAAAATTATTCCAACGGAACCTTTTCGTATTTCCCGTGTTTAGGCCTACTTGATGTTTATACCTCAGAACTACACAGAATACAGTTTTCTGAACTAAGTTCAGTTTAGTTTTGTATCGAATACAGATAAGTAATTCAAATTTTACCGAATTATTACTTTTAAATATAAAATGTTTTTTATTTTAAATTTAAATTTAATTTTAATATAAAAAATTTTTAATTGTGCCTTAAGTCGACTTAAGTAGTTCTACAGTATAGCTGGGAATATATAACCGGCAAATTTTGAAATTTGATTTTTATTCTTTATTGTCTTTGCTTTACTTTATAAAATTTGTGAAAAATCTTTTAATTTCTTTTTTTAAGTTTTTTTTTCTAATTTTTTTTTTTTAGTTTTTTAATGCTTAACGCAATGAATGACTCACACAAAATTCTCTTCTAATTTATGAGTTGAAATCATGAAAAAATAAAAAATAAAGAAAACTTGGCTTAAATGGGCATAAATTTCAAAACAAAATGTCATAAAAAGTTTAATGACTTTTCGTCTTTACACACTACTAAATAGAAACTTAAAATAAAGACATTTTTATAAGCGAAAAAAGACCCATCACACCCCCAGTGGTTTAATGGATGGACTGTTTGCTTAACTGAATAAATGTTTGCGCTTATGTTTGGCATTGTTCTGCCAATATTATTTATTATACAAAAACGAAACTAAAAACTAAACTAAAAAATAATAATAAAACTAAAAAGAATAGTATCTTAAGTTTAAGCGATTTTTCCCGAAATAAATCTTAAACAAAAAGCGAACACAACAAATGTTTTTCATTGTTTCTTAGTTTTGTGGCTAAAAAGTATGACGATACGTTAACAACAACCCAACAAACAACACCTGTAAACAAAACAAAAAATTTAAATAAAAAAATAAAAAAAATTTTGCAAACAATTTCGGCGAAGCATTAAAGGAAAGAAGAGGAAAATACTGATCGCGTTGTTTAATTTTCTTTTGTTTTTCTCATGATTTTGCTACTCAACTACGTAGTTTGCGAAAAGTATACATAAATGAAGTGGGGCGAAGGTATAAATGAAAAAGTAAAAAAATCAACAAAGTATGCCTATTGAAAGTGGGTTAACATTAAAAAAAAACATATTTCCCAACTAAACACCCACTATGTTGCATTTTAATACTTAAGAAAAGTTAAGATGATCTAAGAACAATTTAAATAATTTTATTTTTTTTTTGTTAATTTTTATTGTCAATTAATTGCAGTGCAAATATAAAATGAGAAAACTTGAAAATCACATTCCTACCTATGTGCACATACCCTATATTTGAACTTGAGATATCTTGTCAATAATTAAAATATCGTTTATTTGTGTGTTTTTATGATGATTGACAGGAAATTTTCAAACATTGAAAAATAATCACTTTGGCTATTATTGTCTTTTTTCTCTGCTTAATTATTGACACTTTGAGGTTAACGGGACATTGTGTAGTTGAAAAATATTTAAGAATATTTTTATTTTTTTGCATAATTTAAGGGTTAATAAGGAATAATTACCAAAGTCACTTAATGTCTTGCCTTGAATAGGCGTTCATTGCATATATTTACACATGCACATAACATCTATAGTAGTCCTATATGCTTAGTATTATAAGACAATTAAAACAACAGTTCATTGTTGGGATCTTCAATGTACTAAGATTGTATTATACTTGACCGACTTCTTAACAAGTTATTGTTTTATGATAACGATTTTTCATTATGAGCTCTTATGGTGCCCAGATTCATGAATAAATCATTTATTTGTGCTTCGTTTCATATAAATCTTCATTTTGATAGCATTTACGAGGAAATCAAAAGTTTCTATAAGAGCATGTACGCTTAAACGGGATTGACTTCAAGTACAAGACTAGAAGTAATAGGTTTCATCATTAAACAGTACAAAGTCAATCTAACAATCATGTTGCAATCAAACCTTTAAGGTTTATAAAGACAACATATAGGCGACCTAGTACTAAGCATAAGCTTTCTCAATAACATTCATTGAAGAGCCCTAAATTATATAGAGACTAAGTTCCCTAATTATGAAATGTAATAATGGGCCACTGAGTTGTCTTTAAATATAAGTTTTTCTTGGATTATCCGTATTATATATTATTTATATTAAAACCCGTAAATTCCATGAAAGAACATGAGGACTTCTCTCAGTCAATGAGCTGTACCCGATTCTCTTTTTAAACTCATTGAAAAGGATCTACAGGTAAACGCCGGCTCCAAACGGCAAATGCTTTTAGATAAGTTTTCAATGGTAGTAATACTCATAACCAGTTAGTAGCTAATGTTATGAGGTGATACCGCTGTCGAAAAAAATGTTTTCCTTTTTTTAAGATGGTCTGGCCTGGTATTAAACCGAAGACCTTCTGGTTGGTAGGTGGGTGTCTTACCTACCATAGTATAAAATTGTATAATAAGCATCATGTAGTGTAGTTGTAAGTCCTCTTGATTCTAGACGGCGCAACTAACTTCACCTATTAACATAGCTTAACCTAACCTAATTCAGTTTGCAAATTTTGTCTAAATCTACGTATATAAAAAAGTTGCCCTGTGTTCGTCATTTTATAACTCGAGAAACACTAAACCGATTTAGAAAGCAATATATGCGTTGGTTTTGGTTCAACTGGGCGTTGCCACGCCCATATAAAATTTATATATATATATATATATATATATATATATATATATATATATATATACATGTGTCTATATCTTTAAAATGGTAATAGTGAGAGTTTCTAAATTTGGCCCAAATAACATTTGGGTCAATACAAACCATCAGTCAAAAAATGGGTGGAATTGAATAAGTGGAAGTGGTAGCTCCCATACAAGGAAAATATTTATTTTTGTATATCTTTGGAACGGTAATAGTTTAAGGTTCTGATTTTGGTCTATATAGGTTCGTAGTCAATCCACATCATCAGCCGAAATACGGGCGAACTGGGTGTAGCACCTCCCATACAAAGTAAATATTTATTTTTGTATATCTAGAGATCGGTTGGAATAGCAGTTTCTGAACTTGGTCTATATTTGTATAGTCAATACAAATCATTAGTCCTAATGCATTCCTTTAAATTTTTCTTATGAGGAAAACATTTTATAGGTATACAACACAAAAGTTCCTAGCAAAGCTGGAGGGTTACTCTAGTTGTATGTAAATTCAAAGTTATTTTATGCAATAATGTTAGAGAGAGTGCTTTTGCTATTTTTTTTCTTTTAAAGACAAAAATGGTGATAAAGAATTCAATTTTCTCAATAAACAACTTAAAGCTAATGATTCACGTGTAGGAGAGTGATCTTTTCCGAAGCCTTACATTCCACAAATTTGGTTTAAACCAATTTTTATTACCCATTTTACAACACTGCAGTAAATATAGAAAAGCACGTTCTTTTTCTTGTTAGTCCATTTGAGGGTTAAGTTATTTTGATCGGTGAAAGAACAAATACCTCTTTAGGAGCTACTACAGCTTCCCCTAAGACTTTTATCCTGTATACTGAAATAGCAGGCCACTTATATAGTATGTGTTCAGATGTTTCATTATACAGAATCAACAGAGGTTAGTTTCTACACTTCTTAAGAAATGTTTAACATTCAAATCCAAAGGGCAGATTCTGTGAGGAGGGGATTGAATCACCAGAGCATATACTTGTAGTAGGGCCTCATTAAGTAGATAGTAGGAAGCTACCGTCAAACGACAAGTATAAAATGATAGGCATACCCCATTCTAGTCGAGAGGCTGTACAATAGGGCAAAGTGTCACATTCTTAAGAATAATGATAGACAACAATTAGTTTTTCCGTTACTGCTCTTGGGAGCTTATGGCTTTCACAAACAATTTCAATCTTATAAGGTTCACGGTACACCGTTATTGTTTTTTTCCCTGCGTTAGATTATTCTGTCTTAGTTCTTGTACCATAATTTCTTTAGCCTTAGGAATTCCACTCGAACGCCATTCTCGTGATACTGTTGGAATTTTTTCGTATTTCTCACGCAATCCAAATCCATCTTCATTTCTTGAGCTTAGTTTGTCATATGTCCAAACACCATTCACTCTTTATCAAGATTGTTGTCTACTTCTGTTTTAGAGCCACCGTTTATAGCCATTCGATTTCCTAGATAGTAGAAGCTATCTACATACTCAACTGGCCAATAATAAGATATATTGATGATAGCCGCTGTAATGTGATAGGTAAGAATCTGAGATTTTTCAACAATGGCATCAAATCATAACATTAATTAGCGATTGCTTAATGCTTTCACTATCTAGATGCCATGTGGTTGAATGGTTTTAGATTTAGATAATCTCATTCTAGACATTTTTTGTTGATGTAATATTGTCGTAACTAGTTATAGAAATATTTACATTTTACAACATGTACCGAAAGGCTTAAGAGTATATGTGGCCATAATCGCACTGAAGTACATGCGTTTTATCGGCTCCCTGTATGTATACACCCAAACGAAAACAAAAATGTTAAACAGAGAATAGTAAATAAACAACAATTTCATTCAGTTGGGTTATAGCTTTTGATGAAAGCACGTGTATGTCGTTTTGCATATTAAAATGGTTTATTTATATTGTTGTTTACTTTTTCATTTTTCTCCTCATTTTTCTTCTCTTCTTCTCTTATGCATCCGCAGCTTGGAACCTGCTTTAAACTGTAGGTCCCTTGCAATTAATTTAAAAATATAATAGAGTAACTCATTAATTCCCGGCAAATAGACCCGTTAGTACTCTAAAGCTGGGATCATAAGATTGTCGCAAATGTACCAATATGGCACAATTTTTATTTTGCTTTACTGCGGCAAAATATCAAAGTTGTTCCGATTTATACGAAACAAAATTTTCTTTTTTATTGCCGCATGATTACCTATAGAGCAGTCACATGATTTACGATGATTGTGTATTACCAGCTTAAGTTTGCTCTTATTGAACAATAGTAACCGCTTCGCTTGCCTCAGTCTAGAAGCATTTTCTTAGAGCTGAGCAAATTTTCTTTATATTCATGGATTGATCTTTTGTCTGGAATAACGAATAACGAGATACTTTGCTTACCAAGCAGCAGGTTTTACTATTTCAGGATAACCCTGAACCCAAGATAGCACAACCTTGTTGTGTGAAGCAGATTTTGTAAAAAAACACTCTAAATCAGCGTCAGGCAAACTAATATTAATGCATTTTACAATTCGGTGGTAATTTGAGATTCTCTCACTCACGCACTTTGCACTGTATTTTTCAACTTGTTTTCTCTTTACTTCTCTTTGCGTATTTTTTGCCTATGCGTGTGAGTACGTACGATTAATTTCTTTTTTTTTTAACACTTTCTATACAAGAGAATTAAAAATAAGTATTTAAAAATAAATACTATTGAGCCACAATTCAAGGACTTATGTAGCTTTAAAAACAATGATAAATCGACTACAAGTTTTCTTTTTTTGTATCAAAAACCACAGAGATTACTGGATAAGAGATAGAGCTCTTACTCATTCAAGGAGAGATATTTTTAAGCTCTTAAGAGAAAATGTAAAAAATTTAAGGCCATTCAAAAGCGACCTTGTGCATTACATTTATAGTTAATATAATGAACTTACATACATATCGCCCATTTACTTCAATAGTGTCATAACTCAAAAAACAAAATTTTTCAGGAGAACTCTTTAAATTTTCTCTTATTAAGCATTAATAACGGAATCAACATTTTGCTCCTGTGTTCATAATTTTTTACGAATCATGAAGTAAATGAGCGGATATATGTAAGGCTGTCCAAACATCTTTTGGACAGAGGTGCGTATGACCTTTTCAATCAATCAATCTTATATTTTAACCAACCTTAGTTGGTGTTATTGGGTTTGATATTGTAAAAGGGATATCATATAATCATATGTACTTTTGTCAGCCCCTATTTTTTTATGAAAAAAAATAAAAAATACCACCTTGATCAAAAAGTTAGCGGAATAACCCCTGTCTGCGGTCCCATTGTTTTTTGTTAAGTTGGTACATCTGTTACTCATATTCCCGCTAAATCTTAGCGTCATAGTGTGACATTTGCAAAAGCTAGTACAAGCTAGTCAAGAGTACATCTATCTCCAAGTGTGTTGGCGATTTCTTACAATTTTAGAAATGGACTTAAATTTGCAACAACGAACTTGTATTAAATTTTGCGTAAAAACGGATTTATTGGTGCGCGAACGTTGGAAATGTTGGAAAAGAGCATCGGCAACGATTCTCTAAAGAAAACAGTGGCACGAGCGGTCAATCGAAGATGATGAACGCAGGGGCAAACCATCGACATCGAAAATCGACGAAAACATTGTTAAAGTAAAAGAAATGTTGGTCAATAACCGCAAATTAACCATCAGAGAGATTGCCTATGGATCCGTCCAAAACACTTTGTTTAATGATTTGGGTTTCCGTAGTGTGGCAGCTAAGTTGGTGCGCGAGCATTGAAAATGTTGGAAAAGTGTTTCGGCAACGATTTTCTAAAGAAAACGGTCGTTTGCTAGTGGCACGAGCGGTTCAAGAGTGGTCGTGAGTCAGTCAAAGATGATGAACGCAGTGGCAAACCATCGGCATCGAAAACCGACGTAAACATTGTTAAAGTAAAAGCAATGTTGGTCAACAAAGATTTGGGTATCCGCCGAGTGGCAGCTAAGTTGGTGCCAAAAGACCTCAATTTCATGCAAAAAAGATACCATGTTGAGGTCGTAAAAGACATGATTTGCTTGTCTGAATCCGATCCCACATTCGTCAAAAGGATCATTACTGGAGACGAGACGTGGGTTTATGAGTACGACACGCAATCCAGACATCAGGCAAGTGAATGGCGTTCACCAAGTAAGGCGAGACCATTGTAAGTTAAAAAAGGAGGCAATGCTCACGGTTTTCATGGATTACAACGGTGTAGTGTTTAAAAAATTTTTGCCAGAAAACCAGACAGTAAACAAAGAGTATTATTTGGGCGTTATGAGATGTATGCGTGAAGGAATTCGCCGAAAGAGATCAGAATTGTAGGTAGAAAATTCGTGGATTTTGCACTATGATAACAGTGGCATCATTATTCGTAATTTTTTGACGAAAATGCAAGAAATGTCATGCAACAGCCATCGAATTCACCTTATTTGGCTCCCTGAGATTTCTTTCTGTTCAATGGAGTTAAAAAACCATTATGGAAAACGCGTTTTAGCAGCCGAGAATAAATGATGGAAAAATAGCAGAAAGCACTGATGGACATAACGAAAACCGAATATAAAAAATGCTTCGAGGATTGGAACAAGCGCTGTCATAAGTTTATTGCAGTCGATGGGGATTACTTTGAATATAGATTTAGATGAATAAGCTTTGATCAGGCTGGTATATTACAGAATTTCAATAAAATACTTTGAAAAATTTTTAAAAATACAAAAGATCTTTACAGTCAAGAATTCACAATTAGACACTAAAAGCTGTAGTAATCTATTAAATTATTATTAAATTACTAGAAATCATTTTGTCATTTAATAAATTGGCAGAAAACGACAGTTAAATACAAAAAATAAAAAACACAAAAATAATGGCAATAAGTAATAACGTAATAAATAAGAACCGGTTCTATTATTAAAGCGTGTAAAAGTTTTATGAGTAAATTAAATCGTTTTTTTTATTTTTTATTTGAAATTAAATTGCAGATGTAATACCAACAGCTCAAGGCCATTTCTAATCAAATAAATTTTACAAAAAAAAAAAAAAATATTTTCAAATTACTTGTTAATATCAAACAGTAGCAAAAGAGCCTAAAGACTCCCTTACTACAGATGCCACTGCTAATTTGTTTACATTTCAACGCAAAAACATCAAAATTAATTAGTTTGTAAGAGATTTGCATAAATTAGCAAATTAATTATTAAAATAAATATTAAAAAAAAAACTTAAGAATATGTAGCTCTAGTTTATTCGATTTTTTTTATTTTTTCCAATCATTAATAAAAGAAAATAAATAAATAAGTTATAGACTCCTCTTTAAATAAATAAAGTAATCGATGAGTCTGGCTTAGATGATGACGAACGCTGGCGGCGATGATGTAGTCTATGGCTATGCTGACGTGATGAGAAGACTGGTTTAAATATGTTTTCGTTTATAACACGAAACTTGTTAGGAGTTAGGAGGGATACTGATTAATTTCAGGTTATTTTAAACCAGAGTTCAGAATGGCAATAGCTATGTTCTAATATGCGTTTCATTTATTCAATATTTGGATTTCTTTATATTTTCCCATTTGATTTTTGTTTTTTATTTTATTTAATTATGGAGGAACAATGTTTTTGTATTTTGACTCATTATTGGCAAAAATTTAAAAATAAAATTTTGAATCATTTTATAAAATTTGAATAAAAATAAAAAAAAAATACAAAAGACATATGAATGTATATATATGTATATAATTATATGCAAAAATACAAATTAATTAATTAAATAATAAATTAATTTTGATTTCTTTAGATTTTGTTTTTTTGGCTATAAAAATTTGTTAAAATATTGTTTAATTTGTCTTTAATTGTTTATTATTTCGATAAGTATTTCTTCTTTTGTTTAATTTATCGGCATTGCTTATTTTATTTAAACTGTTTTCAAAGTGCAATGTGTATACGAGGTCCGTTAATAAATTCTTTAAGCGTTTAACTTCGTGCTACAATTAGTCACTTAA
This sequence comes from Wohlfahrtia magnifica, assembly GCA_023159175.1. Lineage (NCBI taxonomy): Eukaryota > Metazoa > Arthropoda > Insecta > Diptera > Sarcophagidae > Wohlfahrtia > Wohlfahrtia magnifica. The sequence goes on along the minus strand of JAKWBJ010000485.1, from coordinate 11,024,122 downwards.
ATTAAAGCATTTCAGGAATAGTAATGTTAACCTATCATGACTCATATAAACACCTAAATAGAGGGGTAAAAAACAGAGAGTTGACATCGCGACATTGATGTAAAATCAACTAAAGAGTATCAATAACTACAGTTGTTTTGCAGCCAACTTCACTTATCAACCCGCACTGAAATTCGAATTTTAATATCGCAAAGCATTGACGGCGCTAAACATACTTGGGTTTATCTCACATATTTTGTAATGTTATGTAAATTTCAGACAGTTATGAGAACATAACGCGCTGATTTCATATGTCATTCTGTAGAATATAATGCATGGAGTATCGATTTTTTCAATAGAGTGATTCAGTAACCTAACCTTACACAAATTGCATGAAGCAAACCAAAAAGACGTCAACGGTTTGCTATTGAAAAATCTAATTTTGATATCGTGTCAGAAGGTGAAGTTGGTTGCGAAGAAAAATAAATAAAAGAAGAAAATGAAAAAAGTAATGCCATTTTTAAAGTTTTCACATGCCAACTGACGATTTGCTCACTATTTCATTCCCGTTTAGTGATGTTTTATTGAAAAGTTTAGTTAACATTACTGTTCATGATACAATTTATCGACTTTATTTAATTAAGTCACTTCAGCATCAACGCAAGTCACCTGTCAAACCAAACCGGATGCTGGTTCACGCAGAACAACGCGGAGATATTATGCTCGATCCATATAATATTCTCTGGTACCTCAATCTGATGAATTAGATATGAGGGACACGCAATTATATGTGATTACGAATGATGCGCTATTGTAGAAAGGCCATGTGATCCAACCAACCAACCATCACAACAGAACTCTGTAAACTATTAAAATGATGATCCTGATTCTCTATTATTATTATTATTAGTTAGGAGAGCAATGGCACTGTGTCCTAAAAGATCTATTATGCCAAGCTGCAGTAAGTGGTAATCAAACCCTAAGAAATCCTATACAATTCACCAATTAAAGTAAATATCCTTAGACGAATGACTTTCCATTCGGAACAGTCTCAACTCTTCGTATGAAGACGACAATATTGCCAATGGGTAGCCAAAGAACTTGTTTAGAACAAATAAAGGGATATATAAACGTTCGCCTGCTAATGTTTGCCAAAGCAACGCATTCACAGAGACTATGCTCTTTCGTTTCCTCCTTCTGCTCCCTGCAAAGGCAGTACTCTGTATCAGGTACCACATTGATATTGATAAGGTGATATTTAAGATAATAGTGGCTCCTCAGGAAACCAATAAGTTTTCTTCCTGCCCGTGTGCTGAATTAAAAGCTACGGCGGTAAAAAAGTTGGGAATTATTAAATTGAGTATACGCACTTTTGCCTTTTAGATAAACCGTATTTGGGTTTTTTCTTACAGTGGTCTCAAGGGAAGACCATTAACATACACTCTGACAGCCAAGCTGCCTAGAAGGCTCTCTAGACCTGTCAAATATTGCTACGATACGTTGCAAAAACTTTCGCTTGGAGATAAGGCCTATTTGTTTTGGGTTGCTGGACACTGAGGGATAGATGGTAATAAAACAGCTGATGCATTGGCTAGAAAAGGTTCCATGACACCCTATATCTGGGCGGAACATAACTATGCAGCATCAGCCACTACTAACCTCAATCTAGTCAGGGATTAGGAAATTGCTAGATGCTTGGAGCACTGTAATGCTCAACGCCACTCTATGGCGACGTTTTTGAGATTCTTAAGTATGGCAGGCCGAAATTGAAATTCCTTACGGAGTTTCTTACGGGCCACTGTAGACCTAGAGCGCATCTGAAGAGAATGTGGATATTTATAGACTGTGTTCACAGGCATTCAGAGGCAGCGGAACACATATTGTGTGAATGTGGGTTTCTTGATAGGCTTAGATGAACATGTTTAGGTAGAGATAGGAAGGCAGCAGATCTGCTGAACCAACTATAGACCGGATGTGTAGCACAATAGGTCCCATGCCCTGCAGTGTCCTGCAATAGTATCAGGTCGATATGATGATACATGATTACAATACTTTTTTTACAATTTTTACAAAATATTTATATTCGTTTTTATATCCAGTAAGACACCCATTGTTATTAACTTTTTTTCTGCATTGAAAACCCCTACATTTGATTAAACGTGTAGACAAAAAAATAAACCAGATCCGATGAGTATTTGCGGTTGATCTTTTTTTCTGTTTTTTTTCCTTTTTTTTGTAAAAAGATAATATATTTGCGGTTATTGTTATAATTATTTATTATTATTATACATTTATGTTCATACATATGTACAAACAATATTTTATAATATTATTACTGTTCAATTATTATCGCATATATCGATTATTATTATTATTATTGATTGTTGTTTTGTTTTTATTAATTTTTGTTATGAATTTTGAACAGAACAGAAGGTGTTGATCAATTTAATACGAGTTAAGAAATATTTATGATAAATTCTGATAAATAATGTAAATATTAATGAAATAATTTGCAAAATGATATTTTTTAATAATGAAGAGTTATTTTTTAACATAAACATTATATTGCTGCTGCGGTAAAATGATTAAAATATGAAAAATTAAAACCCATTATCAAAACGCTTTAGATCACCTTTTCTTTTATTTTATTTTATTTTTTTTTATTTTCTAGTATAGAATAGAGAGTAACGAACGCATTTTTTATCTAAACCCTAATCAAAATAAAAATAAATTATTATTTATTTGTCATCTATTTTGAATATAATAAATTTATTTTATGTTGATCCGATTAAAATCCAACCAACCACACAATGATGAATTAATCATTTTGAAATTTATGCAAAAAAAAAATGAAATTTAAATAAAAATAAAAAATAAAGCGCGTGCCTGTTATTTTTATATAAAAAAACTGATAAACTTTGCATATCAAACCAATTGAAACGATGTGTTGGCATTTTACTAAAAAAAAAATACGAAAAATACAGTTAAGTTGTGTTTGCTTTAAGCCAGAAAAAATAGAAAGAAATGAAAGAAAACTGGTACAAAACTTTTAAAAAAATTTGCATAAACCTGATAAGAATAACGTCTTTTCTTACAATATTTTTGAAGACAATGAGCAGATCAGATCAAAACATAAACTTCTGTTTATTTTTGCAATTTTTTTTTTAATTTTTTTACATTTTTTTTTATTTATTTTAATATAAAAACAGTGATTTCATTTGTTGTATTTTAAAAACATTCACAAATTCTTCTTCCTCTAAAACCATGCCAATATTGCTTGATTAGTTAAAAACCTTTCGGAGAAATGTTAATGTCTAGGAAAAAAGAATTAAACATTAATCTTTACACCGTTTCCTACAAACAACAAAATTATTCGTTGCCGAATACCTTAATAGCACTTTTTCTGAGCGTAATATTATAAAAACTATATCACATTTTAATAAACACATTCACATTAAACGTTAACACATTCGCCGCCAAACCTGAATTGTGTCGCTGCTTAAATTCTATTTCGTTTCAGCAGAAAACGGGATCATGTAATACTTAACACTTTGACTCAAACACAAAAAAAACTAAGACATCTCTTATCAAGTTTTTATACTCATATATTTATGTTTGTTACCATAAAAGGTTGCAAAATCCACAAGTTGTACGTTAGAATATATTGAAAGTATCACGAGTATACTCGTGTTGGCAATGCCTAAAGTTTCAACAAACAAATAGTGTCCAAGACAGAAAAAGTCCTAGTCTACCAAAGGGTTTAAGACTTGCGTAAAAAGTAACTACGAGATGTCGCTTGCCATAAGGCATGTTTGAAATTTTGTTTCAGCGTCACATTTTTCAGATATTGGGTGCCTTCACATAAAACCAGTTTTATTAAACCAAATACGTGTGGTTTCGATAGATAACCTTTTGTCATTTTTGCAGTAAAGCCATTATTCCATCAGTGTAGTACTTCTTGGTTTTCTGAAAGAAAAACTCATCAAATTGCATTTTGCAGGCCTCTATGGAAAACAAATTTACACCGTTAAAAGAGTTCTGTAGTGATCGAAACAAATCGAAACAAACAATCTGAAGACGCAAGGTCCGGGCTATACAGTGGATACATCAAAACTTTTGTGCCTAGATCTCTCAGTTTCTGCCGGATCATCATAGATGTGTATGGTCTGGCATTGACATAATGGAAAACAACACCTTGTCTCGTAATCAACTCTGACCATTTTAATTCAATTGCTTGCTTCAATCAGGTTGTAGAAGCTCATAATGAAAATTGCGCTTCCGATCTAGATACATAGCATTACCTTTATTGGTCTCAATCCTGGCCTTGGCACCTTCTGCAAAACTTCACCTTGCTTCGTCTTCGTCGATGACCTATTTCCCATATTATTGTCGTACGTGATCAACTTTGCTTCAGAAATGGTTCAATATCATTTCGTTTCAGCAGTGAATCGAAAATGGGTATTAGCTCCATATAATTTTTTACTGTTAATTTATATGGCACCTAAATATCGAGCTTCTTTATGTATCCATCTTTCTTTAAATGGTTGATAACTCTTTGGTAATGAGTGGCTAGTACTCTAGCAATATCCACGCTGCGGTATACTTCAAAATTATTTTCCATGATTTCATTGAATTTTTAGTGATTGGCTTCCAGTTATAGCATTGTGTCCGTAACCTTCCAAATTTTTTTTCAACAGCCTTTTCTAAAATAGAAAAACAAAATTTGACGGTAAAAAATAACTTTACACAGACTAATGCAATTTGCCAGATAAAATTAACTGTAATTACCAGAGATAGTATATTTTAAAGCCGTCTCGTCTACCAGAGTGAATTGCACATGAATTATGTTGCGAGCTATGTTCCTACTGAGATCGAATAAAATGATTACAGGACTCTTGTATCGAATACATACAACCAATGGCTCTTGTGTCCAATACAAACAGCACAACACTAGATAGTCTGGTATCCAATAATAGGAACTTTAATTGTGGTTCCACAGACACCGGCTGTCCCAGAAACTTGATCTTGAAACTAATTAAAAGCCGTTAAAGCACCTCAATTTTGAATGAATACTGGGAGCCACAGTACAGTGGGTTCCTACTTGTTGTTGTTAAAACCCAAAATGCAGCGGAGGTCTTGTATAGACTTATTGTGTAGCTAAGTTGCAAAAAGCTACCAAGGAGAAGTCTAAATATTTCTCTACCTCAAAGTCTGAAAGTCATAGAATTTGATACCTCCTTACTACAGTCAGTGTTGCATTAAATTGTAATTCGTAAATCTCGTGTCGCAGAGGCTACAGGTACATAAAAATTACCTGAATATGAAACGGGAATGTAATACTCGACTATATGAAAAAAATTATTTCGAAAATATTGAATAAAAAGTTTTGTTCCACCTGATATACATGCACATAGCCGATATGCTGACTATACGAACACTATCTTAGCTGTTAGCGCAAATTAAATCATGAAATGGTAATTCTTTGAATAAAACTATATTCAGCTCTGGCTTTTAAATGGTCATTTAAAATGAAATAGAATTGAAACATGTACAGAAACAATAAATCACTTTACTTAGCCTTGATTTAAGAATTACTGTGCTAAGAAGTACTGTAAACACGTTAGTATCGGATTTGAAATATAAGATATTTAATGACGTATTATTTTGGTACTTTTTATTAGTAAGAAGTACTTTTTGTTTACTATTTGGTAATAAAAAGTAGTATTGCTTTGTTTTCATTTTATTTTCAATTTAAGAGAAAAATTGTTTTTAAAACGAAATGGTTTTAATTTTGTTTTAATACTTTTTTTAAAAGTAATTACTTGTTTTAGGTGCACCCACTCGAATTTCAATTTCAATTAAAATTTATTTTTTCCAGTAATAGTTTTTAGTAAATTTTTATTGTCGGCGTTGTTGTTGACATTATATTCCGTATTGTTTTTTGTTGAATTTTACTGTATCATACATATTTCCTTTTTAGAATTAAAAAAAAGAACAAAGTTTTTAATTTCAACAGAGACATTTAAAAATTGTTTAGACTACGACGAGTATTTTAATAGTAAAAGTAACCCGAAAAAAAGAAAAAACAAAAAAGTGCTAAAGTCATAAAGAATTGTTTTCTTTAAAGTTTGAAGAAAATTATCGCTGTTTTTCTGCAAAATGACTGACAGTTGTCAGTAAAAAAGGGTGCAAGGAAGGTATTTATTGAAACCCGGAATAATTTATTGAAAAAAAAAACTTTTTTTGTTGTTTTCTATTTGAATTATTAATTTATTTGTTAGCACAAAATCAATAGAAATTTAAATATTTATGCGGTTTTGCGGTTTGTACTCGAATATTGTCTATTAAAAATATTTTTCAATATACACGCATGCCAAGAGTAATTTAGAAATATGTTGCATAGAATTTTGTAATTTTTTAGTGGGTGTAATATTGAAAAGAGGGTGTTTTTATAAGAGCATAGGAAATGGAATTTAAAATTTAACTCAATAATAAAATTGAATTGAAATAAACCAAAATACTAACAAATCATATACAAAATAAATATTTAAATAACTTAACAGCCACTGCAACAACAACAATATCAATATAACAAAATATAACAAACAGCAGAAACAGTAATGAGAACAATAATTGCTATGAACCACCACCATTACAAATTGAAAGTTGTCAGTATGAGATGATAATTTCTTATCAAGATGCTGATTTCTTTAGATAAAAAACAACAACAACAGAAAAATCACAACAAACCAAACCACTTTCAAGCAGAGCCTCCTATTTAAACACAACTTATCAAAAAATGTATCGCTTAAACGATAACTTTTAATAGCTTTTCTATGTTTCGCTTTTGTAAGCATTTAGTGATTGATTTTTAATGATTTTTTTCTTTTGTTTTTTAGTATTTTTTACAGAGTGTTTACCGCGTTTTCTCCCCTAACACACAGCCACACAATGGTGAAAAAACACCTGCCATTATTGGCCTTTGGCCTACTAAGCTTATTGGCTGTAAGCTCAGCCTATGATCACACATTGAAATTTGATTTTCCGGGACCCTATTGTCAGAAAATTAATAGCTGCTGTAATGACAGACATGACAGCTGTTCAGTGCCTATATCAAGTAAGTATTGCGAAAAAGAGAAGAAATTTCTTTCTAAATATTTAACAATTTTTTTTTCTCTCTCTCTCTCTCTCTTAACAGATACTCTCTGCTACTGTGATGAATTCTGTGATCGTAGTGTAGGCGGTGATTGCTGTCCTGACTATCGTTCATTCTGCCGCAGTGAACCAGATCCTATTGTTAGTTGCCTACATAAAGGCGTGTATTTCAATAAATTCAATACCACCCGCGATAACTGTAATGAATGCCGCTGTTTGGATGGTGGCCGCGTTGTGTGTGACAATGAATTGTGTCTGACCGATGATGCTTTAATACACAATGTCAATTCTATAAATAATTTGGGTTGGTCTGCGCGCAAATACGACGAATGGTGGGGCCATAAATATTCCGAAGGCTTGGTAAAACGTTTGGGTACTAAAGAACCCACTTTCCGTGTCAAGGCCATGACTCGTTTGCATAATCAAGCCGATGGTTTGCCTAGAAGTTTCAATTCAATTGACAAATGGTCTTCCTATATATCAGATGTACCCGATCAAGGTAACTTTTTTATATTTTAGTTTTTAAACGTTCTCTTAACAATTTTTTATAATTTCTGTTTAGGTTGGTGCGGTTCTTCTTGGGTTCTTTCCACTGCCTCAGTAGCTTCCGATCGTTTCGCTATACAAAGCCAGGGTAAGGAAGTCGTACAATTGTCGCCACAAAACATTTTATCTTGCACACGCAAACAACAGGGCTGTGATGGCGGTCATTTGGATGCTGCCTGGCGTTATCTACACAAACATGGGTAAGTAGTATTAAACTTTTTAAGCTTACTGTATGTTCTATTAACTTTCACCTTTTCGTTTTTATTAAAGTGTGCTCGATGCCAACTGCTATCCCTATGTAGGCTACCGTGACGCCTGCAAGGTCCTCCATAAAAGACGTTCTCTATTGGATAATGGCTGTAGACCAGCTCCTGGAGTTGATCGTGATGATTTTTATACTGTGGGCCCAGCTTACTCCGTCAAAAATGAAACTGATATAATGGCTGAAATTTTCCATTCGGGTCCTGTCCAAGCTACCATGAGTGTCTACAGAGATTTCTTTTCTTACTCGGGTGGCATATACCGTCACAGTGCTGCCAGCCGTGGCAGTCCCAGAGGTTTCCATTCTGTTAAATTGGTAGGCTGGGGTGAAGAGCATGATGGTGTTAAGTACTGGATTGCCGCCAATTCCTGGGGTCCCTGGTGGGGTGAACACGGCTATTTCCGCATATTGCGCGGTGTCAATGAATGTGATATTGAAGGCTATGTTTTGGCTGCCTGGCCCAATGTTTATAATTATTTTCAAACTAAAAACTAAGAAGCAATAGTTTTACGTTTAATTTAAAAACAAGAAAAATAACGATGACAAAGAGACCTCAACCAAAACAAAGTTAATCTCGTTAAAATTAAAAATAAAAAAAAAACTTCGGAAGCAAACGATTGAGAAGAAGCACATGTTTAAATTTCCATAATTTTTTAAAGCAATTCTTTAAAAGAAAAAAACACGCACACAAAACGAATCTAAGCTCTAATTTGATAATTAATTTTAAGCTTAATTTTGTAAAATTTTTGAAACAGAAACAGTGAGTATTTTTTCTGTGTAAAGCTTCACCACCACTTCTAAGTTTTGTTTAGTTTTTAAGTTTTAAAGAAGAAATTTATAAAATTTTTAGTGTGTAAGTTTTTAAGTGTATTTAATTAATATTATTTTTAATTGTATTTGTTTACAAAGCCACAATAAGTTTTATTTAATTTATTTATACACACAAACACACACATCTCTACACTTTTGTAGTTTATTTATGCATATTTTTTAAAATATTTTCGATGTCCAAACAAAAAAGCTGCCTTTAAAAGATAATTTTAGTTTTGTTTTTTATTTAAACAATTTTATTTGTATTTTTTTTATTTCTGGTCCACTTTCCGTAACTGCCAGTTTTGAATGCAAAAAGTGAATATTTTTTTTTTCGTATTATTTAATAAATAAAACTCTTTTTTTATTAAAAATTGTAAACTATACTTAAAAATGCATGTACTAAGTAATTATTTTTAATTTTAAAATTAATTAAATTATTATTTTATAATCTCTAATTATGTACAAAAAACGAAAGAAAATAAATAAAAAAAAGAAAATATGAAAAGAAACTTGATAAATTTTGAAGTCTTACTTTTTTCAGCTTCTGACCGCTACAGGGTCACAATTGCTATAACCTTTATCTAAGCAAGAGTATGCACTGACACGTATGGTGCAAGACAGTCTCTTTCATCTCTTCGGTTCACAGCGCCTGCAAATTCTATCGGCATGTCTTCTACTAGATCATATTATTATTAAAGCATTCGCAGAGAATAAGCTCCGCCATCTCGTTCTTGTACCTTCTTCCACTTATCTATTTTTTTTTTATCGTGGACCAGCTAATACGTGGAAAAGTACGGTTTTTGTCCAACAAATAGAACCATGAACCACGCCTGGTCAATTCTTCAGCAATACCCTTCCCGTAACACTAGAGTATCCAGAGACCCAAGAAAGTGTCACTCTGTTTCCTAATGCTAGGGTGTAGACATTATCATAGTTTTTTGCGTACCAGTGTATGTCCAACGAATTTTAGCCGATGTATAAGAAGCATTGAACTGTAGATATATAGCCTAAACAAAACAATCAGAATACCTATTCCCGTTTCCAGCAAATTGTAAGCTCTGTACCCACATCAGCCAGTTAGTCAGCACCATTATTTCCAACGATACCTTCAAATGATCTAAAATATCTATAAAAAACCTAAAGCATTCATAAGCGATGATAGATGTAGAGATGATGCTCGTATGGAACTTGAAGATTTTCAAGGAAAATCCTGCCACTCAAAAAGCATTGCAAAGCCTTCAGTATGGCTGTAACCTCCGCTTGAAACATGCTGCTGCAGTTAGGCAATCTATAAGTCTAATGTTAGCAACTCAACGGCATTTCTAGAAACCACTGTTCTGTTAGACCACAAAGTCGAGCAAATTACGAGGGAGCTATAATCGGCCCTAATGGCAGCAGATTAGCCCTCTGCTTCAACAGTAGATCGGTAGGAAGCCAGCTGAGTTTAGCAAACCAGACTTTGGTTGGAGTGGAATAGAGTACATTGGTGATTGGGATACCTGACTGCCTAGGTACCCTAAGTACAGCTTATATTCTAAGGCTTAAAAGTTACTGTATGCACACGTTTTCTTTTGAAAATTGTATGATAAAATCATCCGACTTCAACCCACAATTTTCTTCTTAAACACTCTTTCCCACAAACGAATATGGCTTAAATTTTGGCTGGGCGAATCGAAGAGTATTTGCCCATAGACCTTACATGACTCCACAGGAAATAATTGAGATCTGTCAAATCGCAGGGCTTTGTAGGCTATTTGAGAGGTTCATGTCTCGAAATAAACTTATAGCCAAATATTGATTTCAATAAGACGATGATTGCGGTAGCAGCATGGTAACAATCTCCATTGACTGTAACGCAAGTTCCGGCTTCATTTTTGAAAAATTAAGATAAATTGATACCACCAGCGTCTAAACTATGCATTTTTTTGTATGTAATGAAGTCTGTAGTTAGTTTAATTTCTATACAGCAGTATTGTTAATTAACCTGCCAAACACAATATTGTCGTTTGTAAGTTGCGCGAAGTAAATGTATGAAACTGCAGATGCATTGGTTAGAAAAGGTTCCTTGACACTCTATATTGGTTTTGAACCTTTCTGTGCAATACCACTTACACTACACACTCTCAAGCTAATCAAGGATGGGGAAATTGGTAAATGCTTGGAACACTGAAACTCTCAATGGGAACTTCACCATTCTAGGGCGGCGATCAGTCAGCAATGAGGTTCTTGAGTATGGCCTTGATAGACTTGGATGAAAATGTTTAGGTAGACATATTGTCTCACTGGGCGATCTAATGGTGTTCATTAGAAAGGCTGAACAAACTATAAATCGGAAGGGATTGCAGTGTCCTGCAATAGTGCTTCGTCAGTAGGATGATAACGATGTGGATAAAGCTGTGTGAATAAATGATTGATTTTCAAAGTAAATCTGGTCAATTTGGTACCGTCGTTCAAGCGTCAATCTATTCATGATGATTTGCCAGAGAATAGTGATCATAAATGTCAAAAAGTGAGCACAATATTATAATTCATTTGAGAGGAATCCTTAAGGATTATTAAATAAGGACTATATTATTAATGTTTCAATTATTTAAAGCTGAAACTCACAGCTTTTTATGTTCAAAATAAAGTGATAGTAAAAAATAAGCGATTTTAGAGCATATGCAAATATTTATTAATTATAATTAGGGGTTAGTAGAGCCTCTATATGTGACTATTAGTTAGAGTTACTGCTTAAGTGCCAATATAACTTTGCACCCAATAATATGCCAGCAATTTTTATAAATTTCTGCTTAAAATACCAATTTGCGCCAGAAAAATATTTCTTAACAAAGAATTTATTGTAGCATAGGTTTAGGCGAAAGCTTAAAGTTTAAAAATTATATTTTTTCTATGCAAATTAGATATTGTTCGTAAAGAAAATCAAATAAAAATACTTAAGAAGAGAAACAAAAATAATAATTTTATCCTAAACGTGATGACTCATAAATTTTGTATTCATAGCCAAGAAAGTTAACATGAGTCACCACGGTATTGTTTTGGCGAATTCATTCATTCAACAATCAAATATTGGATTAAAATTGTCGTCATAAAAAACGTTTTTAACGTTAAAAATGGTTTAAAATGAATTATAAAGAAATTTACTTGCAATTAAATGAAGCAGCGTAAGGTAAAGTTTGTTTTTTGTTAAAAAGAAGAAAGAGAATCTGTGTCTTTAGGTTTTTTTTTCTTTTTTTAAATTTCCTTTTTTAAAACGTAAATTGATTGCCTTTTAAGTCTAAAGGGGAGACATGAAATGAAAGTTAAACAAAGAAGTTGTTAATTTATAATAAAAAATAAACAAAAAATACTTCAAATTGGGTCAGGTATTTGGATATGATCTGAATTGATAATTTATAAATTGTTTCCTTTGTTTAAGGCTTTATATACTGCTTTTATAGAAATATTCTTGTTTTAATAATAATTACAGATGAATAACCTTTAATAATAAAAATAAGCAATTTTATAAAATAATGTTAAACGATCGTAGACGAACTGTGAGTAAAGTGCCTGTTGTATTAAACACATTGACTACATTAGTAGACTGGTCCTTACATGGCTCAAATTCTTTTTAACCCTCCTGACTATTTTTCTGTCTTTCAGACCGATGTTAAACTATTGGTTCTAGTGGGTAAAACTCTTAAGTTATTCAAAAATTTTGAAAATTTAAATAGTCAGCACAATAAGTTGAAATAAACTAAGTAATCGCGCAAGTACTGAGTAAATAATGCAGTCTTCCCTGTTTTAATATGATCAACAAAAAAGTTATGTGCCGATCTTACAGACAACGAAAATAGTCAAGAGGGTCTTAAATTGTTTTTTTTAGAGAAAGAAGTATTCCGTGAAATCGATATCTTAATTTTAACACGTGTCGCATTGAGGTTGACTTTATACCTATAGGTGTATGGCAAAGAAATTTTTTTTTTTTTAATTTTTCAATGGAGAATGTCTTAAATTGTTCTTTTTAGTAACATTGTTCTTTTTGGAAATAAGATCGTTTGCTTGTTATTGTGAAAACGTTATTTACAGAACAGTTCTTGGAAGTTCCACACATTCTTTCAGGACCAGGCAAATACATTTCTAGTGCGGTTTTTGATACTTTGCAGAAATTGGGTTTGCTGCAAAAAGTTCAAGCTTTCGTGTTTGATACAATATCTTCCATTCACTGATATCAGTTTGAATAAAAGATCTGTTTATTTTAAAACATTTAAAGAAATTCAAGGACTTTTTGGTTATCAAACTAAATTATAAATCGTTTTTTTTTCAAAAAGTCATTCAATTCACCATAGGATAGAACATATTTTTTAGAGCTAAGTCCTCATATACGTCATCTTCAATATCTTTGCTATTTATTAACGCACGCAATTTTTCACCCATTCGTTCCTTTTCTTTAAGAGGTAAATTTTCATCAAAAATCGAAATTTAGAAATTTTTTTAAGCAAGCGCTTGCCACTATGGTAACTTTTTTATATTTATACTTATGGGGCCTCAGTTGTGTTATTTGCAGTAAACCAGCGCTTTATATAATTAACTACAACAAAACCACAAATTCTTACCAACGCGTTTTCCTTTTCTTTTGTTATTGCAGAGTCATTTCTTAGCAGAAATATCTTAATGGAATAAATCGCTTTGTTCGACTTATCGTCAACCAGGGCCAAAAGTATTGCTACGAACTCTGTTAGCAAATACCAAGAGCGCATTTGTATGCCCTTCTTATTAGGAAAAATACTGTACAAATATGTGAATAATAGTTAGTTAGTTCCAATGAGTAACCAGGCAATTGTCCAGCCCAGCTAGGTTCATATGCTTATCCCACTGAGATGCGCACGGAAAGACGCGTATACTTTCCAGGTTGATCTACATGTCCGTGCTCAGACTCGAAATGACCCAAGAAGGTGTACAACAGAAGATAACATGATGTTATCTATGACAGCCTGGTTCGATATGGAATGCAAAAACGAACTTCGAAATAAATTAGTCCTTATATCTAAAAGATTTAGATACTGACGCAGGAAATGCTTCACTGTCACCTCTTCAAAAGCAGAATCAGTTCACCGATGGTAATAGCCACGAAAATCAGTAGCATATGTCGCAACATCCCTGTTATGGCGAACCAAAAAGACGATAAGATAACTTGCCGTTATCTGTGCCAGCCGGCGTGCGGTATGGAATACAAAAACGGACTGTGAAAGAGATCAACCCTAATATATATATAACATTTAGATACTGACGCAAGAAATACTCTCTGTTAACTTCACGTCCTGACAACTCTTACACTAAAAAAAGTAAAGTCCGCCAGTGATAATAGTCACAAAAATGAGTAGCATATGGTATCCCTATGATAGACTCCGATCGTGCTAGATTTGCTTCGCTGCGCTTATCCTGTTCCTGTACCCTGCTTTTCAGATTCAGTAGTCTGTAAGAGCAAAGTGGCAACCCAATCAGTATGTCAATCTCCTTCTCATTGCTAAAATAGCCACTCAATTCCCCTGGATGTCAGAATGAACCCTCAGCCAGATAATCTCCAGTTCTGAAGCTATCGTCATCCCGGCATTCACAAACCAATAACGATGTCGCGTAAATACCGGAGAGCCTCCAAATAGCAGCCTGATTGTACTTACAGATCCGGATATTCACGTTGAAAACCCTGTAGTACATTATCCAGTCCACTGCCCTTTTTATCGCCGAGACCTCCACCTCTAGAACACTACAATTTTGAGACCAATCAGTTAAAAAAATAAAAATTAATCTAAGTTGGGGGCAGCATGCTGTGGTCTATGTATTCAGTGCTTGATGCCAGCATATGCAAAAGATGTCCGAGCAATAACTACAATAATTGCCTAATCATAAGCGTAATCATGTTATTATTTCTAAAGAGTGTTTGGATATGCTTAGGAGTCATTTGATCAAATTTTTGATCAACCAACTAAAGGCTAGATAGGTGTGTCTGCGGTCAAACAAAATATGAGTAGAGTTTTTCGGGAAGCTTGCTATAGAATTTATGGATCGACTATCTTAGACAGGTTTATTAAAAAGTATTTCTAGATTTCAAAACTGAAAAAGCGCCTCTGAAATGTAATATGAACTTTAACCTTTACGAGAGCGATAGCAAAATTAGCGACCTGACATACTATATACATAGATGATCAAGTGAATTGGTTACCATTATGTAAGTCAATAATTTTATTTGAAACTTCGTAGCCCAGCCATTATTAAAGCCAAGTTATATTCTGCTCTATGAGGGTATATAGACAGGCTGGCAAGACGACTACCGTAGTGATCGAATAATTGAGGTTTTCATGCCTGAAATGTTTAAGAAAACACACAGTTTGATATTAAACAATGGTTGGCTGAAGAATTCAATGGCGAGTTCTATGATAACTTATTGCAGCGTTTAAGGAAAATATATAAATTGCATTTGGCGAAGAAAGTGTTGTTTCATCAAGGCAATACGTCAGTTCACATATCCACGATAGGCAAAATTAGTAAATTAAAGTTCGAAATACACTCTATTTACAAGATTTGGCAACCTCGGATTTTTTCGATTCAAACTTGAAAAAATGGCTTGGTGGTGAAAAATTTGCCAACATTGAAGAAGAAATGTTCTGCGGTTGATGGCTGTTTTAAGAAGCTAAACAGTTCTTACTATAACGAGGGTATCGAATATCGCTGAGAGGAGTGTAGCGAGCTAAAAGAAAATAATATTAAGAAACTAAGATAATGTTTTGCATATCTGTTAAGTATTCTTTGCTAGGTCTGGCAAAATTTGGAACAGCTCTCGTATATGTAAAATTTTACTAAAAATCACTGCGCTATTTTGATTTACGTAATGAGTGCTCCTAATTAGATTGCAATAAAAGTCATCTGTTTTGAAATAAAAAAGCAAAAATAATTAAATTGTTTTACTCTCAAGCACTATTTATAGACCCGAGTTATCATTTGTTTGGCCAACTAATTGACAATTAAAATGAGTTTATAACACTTTACTATTGTTATTGTTATTTTCTTCATTAAACAAAAAATATAATTTAAAAAAAATTAAAAAAAAAACAAAATAAAGTAACACCTTTAATTAAAAGCAAAACCAATAAGGTGGTATGAGGGCCTCAAAAATGCAATTCTGTTGCCAGGGCCAATCAATTTTAAAATTAATTTTCGTATAACTCAACAACTGATAAAAAAGCGTTAGAATTAATTTGAGATTTTTAAACTATTTTAGTTGACATTTTTAATGAAAAAATAACATAAATTTGTTTTTGTTTTGTTAATTGATTGATTTTCACCAAAATGTTTTTATCTCGTTTATGATTGATTTCATAGAGGAGATTTTGTTGTTGTTTCTTTTTTTAAATCTATTACACGTTTTGACTTATTGCGTTCAATAACTTGAACGTGCCGTGAGACACGAAAATCTAAGTGACACATAATTGGAAAAACAAAAATAAACGAAACGAAGCGGCTATGAACAGTGAAATTGTTGTTGCTGGTGATTTCAATGTTCATAATTCGTCTTGTCTACGCCATTCAGGCCGTACAACTCCAGAAGGTTAATATGCAGAGCTATTTGCCGCGCACAACCACTTTGTGCAATTAGTGAATGAACCTGCTCACATATCGTGAGTATATGGGCATCAAAATAACACCCTTGATCTTTCCCTCGCTACAGATCCTGCACCTCTCGGAAATTCGGATCACTGTACCATTTCTGTCTCTTTTCCGTTATCCACCCTTCACAAGGCTTCACATACAGCAATGAAGGGCTTGGTTTTCAATTACGGGAAAGTTCGTTGGGCTGAGCGTAACGATTTCTATGGGCATTTCAATTGGAAACTTTGTTTTCTTGATTCAAACGTGAACTCCATGACCGAAATGGGTGTCAATATAATAAAGCTATGGATGGATAATTGCATCCCATGCAGAAAGCTTTCGATTAAATCAAGAAACAAATCTTGGTCTAATCAGACGTGCAATCCCTCTCTCAGATCCAGAGAAGAAGCATTCAGAAATTCGCGTGATAACAAAAACGTTCGTACTGATTCTCTACGCAAACAGGCGAGATCTTCGTGTGCCGCAGTACTTAAGCGCGAAAAGACTCTATACGAACAGCGCCTACGTGCTAAAGCTCTTAGTTTTTCACGGGAAAGTAAGAACTTTTGGTCATTCATTGAAAGGCTTAAGAACAGCGCTAGTTCGGTACCAATCCTTATAAAGGATGATCAAACATTCACTTACCCGGTTAATAAGGCAAATCTTTTAGCTGAAATGTTTGCAGGTAATTCGAACTTGTCGGAGAGCGTTCAACTACTGCCCGAACTTGAAAGAGTATCAGAGACTATGCCCAATATATTCTTTCGAGCCCGTGCAGTAAAAGAGGTTCTTGCCAATCTCGACGTTAATAAGTCTTCTGGGCCAGATGGCATTCTAGCGCCAGTCCTGAAGCAGTGCTATTCGACGCTTGCGCGTCCATTGGCTAATCTTTTCAGTGCGTCTTATCGCGCGGGTGTTTTTTCATTTTGCTGGAAGATTGCTAATGTAACGCCAATCCATAAAAAGGGTGAAGCTAGTAACCCTGAAAACTACCGCCCAATAGCAGTTTGTTCGGCACTTTCCAAAGTTATGGAGAGTATGATTGATCATCACCCTGTGAAATATTTAGAGTCCAATAATTTGCTGAGCGATCGTTAATACGGTTTCCGTAAGGGTCGCTCTACTGGTGATCTGCTGGCGCTACTGACTGAAAGGTGGAATAGGTCCATTCATGGATTTGGTAAGAGTAAAGTTGTGGCCCTGGATATTTCCACGGCGTTTGTCAGCGTCTGGCACGACGCTCTCATATCAAAACTTATTGCTGTTGGTGTCGGTAGTCACTTCTCTCGATTCATATCGAGCTTTCTCAGAAAACGCACTATAAGAGTGGTTATAGATGGGATCTCATCCGACGAGTTCAGGATAAATTCAAGAGTACCGCTAGGCTATGTTCTTTCTCCAACTCTATTTCTAATATTTCTTAATGATTTTCTTTTTATCACTTCTAATCATATCTACTCTTCTGCAGATGACAGCAACATATGTCATTCATATTCTTTTGATCGTAGGCCGAGCCTTTTGGAGATTTGGGAGAAAAGGCAGAATGTGAAACACATGCTCACAAGCGACCTGGCGAAAATCTCTGAGTGGGTGTTGTTTTCTGACACACAGACGTGGTGGTGTGTTGTTATCTGTATCTATGGGTAATGAAGATATTCAGGAATCAAATGCTTTTGATGTTCTGGGCATGAGAATTAACTGTGACGTTCGTTGGAACGAGCACATATTTCGAGTGTCGAAAGAAGCATTCAAGTGCCTCGGCAAGAATTAAGTGTAAGAATTACTTCACTCCATCTGATCTCCTTAATATTTACAAGACCGGTGCCTCAAAGTCTATTTTGGAGCTTCTCGACAGCGTACAGGAGCGGGCGAAGTTTCTTATTAATGACGGTAGGGTAGCCAACTCTATCGATTCGTTAGAGCATCGTTGCAATGTGGCGTGAGTTTCATTGTTCTATCGGTACTATAACGGAATGTGTTCTGACGAAATTAAGGAACTAATTCCTGGTAATTATATATTTTTACGTAGTACTCGTATTTCTCGTAGAACACTTCCCTTTGTAGTTGATTGTACAGTGAATCGCACAACGCATTATAGGGAGAATTCGTTCTTTGGTCGCACTGTTCGTTTTTGGAACAATCTTCCTGCGAATGTCTTCCCTGCCGCTAACGACATGAGCAAATTCAAATCGAACGTCCATAAACACTACTCACTCTATCCTCCTTCCCACAACCTATTTTTCTAGTACCTGCACAATGCACTGCATGAGTAGCGGTTACCCCTGAGTGCTGGTCTCAAACAAAAAAAAAAAAGATTTTGGTTTTTTTTTCAAATGATTCATGTTCCTGTAAATATATACGTTAGACTGGCTAATGACGTTCCCTTTTACTAATTTTCTGAATTTTTTTTTTTTCGTTTCCAACCAGTCAACTGTTTATTAATAATAAAATTTATTAAAATACGGTTAAATGAACTTATGAGAGAAATGTTTTTCTGTTTTATAGAGAAATTTTATTCTTAATTGGCAGTCGTTCACATTTTTATTTTAAGCTTTTTCTGTGGTTGATCAGTCATTAAGTTCGTTTTATTTGAGTAACTGCTTAAAAGAGTTCTACGGGCGATTTGAAAAATTATAAGACAATCACCCCCCTATCATGAATATATATTTAGTTATCTTACATTAGAATACAATTACAAATTACAATTACCCTCCCGGCTTTGCTTGAAGTTTCATGTAAATGGGGAAGAAATTCACTGTTGTCACGATCCTAATACGACCTTTGGAGTATTACGCTGAAATATTTATTAAAATATACGACAATAAATATTATATTTTGTGGGAGGTGCCCCTCCCACAGGAAAGTGGGAAGGAGCACCTTACCTTATATATGTGAACCAATTTTATCTGTAAATTTGGGCCGCAACTCAGCCCAGAAATATTCTCCGTAGCCAAAAAAATGCGTTGTGGAATATTTTAGGCAGATTACATCAGGGGAAGGCGTGCCGCAATAGAGTGTACCTTATATGTTGGACCCAATTTTTTTTTTAAAGTTTGGGTCGTAGCTCCCTACAGATATTTTTTTAGCAAAAAAATATATCAAAAAATTTTAGGCAGATTTCATCAGTCGAAGGTGAGGCATGGGGACTGCAGACCTGATAATAAGAATCTCCAAGGTAAGAGCTCCCAAGTTAAAACCTATTTTGATATGTGGCTGTATTATCTTGTTGCCGGATACGGCGAAACAATACATCGTCGATGCGATGGTTAGGATGGAGAGAAGTACATGTGTGGCGATAACAGGGGCATCGAGAACTTGGCGCAGAGCAGCATTGGACGAGGTACTTCTACATCTGCTCCTGATACGCCTCCTGGTAATATACATGACTTGCAGCAGCGCTATTCGAAGCCGAAAATCTCACGGCCTCTATAACACTCTGAACGTGCTGACGGTGGGCCCCCTTATAGTCTCAGATATTCAATATGGTTTGCCCTTCCCGAAGAAATTGCAACAACAGCAGAAATCTGTTTTTATACGGATGTTTAAAAATTAATGGCAAGATTGTTGAATATAACGGCTGGTCCAACCAAAACGCACGATGTTGATTGTAAATAAAACAAAACGTTTTCAGAGAATTACCTTATTATGGTATTTTATTATGATAGAAGGATCTATGACAATTATGTGGGAAACAAAACACGGCTTCGGTGGCATACCTTTATCCGTTGGTCCATAGTTTCAATGACTGTGAGACATAATTGAGGTTGAATGTCCATAATGTGCCGAATTATCTCATCCTTTAGCTCTTGAATTGTTCTTGGCTTATTGACATATGTATACTTTTTCCTTTAAATATCTCCAAAGTGAAAAGTCCAACAGTACCGAATCTTATGATCGTGGCCAATTAAAATCGCCACGACATGGGATAACGCGGCCATTTCGCTCAAAAGAGCCCTTATTTAGTTGGTTGTGTGGCAATTGCCACTATCCTGTTGGAACCACATATCGTCCAGTTCCATATCCACAATTTTTGGCCACAAGAAGTTTGTTATCATCCCGCGATAGCGCACACCGTCCACGATAACTGCTTGTCCAACCTCATTTTGGACGAAATACGGTTCGGCCATAAACCGCACCAAACAGTCAATCCTTGTGGATGCATAAGCTTTTAACAATCACTCGTTGATTTTCATTTGCCCAAATGAAGCAATTCTGCTTGTTAACGAATCCACTGAGGTGAAAGTGCGCATCACCGCTGAAGATGGTTTTTTTTGTAAAGTCACCACTCACTTCTGTTTGTTCAACTAACCATTCGGCGAATTGATGACGCTTCAAATGGTTACTAGGCTTCAGCTCTTGAGTCAATTGAACTTTGTTAGTGTATACATTCAAGTCTTTATTCAAAATTCGCATCAGTGATGTTCAATTGTTGGGTACGACGACGATACGAGGTTATCGCCACTTCTGCCACACTATCGCGAACAACAGCAATATTTTCGGCAGAACGAACTGGGCAAGCATGCACAGGTGTTTCCATATTTTTTACAGACCCGATTAGCTAAAATTTTCGCACACTTCTCCCGATTATGGACACATTTGATCGATTATGTTGACCAAAAAAATTATGAAGTGCACTAGAGACATTTTGATTTGAACGCCCATTTTCGAAAAAGGCTTCAACAATCTTAACGCTCTACTCAATTGTGTACCTCTCCATGATTGAATTTGTCAAACACTGAAACAAGGAAGTGTCATATTAAGTTGGGCAAAAAACTTGACACTAAGGTGTTACCCACAATTGACATCGTGTATTATGATTGGATCACTCTTTATAATCTCCGGGCAATTTAAGGTTAACATATCCTACAAACTTCTGGAAATATGCGAATGTCCTTCAGATGAAAGCGATACTGATGGCAGCAGCACATCAACTTGGCGGGTGATGCAGGTTCTTACATCTAGAGTAACGACCTCAAGTCTGCCCTAGACTTATAAGAAGCATAAGCAATCTTGTCACTCTGCTTTGTCTTTCTAGACATTAAGAGAAATGTGACGATTCTAATTCTGACACGGTAGGGGTTTTCAACATTCCTCCTTCAATTTGCTCGGAGTGCACGGGTTCATACCCAACGAGAGTGATCTGGTGATGTTTGTTATTATCGTTTCTAAAAAAGGCAGAATGTAGATGGACAGGAATGTCTACGTGCTTCGTTTTGAGCAAAACACAGCCTTCCTAAACTCTGATGGGATTTTCAAGAGGAAATTGTGGCAGTCACCACTGGGTACTGACCGTTAGCTAGCCAGCCATCTCGAATAGCCAGCAACATCATATGTACAACCCGCTGCAAGAACGAAAGTGGTAACATGTAACTAATCTGCTGTGTGAATGCCCAGTTCTGTGCAATAGCACGCTACAAACTTTATAGTCCTTGACTGCAATAATTATGCAGTTTCTGAACATCGATATCGGTCATAGACCAGCGGGTTATTCCCCTTTTTCTCTTCATCATGATAGCAAAACGGCACAATGATGCTTATTGAACCTCTGCTTCGAGGATAAGCTAAAATATTGTGCTGGAATCTACAATCTCTGTCTAGTTATTATTAAAAACCGGTTTAAACCATGTTAACGTATTTTCTTTTTTAACACTATATAGTACACGCTTGCAAAGAATAAAAAACTCTTCTCTGACCATGGGTTCAAATGTACTTAAGCTCACTACTGAGTTCAACACAAATGGGTAAACGGAAAAAAGTCATATCGTTGTTACCAACTGTTTAACATTCACTGTTAATTGGCAATTAGCGATGGCAACAAAAGATGCCAGACGGAACAAAATCAATTGTAGAACGAATGATGTAATTTAATAAAAAATATATGTATACACTCTGTGTGTAATTGCTCTGTAGTACACATTTATTTTATTAATTATTGCAAAATATTACATACTAATAAGAAATCGAAAAATTTATTCATATTTCAAGTACTTCAGAAGGAAAACTTTGTTGGTCATAAACGACGAAATATACCCAGCACTGATAGTGATTACAACAGTGAAAAAAAATATGTTTAAATTTCTTACATAAAAATATGTTTAAGTAATAATTAGAAGTATTAAAACATATTTGATTTTTTTCTATTTTATTATTTTATTTATTTAAGAAAATATTATAAATTTCTTTTCCGCGTTTTTTCTAAGTGTATTAGTTTTATACATGAAACATGACATTGACAATGAAACAATTCATAATTAAATGTCAATAAACGCAGTAACCGGTTAGAAAGGCAAACAGAGAAAAAAATCATATAACAAAACAAACAAAAGAAACAAAAAAAAATTCAATAAAAATAAATTTATTTTATTTATATTTCTCTTCCTCTTTTTTATTCCCTCAAACATATAAAACAAAAAGATCAGTTTTGGTCTAAATGTCAAAGAAAAAAATTGTATTTCGAACTAGAAAATCAAGATTCTAAAACTGTATTGCCAATCATGTACATATCATCACCTAAAATGCAAACGGCCCTAACTAACAAAATATTCAAAATCGACTTTTTCATTAATTCTGAGGTATTTCATTAAAACAAAGGCCCACAAATAAATTTGGACTCTTCCGACTAAAATTAGCGATTTTACTACCAAAAAACAAACGGCCCTATCTACAAAAGCGACTATATGGCAAACGCAAAGAGCTAACTAAACGTTTGTATAATACATAACATTGTCAACTGTCAAAACGCGATATTGGTTTAAAAGTTAATGAAACAAAATATAAAAATTGTATCTTAAATATTGGTAAAAATCTCGCTGATTAAAACTATACTTTTTATTTTAATTAGTTTTTTGCCTCTCCTGTAAAATTTTCACAATGTTAGATATGGCCGTTTGCGTTTTAGGTGACGATATGTACATATGTATATGAATAACCGTAACTAGCAACTGGAGGCATACTACACATCAGAAGTACAAGAGGGTTGTGTGATAATTGAGACGTTCAATGCATAAATCGATTTACTCCATAAAACGCAAATTATGTGAAAATCATATGCTGAATATTCTGGAATAACAGCATCAAACACACTGATCTCTGAAAGCTGACATATTAAGTACCAATACTTAAACAAATATAAGGCAGGAAACATCGGCCATACCATCAGAAAGTAGTCAGACAACATTAGAACGATGGAACGAGATTGGAATTATTATTAAAGTATAAGAGTACCGTGACTTCTCAATCTGTTGTACAGCCCTGCATTCATATATGGTTTCCCTATAATATCCCCCCCAACCTCGTCGATCTAACCAAATTCAGGATGTCGGTTGGTACCAACTGCTATAACTCCCCACCTAGTATCTGATAGGCTCCTATATACTTCCTCCTAGAGCGCATCAATATCTCACATGTACCCAGTATGTGCTCAGTTGATTTGATATCCTCATCAAAGAATCTACCAAACGGGCTTTGCACAGATGTCGATTAAGCCTGCAATGACCAGTCAATATCCTTAAGTTGTCTCTGAGCATTCCATGCAGGATTTGAATCTCCTTCTGTTATAGTTACCCAACAAAAGAGTAGATTGTCTCGGACCAGTATGGCCAGAGAAAAGAGTACCCGCCTCCCACCACTTGATCACTTTCGTATTCAACAAAAGAGCCCTACCAGTGGATGGGGAGCTCCATTTCTGGCCAGTTTATCGGCCATTTCATTCCCCGTAACTCTTACGTAGCCCGCGACTCCCAAAGTAGCTTCGAGTCAACCTCATAGGAGTTCAAATGGCGGCCAGACCATCAGATAGTATGGCTAAATTCTGTCCTCCATATTTTCTTTCCAGGTAAGATTAAGCATATCTCTCAAATGCATAAATTTCAGCCTGGATTATGTTGGCGAGTTCCTTTCCGTTTTTGACCCATCCGTGTACCACAAAATGGTCCCTTCTCTAAAGGAGTATTGAGTTTCCTTTCAATTACTCTCATTACCCAGAAGCATTTGCCAAAATCAGGGTTTCATGATCCTGTCCACAGGACAGCCGAGAAGGGAGTAATCGACCACTCGGTTTACCGGGTTAACATGACCCCCGCATAACTTCGTGCCCAACTCTTCTTCCATTATCCTCGGCATTGTCTCTATAGTCCTATTTTTACCGCCAAATACAGCGGACTAAGGTCCAATAGAACCTCGAGTACAGGTTGTGGGCAAAGTTCTCATTGCCCCAGTTGTACATATGCACGCTAATCTTTAAGCCTTATTTAGTTTTACCTGGTTGTTCTCAAGCTCGTTCTTATCGCTCGTTCAACGGGCCCATATTTCACAATAGAATGGCTCATAATACCGCGATATTCATAATCTTTTATAAATATAAAAATGAATGTGTTTTTGCATGTATTTATGTTGGTTTGTGTCTTATAGAAAGCTAAACGGCTGCATCGATTTTCTTGAAATTTCTGCAGAATCTCTCTGTATGTCTGGAAGGAACTATAGGGCGGTGACATGCCCATACAAAATAAATAATTATTTGTCTATACCTTCAAAATGGTGACAGTAAGAGTCTCCGAAATTGGTTCGAATAGCTTCATAGTCAATAAAAAATATCAGTCAAAAAGCACGCGGAATCAGTTAAGTAGGTTTGGCACCTCCCTCACAAAGTAATTATGTGTATTCCCAAGCAGTAATAGCCTAAGTTGAATAACATACTTTTGAGAAAATCACTTCTAATATATAGAAGTGTTTCTGAAAAGGTTGAGAAAGTGCATTAGAAGAAAATTTATTGCAAAATTAAAGATACACGGTCAACCCTATGATCAAAAACTCTAATGGAAATTTAGGCGCTTATTATAAATGTAATGGGGCTTTCTTACGACTTAGGTCAAGATGTTTATTATTAAGAACTTTTTAAAAACTATCGTTAGAGAAATGTAGATTTCACGTATATATAAAGTTTTATTACTCAAATTGACTTAAGTCGGCTTAGGCGGTTATTGATTGTGGCCACAGATATTATTTGTTAAATATCTTGAGAACGATTAAATTTTCTGAATTAGGTTTGATTGACCTCATAGTCAAAACAAATCATCAGTTAAAAACTTGGTGGAACTAGACAAGTGCTATTTCAAATGTTTGGATTTAAGCCGGATGGTGATATATGGGGGAAAAGGATAAAAGATTTAATTAAGACAACAATTAGAATGATAATTATGATAGGGTTAGCGAAGCACTACGGGTTTTAGCTAGTAAATTTTAAAAAGAAATTCCAACTGGCCCCGCTTTTATCAGCATTTTATCTAAAAAAAATATTTCCCATAGTTCCTAAGTATGCGGAATATTTGACCAGTAAATTGCGTAAATTGTTGTTTGATTTATAAAAATGTTTTTATTTGTTAAACTAATTCCAAATTTAATTTAAAAAATAATAAGATAATATTCGTTTTATTTATTTTCTTTTTCATACATAAAAATATTTAAGATCCAATTCCGATAAGACTATCAAAACATTTATGTTGTTGCTGTAGCGAAGGTCATTGTAAATAATTTTTATTGCCCAAAAAAATTTACTAACTGGGTTAGGAAATTTAATATGGAGATACTACTGTAGTGAGTATTAGTGATACAGCCGCCTGTAACAAACAGCTGTCTATGGTATAGATATGTTGGTCTACGTGATATTTTTTAACAAAACTTTTTATAAGTGATGAAAATTTTAACTTTTTTTATGCAGTCAAAAACGGTTATACAGTCAAAAACGAAGGTACCGCGGAATTTAGTTCATTATTAATGTTGTAACTTCAATAACTTCAATAACTTCAATAACTTCACTATATCCAAGTACGTTATAAATGTGTTCTACCGTATTATCTTTGGGTTTTATAATTTGTAATACAATGAGTATACCCCTGTTAATGTCGGCAGGTTATTTTCGCTTATTATAGAATATACAGTAAAAGTTTGTTTTAATATGAAGCTGACTGTAGTGGTACTTGTGGTTTAGCTGATGTTCACAACATACATACAGTTTGTAAACTAAATGTTTTCAAATTAGAAAAAAGTTTAAATCTTATTTTCATATGGGTATACCAAAACAAATCCTTAACATATTTATTTTTTTTTTTTTTTAGTACACATCACGTTACTGTACCTCTTAAGTGCTTGGAGACTTCACAACTTTTAAAATAGACCCACAGATTACCTGATTTCTTTGCTGTAAAATAAATGTTTTCAAAAATAATAAATTATTAGAATTTGCGTTTTTTATGAAAAAAGCTTGGATCACATATTATTTAGTAGTCAAAAAATTGCACAAACGTACAATAAGTGGCTTTATATTTAATTGAAAACTTTCTGGGAACATGAGTCTCAAAATATTGGGACATATCAATTGTTTCAAAGGCAAACCAGCTAGAAACTTCCCTGATTAGTTTTTAGGACCGCGTACAACATCATATCCCGCGCTGAAAATGTATGAAGAATCGATAGGCGATAACACTAAATAGTTGCTTGCGAGACACGCTAGGAGAGGATTCGTTAACGTCCTAAGTTCTACTTGTACTTTTGTATGAACAACTTTGAATAAGAAAAAAAAAAAAATTATGAGAATAAAGGACTGTTATTATAGATCAGAGTCCGGCAAAACTTGACACTGCAATTTCTCTCTTTTGCTCTCACAGGTACAAACAAAAAATAGAAAGCAAATAAGCAGTGAAATACAGAGAGAAAAAAATTTTAATTGCTGTTGTTATTAAACATTTTATTCAATAGTTTTTATTTATTTAAATCATGGCTTGTCAACCACATACATTGTCATTTTGTTTGTGTATGAGTTCTCTCTTACTCAATGCACTTAGAGAAACTTATAGTTAAAAGGAAGTATAAACAACAATATATTTCTAAAGTATTGACATATATTTGGTATAAATTTCAGAATTTTTTAACAAATAAAAATGAGATAAATTTTTGTATTCATTATAAATGAGTTAAAATGTCTTGCTACCACGTATACGAGTATAATGCAGCATGACAACGTGCGTTGGCAAACTAAGCATTTAGGTTTACCAGAAGGCATTTAATTAAACATTTCGCTGAGTGTTTTCTTGATTTCTTCTTTTTAATTATGTACACTTGAGAAAGCATTTCTTCCAGTGTACACAGCCATTTGCTTAAGAATAAAAGGTGTAAGTTTTTCTTGCAGTGTGCTTTAATAGGCAGATTCTCAAATTCTTCACACAATTGAAAACTGCATTTTGTTATAAGATTGCCGGACGCTGTTAAAGGTTTAAACTAAATCATTCAATTTTTATTTTTTTTTTTTAAATTATTTTACACTAAATTACTTGCCTATATAAAGTGAATCCCCCTAATGACACCACTTTAATTTTGATTATTTAAGTCTTTCACACCTATTATGGTATGTATGTTTAAAAGCCCAATCACTTTATGTTGCTATTACTGTGTGGGTAAGCAAAAGCTTTAATTTTTTTCCGCAACTTGTGAAATTCCCTTACCGCCAAAACTACGCTCTCTTTTATTTTGCTTTTCTGTTACTCATATTTAACATTTTCTAACTCTCTTTAAAACTGGTTTTAAAAAAAATACATTTTACGCTACAGTTCCAAAGAATTTCATGAGAAATGGCAAATGATTTTTTGTTACCAATTGTCTGATTCGATACTTATAGTTGTGAAGGCAACTTTAACGTTTATAGAGAAAATCGTTTCATATCTAATGAAATTTATTGCTCTATTGCCTATAATTGCTGCCTGCTGTCAACGAGTAAATCAGTCCGCGTTGAGTGTGTTTACACTGGCGGTTTTATATTATAATTTTTATAATAAATCAATAGAACAATTGCATAGTATTTTAACAATTTGACAAATACTCAGCCGCCACTCACATACATACTGTGTCTAGTTTTATGATTCAGCTCAATTCAAATAAAAATTATTATTTTCTTTGCGCTTAAAAAAAATTCTTTATTGTTTTTGCAAAATTTGTAATCATTTTTTCTCATTCGAATCTTGCTCCGTACGTAGTGGCTGTGAGTTCTGTGGGGTCTGTCTGCACAGCGATCAGTAGCGTAAACAATCTTGAACTTGACAGTTTGGTGAATGTGTCTAAAGCGCGAGCACACAGAACGAACGTACGTACGAACATCATTCATTCATAGCACGATTGCCGGTATTTTTCTAAGTTGATTGTTGTAAAAATAAAAGAAAAGTTTTCTTCTAATAAAAGGAAACCAAAAATAAATAGAAAAACAAACAAGAAAAATAAATAATTTCTACATTAAAACAAATAAAAAAAAAACAACAACAACCACAATTTGTCTTGTGCAATATTGCTGCTGTAAAAATAGTTTTCTTGCATAGAGAAGGAAAAGACAAAAAAAATTAAAAGAAAATTTAAAAAAAACCCACAAGAAAGTGGCTAAAAATATCGAAAAGGTTCAATTGGAGAAGCGAAATAAGGAAATACAAACGCATTTAGAGGAAAAAGCAGTTAAAAATTATTTGAAAAAATAACCAAGAAAGTGCTTTTATTTTATCAGAAAAAAAAGGAAAAACTTAGTTTAAAAGAAAAAAATCATAAGATGTTGGCTATAATTAAACATAATGCAGCTACCACAAGGCTGCTAATAATTTGTGGTAAGTTTTTAAAAATAGCTTAAGATAAGAAATGAAAGAAACATTTATTTTTAGTTTTTTTTTTAACAAAATTATTATTCGAATACTAACCCTTATTCTCTTGAGACCCCGGATACACATATGTGTACTTTAAATGATCGTTTCTTGCGTTTCTTCGCTTAGACTCTAGAGTTTCTAAATCTTTCAACAAATGGCATTTCCACCAAAGTTATCACTATTTTGTTTTTACAATTGAAAAGTATAAAATTTTTCCAATAAGTCCACGATTATTTAATAATAACCAAATGGGAGCGGTGTGGTGTATTGTACAATAGCCTAAAAGATGAGATGAGCTCCATTGGTTTAAATTTAGTAAATTTTACAGCCCCAATACATTTCGTATCAACCGCAAGTACCTTAATTGATCTGTTTTGTGTTTTGTGAATAATTACTCAAGTCCTTTGCTTTTTATCAGTTGTCTGCTTCAGTGTTCTCGAAACATGATTTGTTGAAAATCTTTGAATACAGAGATTTTGGGAATATTGATAATCAATCTCTTACAACACAAGCAAGCCAGGCGAAATAATAACTTTTCCTCCAGACAATTTCATAAATAAAAAAATAAAGAAGATGATGACAAACACCAGATGAATGATCAGGTAAAAACGCCACCTACTGGAAAAAAATATCAATGCTAAAGTAAAGATCACCACCAATTAGCAATGATATTCACCAACACTACACAATCGATATGGGGGGGCTACAGTGGATTAACCATCTACTTTGCTTGAAAAGTCAACTTGATTAATGAAACCGAAATAAAACAATGAATGTTTAATGTGGAAAGCCAATCTACTCTCTAGAGGAGTGACGGAGAAAAAAAATGAAACCGATATAGGTATCAAAAACCAAACTGATATCTTAATCGCTCATGTTACGGTCTCAAGAGGTTATACTTCCTAAAAATTATTTTTGATTTATAGAGTGTTAATCGAAAATATTTTTAAAAATCATTCAATTGCTTGATGCCCAAATGATGGCATAAAAAATGTATAAGGAAAAATCCAAAAAATTTCCAAATTTTTATATGATTTAATGAGCATTTCTTATTATGCAAAGTGATAGGTATAAAGTGATCAAAATGAAATTTAGTTTTTAACCATTTATTTTTTTTAAGAATAAAACTATCTGACGTTAGGTGTGAGATTGAATGAACCTAAAATAATACACGGTATTGTGTAAATAAAAGATTTTAAAGATTTTTTCTGCATATAATTTCTATCAAGAATTTTGATTACAAAATCAAATTGAATTAAGTCACAGTAGCATTGTTGTGAGCTTCAGTCTCATAAACAAAGTCAAAAAGCAGCCTCCATTCAGTGAGAAAATGTTGTGCACATTTTAGCTCATCATTAATATTTAGACCCCTAAGACCGTCTGCAGATAGTCAGGTTTACATAAAATCAGCAAACTTTACTCTTTGGCAAGCTTAACAGTTAAAAAGAGTACAAAATTCTCAAAATAACGTTACCAATTAAAATGCAGTTAATAAAGTAGTGCTTCAATGGAGATTTTTTTGAACACCGTCTGTACCTTTTTTTGGTTCTGGAGATTTCCATTTTTTATAGAAATTAGAACTCGAACTTGTAATTTTCAGCAGAACACTAAACGAGAACAAAAATTATTGCCACAACTTAATAGCCATTATATAGTTCCATAGGATCCTTTTACCAATGTCATTGAGAAAGTTTATGTTAGTAGTGCACCGCCATAATTTTTCCAAATGCAGAGCCTGTACAGAGGAAATGTTCGAAAGTCTTAACTTTTTCCCCGCATGCTTTATATTCATTAGTTGAGTTCTTAATCTAGAATTTAAAGAGTGATTTTATTGTTGTTTAGTTGTTCAATATTTAAATTATATATTCGCAACATGTGGCAATGCCAAAAATGCTCAGTAAGGTTTGTCATTTCACCATAAATAGACTAATAAACGAACAAGTCTTGCAAATCAATTTTACTATCAAAATTCTTGTTTTACAAGAAATCTGTTTCTTAAATTACGTTAATTTTATGATCGTCATAATCGACCCACCGTACGGGAATAGTAGTTGGAACTAAATTGCGTACTAGTTTCATTTTATTGAACATTAATCCACCAACCCGCATGCGAAGAGTGCGTATCACGTAACAAAGATAGCGGTATGTCAATTCGTTGTCGTTATCAACAATTTGTCTTGACTAAGATTGATTGGCCACCTTATTTGTTGGTCAAAATGAAAGAATTGTACTTGGTCGACATATGGTTTCAACAAGTCGATTTGATGCCATGAACCCATTGTGAAGCAAGTATGATGAGCAATTAATCCTACGCTTTGGAGCAGTCCATTGGCCACTAAGAACATGCGATTTGTCCACTGCAGACTATTTTTTGTGACAAAAAGAGAAGTGTTTCGTGTACAGTGTCAATCCAGCATTCAATTTCAGCCCTAGAACACAATATTATACCGACCGAAATACTGAAAAAGGTATGCCAAAATTGGAGCTAATGGATAGATCAACTACGGCGTAGCCACTGCCATCATTTACATGAAATAATCTTTAAAACGTAATTTTGCAAATTTTTTTTAAAACGCAATTGATTAAAAAATCACTCATTAGATCGCGCCAAAATGCTTCAACCTTATCTTGTTAAAGCAGGGCACATACATAGGAAGTATTCGAAAAACTCCATATGCTCCCAGCATGGTCTACATTCATCAGATTTTCATCCTATATATGTAGCTGTGTATTTAGGTATGATCTTAAGTTGGAATGTAACTTCAGTTTGAAGAGGTCCGACGTCATATTCTTATTGGAGTTTTTCCATAGTATTCTTGTATTCCTGCCCGAACAAACAGTTACAAGAACCCCTCTGGCCTATTATCCCAATTACCAGCTTTTTCACCTTCAGAGGGTTTGGATTGTTCAAATTAAAATGCATTTTTCCGTTCATTAGCTACCAAAGTGACCCGGTATCTAGACAGCCTTTTGCAGTCTAGGACTGTCGGCTATTTGACCTCATATTATCACCCTTATTGCTATCCGGCTATGATTTAGAATAAAACAACAAAAAATAAGAAATTTTATGAAATTTCTTTCCCCTTGTTTGCAGGCAAATACCTAAGCTTTGACATTTTAAAAATGTTATTCGATAAGAAATGACCATCGCGACTAGCTGTTACATAGCACAGACACAGTAACAGTCTGAGATTTAAATAATTATTCAAGAACTTCCGGTGTTATTTCACTGATGGCATAAGTTATATTGACCTTCAATTATCTAAAAGTTCTTGGATTGCTAACATAAATCAGGGATTTAATAAACTTCCCAAAGAAAAAAAGACGTTAAATCGCATGATCTTGGCGGCCTAAAAAACAAGTTCATTTTGTATTGAAAGCACAAGATTCATGGAACATATTGAACATACCTCGTCTTAGTGCATACATATGTTTGTTAGCACAAGAAATTTTGGAAAAATTTTCTTTATTTCTCAATGTTCTTTTAGATCAATAAAACACTTCGGTGTAGGCAAATCTTTTACTATCGATGCGTTTTTTCAAATTTGGAAATAAAAATAATCCGAGTAATCTAAGTCCAGTGTAATGAAGCAATTCGAGCTTTAAGCAGTTGATGTTGGCCTTCGCCATAGGGGATGTGTGAACTGGTATGACCTATGAGGGCATATTCACTTAAAAATATTCTACAAAACCAAATCTAGCAGAGGTTATGTTTATTGTTTATTTTTTTAGAAAGCAATGCCCTCGATTTTTTTAATTCTGCTGTAACACCCAAAAACTGTTTGAATGTCCCTGTATTTTAATAAAATATGAAATGTTCTGCAATGAAGGTTAATATTTCATATAAAAAAATCTATAAATTATTATTGATTTATTTTATTGCATTTTGTATTGTTGATATTTATGAAAAGAATAAATATTTTTTATTTTAATTAAAGTCATTTCACTAATTGTATGAAAATGCGCTCTATTTCTATATACAGAAATATTGAAAAATGTTTTATCGTTACTTTCATTATTTTTTAATGTTTTTTTTTTTATTATAAAAAAGTATAAATTGTGATTAAATAAATAAGAAGAAAAACAAAATTTAAGGTGGAGTTGAAAAAAATAAAAAAATAAACAAACGACCGGTTGTTTGTATTGAATCAGCCACACAGGCGTCAAGTTTGGTGAATGCAAAGGAACCTGAAACGAATGCTGGTGTCTACAAACAGTTCTGGAAAGACAACCTACTTGAAGTTAAAATTGATAATGAACTACTTTATTTATTTAATAAAATTATTTTTAACTTTTTTTTCGATTTATTATATTATCATAGCAGCAGCTAATACAGAGATATATAATGATAAGTAACAGCCATACCCACCCAACCAAACAAAAGCGTTATCATATTAAAGTAGCGCACACCTATGTAAATATGGGTTAATAATTGTTAAAAATTACAAGTTTCTCTTACTATATAGCCGTTACTGCGAGACCATCATAAAAGATCAAACAGAATGAATTATAATTAATCCCCATAAATCCACTTATTGACTTTAAAATTCAATTTTATTTTATTACATTTTAGAAAACAATTTATAAGATAGCTTAGGTTTTCTAGATAAACAATTGCCGAAAACATATCTCTATTAATTTTCAATATTAACTTAGCCTCTGCTTGTATTGTACTTTGATTACCATTTCCTTTTATGAGGTGAAATCATCAAATGTGTATGTGCAAACTACTTCTTTTTTTCTGTCACTCCTCTTGGGAGCATATTCGCTTGTCACAAAGCATCCATTGCTTTGTTTCCGTTTCAGCAATCAATTTTATTTTTCAAGCTAAGTAGATGAGTAATCCACTGTAGCCCCTTCCATGTGATTGTGTAGTGGTGAGTATCCTTGCTAGTTGGTGGTGATCTTTACTTTGGCATTGTAATTTTTTCCCAGTAGGTGGCGTTTTTTCCTGATCATTCGTCTGATGTTCGTCATCATCACCAGACGTAAGCTGGCTTCTTCTTATTTGCAAAATAACCTACAATCCCACAAATGTTGTCCCAGTCCTAGCGGTAGATCTGTACTATGACTTTTTCGTTTTTGACTACAAGACAGAATTTGATAGCATAGAGAGAGGCTGTATTTGGGATGCCTTACGGCGGATACAAATAGCGCTTTAGCTAAAAGAGCTTACAAAAGCACTATACAACGGTTTTAGTTACAGGGTTATCTATAATGGTAAACTAACCCCATCTCAGGTGTACGTCAAAGTTGTCTTATGTTGGCCTTATTGTTTCTGATGTCCTAGCACGGGCAATCGATAATGATGAAAATCAATTTAAAGATCTAGCGTATGCCGACGATATATGTTTAATATCATGAAGACAATGTGAAATGTCGAGTAAAATAAATGAATCATATGCAGTCAATTTAACGATCAACTCCATGAAAAAGAAAGGTCTGAAGATAAATTCGCTCGACCTTGACAGCAATTTGAATATATGAGGACAAAACTGGAAGAAAAATTTAGACAAAGGGTGGTGCCTCCAGCAATATCCTGAGCGGAATATCCAAGACAAAAGGAGCCTTTTCATAGCTCTGGGAAATGTGAAGACCATTCCCCAATATCAACCAGTACAAAAATACGGTTGCTTAACTCAAAAATAAGCAACCGTAAGAGTCTTGGCTGATGTTGAAGGCATTTAGTACAAAACTCCAAACATTTATCAACAATAGTCTGAGAAAAATCCTCAAGAGCTGAAAATGTAAACAAATCGTGATACATTTGGAGATCAAAAAGAGGAGGTGGAAGTTGATTGAACACAACCAACCGAAATCTGCTGACAAGTACTCCAATGAAACACACAATGCAGCAGAGTACGAGGTAGGCCGAAACACTCATAAACGGACATACAAGAATTAGGATGTTCTTGCAACAAGTTAGAGAGCATAGCCAAGGATCGAAATAAATGGCAAATTTTTGTTAGAACACTATGATGCTCCCAGAGGGCGATGACATTATCGGCTCTAATTAGTTAAAAAGACACGATCTTCTTAACATCTTTTTAACATGCTTACAGCCCGTACTGTAGAGCATGCATGGTTTTTATGTAATAAAACACACCCCTCTACTTAACCCTAGACCCACGCAACTGCCTATCGGTATTACTTGGCTTGGAGGGTAAGCATTTTATGACGATTCATCACCCTGTTCTGTTAATTATTTAAATTGTTATTCTGGGCAGATTTTCGCTGCGCTTCAGCTTCACGCAACATTTGCGTCAATCTCCCGATAAAAGAATTTATCTTGTACGAGTTTTTTAGGACTTAAGCACATGTCCTTAACGTGGCAGTAGAATACGTATTCTGCGCTTTCGTCTTCTAATAGACTGGATATTTTGGAGAGTCAACATCGGTATAAGTATTTCCTGTAGCCTCAATTGACCGTTAGGAATTGGATGAGACTATATTTTATCTCACCATGCTTCCACCGGAAGCATTTGTGCACTTTATCTATCTACGGAATTTACCTGAACGTTCATCTTTTCTTTGTTAACTTTTAACATCTACTTTACCAGTTTTAATGCGGATTTATTCCTTTCGTCTTTTTTTTTAACATTCCTTGGAATCGTTAATTTCGATCCTATCTGGTGTTACTGTTGAGCTACAATACTATATCGACAGGTATCAGTTCTGCTAGTTGCTTCTCTTGAAACCGTTCTTCTCTAATGCTAAATTTCATCAAAAATTCATCCTCAGCGATTAGGCCCATTTCTGGATGAATGGATACGCCAACATTCTGTCCAAGCAATTTGAGGGCCCGAGATTATGGAATTTGACTCCGTTGGACTTTCTGGGTTTTCTTAAGCCGCTGGTCTATATGAATTAGTCAAAAGGCACAGAGCTCCTTAAGGCCAACATTACCCATGTCATCGATTAAATTTAGCCCGATTTTGCACATGCTCAATTTAGCGAAGCTACGGCCGACACTTGTTTCGATGCTATTTATCTCACACACAAACTGTACTTTATTTAAATTTAAAGAGCGGCAATTTAAAGATATGTAAGTCGTTGGACTCCTTTTCATACCTACTTTGTACAATATAACCTATCCTTTGAAGGTAATCATAAAGCGTGTTTACGTATTCGGCAATCCTCTGCCTGGATATGAAGATGACTTTCTTTTTGATTTACGGTGTGGCAGCAATTTAAAGTAAAGGTTAATGTTAACAAAAGGGCCACTAAAACATATAATTGTTTGACTTTGTAATTAATTGCAGAAAATCTCTCGGTGTAATCACTTATTTTAATAAATTTTCTGCCTTTCTTTGAAATCTCATTGCAAACCGTTTTCGGAAGAACCAATTAAAAAAGTGAAATAAAAAAAAATTGAAAAAAATAAAAACCGCATTCTAAAGTTCAATTACACATTGTGACGAAATTATGAATATCACAGACAGCTTTTTTAAGCAATTTCATGTTAAACGCCTCTTTTTTAATAATTTTATTGTATTTTTTTGTTGTTGTTTTTAATTCAGTTCAGTGAATGAAAGAGGAAAACGTTGACCTCATTTGACACTTTTTTGTTTGTTTTTTGTTCGATATCTTATATTCTGTGCACAATAACACACTGAATCATTCATTGTGAAGAGCTTTACAGGAGTTTTTGAGCAATGGCTTAAAATGTTAATGTCAACTTAATTATTTAAATATTAAATGCGTTAAAATTTGCCACAAGAAAAAGTGAAAAAATATTTTGATTTTTTATTGATTTATTATGTTAAAATAATATTTTTTAATTAAATATTATATACGCTTACTTGCTAAATTATAATGAGACTTTAACGTGTGACTAAGAAAAGTTTTGCCATAAGGGGACTTTTTTTAACGTTCTAAATGGAAGGTGACTTTAAATAGATAATTTTGAATTTTAATTTAATTTATTATTTATTTTAATTTAAATTGTTTTTTTTTGTGATTTCTTAAAGGGTTAATCGTAAAAGTAGTTAATTGTTGCTGTTGTTGTTAAATTAGAACTGTTAACCAACTGTTTACGCTGTTTAGCGTAAATTTTTTTAATGGATTTCCTGTATAGAAGTGTTACTTTTTAAAAGTAGTTTATGGCACTTAAAACTGGAGCAATAAAAGAGTAAATTGTTTACTTAAAAATTAAATTTCTAAGAAGCAATTATTACTTATACCAAGATAATTATTTATCTTAACCACAATGCTTTTTGGCTAAAAAGTTGTATTACAGATCAGGCTCAAATACGATCCGACTTTTCACAAGCTAGAAGCATCAGTAATCGAAGACACCTGATTCTCTTGACGGGTATAAATGATCGGGTATAATTAAAGTTGAGCCTACAACAAATTGTTGCAAATTTCTGTACAAAACAAAGAATCGCTTAGTTTTAAGGAGAAACGGAAAGGACGAGGACTAATAAATTGATTGTCGAATATCATATCATTCAAATTGAGTTTGTTCCCCTACAGAGAATTAAATAGTCCATATATTAAATACAGCAATAGCTTACCGCATATATTCCAGTAAACAACGAAATGATCTGCTTACCTAAATTTGACTTTATAACTTCAAGCGTTGCACTATTGATTTGATGCTTAGCACTAATTTAGAGTTTCGGCAGTGAAAAAATGGTTAACATTGCATTCCTCTGGGACGAAATAGCGGGGCACTTACAAAGTTACGTATTCCTTAGATGTATCGACATATATTGTGCAGAGTCACACCGATCATATTGAATATTTTCTTAAATATGCTGATGGTATGCAAGATCACATTGCAGAGTTAAAGAAAACCTTTGGTAGTCTAAATTCGCTTCTGTTAAACCTTCTGGATCTAACAGGAGAAAGTGAGAAAAAGCACTATTAGTCGACGGTAGAAAATAACATTTTCTACTACGACATTTGTCTCTACTCTACTCTTTCGAAATACTCTCTTAAGTCACTCCCCTTTTTTTAAAGCTACTCACTACAATCAGGCTATCATTAAATCATCGACTGAGCTTTATATCAGCTCAAGACAGTACAGTACAAACTGTGATAAGTTTCAGTGCACTGTGACATTGCGGATTGCGAAGAATGAGACTGCAAATGAACTGGTACTTTGCAGCCCAAATCGACAAACTTGCCTTAATCGCTTGATTTTTCGGCTATCAAGCCCACTAAGGCAGGATGAAGGAATCCCTTTTTAGCATAAATGTAATAGAGCAGGTCCTTTTTAGCGTAAGTGGTACTTTGCAGC
This sequence comes from Wohlfahrtia magnifica, assembly GCA_023159175.1. Classification (NCBI taxonomy): domain Eukaryota; kingdom Metazoa; phylum Arthropoda; class Insecta; order Diptera; family Sarcophagidae; genus Wohlfahrtia; species Wohlfahrtia magnifica. The sequence goes on along the minus strand of JAKWBJ010000485.1, from coordinate 10,985,823 downwards.
TCAAAACGGAAAACTGACTATGAATCATTGATGCCTTGACTATCAAGCCCACTAGGGGAGGATGGATGGATGTTCTGTCAGACCTAAAATGAGTTTGTTCGTTGTTATAATTGACCCATGAATTCGTCAGGGAGTGTTTGGGCCATGAAAGAGCAGGGAAGGTTGTAGATTTGACACACGGTTCTGCGAGACCTAACATGCATATCTTTTTTGCTAAGGTAGGATGCCTTCATCCTTTTAGCAAACATGTAATGGAGGAGGTCCTTTTTAGCGTAAGTGGTACTTTGCAGCTCAAAACGGAAAACTGACTATGTATCATTGCTGCCTTGACTATCAAGCCCACTAGGGGAGGATGGTTGGATGTTCTGTCAGACCTAAAATGAGTTTGTTCGTTGTTATAATTGACCCATGAATTCGTCAGGAGGTGTTTGGGCCATGAAAGAGCAAGGAAGGTTGTAGATTTGACACACGGTTCTGTGAGACCTAACATGCATATCTTTTCTGCTCTTTGATTGTCCTATAAATTCGCCGAGGAGACTTTGGGTCATGGAAGAGCAGGAAGGGCAGTAAAATCTCCAAACTGCTATGGCCCAGACTGGACTGGACGAAATGAGTCCTGAATCTAGATAGGAAGCCTTTAAGAATTTTTGTAGGTTTCCTGACTGGATGTTATGCTCTGGGAGCAATAACCAGATTGTAGAACACGGACACTCCTGATTTTTGCACGGTGTGCACAACTGAGCCTGAGCCTGAGCCTGAGATGGTTGAAAACATGCTGTGCCTTTGACAAGGACTTAAGAGACGCTGGCTAAAACTGTTGGTTCAGGGTTTTTTAGTGGCCTTAGTGAGGTGTTGTGCTCTGGGAGCAATAACCATATTTTAGAACACGGACACTGCTGATTTTTGCACGGTGTGCACAACTGAGCGTGAGCCTGAGATGGTTGAAAACATGCTGTGCCTTTGCCAGAGACGCTGGCTGAAACTGTTGGTTCAGGGTTGCTGACTCTATCGGGTATCAGTTGTTAAGTTTGCTTTTCTTTTCATACTTCTGGTCTGCATTTTCTATTATCTCTTCTACATATTTTCTATCTTTTTTTCTTCATTGTTTGTTAGTCCTCATAGTCTTTTCTTTCATGAGGGTGGACCTCTTTTCTGGCGTTTGCGTAGAGTGTACCGCTACAATTTAGAAAACACTTATTTTGTGGTTGTTTAGATGTGGTATAGGTGAAAGGTGGGTAAAGAGGAACCTTTTAGATCTGCTTCTAGTGCACTAGGTATGTACATTCCTTTGCATATTATATGCAAAGCAGTCTACACAAAATTAACAGACTCAGATTACTGCAGTTCTACAGTGCTACAGATATAGAATAAAGAATAGATTTTTGTATATGGGGTTCATACAAAGTGCTCCTATCCTGCATGTGTTTGGAGCAAGTTCCACTAAATTTAAAGTTTTTTAATATAAAAGTAATGCGTGACCAATTCTTACCTAAATTGAGGTGGGTTGCGGGTGTTAAATAGGTCTCCGAAAATTTAAAAAAAAATTTTATTGCCTAGAGAATTGCAAAAGCATTTCATATACGAGTACATGCATATTAAAATCAACACAAAGGTAATTTTTCATATTTCTTTTTACGAATTTATTCTTTCAGACCTCTTTCTATAATAGCATTCTTAATGGCTTCTGTACGTGTGTGGGCTTGGTTAATAAATGCATAAATAAATTATTATTATTCCATAAAAATAATTGATTGATTTACTACTACCGGATTGTTTTGTCTAATTTTTTTTGTTCTTGCTTTTGATTTTTAATTTATTTTCTTTAAATACAGTTTTATAAACATGAATACAATTAATATTGTATTTATTAGATTTTTACTTGACTTACAATAGCAATAAACAATTTAATATTTTTTTAATATAAAATTCATTTAAATACTTGTTAAATATCTTGAAAAATAAAATTATTCATATTTGATACGATATTATAAATTAAATAAATACTTCCACTGTTATTTTTATTAATTTTTTATAATTTTTCTCACATTTTATTTTTTCTTTTTTTTTATTAAATTTTCACATGATTTTAGCACCTGATTTTTTCCTCTTTCTAAACTTACAATAGCTTTAATGCTGTTTTTTTTCTTAAATATTTAAGGCAAAAAATAATTAGAAGGAAAAGTAACTGAGCCCACAAGTTCAAATTAAATTTTAATTTGAAATACAAATATTGAAAAAATACAATCTATTCTCAAAATGCTAATTTGATTTGCATTCATCAAACATGCAAAACATATGCAAAGTAAAGAAAAAAACATATCTAATTACTTCAAATAATATTTGATTAGATTTTATACCCTACAAGTGCATCCATCTTCAGTGGTAATGATTTATTAAAAAAAAAAAACAATAGTTCAGATTGAACGTGGACTTAATTATTGTAGTCAAACCAATTTATATATTTGGGCTTAGCCGTATATACATAATTCATTAAAAGATTTTGCTTGCCTCTTAGAGCGCGAACCGTCGATAGATCGACTTTATTAATGCGTATTAAGTGCGAGCGTTCGAATACCGACTATTAAGATTCTGTTTACACTTAATAAGGCACTTGTTTTCAAAAATTCTTTAGCAATTAATGCAATATATGTGAAAACCTTGTCACCATGAAACTAATTTAGCAAAAATAACACATTTATGCTATTTGTAGACTTATTCTATAAATGAAAAAAAAGAACCGTTCCAAACGCTCCCAAAATTAGCCGACTTGACGTAAAGTTAAATTTTCTGAAAATATTTATACTTTCTTGCAAAGAAAAAATAATGAAATTTGATTTTCAATTGGCTCTATAAAAATATAAAAAGATTTTTGGGGATATTTTCCTCTAAATGTTACCGTAATAGAGACATTGTCACCAATGCATCGTAAATGAATTGTTAGTAAGAAACTTTTGCTAAATCTAGATTACTACGATACCTAAAAAAGTAATTCATGGACAACTCAAAAGGATACTGTCTATTATGGTTCTCTGACTTAGCGAGACACATGACATAAAAATTCGCTTAATGAATCTCGATAACTCGAGAACTCACTAATAGAGCGTTTGTCGATGTTTCACTGCTTTAAATTGGCTCTATAAAAAATTTTGGGGATATTTTCCTCTAAATGTTGCCGTAATAGAGACATTGTCACCAATACATCATAAATGAATTGTTAGTAAGAAACTCCTGCTAAATCTAGATTACTACGATACCTAAAAAAGGAATTCATGGACAACTCAAAAGGATACTGTCTATTATGGCTCTCTGACTTAGCGAGACAAATAACATAAAAATTCGCTAATGTATCTTGACAACTCGAGAACTCACTAATATAGCGTTTGTCGATGTTTCACTTCATTAAATTGGCTCTATAAAAATATAAAAAAATTTTGGGGATATTTTCCTCTAAATGTTGCCGTAATAGAGACATTGTCCCCAATGCATCATAAATGAATTGTTAGTAAGAAACTCCTGCTAAATCTAGATTACTACGATACCTAAAAAAGTAATTCATGGACAACTCAAAAGGATACTGTCTATTATGGCTCTCTGACTTAGCGAGACACATAACATAAAAATTCGCTTAATGAATCTTGACAACTCGAGAACTCACTAATAGAGCGTTTGTCGATGATTCACTTCATTAAATTGGCTCTATAAAAATATAAAAAAATTTTGGGGATATTTTCCTCTAAATGTTGCCGTAATAGAGACATTGTCACCAATGCATCATAAATGAATTGTTAGTAAGAAACTCCTGCTAAATCTAGATTACTACGATACCTAAAAAAGTAATTCATGGACAACTCAAAAGTATACTGTCTATTATGGCTCTCTGACTTAGCGAGACAAATAACATAAAAATTCGCTAATGTATCTCGATAACTCGAGAACTCACTAATAGAGCGTTTGTCGATGTTTCACTGCTTTAAATTGGCTCTATAAAAAATTTTGGGGATATTTTCCTCTAAATGTTGCCGTAATAGAGACATTGTCACCAATACATCATAAATGAATTGTTAGTAAGAAACTCCTGCTAAATCTAGATTACTACGATACCTAAAAAAGTAATTCATGGACAACTCAAAAGGATACTATCCATTATGGCTCTTTGACTTAGCGAGAGAAATAACATAAAAATTCGCTAATGTATCTCGATAACTCGAGAACTCACTAATAGAGCGTTTGTCGATGTTTCACTGCTTTAAATTGGCTCTATAAAATTATAAAAAAATTTTGGGCATATTTTCCTCTAAATGTTGCCGTAATAGAGACATTGTCACCAATGCATCATAAATGAATTGTTAGTAAGAAACTCCTGCTATATCTAGGTTACTCCGATACCTAAAAAAGTGATTCATGGACAACTCAAAAGGATACTGTCTATTATGGTTCTCTGACTTAGCGAGACACATAACATAAAAATTCGCTAATGTATCTCGATAACTCGATAACTCGAGATACATTAGTCGATGTTTCACTGCATTAAATTGGCTCTATAAAAATATAAAAAAGTTTTGGGGATATTTTCCTCTAAATGTTACCGTAATAGAGACATTGTCACCAATGCATCGTAAATGAATTGTTAGTAAGAAACTTTTGCTAAATCTAGATTACTATGATACCTAAAAAAGTAATTCATGGACAACTCAAAAGTATACTGTCTATTATGGTTCTCTGACTTAGCGAGACACATGACATAAAAATTCGCTTAATGAATCTCGATAAGTTGAGAACTCACTAATAGAGCGTTTGTCTATGTTTCACTGCATTAAAATTGAGTTTTTATGTCGATTCGTATTGTCTTGTCTTCAAAAGAGAAAAACAACTAAAGGCGAATATCATGCTATTTTACTGCTAAAATTACTGAAGAAATTATGGACACATTTGGCGTAAAGAACAGAGTTGTTTCATCAAGGCAATGCAGCAGTTGAATTACTTCAATGTCAGTATTTTGAGACTAATCAATGTAATCGCGGGCACTTTATCCACACCGCCAGTCACAATACCTGGCAAAATTTGCTGCAAGGAGGCATGACAGGTTTACCGTTTTGTATTGATTATCCTAAAATAAATAAATAGAATGGGATATGGTACTTTCTCTCTAGACGTTAATATTAAGGTCTCGCATAATCTGCCAGACCCTTACAGAGTTTTTCATGATTACTATGGAAGTCACTAATGGAGTCTGTGTGCATTTATCACTAGTGGCTGTGGCGAAATATTTCGACATCTGGCTCATACTCTGGAGAACTGTGTGACAGATGAACTTTCTAGGCAGCGCACGACTGTACAGATTCTTTTGGCAATAGAAAGTGTAAGCACGCCAGTCGAAGTCGACTTTGATCTTGGGAGCACTTAGTATTGTTATAGGATTTTAGCCTAAGTGGCCTGAAAAAAAAAATTTGCCAACAATGAGGAGCTGAAGTCTGCAACTGATGAATATTTTAGGCAGCTACACAGGTTTTATTATAAATAGGTCATTAAAGCTATTAAATAGCCCTGGAAAAGCGTATCTCGCTAAAGGAAGATTTCACTGAGAAAGAAAGATTTTTTTTTCAAAAGTAATGATGCTTTCATTTTTTGGGTCGGTGTACCAATACGTTTTGAAGCTTTTAAATATAAGCGGTTTTGGTTAGAATTTAAAGGCTGAATTTTGAGAATAACATATTTATGACGCGCTTCTATGGTGAGGTAAAGTATCAAATAGTTTGACTTGTCTACCCGTTTTTATTTTGTATTAAAAAATTATTTGTTTACCTCGTATTCATAAAAAATACAAAATGTGTTTGAAATTCATTTTAAGAAAATTTTGTGTGACGAATAGGAAACAATACACATTTGAAACTCATTTTAAATTTTATGAATAAATTACAAAAATTCAAATCAAATTTAAATTTATTCAAAAAACAACAATAGTCACTGGTTACCGTTAAATAAAACATTGAAAATATAGATTGGACCTCTAGTTTAATATAGAAAATTTAGATTTTCAATTAAAATTATTTACAATTTTGTATAACAAAATTGAAGACGCTATTGAAAAATGGATGATGAAATCATGTGACATTATTACATGATATGACTTTAGTTTTTTATTTTTAAAAACTTGTAAACATTACGATTACAATTACAATATTAGTTTTAGAAAAACTACTTCAATAATATCTAAGCCCAATGACTTATTTACTGAAAAAAAAAAAAAAAAAATCACCAAAAGGTGTACAAAGCTGATTGTCGGTGTGGTGCATCCATAAAATACACTTGCAGAAAATCTAACATATAGAAGAGATACTACTAAACTTGTTTTAAAGGGTTTAAGCAATTGATAAAAAATTTTCTTTTTTTACCCTCATATTCATAAAAATATTTGTAGGCAAATTTGGAATTTATCCTGTCAATCACTTAGGCGTTGCATTGCGTTGGGGTATTTTTATACAATTTGTTTTTGCTCGAAAAAATAATGTTCATATCCTCAATGATTTAAAAAATTAGTCCCTTTGTTTTATGAACCCTTTACAAATCGTAACTAATATTTATGAATATGGGGGTTAATGTTTGAAATTTAATACTTCTATCATTGGCGTCAATGCATGTGTTTTAAGAGATGGGATATACTTGGAGTGTTTATTTATTAAAAATACGTTTTATTCTGTACACTTGCAATTTCAATTAATGGCACTCAAATTTTAATATTTGTAAATAAAAACTGATCAGTACTACACTGGTATATACAGATTTTGTTTGAAATTGTACTGCAATATCTGGTCTAATAAATCTTTTAAAATTATTTTTAATAGTTTTACCGTTTCTTAAGTCACATTCATTTGTTTTTGATTTACACAAAAAATTTGTTACCAACTAGTTGTCATATAGATATGCTTAATATCTTAAAGTACTAAGAGTCCAGGCATTTATAGTTAAATAGAAAATAAAGAAAACTAGGTCTTCCGACACCATTAACTACAATGTATTCGTAAAGCCCTAATTCAAATAGAAAACTGTAACGATATCTTATCAGTCTTATTAACAGAATTAAAATAAAGAAAAAAAATATTGGCCAAACAAATATATCGACTGGAAGGAAGGTAATAGTCGATTAAGCTCGACTAAACGATATGCTACACTGTAATAAACACAACCAAACAAATATCCTATACCGCAATTAGCTGGAATTGGAAGAGCCTACTTTTAATAACAGGAGTCCAGGCATTTATAGTTAAATAGAAAATAAAGAAAACTAGGTCTTCCGACACCATTAACTACAATGTATTCGTAAAGCCCTAATTCAAATAGAAAACTGTAACGATATCTTATCAGTCTTATTAACAGAATTAAAATAAAGAAAAAAAATATTGGCCAAACAAATATATCGACTGGAAGGAAGGTAATAGTCGATTAAGCTCGACTAAACGATATGCTACACTGTAATAAACACAACCAAACAAATATCCTATACCGCAATTAGCTGGAATTGGAAGAGCCTACTTTTAATAACAGGAGTCCAGGCATTTATAGTTAAATAGAAAATAAAGAAAACTAGGTCTTCCGACACCATTAACTACAATGTATTCGTAAAGCTCTAATTCAAACAGAAAATTGTAACGATATCTTATCAGTCTTATTAACACAATTAAAATAAAGAAAAAAAATATTGGCCAAACAAATATATCGACTGGAAGGAAGGTAATAGTCGATTAAGCTCGCTAAACGATATGCTACATTGTAATAAACACAACCAAACAAATATCCTATACCGCAATTAGCTGGAATTGGAAGAGCCTACTTTTAATAACAGGTTTCATTTTGATATGTAAAAATGACGATTATTTTTAAGCTAAATAATCGGATGTTTTTGTAAATGGTAAAGAGGAGGGTATGCCATTAATAATGGAAAACAATATCAGGCAAATATCAGGCAGCCACGGTTACGCTTGCAAGACCATAATTCTCACATTTGTGGCTGTTTGTCCCTGATAACTTCACGAATTAAATCTTTGAGTTCTTAAATCGATTGAGGCATTTGGCATGCCCCTTATTTTTAGCATAACCCAAAAAATTCTTAGGATGCTAAATCACAAGATCGCGGTGGCAAATTGTGATCACCACTTGAGGAAATCACACAGTTAGGAAACCAAAACTAAACTAAACAGTCACATATTGAGGATGGAAAGGCTTTTCAATAACAGTTTTTAGGTTTTTCAAACCATCAAATACGCGAATTATTCGAGGTAGAAATGGTTCTCAACATTTAAGAGGCATTTTCGATGAAATTCGAAATCAGTTGGATGCCTTTCAGAGACCCAATCGACGCTATTGATGGGTGGCAGGCGGTGTTAGCTGAACTTTAAAAGCCTTAACAATTAAGTCATTAATCAAAATATGGTGTAATGACGACGTGAAGTGGACAAACCTAGGCTTTCCTCAACACTACGGGGGATACAACAGCAATATTTTTAGTTGTACATACACAAGTTCGATTTTTGACACGCCTACTATCATTACTATGATCATATTCGACCAGGTACTATCGCAAGACACAGTGACTCGTGGGATCCTTTTCCTTTGTCTGATGCCAGTTAGCACCAACATTCACATCCGTGAGCCCTCTTAGCAACGCTAAATTGCAGACTGATCGCCGCCCAAAAATGGCGAAGTCTCTTTCGAGCATTCCAATCTACTAAGCATCTGGAAATTTCCTAATACTTGATTAGATAGAGGATGGTAGTAAGTGGTTTAGCACGGCAAGGTTCGGACGGATATAGGGTGTCATGCGTCAGCTATTTCCACCTAACTTGTCTCCAATTTTTTCAGCAGTTTTACATTATTGCTGGTCGAGAAGGTGCTTCACGATAACTTAAAAATGCTTTAGTTTCGCCAACTATAACCGTAAAAGTTTCACTATTCTTGTTGCTCTATAGTTGAGATGTATGCCGTTCCAGTTTTATTAATGTTTTAGTTTTTACTTATCATCTATCAAGTAGTTATCGGTTGACTCATGACAACTGTTAAAATAGCGGGCTTTGATATAACTTCCTGTACGTTATCATATATCGCAGTATAGCTTAATTTGGTGCTTGTATTGAAAGCCAGAGACATTTACAAGCGACAATATTGGCTTTTGTAAAAACGGACTTTAACTATTGAATGTACATTTGTGAGGTAGTCATGGTGACTAGGAGTCTACTAATTGACTAATTTTCTCTAAATTCAATAAAGACACAGTATTTTATCAATATTACGATTATGGGATTTCTAAAAGCCATTTCTGATAGTATGACAAGCCATCTTAATAAATAGATCGATTTGAACGAGACTAAATTGTAAGGCAAGTGTTACATGTATTAACACAGACACAGTAAACCTCCAATACCTACAGTAGAGTAGCATTTTTCTTTGTCGAAAACGAGCATGAAGACAAGTCAATGCTATGTACTACTCGTACAACTTACTCAACCTTAAACAAAAATTTTGTACACAATTAATTTGTAAGACAAGAAAATTAAAAAAAAGACAAGCAAAGATTGTAAGAAAAAACACAATGCGTGTGGCAAATACTGGTAAGTGAATGATAAGATATCACTCAACTATAGGCCGTTTACACAACACCAATATGTGCTTGTGTATAAAATTTACTCACTCACTGTCATTACACATTCCTTGTCTTTATTTTATCATTATTTTAATATCAATTTGTGCAAAAAATAAAATATGAATCAATACGTAGTCGGCGACTATTGCTAAATTTAGTCTCTTACACTTATTTTCATTCTATTTCCAGTAGTCAGTGTTTTACTGCCTTTAACGAATGGCCAGGCTTATCATTTTATAATCGGTCATCATCAGCGTAACTTTGATCAATTGTATCGGGAATCGAATACTAGAACATACGTAGCAGAAACAAACTTAACGGATACCGGTGCCACAAGTGACTTGGAAAATATTAATTCAACAATTATTGTAACCAGTAAGTACTTCTGCTTGCATTATGATGCAATTTTTTTTATTGTATTTTATATATTAAGGAAGTGGACTCAAAACAAAATAAAAACATAAAAAGAATATCGTGTGATAATTTAATGAAATTGACACAAACACTTGATATATATGTAATTGATATATAAAAATAAGTGTCTTTATAAAAATTGTTTCAATAGCATTTCAATATTAAATTAATACGAGTAAATTGAGAAATCAATTAAAAATACAAAAAAATTTTATAATTTTAAAGTGATCACAATATAAAAAACAAAAACAAAAATTAAAAATAAAAAAACACTAAATTTAAAAATTTTAATTTCGATTACGTGTTTTGAAGTGTACAAAAAAAAAACCGGTGTAAGTTTAAGAAGCTTTGGTTTTAAAATAGTACCTACTATCTCTTTTGAATATTGCCTGACGAAATTTTGAAAAATTTCAATCAATACCTAAATAGGCCTCTCGTTGCAAAGCAGAACTCTTTGAAATTTTAAATTTTTTTTAGCAGAAAAGTGATTTTTAGTGCATGGGACATATATATACGTCATGTGAGAAAACACATAACTTTAACAATTATTGACTCTTATTACGAACCTAAAATCTTTGAAATTATTAATTCCTTAAAAAGCGATTTGTAGTGCATTTGACGTATATACACGCCAAGTGAAAAATCTTTACCAGTTTAATCATAAAATTTATTTTTGCAATAATTTAATGTCTTTAATATTTTAAACGCATAATAAAGTAAAATTTTGTGTGATTTAAGTACAATGTGAGTGATTGTTTTATAAGCCGGAATAACCTGTTTATAACCAGTCTTTACCTTTGCATTTTACTTATTAATTGACTTTCTATTATTCCTTTCATTTAATAGACCAAATCATTGAAAGGAAAAAATTATAATTTTTTAAAATAATATCTATTACTCTTCTCTAGTAAAATGACTCACGGGCTCACCTTGCTCATCGCTTATGATCGAGACAAAAACACGGTAATATTAAGAACCCACAACATACATATAATGTGTGCCTGCCAATGCTCTTAAAGCTTCTATCACAATATATATCCATGTCTGTGCCACTGCAGTCTAGTGGGCAGTGTACTAGTCTGTCAACACAGGGGTCATGGGTTCGATTCAAGATGGTCTTAGATATTTCGGTCTGCTGCACTATTGTAATGCAATTGGTTGCGATTTAGATTAAAATCATAGGCAACCCGAAGCACCCAGTCACTAAACTGGAACATAGATTAGGTTATGTGTGTCGCTCGCGATTTACTAGTTTACTTTTAGGCCCTATGACCATTATGTTACCCTTTATAGGAAAGACTTATTAAAGAGGCCGAAAGACCGGACATGGGAGAGTCCCAAAAATTCCCTCCTAAAGTTCCAAAAACTTCAATTCCTTCACGTGAGCCTACCAATAACCTTGACGAAGTTAATCAATTTCCTAAGACAGTCCAGATCATGAAAGTGACAAGCACCCAGGTGCCTTAACCTAATCTCCCATAGAGCGGGGCAATAACAGAGGTGTTGTACCAGTTCCTCTTCTTCCTCATCCCGACAGCTCTCACAGTAGCCATGGCCATGGCGTTGAGCCAGAAAGTAGCAATTTCATTACCTCAGATGGCCGCATGACGCGGAACCTATATCAGCTCGAGACTGGAACCTACATATGTTCCTGTGGTTTTCAGTGCCCGTAATACCAGAATTAGGTATATAGGGGCAATTTAGCATTAGGCATGAGACATAAAGCACGATTCAGTATGCTACGCGTTAGAAATACTTGAATTTTCAGTGCCACATCTATGGCCACAAATCGAGAGTTTTTACTCCCTCTTCGGGTACCAGACTATCCTCGGATAGGTAGCATATTATGCCCTGCTGTATTAAACCTTAGGTAAGGAATTTATCAAGTTTGTAACAGATCCAATTCAGATATGACATCATTTAATGGCGGCTTCGAGTGTTAAATAAATATATTTTAACCACCCTCCTAAATATCCATTTAAAGAAGACACCTGACCTTCCAGCTTATCTCGGGTGATGGTGACAAACATCAGATAAATCATCAGGGGAAAACGCCACCTACTGGTAAGCAACTACAATGCTAAGTATGAGTCACCACCACTTAGCAAGGATTTTTACCGCTACACACAATCATATAGAGGCGAGCTACAGTAGGATTAATCATTTACTTAGCTTTAGTTTCAGCCTGATTGCTGAAACTAAAACAAAGTAATGCATGCTTTGTGGATAGCCGCCAATATGCTCCCTAGAGGAGTGACGGAGAAAAAAAGTTTTAATTACCCAGTAGATTACTAAATAAATAAATGTGATTTTTTATTTTTGGCAGGTGTTTTTGCTAAATTTATATTCAGATTTTACCGGAAAATAACAAAACAACAAGAAAAAGTAGAAGAATAACCAAAAGGAATTACAAAGGTGACATGTAAATGGGATAATTTCTATAAATGATTCGAAATCTCGTATTAATATGTCATAACATTATGCAGGCACGGATCAGAGTTAGAGGGAATCCGACTGTAAGTCACACTATGGGAAATATCAGCTTTTCTCCACCTATCTTCTACAAGTATGACCTGTTCCTCCTGTTCCTCTTCGGCTTGTCTATGTATTCTATTTTATGGCTACTCAAGTTGTTCCTACAGGCCCATTCATTTATTTTCCATAATTTCATTTATAAGAGGAACTTGGCATGATGCTTGCCATAAAGAAAGGCGAGAATATTCTCAGAATGCACCATAGAAAGCTGTTGATAAATATCTGAATGGAACTAACAGCCTTAATTGCTGCTTTTTATAACTCGCAGCCATAAAAAGTGTAGATTTTTAATTTTTAAAGATGTCAATTTTCGTTTTGGAAGAGATGTGTGGTGATCGACATATAATATACAATCGGCTGCTTAGGTTCATTTTGCTGCGGATGTCAGCACTAGATTCAATTGGAAGGTTTGCTATGTTATTAGTGTTTATTCGCATAGTTTTGCTTTTGTCTGCACAACATCAAAATTTTGAACATCTTGCTGTCATGATAATAGTACCCTTAGGGACTATAATACTAAGAACATAATCAAAAGAGTAAAAATACCAAAATAAAACCAAAATACCAATAAAACCATTACCAAAATAAAAATGCCTAAAAAGAGAGAAGATCCACAAAAATTAGTACATTTGAAGCTATAAACTTTGTTATGGGATTTTAGTCTATTGATATGTGTCACCCTGGCGATGCCGTAGTTATATGTGTTATTAACAGTGTTGCCAATTGCATATTGAACTGTGTTCCCAAATCTAAGAAGGTTTAAGACTTTACTCTAAGAAGGTTTAAGACTTTACTAGAACATTCGAAACTGAAGACAGTCAGGTATATAAGTCAGTCAGCTATAATTTAACAGTCAATAAGTAAAGTCGTGTTAAAGTGTTAATAAAAGTGTTGAATAATTTATGATTATGAGCGTAAAATAAGTTACTGTATAAACTAAAACTGTGGAGATAAAAAGAACAAGAAATTCGTGTTATATATTTTACTTAACGCAATTTAAAAAAACTCAAACGTTTTAACAATAATATAGGCTTTTTAAATGAAATTATCGACAATAATACAACACTTTTGACAAAAATGTCCAGAAAGAGTACATTTGATAAACACAATTCAAAACTAATAGAAGATTTCAGATGTCAGAGGCAATGGAAAACATGTTATATGAATATGGAGTTCTTGGTAGATTTAGATGGAAATATATATAGGGTGACACAGGATCTAATTGAGGGTATATAGGAAAGGTATCTGGTCTGCTAAGCATACTGTAGACTGGAAAGCACACAATAGAGTTATGAGTGACAGTGTCCAACAGGTGTGTCCGGCCAGGATGACAATAATAACGGAAGATTTCAATTCTAAATTGATGCCAAAATTTCAATTCAAAATATTTAATTTATTTGTCTTTCTATGTATGTACTCGTATGTACTAGGGAGATCAATTATTCGACTTTTTTCAAAAACCGGTTTTCGAATAACTCGAGAAGTAGCACTTTTAAAAAAACCGATTTTTGGTTAATAATAATTCAATTAACCGGTTAACCGGTTCTTTCATTTAAATAAATTTGTTCCTAAAAATAAGCAGAAGCTGATGAAGAACTTAAAATCAATGTGGCAATCAATACTAACAATAATTCTAACAAATATCATAAAAACTATGCCAAAACGGTGTGCGGAGATTATCAAAAACAAAGTTTATTACACAAAGTACTGGAAAATGCTTAAGTTTCGAAAAGCTACTCAAGGAGCTAACTTCGTTTTTGTTGTATTAGTTGGTAGAGAATGGAATTAAAGGTTTGTTATGTTTATAGTTAAGGTGCCTGAGATAACAGAAATTACATGTTTTACTTTGAATAAATCTATTAGTCATATACGAATTGCCTCGACAAGAAAATTTGCTCACATTTCGAACAGCAGTGTATGTTAATTTATGCACCACATATTTAAAAGTGTGTGTGTCACTGTGGTATGTTAAGTAAGAACCCATCTTCCAACCAAGAAGTCGTCGGTTTAATCCCAGGCCACGCCATCTGACAATTTTCAACAGCGATATCACCTCACAACATTACTAGCGACTGGTTATGTGTATTTACACTGTTACTGAGTAGTGATCTGTCGTCGGTGCCGTCAATAGGTGTTTCGCTTGTCTGTCCATGTTGTTTCTGTGTCAATAAATCAAAAGAGTGCGATATTAGAAAACAGAATACAACAATGATAAACAATAAAAGTCACAACTCTTGACGAAGCATTAGTTAATAATAAAAAATTAAAAAATAAAAGAAAAATATATTTTTACAAGAACAACATAAAATTATAAACCAACAAAGACTCAACGAAACAATTTCTAAAAAGAGAATTGTGGAACATAGACAAAAATGACCAACACTCCTAATACAACATCATCAACAAGAATTAAAGCAACAAAATATTAATAACAAAACAAATTATTGAAATGGAACAAACAACAAAACACTGACATAAAAAAATAAACACACACTTGACAATAACCAATTCAAATACGGGCAAGATTAGACATCAGCAAAATGAAGGACTGTTTGAGCCATAGGGGAAAATTTAATTATGTGCCCTACCATCGGCAATAGTGCTTTCCCTTCCCCTTATTATTCCTTCCCAAATATTTGGGTGCGAACCACTTCTGTCCCTTTTTAATTTTCATAGAGTTCTTTTGGGGCAAGAAGGCTGAATATGAACGACACAGTCACAAGTGACCTGGTGAAGGTCTCTGAGTGCGAACAGGGTCGTGCGAACAGGGCCGATTTTAATGCACGTAAGACCCAATGTTGTTTTTTAACACACAGACTTGGTGATGTGCTGTCATCTGTGTTAATAGGTAATATGAATATTGAGGAATCAGATGCTCTCATGAGAATTCACTGTGACGTTCATTGGAATGATCACATATTTCAAGTGTCGAAAGAAGCATTCAAGTGCCTTGGTTCTTTAAGACGGTGCAAGAAATACTTCACTCCATCTGATCTCCTTATGATTTACAAGACCTTTATTCGACCAAAAATGGAATACAACTCTCATGTATGGACCGGTGCTCCAAAGTCTATTTTTGAGCTTCTCGTCCGCGTACAGGAGAGGGCGAAAATGCTCATCAGTAACGGTAGGGTAGCCAACTCTATCGATTAATTGGAGCACCGTTGAAATGTGGCGTGTGTTTCATTGTTCTATCGGTACTATAACGGAATGTGTTTCAAGGAAATTAAGGAAATAATTCCTAAAAATCATATATTTTTACGTAGTACTTGTATTTCTCGTAGAGCGCATCCCTTTGTAGTTGATTGTCTAGTAAATCGCACAGTGCATTATGGGGAGAATTCGTTCATTGGTCGCTCTGTTTGGTTGTGGAATAATCTTCCAGCGAAAGTATTTCCGGCCACTTACGACATGAGTAAATTTAAATCTAACGTCCATAAACACTACCCCCTCTGTCCTCTTTCCAATAACCTATTTTCCTAGTACCAGCACGATGCACTGCATGAGTAGGGGCCATCCCCTGGGTGCTGGTATTATATAAAAAAAATATCTGTCGTTCGGAACCGGCGTTTGTGGGTTTGTGTGCTTTCAATGAGTCCAGTCGATTATTCTCCGTATATAAAAATCAATATTTATTAACAGAAGAAGAGAAAAGGTTATTTTTGCTTAAGATATCTTATATATCTTTTTCGATCTGCCTTGGTTTTCACGTTCTTTGTGAGACGTTCAAGGTTGTCATATATACAAAAATAATTAAATTTTTACAAAGACTTAAAGGATGAGCATATTTTCAATAAAACATATACAAACGTGTCAAAATTTTACTTATTTAAATTAACCGGTTGTTCGTATTAAATTACCCGATGTGTTCGGTATTCGAAAAAAAACCGGTCGAATAATAACCGTCCAATCACCCTAGTACGTACATAGAAGAAAATATCTATATTACCGGGTATTACTTGCTTTACTATAAATAGACTCAATGAATAATTCTAAACAAGGTGATATTTCCCTGACATTTAAGTTATTATCTTACGAATTTTTGAAATTCATTGTACACTTTTTCATTAGAACTGATATTCATGTCAGTGAGGCAACGTGACGACATAAAATATCATAATCAGGGCATTAAAACACTTGTAATCTGTCGTCATTATAACAAATCAATATTATGATACTACGACACAATATTTATGATCCACTTAAAACAAAATAGTAAACTAATAAAGATATATCAACTTGAGGAAATTATATTATTTATTGCTTAGAAATACTATTTCTTATATAAATTTTATAATAATTCGATGAAAAAAAGTGAATATTCACACTGCACTTAATTAATAAGAGGTGTGTTTAGAGTTATATTGTATCCTCTTAATAATACTTAATTCCTAAACTAATTAAAGAATTTTTTTTTTCCTTTTTTTCTCATTTTAGCTCTACGAGAACAATCGAGCGAATTATCACAAACTGCCATGGATATCATAACCATTGTCTGGTATGTGGCGACATTTTTGGCTTTGGCTGCTTTCTTTTTGCTCATGGCTTGCTCGGATAGACGCTGTAGTGATACCCAACGTAATGCGGATGTTAATAGCAATGAACAGCAGCCTATACCTCCGCCCACGCCCTCGCCATCGTACAGTGAATTTGCACCGCCCAGTTATGAGAGTATTATGAAAATGCAGCACGACAATAAAAGTTCAATATATATTGTGCCATATACTCCGACTATAACTGATCCGGAACAGCAGGCTATCAAGGATGGTATTAACAATACGACCATAAGTATTACTGCCACCAATTCTTGCACCAGTATATATATGTGTGCCATCAATGAAATACCACGAAAGGAGGCCAGTTAAAGCCTGCTGTAGAAAAGATATCGCAAATGACTTGTACTTTCCCATCTAAGAAAACAATTTAAACTCTTTTCTTCAATTTCCCCTTAGAAAAGGAATAGAAAAAAGTTTTTGTGAATTGTTTTATGGAAAATATTTCTCAATCACTTGTTAATTAAAAACATAAAAACTGTGATATTTTGAAGCATTTTTTCTTTTGCATAAATTAATTAGTCAATAATTATAAAGTGATGGGCCAACAGTTATTAAACACTCATTAAGGGTATTCACTTCAAAGTGTTAAGTATTAAGAAAAGAAAAAAAAAACACCAATATTGTCTGACTATTTAAAAAAATTAAATATTTAACATTAATTTAATAAAAACTATTTTACAGATTTTTAACTTTATTGTTTGCTTTCTTAAGCGAATATCCTAAATTATATTAATGATAAGACTGATTAAGGCATATATTTTCCACTGCTTTAAGTTAAGTAGTTATCATCTTTAACTTAATCAATTAATTTTTAATCTTAAGTTTTATGTGAGTTTTTGTCTTAAATTTAAGGAAATAAAATTTGCACTTAAAAGTTAATTTATTAAAAAAAAGAAAATGGTGTTTCATGTATGTGTGTATTGATTATCGAATATTGTCTATAAAATGCTTCTAAGAGATAAGCTCTGTGTCTGCTAGCTTGTCTTTGACAGCCATTACAGGCAGACAACTCCGCTAAGCATAAGTTCAGATCGTCTAAAGAAGTGGTTCCCGTCTGAAATAATCGTTAAAATGTATGCAATCGTACGATTGCAGAATAAAATGCTTGGAGCGGCTAAAGCTGTAAGCATCTCCACCAAGGGAGCACATCACATCTTGCATAAGTTGTGAAACTGTTAACATGTAACATGAACCGATAACGACAGATTAAAGATAGAACCGTTTGGGTTAAAATGGACCAAAGAAGGCTAGGGTTGATCTGTCGACAAAATAGGTAATGTTTACAAATTTCTTTTTGAATCTTACAGGTGTTATAAAACGCTAACGGACTACCGCAGATCTCTAAACGAGATAGTTGCGCACTACGATATATACATTATATGCGTACCTAGTCACAGTGATACTTCAGGGAACTATGGGCGTATGGACTGTTAGGCATGGCACAGCCACTGATTTCAGGGGTGAATTTTTCATTTTGGGAATTGCATTAAAGACTTGCGGGATTAAAATTGACAATGAGAGCAGCAAATCTGATCAATGCTGGATCATTAGTATACCGAAAATCTGCTCAACCTTCAAAGAAGCACCTTAGTTACTATGCATTGTATAGTGGGCGCTTATACTATGGGACTGAGTTACTGGTCAATGACTTCTGCAGAAGTTACAAAGCTTAAGATGAGGAGAAAACGATACTTCACCTAATGGGTACACGCCTGGTACTATGTGGCAGAAGAAAGAAGTACATGGGATTTACCACGCGACTTAGCTCACTAAACTATCGGTAACGAATATTGAGAAACTTGCCGGTTTTACCGTTAGTGAGGATAATTCATTGTGGTGACTCAACGGGTCACTTGGATCTATGTGTTTCCTTCCTTTTGGGATAGCCACCTCTAACTACCTACTTACCTAATGGTGTTCTTAATATTAATTGAACTTGAAAAGATTAAGAAGATATCCGCCGAAAAAAGTACTATTTCATTAGAAAAGTTAACGATATAAACCACGAACTGCGGGGTGGTGTGGTGTAGTGGTTAGAGCGAACGCTTAACAATACAAACAACCCAGGTTCGAGCCTCAGGTGGTTTCTAAAGTTTAATAATAAAAAAAGGCTTCAACTTCTTCCCTCCAGACAACTCCATCTAAAAAAAAGTCTCCCTGACCCTTCTCGCATACCTTTGGCGATGATGAAAAACATCGGACGAATGATTAGGAAAAACACGCCACCAGCTGGGAAAAAATTACAATGCTAAAGTAAAGACTACCACCAATTAGCAAGGATCTTCACCACTACAAAAAAAAAAAAACAGATGGAGGAAGCTACAGCGGATTAATCATCTACTTAGCTTAAAATAACAAATTGATTAAAGAAACTGAAACAAAGCAATAGATGCTTTGTGGAAAGCCAATATGCTCCCTAGAGGGGTGACGGAGAAAAAAAAACCACGAACTGCATATCCAAACTCTACAGATCTCATCCCATGCGAACATTTCCTGTTCCTAAATTTCTGGGAAATTTGGGGCTTTATACTAAAGTTCATTTTGAGAACCTTGATCAAGCGTGACTGTAAGCAGAACTATACAAATTCTCTGGGTAATCCCAGATGAGAATAAGACAAAGAATCAGACAAATGGAGTGAGTCTAAGACTAGACGGGTGGTACACATTGTGGCGGGACACTATATATTAAGAATCTAATGAATGTAGGGCCTATTGGGTGGTACATATTTTGGTAAGACTCTATATATTTAGAATCTAATAAATGGAGAGCCTATCGAAAGAATATTGAAACTTTCGAACATTTTTTCTGTGCATACCCTGCTTTTGCCGGAATCAGGACAATGCAGTTTGAGAGCGATTTAATACAGGTCATAAGCCAAATCATTTACTTTGATTGGAAAACCCTAATTAGCTAAGTTGTAGAGATGGAATTTCTCAATAATAAAGAATAATGATACACCGTTTTTTGTCGAAGATAGTTCTCTTTGGATCATCTACAGAACGGGAGCGCACTGTGGCCTATAGATAAATACTTTTGACGTGAGACAGCGAAAAATGCAAATAAATATATGTGATCGCTTACATCCTCTAAAGAATTGCAGCATAGAAAGATGAGACAGCATGGCTGGATCTGCCATCGATCTAGACTAACCTAAGATCTATTATGAACCGATTCTTTACTGAATTTGGTGGCCTAAAATCTATTTAGAACGAAGTGCCTAGTGAGCGATAACTAGTGGCCTGTTTTCACAACGCAATTGTTGACGTATAGGAAAAACTAGTTTATGAGAGGTTTGTGGTAAAGAGGCTCTTTCCTGTAACCGTATTTATGTATCTAAAAAGTGTATTTTTTTATTGTTAAAATATTTAAAATGTTGGTTTGTATGAACGCTATCAGATATTATGGCATTATTTTTATTTATTATTGTTGTTTTACTTTGTTGATAATCCTCAACAAGTGTAACTGTCAGTTAAATGTAAAATTTCTTCTTTTTCTGTTTCGTTTTTCTTATCAAACACGTACAAATAATGTCGTAATTTAAATATTTTTTTTAAATATATACTTACATATGTACATATGTATGTAAATATGTATTTAATAAATTTATCTTTGTTCAATATTGTTATCAATTCCTCAACGAAAGGGGTAATCCCACAGAAATCAAATATGAAACAAAAAACAGTGACTGACTTTTCAATGCCATATTTAAACAGAAAAAAAAGAGTCCCACAGTGCTTTACCTCTAAAGGTTTTTTTTTCATGAAAATCAAAATATGATTGATTGGTCGTAGTAAAAATTTCCACTATTCTTAACCTAAACCTTTGAAAAAAGTTTTATGATTTATGGTTCAATAAGTTAAAAATTTTAATGTAAATTTCAACTAAAAAGCTTTCTTAACATTTTATGTTATTTATTTCAAATCACTTTCTAACACTACAACGTTAGAGTGTGAACTTGAATGGAAAACTTTTGCTTTGCCTGTGCTTATGTACAGCTTTAGACGGCTGTTAAATAAAAGCTTTTACTTCGGTAAGAAAAAGCTTAATATTTGAAACAACTAAGCTTTTTCAGCTTTTATTAAAATAACGGTTTTCAACATCTGAGAGTAGTTTAACGGCTTCTAATATTCTTATCAATTTGACTTACGGACGTTCAGAAGAAAGCTAAATTCATTCGTCAGAGTGATTAAGGTTAACATATACGAGGGCAATTTGATAAGTCTGTTAATTTTGCTAAAATATATTACTTTTCAAAAGGGCTATAATTTCAAGTTCTTGTTGTCTCCAAGTCAAGGTCCTCAAAATAATCTATTGTTTCAAAAATCACATTTTTTTTCTGGGCTAAATTTCCAACACAGAAAACATGCAAGTATGTTGGTTATGGTAGCAGTTATCAGCTCAACTCCGTGCACTGTCTTGATGGAACGGCGCTGTTCTTTGCTGTCTTATTTAAATCAATATTGAACCCTAGTATTTAGAAGCTCTGTATGATATTCACCGGTACAAACTTTTTCAAGGATGTCGTTATAAATAATATCATTATGATACCATCCTGCACAACTAACGCTTTTTCTCTTCCAAATTCATCCGCAAAAACCTACTGTCGTAATTATGCTTTGGTCTGTGGTGTACTGTGATGAATCAAGGTTTCCTCCACAGCTAGAGCAAAAACTCATTTAATACGTTCCCTGCCAAGCTGTTTATGTGGACGTGTCATTCCGTTAACAAGTTAAATAATTTTGTATAAATACCCATTTTTTCAATAGATGTGATCTTGAGGTTAATCCTGAAAAACTAAAACTTGTGCTATTTAAACCACCTCCAATTTTGAATAATCAATCTCTGCAATATTTTTCAAAGGTCAAGTATCTAGGTATGATATTGGACACAAAACTTAATTGGTACCTGATGAAAAAGGACTGTGTTGCTTTTTTTCCTACAAATCTATGTTCAGCCGAAAATGTGGATTCAAACCACAAACGATGCTCTGAACGTACAGTGTATCACCAAAATAAGTATGTAGCTATTCAGTCCATATATTTCATTTAATAAAAGCCTATAAATTAATTTAAAAAAAAATATTTCAGTTTTGTAGAGTTAAAGACAATATTCTAGCATTTGTTCCATTTGTGCAAGGAAAGCAATAAAAATAACACAATTTTTTTGGGTTTTTTCAAAAAAAAATTTGAAAAATTTTGTCAATTTATTATTTGATACTTTCTTTAAATTGAAATGCATCGAATCCACCAAGTTTTGCATCACAGAGCTGGGAATTTTCTTTCACTATAATATTTGTTTAGATCTGTTCGTCCTATTTACCCTAGTTTTCGTATTTGGCTGTCTAGTTGGTCCCAAAAAAGATTTATATGAATAAGAACAGTTTAGTTGCATAGTGGAATACTGTAGCTATTCCTTCACGATAAGAACCGTATGCTTTTTGTTATTATGCTGTTGAAATATAAAGGCTGTTGAAATATAAAGGCTGTTGAAATATAAATTTAAGATATACAGGCACAAATATTAATCAATAATGCAATTCTTACCTATTGCTGTCTGGTGTGGTAGAGGCTCTTAGTAAAAGCCTTATCATCACTTAGCTGTAAAGAGTGGAGAAGAATCACGTGTTTGGGTGTCACTGTTGCTTGCAGCATATTGGGACATACCCTCAACATCATACTGAACTTACTATCCATGGATATCCACATCTCATCGCTTTCGGCTCAGACTGCGATCAGGGTGAGAGCACTAGGATTATGTAGACAATCTCTCACTGGCCATAGTAGCATTTTAGTGATTTTTACTCCGTCTATGAGGGAATTGAGTACATAGCCATCCTCAGATTGAATTTTGCCTTCATTACTTGAAGGGAAAAATGGAGAGGTTTAGGATTTCTACAGGTTTCGCAGACTGGACAAATTCGATATCTGGTATGTGATCGAGTGCAGAGTACCACGTGTTTGGACGTCTCTGTTGCTTGCAGCAGATGTCCCAATGCTGCCCTCAACATCATACTGAACTTACCACCCATTGATCTTCACATCTTATCGCTTTCGACTCAGACCGCGATCAGGCTGAGAGCTGAGATCACTAGGGTTATGGAGACAATCTCTCAGTGGTCATAGTAGCATTTTAGAGCATTTTACATCGTAGTAGCCTTTTCCGCGTTGCTGGGAGCCTTTGTGTTCTATACCTATAAAATGTATTCTTCATAAGAAAAATTTAAAAAATGCATTAAAATGAATGATTTGTATTGAGTACCAAGCCATTTAGATCAAGTTCAAAAACTGTTGTTCTAATCGTTCTCTAGATATACAAAACGCAGTATTTGCTTATTCAATTTTACCCGTATTTCAACTGATGATGTGTATTGACCTCGAAGTAATTTAGACCAAATTCAGAACCTTCCACTATTACCGTTATCCAGATATACTTAAATCAATATTTATCTAGAATAGGGGGTGCCACGCCCACCTATTCAATTTCGCCCATATTTCGACTGATGATGTAGATTGACTACGAAGTAATTTAGACCAAATCCAGAACCTACCACTATGACCATTCCAAAAATATCCAAAGTCAATATTTTTATTGTTTGGGATTGACTGATGATTAGTTATTTGGGCCAAATTTTGAAACTCTTACTACTACCGTTTTAAAGGCTTGACTCTAACGTCAATAACTCGCGAACCAGTGGACCTAAAAAACCGTAAGTTAAGGAAATATAAGTTTAGTTTTGTGGTATAAAAAAATCGTAATACAAAAAAAATTTATTTGAAATAAAAAAATTTTATTTGAAGCGAAAATGATAAAATTCAAAGTGAAAAAATGTGAGGCCGAGCGTTGCCATGTAAAAAATAAATTAAATCATGAATTTCTTTATATTCCAGCCGTTCTTCTCATAATGCACGATTCAAACGAAGTAATTGCACTCTGTGCTGATCACTGGATTTTAGCAGCTAGCACACAATGCGCCTTTGGTCCCACCAAGAGCTCAAAATTGCATTATAAATATTAAATTTATAAACAAACAAAAACCAAAAAAAGTCAAAAAACCTGATAGGTTGGGTTTTTTAAAAATCCGGTTTTTGTAACCCTGTTCTGCAGCATATTATATGGTGAGGAATCGCAGGTCTGCCATAGAATTAGAATATTTCTGATAGTCACGCTGCTATCAGGACCGTGGTATCGCCGAGTTGCAACTCGACTTACATTCTCCGATGTATGGAGAAGAATAAGCTCCTCAGTAATGCTCATTTCTTTAATTTGGGTGCACAATGACATCATTGTAAATAAGGCGTGGCTACGTATGTATTATCTCAAAAACTAAAAAAAAAAGTAGTAAAGCTTAATTGGCTAGTTTATCAAAAACGTGATAAGCTATAGGATATGCATATGGCTTGCATTAATAATAACAAATATGTTATTTTTGAGGGTAAAAATCTGTCATTATAATTCAGTATTCAATAGACGCCAAAGTGTAAGCACACTTTTTTTCCATCGCTATAATAATGTCGAATTTGTCTGATAACCTTTTTGCATTTGAAGAAAACGGCTGCTGAAAGTTATCGATTGTTGGTACGAAATGCACCAACTCAAAAAACTTATGAATGATGGTTTACGCGATTCAAAAGTGGTGATTTCGACACTGAAGACAAGGAGAAGCCTGGTCTTCCGAAAAAGTTTGAATATAAGCACTATTAGATGAAGATTGTTGTCAAACGCATTAACATTGGAAGTCACACAACAAGCCATTTCCTTTCATTTAAAAGCATTGGGATTCATTCAAAAGCAAGGAAATTGAGTTGAAATATGAGTTGAAGCCGAGAGACGTTGAAAGACATTACGTAACCCCAAGCGCAAAAAGTCATATGTAAAGCCCGGACAACCAACCAAATCAACGCCGAAGCCGAATATCCATGACGCCACGGTAATGCTCTGTATTTGGTGGGATCAGAAGGGTGTTTTGTGATACAGAGATAAAAGTGTTCTTGAAATAGCACAAGAGGAGAGGAAAAATTCCAGCCTCGTCTGCCTCCTACGATAAATACTACAAATCTTTCCCTTGACGAAGTCATAGGACAGCAGATGTCGAGTAGGAGGTGACAAATACCACATTAATCCAAGTCCTCCTAGTAGGTTTTACGTTTAAAAGATGGGCATCAAAGTCGGGAAACAAACATATCGTTTGTTTGTGCACAGGAAAAGCGTTGCATTGGAGGTTATTGCGTTAGTAATACCAATAGACACATAGGTAATCGTATAATGGTATAAAAAATTGCTAGAAATTCTATTTTGAGCAGAGCTATCAAAAAATTATTTTTTCTTACAAACATGAAGTCATTGTTCCATAAATTCTCAAATTGTTTTCTTAAAAACAATATTTTTAATGCATTTTTTATACATACAGTGCTGTTCAAAAAAATAGATTCACCATGATCTAATATCTTTGAGACAAATAAAACATTCGAAAAACGCTATGACTGATTTGTATTTTTTATTTTGATAAAATTATAATATGAAGAACATAAGATACAAAATATAACATAAATAAGGTATAAATTCAACATATCGAAACTAAAAAAAACTATATGTTCATCAATATTGTTCAAATCAGCAAAAGTTTCTTGTTCAAAAAAATAGGTTCACTAAATTTGATGTTTTAAAAAAAATATTTTAGTAATTAAATTAAATAATTCTTTATATACCTCAGTACTTGGTGGAATAACCTTTCTTTTTTTTGACTGCTGAGCACCGTTTTGGCATAGAGTCAACAAGTCTCTGACCTGTTTCTATTGGAATTATTTTCCATGCTTCTGTCACTAACTCCCACAACTCTTCTTTATTTGAAGGTTTTTTTCTCGGACTATTACTTTGATAATATTCCATAGATTTTCGATAGGATTTAAGTCCGGCGACTGTGTCGGCCAGCTCAAAACCTCGACGTCAGAATAATTTGAAATCAATCTTTTGCTCTCTTTGGTGTGTTTTTTAGGTATTTCTCATTTGACGTAAGGCACCATAACGTCGTTTAGTATATTGGTATGATAAATTGCATCCATTATTCCTTTTATTCTAAATAGAGGCCCTGTGCCATGGTATGAAAAACATAGCCATACCAACATACTTTCTCCACCATGTTTAGTGGTTTTTATTATTATATTGTGGAAGGAGTTCAGTGTTCGGGTGCTTTTGAAGTGTAACGGGATTATATTCATAAGAGATCAGTAAACAAAGTGCAGTTACTTCTTTTACATGTCACATTTGATCAACAGGAGTGTATTAACTCAAAATTTTTAAAATTCCACTCTGCAAGAAATCAACGCCCAACATCAAAATCTATCTGCTGTAAAAACCTAACCTATTACGATTACTCTTTCATCTCGAAAACCACATTTGAGACCATTTTCGTGATATATTTTGAGTCAATACAAAAATGGAAAGAGAAATGTATCGTATATTTGTATAAAAAAGGTATTATTTTTTTGCTTACTATGATGTATTCGGATTTCAAATTCCCTTAAACAGTTTTTCACCTCTACTGATAATTTTAAAACTTTGAGTTAGTACCCTCTTGTTGATCAAGTGCGATATACTTCTTTGTGTAAGAGATTTAGAAATAGTAAAACGTTTTTGAGAGCAGGTGAATCTATTTTTTTGAAGAGTACTGTATAACGTACTAACTTTCATGAGCAGAGTTCTTTTTTTAATAATAAAATCTTAAATGAAATTCAAAGTTAAATTTGAGTTCAAAGATTATTTTAAATACCTTATGACAATGAATTCCTTAAATGATAACGAAATGAATTAAGTTTATTTTTGAAACAATTGAGTCATTTTCTAAAATTATTTTGATGCTAAGCGGTAAAAAACATACATAATTCGGCGATTAAAGTAAGCGCAATACGTTTGCAAGTCAGCAATTTCCGTGCTTATGTTTTTAATTCACATTTTTTTATATTTTATAAAAATTGGTGATTTTTCTATTAAATAAATAAATAATTATTAAACATTTAAATAAACAAAATGATAATTTTATTAAAAAAAAAATAATGTATGTGTGTATCTTGACTGTTTTCTGTTTCAGATTAGAGTACTTTTTCTTTTCTTGCATGAATAATAAGTAGAAAAAAGGGAAAAAACCCACCAACACCTGTTTATAAATTCCAAACAAGTAAAAAGTGAATTTTTTAAAATAATCTTTAAAGCAAATAATAGTGAAAAATCACAACAAATTTTAAAAAATGATTATTAGTTTTTATTTGTTTAAACTTAGTTTGCGTTAAAAATTATTTTTTGCCTTATCAAGTGTTTTTTTTTTTTTTTTTTTTTTTTTTCTTACGCTGCGTTATGAATCCATTTTAAAATATCAATCAGAGATTGAATTTTGTTGGCTTTGTGTTATGTGCAGCGTTAAATAGTTTGTAAATTAGCAAAACAACAAAATTAAAAAATATTATTAAAGTTGTCATATAAAACCAAAAATGTGTGCAAATTTTTTTTGATTTGTTGTAATAATTTTTAAATGTTTATGTACAACCACCAACCGTAATAAAAATTAATTGTGTTTGACAAATTTACTAAAAGAAAACTATTAAAAACGTTAAGTATTAAACGCAACAGTTGGATCGTAAAGCTAACAGCTCTACACACATCGGAAAAAGAGCACAGCAGTATTTGGTACTTTTTCTGGTACTATTTCTGCTTAAACGTACACTACTATAATAAGTTTCAATGTAATGTCGCTTCCGTGTAAACTGTTATCTATTACTAGACTACAATTGAAGTTTTTTTTTTCGACAACCTTTTAAATCAGAAAACATTGATAAATTAAGCGAAATCGAATTCATTTAGAAACAGTAAACACTAATCTGACAAGCACTTCATCTTGACCAGGCACTCGGTCTACAGTTTCTTTCAGCAGATCTGCTGCTTGCCTAGTTTTTTTTTTCTCCGTCACCTCTAGGGGGCATATTGGGTTGCCACAAAGCATCGATTGCTTTGTTTCAATTTCTTTAAACAACTTTTTATTTCAAGCTGAGTATATGATTAATCCGCTGTAGCTTCCTCCATATGATTTTTTTTTTTAGTGTAGTGGAGAAAGTCCTTGCTAATTGGTGGTGATATTTAATAATAATAATATTAATATTTTCCCAGTAGGTGGCGTGTTTTTCCTGATCATTCGACTGATGTTTGTCATCATCGCCAAAGGTGTGCGGGAAGGTCAGAGAGGCTTTTTACTTTATTATTTTTTAGATGGAGTTGTCTGAAGAGAGGTTGAAGCCTATTTGAATTATTAAACATTCGAAACCACAATTAAATTTTTTCCTCAGCTGGGGCTCCAACCTGGGTCGTTTAGGTTGTTATGCGTGCGCTCTAACCACTACACTACGCCACCCCATGCGCTTGCCTAATGAATACCAGCAAATTTTAAACCATAATTTTGAATATGTCTTCCTAAGCGTTTCCATTTCAACCTCTCAAGAACCTCACAAATACAAATTATAAAACCATGACCTAAAAAAGGCCCCATGAACTATTAAAACCATTAACTTCAGTGGTTAAAAAGTAGATAAACACGACTGTGGTCAAATCTATCTTCATCTACGAATGCCTTGTATGCCTTGTAAACCTCTGCTAGACGACTAACCTCAAACTTATACGGGGGATACAAGCATTCACCTGCATGATTATTGTAAGTGAATAACGTACTACATCTATATCGGCTCTGGAGAGGATCGTAGATCTTGAGCTGCCGGACCTATACTGTAGAAGCTTAGCAGCTATTTCGAGTCAGCGCCTATGGGCGTTTGGACATTGGCGCAAATCAAATGTGAATCCCTCGAAAATTCTGATAAAAATAGCAACTTTTGATCACATTGACTACACAACACCGCACTATGATTTCTCATTGAAGTTCAGGCAGCGATTACGGACAGGAAGCAATGGAAAGATGATCTAGCGTATGTCTTTAACGACTTTGAGTAGATATTTACGGACGATCCCAAACTAAATCAAACTGTGGGTGGAGATATATTTTTTAGTCGGCTACCGGATCACTGTAGCTTCTTTTAGACGAAAGTATCGACCATAGAACTTCTTTGATGGTTATTGAAAGGGCAGTATCTCCAAGAGATATATTAGGATACTTTCGGATGGCCAAGCGGCAGTAAAAGCCTTGGAATCTCACAAGATGTCTAAGAGAAGGTTATATTGCGCAGATCTCTCAACGAGATGGTTAAACAGTACTATATTTACAATATATGAGTAACGGGTTACAGTAATATTTTCGGGAGCCGTTGCGCCGATGAACTGACCAAAATTTGGCACAACCACCGAATTCAAGGTAAAGTTTTTCACATTTGGAATCTCCTTCTAGACTTGAAGGCTTAGGATTAACAATACGGTAATAAGCTCCGTCAACATCATGCTTGGCGACTTCGATTGCGCACAAGATAGTTGAGCAATCTGGCTAATGCTGGTTGAGGGGCGCACGAAAAATCTGCTTAACTCTAAAGAAGCACATCGTCGTTGTTGGAGTCATAACTGGGCATTACATACAGGACACTTATGTAAAGCATCCGGGATAATCACTTCTGGAAAGGTTCTAGGGACGAAGAAGAGGATTAAATGATTCTTCATCTACATGGGACCTGCCCGACATTATGAGACAAGGAGGGAGAAGCACCTAGACTTCTAACATAAGTTGATCTAACAGTCTTATTGTGAGCTCCGGTTGGTTACAGGTTTAAGGGGGATGATTTGTTATGGTATCCAAATGGGCCAGTCTGGCTTACATACCTACTTTATCAGGTGACGTTGAAGTGTTAGATGCTCAGAAGCAAACTAAACAAAGAAAAATCAAAAGCAGGGTTTGGCTGAAAGTGCACTACTACGAAGTGCCACTTCATCCAGCATACTCTTCGGATTTATGCGATTTTTTTATATAAATGGACAGGAATCTAAACTTGCCCGTCTTATAGAAACACCATTATCGAAATTTAAAAAAAATTGATGAGCGATAAAGATTTGGGCAGCATTATATGGTACACGGATGGGTCACAGACTGAAAGTCGTAGGGAAAACTCGCAAGTTTTTTCCAAGTAGAAACTCAGGCTAATAAGAGATGTGCACAGTTCAATTTGGACAGGAAATACAAAGGATATGACATAGTCATTCTATCTGATAGTCAAGCCGACATTCGATCACTTAGCTGCTATTTAATTGTTTCAAAGTTGAATTGAATGACAAGGAACAATGCGGTCAGCCTCTGATAAATCCCGGGTAAAGTAGGAATTCGGAAAACGAACAGGCAGAAGAGCTAGCCAAGAAGAGAGCTTTCATGCCACTTTCTTCTCAATAGGTTTGAGACCGTCCAAATTTTTGCTGGATAACTACGATAGGAATATATTTCAGTTTTATATCAGGCTAACTAAGAATAGCCTGAGAACTATAACCGGCTTATTGACAGGGCTTAGCAGACTCAAGAAACATTTGAATAGAATGAGGGTATTTCCAAATCCAATATGCATGTACATACTGTGAGTAGGAAATCACAAGAGCACATACTTGGTGATGGTGCGACACTGATGTATAGCACCTAGACGTCTATCAAGGGAAATACAATATTTGTCGAGGGCTGTACCTGATAACAATAATGTTAAGACCATGTTTATAAATAAAACCCAATTTGGCGGAAATAAACAATTTTTAATTTTAAGTCCTGACATTATTAAACTGTTTTCTTATGGGAATATTTTTTGTTTGTTTTTACTTTTGAATTATTTTTTAAAAATTTTTCACTTTTCTTCCAATTTATTGAACAGATTTAATTCGGATTTATTCGGTTTATGTTTAACCAGATAATGCTTAAAAATACTGCAAATTTTTATAAACAATTTTGAAAACGCATATACAATGTATAGTATATTAAAGTACTTTTCAAAAAAGTACTTTTTGCTTTCCGCATATGGTAAACACAACTTGTTTCTTGCTCTCATTGCTATAACCATTAATATAGGCTCTCACGAAGAAGCAATCAAATCAGAAGCTCTTTCTCAGTGATCCGTTGAGCATTTTTTGTGATGCCAATAAATAGCAGTTTCACTGACTGACTGACTGATCAGCACAACACACTGTTCATATTGAGAAGTATCGTAGTTGAATGAAAAATACAACATATTTGTGCTGACAGTTGTGCGAAACATTTCACGCAGTTAAAAACAAAAGAAAAATCGCAAAAGAATCATACAAATTAAGCAGAAAAGAAAAAAATTTTAAGAAAAAAATCAAGAAAATTTATATATAAAACAAAGTAAACATTTTAAATCAAAATTTTAAATCAACTGAAAAATAAAATAAAAACAAAAACTCGAAACGAAAAAAAAACAAAGTGAATTTATTCCTGCTGATGATGATGAGTAGCAAGCAGTGTTGTTTAAATTGAAACGTTTTTTTTTCTTCAAAATTTATTTGTTGTTTATAAAAGAATCATCGAACAATTTGGAACATTCAGTTGAAAACGGACCGTGGCGCTTAAAACAAGTGTTCAAAATAAAATTCTAAAACTTATATAAAAATAAATAATAAATAAAAAACTATATTTTAAAAACAAAGAAAAAAACTATTAAAAAACAGAAATGTCTTACAAATCAATTTTATATGTTTATGCTGTAATTGCGATCACATTGATATCGTTACACTGCATTACGGCCAACGTTAATGATAATGAAGTCAATGATATTCCTGAAACATATAGTACGTATTCTCATCATATTCCACATACAAATAAACCCATTATAGAGCCAAAACTCTCTCTTTTAGAATTATCATAACGATTTTGAACTTTTGATCCGTTTTATTATGATTTTTTAATCATTATACAAAAATATATATATACGAGTATATTTGCAAAATAAAAAAGAATCATAAAACAGTGTAATATACTTGATTTATTTTTACAATCAATTGCGCAATTAATTGTGTTGATGAAAGAAAAAAAAAAAAAAAAAAGAAAAGTGAAAAACAATTTAAAAAAAGGAACGCATTGATCTACATATGAATTTTTTTTATTTTAATTTTTATTTTTAAAAAGTGTGAATGAAAGAAAAAGAAACCCTGACATTGACATTTCATTTGGATTAATTAGGTTAAAATCGCTTAAATAGCTACTTTTCTAACGTTTTTTAAACGTAATAATGCTTTTCATTAATAATGATGATCATTGAATAAGAAATAATAGGTATTTAAAATGTATTTTCTTATCAGTTTTCGAGAAATTTCTTTAAAATTATCTTAAACTGGTGTTTTTTTGAGAAATTAGTGTTTGCTTTCAAGAGATGAAAGTGCATACAGTGGGCGTTATAATTTTAGGTACAATTAAGATAAGAATTGCTGAGTAATTTTTACAACTGATAAGAAAATGAGAGTGCAGTTCTAATAGTTTTAAATCAAGTAATAAACACTAGCTCTATACAGAGATCTCAAATATATACACTCCTCTTTACAATAAATGCTTCAAAGTAAAAGCATTATAATTTTTGTTATAGGTGTTAGCATACAATGCCATTAATAAAAGTTCTCTCAATTTAAATCGAATTAGTGTAGACGAAACCTCATTTGATGAATTTAAAATAAATTCAGTGTTAGGATAATACCGACTATCAACTTTATTTTTAATGCCCTTCTCCTTTCAACTTTTTGAAAGTTGAGGCGAAATAGCTTGGTGACTCATACGTGACCTGCAGACAAGGTTCGCCTGGTATGTGCTCATAAACGAATGTTGTTTTTTGATCCATAAACGAAATCCAATCCAACATGTTTTTGATGAGCCGAAAAAAAAATTTAAGTGCAAAGGTTTTTAAAAAAATGGACGATTAGTCACACTTCCACTGATCTTCTTACTATTTGCACCATCTATTTCCTTCTTAACCACGTTATTGATTCGTTGAATATTACTAGAGTTAGCTTGTACCCGAAAAATTCAATATTACTCGTAAAACTAGCCGTTTTCATAGCGCACGCTCGCTTGCGATCTACAGTGCTGTACAAAACAAAAGCAACAAACACTATAAAAACTAATAATGTCATTTATTTCTAAAAAGTAATACTTTTCTGTTTAGTGGTGAATCAAAATCAATTTATATAATAAGTACAATGAGAAGCTAAAACCTTCAATCCACGCAATTGTAAAAGAATTTTTAGCATGTGGGAAGCAACGTTTCATTACGGTAATGAGCCGAAACACACATCGAGGTTGGCCAAAGAGTTCATAGAAAACAATGCCCAGATGACACAATTACCCAAAATGTCAGAAATATATGACATTATTTTTATAGGATTTGTTGTTTTTGTTTTGCACAGCACTGTATATCGATCGCTCAATGTATTACCGACAGAATACGTTTTTTTTTTATCAGACTATAAGTCGTATTATGTGGCGCAGTGGCATGGGTGCTTACACAAGCAGATATACCGAAGAAGCCCTGCAAGGAGTTTCTGAGATAAAACTCTTTGAAAAATATATGGTCCAATTAATGTATACGGAAATTGTAGGCATTTTAAGAATTATGGTCTGTACGGGTTATACTCTGATATTTTTGGAATATATAGGGTGTGTTATTCATGCGGAACTTAATCGAAAAATCATTTTTAGTGTTGCGGAACTTAGTCGAAAAATCATTTTTAGTGTTGAGGCCAATTTTCACCTCGGAAGCTATGTTAACAAGCAGAATTGTTGCACTTTGAACCTTTTCATCCTAAACGCGTGAGTGTTTGGTGCAGCTTTTGTTCTGGCAGGGTCATTGAAGCTTTTTTTTTTCGAAAATTAGGCTGAAAATGAATAGACTACCCTGTCAAAAGATGATTAATGGACAAGAGAACCAGAAATATGCAATTGTGATGGTGTGCATTCCTTTAAATTTTTCTTATGTGGAATATATTTTATGGGTTTACAACACAAAGGCTCCCAGTAGCGCGGATTGGGTTAGTCTAGTATATGTGTAAATAATCCGCCTTCTAACAGAAGACGGTAGTTGCCCAGCGTGTTGATACCTTCGAATCCTAGGAATTTATTCTCTTAAATCTAAAATTTTGCTTAAC
Organism: Wohlfahrtia magnifica; assembly: GCA_023159175.1. Lineage (NCBI taxonomy): Eukaryota > Metazoa > Arthropoda > Insecta > Diptera > Sarcophagidae > Wohlfahrtia > Wohlfahrtia magnifica. The sequence goes on along the minus strand of JAKWBJ010000485.1, from coordinate 10,951,586 downwards.
CCTATAATGTCCAGAACTTTTTGTTCATATATTTTGTTTAAAAGTTGTATACTTATATATTTCGACCTCCTGAACACGAAAATGAAATAAATTTTTCAATACATTGTAACACTTTTGCGAAAAACTCGAAATCCTATATGTTTTTTATGAAAGTGAAAGTATTTTTGGTTTTTTTTTTAAAGATATAAAATACCTATTAGTGTAATTATTAAAATTGATTAAAAGTAATTTTGAATGCGTACACCTACGTGACGTGCTATATAGAAAAACTGAAGTTCTTTTCCGTCACTTCAATTTGACAGGCGATAACTTCTCTAATTGAACTCGGAATAGCAAAAGCGTTTTATTTTTGAAAGCTGCAAATGCTTTGTATGAAATGAATTTTATTATGTAGTTTTGGGTTTAATCGTGTAAATGTAACGGCATAACGGCATCGAAGGTTATTTCGGGTTAATAAAATCAACTTACCTTATAGCGTAGCCATTGCGTAGAGGCCTATTTACAAATGGAAGTTATTAAGACTGTATTGTGGTGTAGGATATCGCACAGTGGGGCTTTATCGTCTATTTCTTTTACCTACAATATAAGATTCATTTTATTTTTTTATATAAATAAAAGAGAGCAATAATAGTAAAAATAAATAGAAACAAAAAATATTCACTAATGTATGTTATTACAGAGATTTATGAAACGTCTTGAAAAACTATAGTTCTTATTCATATTTATGCACATATTCGTCTTTTATTAGGATATTTTTAGTTTTTAATTTTTTTATTAGAGAACTAGCAATACGTGCTCAAATCGTAGATGACCATTTGTAGACTGAAATTGAAAACAATTTCATTGTAAATACAATTTAAAACAATTTTTGGCTTTATGACAAAAATTTGTTATTGCTTTTTCACGACTAGTTTGTTTATAACCAGTCAATACGTCTTCATTGTTATTAGTTTTTATTTCTAAGTTTCAGTGTTTATTTTATAAACACCCGCAAAACAAAAATACTAAACAACTCTAAACCATATTTTAAACACTCAAGTCATTGAACCTTGTGAATAAAAAATAGAGAAAAAGGTGCGATTTAATTATACGAACGTACAAGTCCAACTATAATTCAATTATTTATTGCCATCACATACGGGTACTCGTAGAGTGATTTGAGGAATGACGTTTGTCATATTGGTGATGTTGGCGTTTCATACATATATGTTGCATACAATTAATATGTTGTTGGTGTTGTTGTTTTATTGAATAATGACCTTGTTGTAAAACAAATCAAAATAAACAAAATAAATTTTTTTATTGACGTTTAATCATATACAAATGTGTTAATTTAGAAAGTTTATTGATGTATTTTTTATTGATTTATTGCCAAATTTTAATTTATAGATTGACGCACAAAACAGGGGTTCAATTAATTTTTTCAAAAAAAAAGAATAAAGAATTTTTTTTTTTTTGGTTTTAACAATAAGTTATAATATCCTAAATTGAAATTGAGTTGTTTTTTTTTTAATAATAAAGCAAATTTTAGGGTCAATAATTATTAAATATTTTATTTAAATTTGAAACGTTTACGATGTTAATTTCAAAGGTGAAATGTGTTTAACCACCATATGACGATTTTTCATAAAATTTATTTAATGATTTTAGCTCCATAGTTTCTTCAGCGTATTGAAGTTTTTATCTTAAAGTCTGTTTACACGAACAGTAAATATTTAAGATCGCTTTCTCATTCTCGGTTCACGTCTGAATGTTTCGCCATATAAAGTGTTGAGAGATAATCATCTAAAAACAAAATCACTAAATTATGAGATTGCGAACAAAACAAAAATTACATGCACAAAAACACACTTGTATATCGTGTGCACACTATGGTTCGCAATTGAGATTCAGAGAGCGAATCAAGTGGTTCAAACGACGGTGTGAACATAGCGTTGTTTATATTTATGAGGAAAGTTTGATAATTCTATGTTTTCTTTACATTTAGTACTGCTTTTTTCAGTTTTTTTTTTTAATTCTCTTTAAGTCAAGATCCTTGAAGAAAGTTTTCTTACGATCAAATTCAAAAACCGATAATAGTAAGTACGAGTAACAAGAATATTCATTTGTACAATATGTTGGATGAAATACAGAGGCTGGCAGATCTTGCTATTACTGGAGACTTAGTGCTTGAGATCTTTGTCACCATCCTAAAAAAAGTGGGTGAGCCGATCTTGGGGTGTCGAAAGAATTATGCGTTACCTATCCTGCAGTGGGATACCGATAAAGTACCCACTAGTTGCGATTCGACTGCGGAATCTATACATCGATCCCAATCTATACCGTCGGCTCGAAGATAATGGCCTGCTTAGAATAGGGTTTTTGCTCTTATGAATTTGGTATATTACTCTGCCAGACAGCTACACTGTCTTACAGGCTTCGATAGGGCCGGTGGGTGTATTCGATAAATTAATCTTAAACCTACGGCTATTATTGTCTACGTGGTGAGTCTTGCACCGATCGATGCTTTCAGTTCCAGTGTAGTTAGGTCGAATTGCCTCTCAAGCAGTATTCGCTCATTGTACTGAAATAGGTCCCCAGTCATGCGGGCATTCGAGTGAAAGTTTTTGCTGATGAAAACACGACTAGGAGGTCATCTATGACCCTCTGGAGGTGTTATCGAAATTGATTGAGCAGTGTGAACTAAAGGTGGTTTTTAACATACTTACATACATAATTCCCGCAACATCCCAAGTGAAACACCCTCAATCAATGAGTTGCGCCTCATTTTTTTAGACAAATTGAAAAGGATCTATAGTTAAACACCGGCTCTGAACAGCAAATGCATTTGTTAGAAAAGTTTTCATAGCGTAAATACTCATAACCAGTCGCTAGCAATGTTATGAGCTGATACATCTATTGAAAATTGTCAGATGGTCTATCCAGGGATTAAACCCCGGACCTGTTGGCTGGCAGGCAGGTGTCTTACCTACTATACCACAGCCACACACAATTTTAAGACTTGCAAGATATCTAGGATGTTTTTATCTTCTCTGTCAATGGAAGGGACCATAACTCAAGCAACTGTTGAAAGGGAGTTAGCTAGGCTTCTAGCAGGTGTAATTGCTGGGAGCTTTATAGCTCGACATATGTCGAAGCATATATGTTACCCATATTTTGGCTACTGTAAAAGCTGTCGGATTGAAGAGGAATCGGTACCACATCTACACGTCTCTTCCACGATCTGGACTCTCTTAAGAGTATATTTTTCAAAAGAAAAAGTAAAACACACTTTTATTTCATTATACTGTTTGGATCTGGCCATTATGTACGAAATACAATGTCATTTATATGACATTTAAAAGGTAACGGTTCTTCTAGCGTCGATTTTGAAAAAAATACGACTCAATGACGTCACCTCCAGACCATACTTGCGCAGCAAACAATCACTTATTTCGGGTTATCTTATTTGGGTTATCTGAGCCACATATACGACAATTTCGCCCGAGTGAGAAATTAGTTTTATGGCTGAAGAAAATTTTGTTCGAAAATTCGGCCACGTTTGAATCACCACTAGGTTGTGTCTTGTTTTTAAAAGTGCGTTGTCCTTCGTAGACAATAGGATGTGCCTTATATGTATGGGCCAATTTTTTTTCTTTTTTTAAAGTTTGAGTCGTAACTCCCCACAGAAAGGTACTCTGCAGCAAAAACATACATTGTGAAAAATTATAGGCACATCCAACCACAAGCTGCTCAACTTAGCATTAGTACTTGTTTCATAAGAATTTAACACATCTTGACAGTTTGTAGGCGGATGCGTCACGCCTTTGCTTGATGCAATCTGCCTAAAATTTTCCACAATGTAATTTTTTGCTAAAAAGAACATATCTGAGGGAGTTATGGCCCAGACTTTAAAAAACAAAAAAATGGGCCATACCAAGGGCTACTTCTGTAGTAAGTTTTAACCAGTTTTACGCGTTCTTCGGTTTTTAAACAATCCATCTTCGTTAACGACAAAACTTCCATCAATTAAATGGCACTTCAAAAAACAGATATTTAACAGAGCGACGGTTATTAAACCATTAAATGGATTACACGACTATCTCTTTTAAGTTATAAAAAAAAATGATGACCTCAGTCTTTTTTTATCCTTTTGACCCACTTATTAAAGTCTCGCGCTGCTTTAACTAAGGGTACGTGTTAAATTAAGCAACAAAAGAAAAAAAAACAAGTTTTCTGCTTTAGTTTTATTGCATAATTGATCTGATAAAAAAATTAAATGCTTGACCCCATTTTGATTTAAAAGAAGAAAGAAAAAAATACTCAAGATTTAAAACCACTTCACATGACGTACGAGATTACGAAAACAGATGCGGAATTAGTCACGAGTTTTTAATGGCGGCTGTACATGTAAAAAGTGTCAATAAACTGTCACATGTGACAGATGGCTTTGCTGGGCCATTATAATCGACAAAAACAGATTTTGTTTTTTGTTATTGTTGTTGTAATGTTGCCTTTTATATATCAGATATTTTTCCATAGACAATGGTTATCTGTTTTTTTTATTTATATATTTATACAGCAATATTACTATAATTTCATTTCATTTCATTTCAATTTTATAGTGAAAGTGAAAGATAAACGAAACAGATTGCAAAAAATAAATATTTAATATATTAAAATGCATAATAAAAAGCATGAATATTTTGTCTGTTCATTGACGTTTACAAATTAAAAGCTTGTCTAGCATTCATTGGAATACAATTATATTTGCATACACACAGTTTTTACATACATAGATTATATAAATAATTAATGTAATTTTTATGTCATAATCTTTTCAGTGGTCCAGGGTGTCAAAGTATATCAAGGTGATAGAGAATGCGTTTTAGTTGGTGGCCTATGTGTGCACCATAGTGATTGTAATGAGCCCACTAGTAAGAAAGGCTTGTGCCCATCGAATACCTACCGTGGTGTGGAATGTTGTTATGAATGTAAGTTGTAACACTAAAAACTAAGTAATTATTTAATAATAAAAACACTAATTTACACTTTCAATCAATTACACAAATTCACACTCCACTAAACAAAAAAAAAAAAAATCAGTAAATACCCAAACAAAATAAAACAAAAAAATAAAAATCTCACACTAATAACTTACAAACACTCACACACACACACACACACACAAACAAACAAATCTAATTGGTATTATTAATTGCATTTTATTCCCGCCATTTTTATCCCCCCGATTTAATTGCATATTCCAATTGTCCAAACAACCAAACACCAAACAACCAACCATTCATCTCTAACTACTACTACTACTACTGCTACTCGTATGTATGCAACTGTGACACTTTAGTACCTGTAAGGCCAGCACCCTGTAGAGAACATTTGGGCGAATGTATGGATCGTTGCCATAAAACTCTAATTAGACCGGGTACAGACTGTGAAAATGGTCAGATATGCTGTGTTTTAATTTAAGTCAAAAAAAAGTAGCCTAAGATTGGCGCTATTCTATGGAAAAAACAAAAGAAACTTTAAAATTTAAAAATAATAAGATTGAAGAAGCTTAAGGCTAAAGGCTTTAACATTATTTAGCATTAGAATTACATATATAAAAAAGAAAATATTTAAATAAGATTTTAATAAATTAAATTATATAATTATGGAATTTATTCATTAAATTAATTTTATAAAAAAAAACTTATTTTTTATTTTTATCGATCTTTTTGTGAATTCCAAACGTGTATTAATTCTTCTATATTTTTGCTAAATATTTCTTTTATATTTAAATTTTTAATAACTTACATTGACAGCTGTTTTGTTTTTAGTTATTTTTATATTATAATTTATTTTATAATTTTCAGTTTCTTTTATTTATAATTTTTAAATAAAATATACGCACATACGTATGTATGTATGTAATGAAAATAAATATTTTAGATTTAAGCAAAAAATTTTCAAATTTTTCAATTGTTTAACTTGGCAAATGCTTTTCACTCTCAGCAGGTTGGTATATATTGCTATTTACCCCCATATTCATAAAAACTATTTTCGTTTTGGATCATTCAAATTGAAATTTTTTTTTTAAGTAAAACTAAATGTAATTCAAAATTCATATAAAGGATGCGCCAAATAATTTTTTTTTTTTTTTGAAAATGTTATAAAAAAAACTACTGAATATTTTCTCAATTCTTTTTTTTTATTTGAAAGTACAATCCTTCCGGTTAATAACGGAAAATAATTTCATTTAAATGGCTGCCTCGGCTGGCCGTGCAGTAGACTAAACGTTCGGTCCAATTTTTAAGCACATTATCGATTGTGTGCAACTGTATTTCACCAATGGCTTCACGAATATTGTCCTTTAAAGCGTCAATTGTCTCTGGCACCCCACAAATAATAGTCCAACGGTGTCTAATCGTAGCTCCGATGTCCGACATCAGCTCTGCGGCTGATAATGCGATTTTCAAAAACAGGGCGCAAAACATCGAGAGTAGCTTCGGCTGTGTGGCACGTAGCGCCGTCCTGTTGAAACCAAATGTTGCTAATATCCTCCTCTCCAATTTTTGTGAACAAAAATTCGTTCAACATGGCCCGATAACGATCGCCATTGACTGTAACGGCCACTCCTTGCTTATTTTCGAAGAAAAATGGCCCAATTATGCCTCTGGACCAAAATCCGCACCAAACAGTGACTCGTCTTGGGTGTATCGGCTTTTCAATGTATGCGTGCGGGTTTTCTGTGCCCCAAATGCGACAATTTTGCTTGTTTACATACCCGCCAAGATCAAAATGAGCTTCATCTGAAAAGATGATTTTTTTTTTGGCAAAATCTGCATCTTCGGTAAGTCGATCGCAGGCCCAGATTCGCAGCGTTGTTCAAGCGTATACACAACCATATTCGTTCAGCGGAAGGATAAAACTAATTATCTCTCAAATCAGACATGAGCTGATGAGAGTGTTACCATTCACGAAATAAGCACTAGTTGAAAAAAAAAACGTCAGATGGCGGACCCTTTATATAAAATTTTTTCGCTACAAGCCTTTATTTGATTTAAAATCGCAGGATAATTGCGAGTGAGAAAAACATTGTCAAAACTTATCAAATCCTCCTTAAGAGGACAAAGAAAAAATAGCTTGGAAGCTAAAAGTTGGCCCGTAAAGGGTTTCTTAATTTCTAAAGAAGTTTAAGAATGGTTTGGAGATCGAAAGGCAGGTTCTAACAGAAAAGAGTGTAATTTTGACCAGATTAAAGCGTACAAAATCATTGGCTTGTTTAAGAAAAACCCCAAGATTTCAGGAAGAAAAGTGGCTTAGGAAGTGGATTGGCCTATAAACAGTTCTGAAATACAAAAGTTTATGATAGGAATGCTGTAAAGAACACATTAGCAAAACATCGTGCAAAAACATTAAATAATTTTTTTTTTTTTTTTTGACAAAAACAATTGCTGCATCAGGGACGACGAGATGAATGTTTTAGATGACTTCTCACAGCTTCCAGGCCACAAATTCTACATTGCAGACACGCGGGAGAATATGGACGACAAACTGTTTTAATCAAAAAGCAAACAAAATTTCCTCGAAAATTTTTGGTATGGCAAGCTTACCTGCACTTGTGGCGAAGGGACCACAGAAAAAATCAACTCGAAAATGTATATCAACGAATGCTCGGATAAGTCACAAAAGCCTTTTAATAGACAACACCAAGTTTTTACCTTCTTTTGACCCCGCCTAGCCTTTTGGTTTCAAAGCCAAACGGCTCTGGAAAGGTAAATAAATAATAATGTGCTTTGGGTGCCTCAACAAACAAATACTCAAAACTGTCCAGAACTCAGACCAACTGAAAGGTACTTAGCTTTGTTCAAAAGAGAAATGAAAGCCTTAAAAAATGCGCCAAATATGCCAAAAATTTTCTAGGAAAGTGGTATTTAGCAGCTAAGTAGCTCTGTCATAATACCGTAAAAGAGTTGATGGTTTGGTTTGCCAGAAGAATTACAATATTTTGTAGAATAAAAATGGTAACAATTTTTACTAACTATTTATTAATAATCTAAACACGGTAATAAGAAGGTTTTTATTTTTAAAATTGAATGACTGATTGTAAGTATTCGAAACAAATTCTTCGTCCATTGAACTATTTTTGCTTAAACTAAACGGTTCGCCAAATAATTTTTATTTTTTTTTTTAAAAGCTATAGAAAAAACTACTAAATATTTTCTCAAATTCCTTTTTTTATTTGAGTGTACAATCCTTCCGGTTAATAATGAAAAATAATTTCATTCAAATGGCTGCCTCGGCTGGCCATGCAGTAGCCTACACGATCGGTCCAATTTTTAAGCACATTATAGATTGTGTGTAGCTGTATTTCACGAATGGCTTCACGAATATTGTCCTTTAAAGCGTTAATTGTGTTTTGGCTTATTGGCGTAACACTTATCTTTGATGGCACCCCACAAATAATAGTCCAACGGTGTCAAATCGCAGCTCCGAGGTGGCCAAGCGACATCAGTTCTGCGGCTGATAATGCGATCTTCAAAAACAGGGCGCAAAACATCGAGTGTAGCTTCGGCTGTGTGGCACGTAGCGCCGTCCTGTTGAAACCAAATGTTGCTAATATCCTCCTCTTCAATTTTTGTGAACAAAATTTCGTTCAACATGGCCCGATAACGATCGCCATTGACTGTAACGGCCACTCCTTGCTCATTTTCCAAGAAAAATGGTCCAATTATACCTCTGGACCAAAATCCGCACCAAACAGTAACTCGTCTTGGGTGTATCGGCTTTTCAATGTATGCGTGCGGGTTTTCTGTGCCCCAAATGCGCCAATATTACTTGTTTACATACCCGCCAAGATCAAAATGAGCTTCATCTGAAAAGCATGTAAATGTCAAAGTAATGTCGCAATATTTCCCAGCGTTGCCCAAGCGTATACACAACCATATTCGTTCAGCGGAACTATAAAAATAATTATCTGTCAAATCAGACATGAGCTAAGTGTTACGATTCACGAAATAAGCACTAATTGAAAAAAAAACGTTAGATGGCGGACCCTTTATCTATTTCAGCACACCCCTATTTTGTTTTACGACTGCAATATAAAAAAAAAAAAAAACTTTTCCACACGTTTTCTTTATCGACCTCGAAATTCTTATAAAAATAAACAAAATATATTTTGTTTTTTTCAAAAATAAATTACCTTGGCTGGCCATTCATTTATTTTTTATTATTATTTTTTGAATGTATTTTCTCAAAAAGTAAAAAACAAAAAAATTTTGTTAAAAAAAATTAAACATATTTTTGTCGTCATGTGTTTGAACTAAAACATGCGAAAAAATTCAAAAATTTATTTGACAGAATTTCCCTCTGTTTCAGAATTTTTATGCGGGAAACACCGGATATTTTTCATATAAATGGTGGGCAAACTTGAGGTTAGGAAGTGGCTTAAAAACGATGTTTTTTTTTTTAACAAATTAATATGGAAATTTATAATAGAATATGATGTCGGGCAAGTATTCACCGCTAGTACGTTGCAACAAAGCTTCGCTTATCTCGTCAATGCAGCACCGAATTTCATCACACAGCGTGTCAGTTGTTTGTGGTTTGTTCACGTAAAAGCGGACTTTTAAATGGCCTCAGAGAAAATAATCTAGCGGCGTTAAATCAGAAGAACGAGGCGGCCAATTGACATTTCCAAATCGAGAAATCACGTGACCGGGAAATTTCTCATGCAATAACAGAATTATTTGGCTGGCTGTGTGGCTTGTGTCGCCAATTGTGGCCACAAAAAATTGGTCATCATGGTTTGGTAGTGCAGAGAATTCACTGTGACGGCGTTTTCTTGCTCATCTTCGAAACAAACGCGCCAATGATACTGCCTAACCACAAACCGCACTATACATCACTTTCTTAGGATGTAAAGGTTTTTCGAGGACTGTTTGAGGCAATTTTATGCGGCAATTTTGTTTGCTTACATAACCGCCGAGGATTCTGTTGAAAAATGCGTTGTTTTCGTTCTGTTTTTCACACAGACAATTCACAAACGTTCGACGCTGGCTTTAATTCTTGAACGAGTTGAACTTTAAAAGCGTAAAGATGAAGATCTTTATGAAAAATGTTGCGCAAAACTCCTCTGGTGATGCCCAGTTGTTACGAGCGTCGACAATTTGATGTTCCAGGCTTATTCTCAACACTTTGCTGTACAGCGGATATGTTTGCATCACTACGGCCACTACGAGCATATTGTTTCGATCTATTGTAAGTGAGCCTCGAATTTAGCGATTAAATTACGCGCTGCGGCCTCAGAAGGAGACTGATTATGAGGAAAAGCTGCTCGAATTTTATGAGGTGATAAATTTTGATAGTAAATTTTCACAATTTAAATTCTTTATGGAAGAGCGTGGCGTTCCATATTTATAATTTCCAAATTTTTTACTAAGATTGACAGCTCAATTCGTGACATTTCATCATTTCATAGACAATTTATTTCCTAATGGATGTATGGCGTTCGTCCGTTTCCTGAATTTTTATGAATTCTAACAGTGATTTGTCAGTGCATATGTATGTATAGGAACTCAATATTATTGAATAAATAAAATAATGAAATAATGATTTGTTAGCAGTTAGTTAACAGCATTTTTTGCATATGGGCATTTCATTTATATCTACAAAGCCTTTGACTCGATTGTAAACATTGTTTTACTGAATATATTACTACTTAATTACTATATTCAGTTAAAAAATTAGGACAATCGATTCAAGGTCTTTGAAGATATAAACAAACACAATCTAACTTGACGTTACATTCTTCCCATAAATGCCCATATGCAAAAAAAAATAATCTTTTCAGATGAAGCTCATTTTGATTTTGGCGGGTATGTAAACAAGCAAAATTGTCGCACGCATACATTGAAAAGCCAACACACCCAAGACGAGTCACTGTTTGGTGCGGATATCAGTCGAGAGCATAATAAGGCCATTTTTCTTCTTTGAAAATGAGCAAGGAGTGGCCGTTACAGTCAGTGGCGATCGTTATCGGGCCATTTTGAACGAATTTTTGTTCACAAAAATTAAAGAGAAGGATATTAGCAACATTTGGTTTCAACAGGACGGCCCTACGTGCCACACAGCCGAAACTACACTCGATGATTTGCGCCCTGTTTTTGAAGATCGCATTATCAGCCGCAGGGCTGATGTCGGACCTCGGAGCTGCAATTTGACACCGTTGGTCTATTATTTGTGGGGTGCCGTCAAAGATAAGTGTTACGCCAACAAGCCAGAGACAATTGACGCTTTAAAGGACAATATTCGTGAAGCCATTGGTGAAATACAGCTGCATACAATCGATAATGTGTTTAAAAATTGGACTGAAAGTGTAGGCTACTGCATGGCCAGCCGAGACGGCCATTTGAATGAAATTATTTTATTATTAACCGGAAGGATTGTACTTTTAAATAAAAAAAGATATTTGAGAAAATATTCAGTAGTTTTTTTTATAGCATTTTCAAAAAAAAAAAAAATTATTTGGCGGACCCTTTATAAGCTGACAAAGCCATAGAGGTTTTTGACCCTAAACTAACGTACGTTACATGTATTGCTCATGTACTGCATCGCTTATGCGAATGGATTGGAGATCGGACACGAAAATGTAAACAAAGCAAGTGCAAATGTAAAGAAAGTTTCCTTGAAATCTACAAATATAGTTGAAATTTGTAAAGAAATGTATTCAGAAATTGAGTTGTTGAATAACCATTTCTTTCTATTAACGAGAAGAAATTTTTGTTTTTTTAGAGCATATTTTGAAGTTTTTACAGCATATTTGGTGCGCATAAAAGACTTTTTAACAGCATATTTTTGGTTTCCCTACTTATAAAAATTAAATTCTTTAAACTGTTTTTTTAGCGTTACAAATCCCAGCTTCAATCAAATATATCTCATAGTACCTAATAAGCAATAGCTACTGCCTTGATAATGAAAAAATAAGAAATTAAATGATTCAAGACTTACTTGAAAATTAATTTAAAAGACATTAATTAAATTGGTTCTGCTACACAAACACATGGTTCAAGTTCAAAGAATTTTTAATTAAAAGCCTCGTAAATAAAATTGTTTTGATTAACAAAAATAGAAGAAAAAAAAAATTAAACTAAAAAACAGCGATTTGTGATGCAATTTATGGCGCAACAAGTAATTCAAATGAAATACAAATTTTCTTCATTTGAACTGAATAAAAAATACAAATTATTATGGAATAACAAACAAATAAAAACAACAAAATAAATTTTTATAAATTTACATAATAAGGGGAACTATTTAATTTTATTATTTTAGAAATTCATTAACAAGGTCATATAAATTAATAAAAAAAAAAAAAAAAAAATATGAAACCTGCGCTCGTTTTCAATTCTAAAGCAGTTGTTTTGCCATCTTATAATGAAAAACACACTTGAAAAAAAATGAAAAAAAAAATTTTTTTTTAAATATAAAATCTTGAAATAAACAAATTAATTAAAACATTTCACTTTTTATTTAATTTTTCTAAGGAAAAAAATGTGAAATATTTTTTTTTAAGCTGTGTGTCTGTACTTCACTTCTAGAAGTGATAACGTTTCAAATGCATTTCTAAATTTTTAATCAAGAATTGCTTGCTTGTAATTCATATGGAAATTTTTATTTTTAAATATTCGATGTGGTAATTATGGTGCAATCTTTTATGAAAACTATTATTCATCGGTATGTACTACCAGATATAAAGAGAATAGAATGCATGGCAATGGCAAGTCTTTTTTTTCGGTCATTAAACGATGTGCGATGGAATGCCATTGTCCGCTTAACACTTTACTGGTGGTGGCTGTGTGCTGGCTGCAGCAGCATCATATAATCTCAACTACAGTTTTAATGACCATTTTCTGGTTGGTTTGTGGTTTTCATTTCTTTGCTCTTTTGTTAGTATTGTAGTTGGTTTTTAGATATATTTTTGGCCATAATTATGGGTACAACGATTAAACTACAATTACTATTGCAATTGCCACATTTTGTGGCAACATACTATAGTATAAATATTTTGCGAAATGCATCACTTGGCAACAAACATACAAATTTTTGTGAACAATACGAGGGTTGAACGCTTGACACTCTGTACACTTCAATATAAGGACTTTGTTTGCGTTTCAACACTGCTGTCTGATGCATCACATGGCTGAGAGTACCAGTCTTAAAGGAAACTTCAATTTATACAAGAATATGTAGACTACTACTGTACAACCTCTTTATTTTTCTATATTGACTGTGTATGGTGTGAATGGACCAGTGCTAACGATAAATCAGGGGTAGTAAATGGTTTGAATATCCTTGAATCTTATAGGCAATTGAGTAGAGTGTCATGGAGTACATTGTCATAGGTGATATGCCAGAAACACCTGAAATTTTACAGATAACTGGCTAAAACCTGGGCTGCTATGCTACCCTTGTCCTAATTGTTATCTAAAAAGTTATTTTAGTTACACTTTTTGCCTTTTTTCCACCTTTTGTCTCCTTACGGTCCAAATCCAAACATTTGAGATTGGCTATAGTTCCTTCTTGAAAGACATTGTAGAATCTGTCATTTAGCTGTATACAGTCTTCAAAAAAAAACACATATTCGTTGTCGTGTCACAAATAGGATACGTACATATATATGTACATACTCGTAGATAGCTTTTATGCAATGTACTTTCTGTAACATGCGCTCTCCATATATACAAAATAGTATAGGGTCCGCCAAATAAATTTTTTTTTTTTTGAAAACAGGGCGCAAAACATCTGAACAAAAATTCGTTCAACATGGCCCGATAACGATCGCCATTGACTGTAACGGCCACCCCTTGCTCATTTTCGAATTATGCCTCTGGACCAAAATCCGCACCAAACAGTGACTTGTCTTGGGTGTATCGGCTTTTCAATGTATGCGTACGGGTTTTCTGTGCCCCAAATGCAACAATTTTGCTTGTTTACATACCCGCCAGAATCAAAATGAGCTTCATCTGAAAAGATGATTTTTTTTGGCAAAATCGGCATCTTCTGTAGTCGATCGCAGGCCCACTTAGCGAAGCGAAAAAAGCGTATACACAACCATATTCGTTCAGCGGAAGTATAAAACTAATTATCTGTCAAATCAGACATGAGCTAAGTTTTACCATTCACGAAATAAGCAATAGTTGAAAAAAAAACGTTAGATGGCGAACCCGTTATAAGTGAAAGGCGTTTATCTAATTCACTGAGTTACTGGCTGATGATGTGTATTGTTCACGACTTTGTTTGAACCTAATTTAGAAACTTCTAATATTACCTTTCCTCAGATAAAGAAAAATCAATATTTGCTTTTCATGGCAGGTACCACGCCTTTTTGTCCAATTTCGCTCACTTTTTGGCTGATGATTTGTTTTGAACATAAAGCTATTTGGACCAAATACTATAACTTTAGCTTTACCCGTACTCAAGATATAGTAAAATCAATATCTAGTTTATATGCGAGGTACACGCCTACTTGTCCAATTCGCCCACTTTTTGACTGATGATTTGTTTTGCCTATGAAGTCATTTGGACCATATACTGAAAGTTTAACATTAACCGTTCTCAAGATATTGTATAATGAAATCAATATTTGCTTTGTATGTTCAATTTCACCCACTTTTTTACTATGATTATTTGATGTAAAAAAATAAATATTTACCTTGTATGGACATGGCAACGTCCAGTTGGAATTCTTTAAATTTATATAGAAATGTACTGTAAAAATTTCAAGAAAATCGGTTTAGCCGTTTAGTTGTCCAGAAGTCAGAAACAAACTAACCAACAGTCACACATACACTTTTATATATAAGATTAGTCATCAATGGGTGTGACTTGAAGTTTTTTCTTCCTAGGGAAGCTTAGAGCATCTTTTGCTGAAGGCAACGGGAAAGAGAAGACGTGATGCAGTATATAAATATAGCCCAGGTTCGAATCTCGAAATGACAAGGAAATTTTTCATCATGATTTCGAATTTGAAATAATTAAGAAACTCAGGTTTCCTCCAAATGATCCATCCAAGAAGCCCCATGACTTCCCAGTTAGAAAAAAGGACTAGAAAAAGGGAATAAAAAAGGTAGAAATCTATAATAAGCAGAAAAACTCCTCGCCACTACAGCTAATACATAGAGAGATTTGTTTTTATTCAATGACATATGTCAGATACTCTAAGCCTGCTACAGATCTCTTCGACCAATCACCTGCTTATAAAGAAGACAGAAAAAAGTAACAAAAGAGTATCGTGACTGCGGTCACATTAGTGAGAATTAAGCTTGTAAAACACTTTCGGCATCATAGTTCGGATAAAGCAGAGGATCAAGTGTTTAAGGAAAAAACTCTTTTGGAAAATATATTGTCCGAACTGCGAAAAAGAATAGTATCAACAATACATGAGCTGTGTTATGATATTAATGTAGTAGAAGGCATAAAAATACACACCCTGCGAATGGATGAAAATGCTTCGGCAAAAAATTCTTTTCATAACGAGTCATCCCGACTCCCTTATGTATCAGGCAATGCAATTCAAATCTATTTCCGACAGTTTCTTTATTTTATTTATTTATTCTCAGACGTCTTAACACAACTACTGAGCAGTATTTTCCTTCTCTATCGATCCGTAACTTCTTCAGTGTCCCTTAGCAACAGAGCTACGTGGTCTCTGTTAATGATCAAGTGAGAGAGAAGAATAAGCTTTTGATCCTTATTAAACTAAGCTTAACCGAGCGGTGAAGCAAGTTTTTTCCCATTTAGGAAATGTCAGCCATAGAGTGTAGTTGCTTTCGATCTCCAGCATTATTGTGGCCAAGGGGACTCTTATGAGCGGATAACATAGAAAGTTAGCGATGTTGGTAACCGCAATTTCCTGGTATGTCCCTATACTCAGGGACCTTCGTGATGGAGACTTTTGAATAATACGTTATTTCTCGGAGAATTAGCCGACAATAATAAACAAGCTTGGACATAGATATGGCTGTCCGAGTGGATCAGTGTATTTTTAAAAAAGACATTCCGCTACTGGGCAGCCATTTCATAAACATCTCAAAACTTGGCATTAGAAATTGGAGAAGAAGCACATAAGACAGAAGCGCTTTGCAAACTATTCAATGAATCTATTCCACCTGTGACTCACTAGAGTTGTAAAGCCGCAAGTCTACCAACCAAGATGTTCTGGCAATTTTCAACACCGGCATCACCTCATAATATTAAAAAGTCACGGGAATTATGTATGTAATTTTGAAAAGTTCATGAGAGTTTCTTTTACCTTCTAAAGAAAATAGATTATGGCCATAATTTCCACACAGACTAGTGCTAAATATTTAACTGCCCCGATATGTAAGGTTTCATAACACTAAGTGATCCGCGTGCACTCTGCTAAGGGACTTCATATTGGCCTTTGTGGGTACCGATGCTAAAGATTTTGGCTTCCATCAAAAGACTAACACATGAGCTAAAGAGTTCCGGCCTTAACACGCAGATGGCCCTAGTTTTATTGCATTAACCTCTTTTTCAGTTAACACTAACCTTCAAGAGATCTATTAATTAGTTTGTGAGTTATTTTGCTAAGAGTGGCTCTACTTTTGTTCAGAACAAGGGATCAAAAACAATTTCGTGTTTTAATACTACAGTGCTTCTCGCTGGGAACAAATACCGTTAAAACGAAGCAATGGCTTGAAAAGTGTTTTGCTGTCTTCAAACGTCGTCGTAGAGACACCGATGATGCAGAACACAGTGGACGTCGAAATGAGGTGGTAATACCAGAAACCATCAACAAATCCACAAAATCGTGAAGTTGCGTGAATTAGCTGACATCGTAAAAATATCAAAATAACGTGTCAGCTTTATATTGCATAAGCATATGACTGTGAGAAAGCTGTGTTTAAAGTGGGTGCCACGCATGCTCATTGTTGACTAAAAACAAGAATGTGTTGATGATTCTGAAACAATGGCAGAACTATATGAATTGAACTTCGAATTGCTCCCACATCAACCGTATTCGCCAGATTTGGCTGTTCGCAGACGTCAAAAATATGCTCGCCAGTAAGAAATTTCGCACAAATGGAAAGGTTATCACTGAAACTGAAGCTTAAGTTGATGCAAAAGATGAATCGTTTTACAAAAGTGGTACTAAAATTTTAAATCGGAGCTGGAAATATTGAATTGCTCTTGATGGAGATGACGTTGACGAATAAGGCTGATTTTGAACAAAAAAAAGTGTTTTCTTTGTTAGGCCCGGGACTTTTCAGCCCATGTGCTACATGAGATCTTAATTTATTGAACATTACATATGACTTAATGGCCTGATGTTCAACTTTGTCATTTTATTTTCGCTTTTCTTCTTAGCGTGTACTATATGGATCCCACAAAGTATATTTGCCTTATTTCAGTTTCTATGTAATTAGTTTTTGTATTTGCAGCTGACAGCACATTTAGGAATTACGATGTGCTGCCATCTGTCGTTGACTAGAACAACACTCTCTTAGTACTCCGTATAATAGTGAGGAATCTTACTGCTTATCATAGATTCCTACCTTTTTTCTGGAAACTTCTTAATTCTGTAAACATTTTGAAAATTTGTCTTGTATTAGAATAAAATTTAAGCCACTACACCACGCTACCGGTATGGCATGAGAATCTCTTTTTTAGGTTTCCTGGGAGCACATTACAAAACAGACTGATGGACATCTCTCGTAGGGAAATTGAAAAGTGGAATTCGTTTGTTAGCCAGACATAGTACTTTTTTCTGACCCTAACTGGCCTCGAAAGGAGGTAGAACTGTTTCTTACTGTTTTGGGTAACGAATTACGACCTTAATTCTGTATCTGTATTACTGATCACTCTTCTTATTAATGTAAGCTAGCTAACCTATCGTAACTTTAATAACTTTATATATATTAATTCCCATAATATTCCATGAAGGAACATGGGGACTTCTCTCAGTCAATGAGCTGCAACCGATTCTATTTTTTCATATTACATCCTATTTCCCGTATTTAACACCCCGCCCTCGCATATTTTCTATGTAACCAAGTGAAAAACTCCTTTATTGCAATAGAAATTTATATTTTCAAAAAAAAGCTGTGTTTTTGGTAATTTTCCTATAAACTCACACACCCACACACAGTCATATACATACACACACTCGTATACCATATAAACTCGTCCAGGCCTATCATGGTCATCTTTTATGGGCCCATAAAATGAATGAGAGAGACAATTAAACAAAGAAAAACTGCAGGAAGCATTAACAGTTATCAACTACTAAATTTCTTTTTTTTTCTGCTCTTTTTTTGGGACTAAAAGAGGGAGGGAAACGTAGTTTAAAGGGTTTCAAATTAAAGATTCTTTTACGGACACGTTTCATTCGTAACGCAAATATTTTGTGGCATTTTTCGTATATTAAGCGAATATGAATTCTAATGAGTTTTTCTTTCTGATGTTTTTTACACTCAAAGTCAGTTTTTTGTACAATTTTTAAAAGAAAATGGCGAAAAAAATTAATAAAGAAATAAATAAGATTTCGTTTGTAACTGGCGGTTATAAATTCACCTGAATTAGACTTAATGTTTTTTTAATTAAAAAATTTTCCAAGCCCCCCCACCAAAATAGACACTGAAATTTCTTGAAATTAGTAAATGGCGAGCGTACAAATTAAAGAAAATCACTTGAGACAAAAATAAAAAATTAATCATCAAGGGGGTGGTAGGAAAAAGGGTTGATTTGTTACTTGTCCGCTAAGTTAAGAAATTATTCATTTTTTGTTGTTGTTTTGTTGTTGTACTTGTTTCTAATTATCAAAAATGCGAAACAGAAGATACAGAAAAATTACAAAAAACGAAATTACTGTTAAATAAAGCTGTAGATTTAACTGTCAATATGTCTGTCAGACTGTCATCAACAACTTTTTGTTTTTTTTTCCTCCACTAATTTACTGTTTAACAGGAAAACATAGAAAATTAAAAAAAGTACGACAACCCAGTCAAACAAAAAAAGGAAAAATTGAAAAACTTATTGCCACCAATATACCCTTTTCACTGCATCCTCTCTCTGTCTCTAGAAATGTTTGCTAGAATATGTTGAAACTTTTTTTGTATGAATCTAAAGGCAACACAAACACCAAATGCTGTTTAGTATTTATTTAGATGCTAATTTTCTATAAAAAATAGAACCAAAAAGAGAGAAAATAAATTGTATTTTAATTAAAAAAAGAAAGTATTTGCAAAGGTACGAGTACATATTATGTATCTTTAAGACGTTCTGCGTGTTTCCCTTTTACAACTCCCTCATGCATGCATGTGCCTTTTTCCTTTTTTTTATTAATTTAAAATGTTACGGAAATTCTTAAGGCTATTGACACGGGCCACCTAAATAAAGCCCTTTTCGTAGGTGGTTTTCGTTTCATATTTTGAGGATATTTAATGAATTTTTTTCTTTTTTATAAAATTTTTTTTGCGGATTTTGATGATTTTTTTAATGATTTTTTTATTAAAATTAATTCAAAGAAATTTTCGTTTATTAAAAATTTTTAATTGCCAATGAATTAACACAAAAAAAATTTCTTTTTGACGGTGAGTATTGCTTTTATATAAGTACTTATTGTAGACTCTTACCCTTTTTCTTTCCCTTTTTTACCAAGTGGCGTTGTCTGATGTTCTTTAGTTGATGCTTCGTTTCTTTTGGGTGATCAGAGGGTTTTTGGTTTGTATTATCGGGCGCTTTTATTTTAAAAATCCGAAATCATGATGAAAATTTCTTTTGTCATCGCTGGGATTCGACCCGGGCTGATAGGCTTTGTACACAAATACTTTAACCTTTAAACGACGTTAGCTCTATTTGCGTTTTTATTACAACTGGAGGAACATATCGATTGACTTAATTCACTACATGGGAATTTTGAAAAATCCGTGACTTTTACTCACTACATGGGAATTTATATAAATCCATAACTTTTTGTATTTCAGCCCAGTATCTTTGTAGGAATCGCTGATCGTGTTATTACTGAACTTATGTGAAATTTTGAAGAAGTGTCTTCTATTATGACGGAAATCAATATAGGTGATCAGCTATCTAGGTGGCTTAGGTCAAGGGATAATACCTGCTGATCGTAATATTGGTTTCCAAAAACAGTGAAAGCGTGAAAATACACGAAAAAGTCCAGTGAACAGGATCAGTTAAGCTATTTGATGCAACTATCACATAGACAACTGCCGCGTTTTCCTGATTGAAATTTTCGCTGTTCTTAAGACAAATCAGTCTATAGCTTGGAATATTGTTATAAGAGAGGACGCGATGGAAGAGAGTATGCAAATTTTTAGGTTGAGGAATAAAGAGTTTGAGGACGGATACTTTAAGTAGAGAAATACTTAAGATTGTAGTAGGGATCATAACGACGAGACATTGTATCTTACAATTAAGAACTTTCATTTCTGAACGACTTTTCAAGCCGTTTAACAACTCTAAACGAAATAAAGATTCATCACAATACTCTAGACATCATATATAAAACGTTGTCTTTTGATAGAGTAAACAGTGTATCTGTCGACCCATAAGGTTTGTAGGTTGTATTTGGTGTAATTCACATCGATTAACTTAAAATAAAATTGGTTATATAGGTTACGCGAAAATTATTCTATGCTCTCAGACGCTCTTTGGCCTTTAATGATACCTCTAAAAAAATTTCAAAGCAAACTCTAAAGGTGGGATCACACGGTTGACGCAATGTACCAATTATTGGTACTAAAATGGGCCAATATATAATGTGCTCTTGTGCGGCAATCGAAGTGAACAATACGCACCAATATATCAATATTGTAATTTATTTTAGTAAATTTTAATGTTCTGCGGCAATAAAGCTCAATATAAATTGTGTCATATTGGTGCAATTACGACAATCGTGTGATCCCAGCTTAAGTTATACTTAAAAAAGGCTACCGATTTTTTCTTATTAAAAAACAGCAACAATAGTCATAATGTGGGTAATACATACTCGACATAAGTATGTCCAATTATGCAATTTACAGTACTTATAACCGTAAGAAACATAATCGAATTCCTTCCAAGGGTCAACAGCATTTTAGACATTCGAAAAGTGGTAGTTTTAGACCACTTAAGTTTTTTTTTTTTCTAGTTCGATATCACAACCAAGAGAGGTGCGATCGATTAAAAAGGATACAACTATTAACGGCGAATATTATTAAATTTTTATGGACTGAGTTTTTTATAGAGTTGATGAAATGGCGACCACATCTAGTGATCTAAGAGTCTCTCGCAACTATTATTTGCTGCCAAATTTTAAAAAATAAGTTGGTGGTATGAAATTATAATCAGCATAGAAACTAGTGTTGCCAGAATCCAAATAAAAACAATTCCTCAAAATTATCCAAAATTTTACAAATTACACGAAAGACTTTTTATATTTCTTTGTAGTCAACTGACCGACTTGCGTTTTGCCAGCGAGTTTCACTTCGATTTCACGATAACGGTTACGGCGTTACGTTAAGTTACGTCCACTAGTACTGTTTCATTACTATAAAAGGCGGTCAGTTGACTTACGTTTTGCAAGCCTTTTTAGGGCTGCTCGTTTGGTAAAAAGATAAAATTGTGAAAAAATTCTTGGATGAGCAAGAACCCAAAATTATGAAGTGACTGTTAATTTGAAGGGATCTTCGACTCTTTCGAACCAAGATAAAGATTTCAATACATATTGTTTCAGAACTCGAACAATGCAAGATTTTGCGAGTGATAACACTTTAAAATATAGCTGAAATTCCTGAAGCTCGTTCCGTCGTAAGTTACTATGGGTGTTTCGCAATATCTCTTTTATATAACTTGGAATTATTGAAGAAGATTAAGAGTTATCTAAGAGTGCTAAATGGCAGAAGCACTTCATTGGTTAAACTACTTACCACAAAATGATATACTTGTCTCAGTTAATTTTTCGAAAGAATCGGCCTTATTCCCGTTGTCGTTCTTGTTTTAAAACGAAATAAGTATAGCATCGCCGTTGTATACATTTATCGACGTTATGTTGGTACGATAAAGAAACATTCGTATTCTGTCGAAATTAAAACGACCAGAGTGATACAAGAAAAAAATTAAAATTACAACGTTGCGGCAGTTTGAAACTTTGGTTTCAGAAATTGAACCAATTCCAGAATATGCTAAGGGTTTTCACAAGGTCGTAAAACCAGAAAATTATGATGGGCTTTGGAAACAATTTGCTGAAAATTCCCGTTTGGACCTTTAGTTCATGATGGAGACGGTTGGCACAACGAAAAACGAAATAAGCTAAGAATGTAAGTTACGATTATAATAATAAATGCCAAGTATATATGTACAGATAGTTGAAATTATAGGTGAAGAAGGATCAAAATTCAAAGTAAAAAAGAAATTCATGACCAACAAATCTGCAGCCAGAGCAACAGAAGGAGGAGCCAATAAACAAATTTCTTATCATCATTGTTAGAAGCGGTTTCAAATTTAAAGCAATTTGAAAAGCAACTAAATCCAATAGGAGATGTTGTAAGATTCGGTGAAAAAATTTAGTGGGCTATTGTGGAAGAAGTACGTACTACACCTATTGAAAATTTTAATAAAACGTCTGATTTCATTGGTAACAGCAGTGTTGAGCAACGATAAATTAAAGTCTTTACCCAAATTGAGTTCATATGATCCCTGAGCAAAAAGAACGTAAAGCAGTTGCAAGTTTTATTGTTGGCGTAATTGCAGGTTTTCAAATATTGCATTTTAGTTTTGGGCCGATTTTCTCTAGGACGTATTTAAATGCAATTTTATTAAGTCTGAAAGTATTCACATATCTTAAAAAGAAGTTAAGGCACATCAATACTCATGTATGAAAAAAAAAACTATCGGCTCCGCCATCTAACGTTTTTTTTTTCAACCAGTGCTTATTTCGTGAATGGTAACACTTAGCTCATGTCTGATTTGACAGATAATTAGTTTTATCCTTCCGTTGAACGAATATGATTGTGTATACGCTTTTTTCGCTTCGCTAATTGGGCCTGCAATCGACTTAGAGAAGATGCCGATTTTGCCAAAAAAAATCATCTTTTCAGATGAAGCCCATTTTGATTTTGGCGGATATGTAAACAAGCAAAATTGTCGCATTTGGGGCATAGAAAACCCGCAGGCATACATTGAAAAGCCGATAAACCCAAGACGAGTCATTGTTTGGTGCCGATTTTGGTCCAGAGGCATAATTGGCCATTTTTCTTCGAAAATGAGCAAGCAGTGGCCGTTACAGTCAATGGCGATCGTTATCGGGCCATGCTGAATGAACTGAAGAGGAGGATATTAGCAACATTTGGTTTCAACAGAACGGCGCTACGTGTTACACAGCCGAAGTTACACTCGATGCGCCCTGTTTTCAAAAAAAAAAAAAAAAAAAAAATTATTTGGCGGACCCTTTATGATTTTTTTTTATTTTTTATTTAAATAACGCTTCTTGCACCGAATCTGGAATAGCAAAGAAAAATAAAATTCCCTACCAGCCAGTTAGTGATTTCGTATTAAAAATATTTCCAAAAATGTCAAAAAATAACACAAAATATAGCAGTACTGCCAAATTTTATTTGTAGTTTTCGATAACTCTTCTACGCCGTTTCGATGTATTTTAGAACGGAACGACTACATAAAAACGACTTTTGAAATAAGAACGATAACAACGGAAATAGGGCCGAATATATATATTTTCGATGTATTAACTTCAAACTCTTTAAAATGTAAAAAGAACGTGTAGCGTATTTTGGACTTGTCGTTATCGTAAAAGATAGCGACAAACGTAAAATGCAATAAAGATTCTTGATTGAAAATTTATTGCATGAAATTTTGTTGAGACAACAGTACAAATGAATTACGAACAAAAATTTTGTGGCTCGAAAGTAGTTCAAGAGGAAGTATTTTGTCCCATTTTTAGATAATAACACGGAAATTGGCAGCACTGATAGAAACAAAAGTCAATTTCGTGTGTCTTATCTACCAAAAAAAGTAGCCTGCTTTTAGGCATGACACAACTATACGCAATATATTTTGTTAACATAAGTGTTACCAGTAAAAGCTTTTTTAACATTAAAATAAATGCTAAGAATTTAAAAGAATTCATTGAAAATTTGACAAAATTTATTTTCGTTTTACGTTCACAACATAATTTTAAATTTTTTGTTTAACTTTTCTCACTCCCACCCTATTATTTAACAAATTTTGTTTCTTTAGCTTATCAGCTTTCTTGAAAGGCAAGTCCATTAATCATGTTTTATTTTCAATATTTAAAATGCAGATAAACAAGAAGAAAAACTTATGACAACAAATTATCTTGACTGTTGCAAGCTAATTATGCAGCTTTCAAAAAACACAAGGAAAACAACAAAAAAGTTTTTGCCATAATAGCAAGGCAATCAACGAATTGGTAATACTGAACACTGAACACTGAACAGTGTTTTCTTACCTTAAGAGTAGGGGATTAAAATAAAGGTAAAACTGAAAAAGATAATAAAAATGCTTCTTCTTCTCGTATATTAGCATATTACAACTTACAACTAAGAATTCTATTTTCAATATGCTTTTTTCCGCTTCATATTCTCTTCTTAAGTCCAGTATGCAAATGATGAATACAATGAATATAAAATGAATTGAATATAAAGGAGAAAACCCATAGAAACCTTACTGGTTGTAATGCATATCTTATAACATAACACAGGTAATTTTTAGGAATAATTTTTAAAATTATTTTTATTTTATGTAACTTTGAAAAGTGAATTTTTAATCGAAAATTATATGGCAAAACCTAGGTACCCCAGCACTTCTTCTTAATGTTAAGAATTGCCTTTTATTTCACGATATATACGCCTTCCTTGGTTCGTCTGGGTTTCCGTATCGGCTGCTCTATGGTTTGCTTTCAAATGATTCTTTGGCTATATTCCCTTATGGTTTTTAAAATGTACAAACGACCTATACACCGCCACTTTCAGCTTTTGAATTTCGTTATATCTTAGCCTTTGGTTAAAGCTTTCGTATGGATGATGGTCGTGTTTGGCCAATGAATTCGCACGAATACCTAAATTCTACTAAAAGCTTGGATGTACACCACAGTCATAGAATCAATCCTTGCCGATGGCACTCTTGTCTGGTAGAAGACGGTGGATATTACGTCACAATTCTCTGCTACTCAGACCTGTCTGGAGACAATGCTGAGGAGTATATCACAACTGGATACTTTCATCAAATGTGTCTTTGCGACGTCAGTGCTTAGGGACAAGGAGCCAGAAGGACTGAGGCACGCTAGAATAGGACACGGAACCATCCTATAGAAAGTGGGTGAACCAATACTGGTGCGTTCGACAGGTTGTGCGATATCTACTCTAAATTTCGACAGGGCTTATAGAATTAGGAATGCTTGGGCTGTGGAATCTGTCTTTCGAGAGAACACAGTGTCGGTCTATACTGATGGCTCAAGGTCTCTGGTCTCTCTCAGACTGTCCGATGATTGCACTGTTTTCAAGGAGGTATTTTACTCCAGAGACAGGTCCGTGAGGCGTATCCAGGAGTTAGAACTCAAAGCCTAAGGGTCTATTGGAATCTACGTGGGCAGTTTTTCGGCAATCAATGCTTAAGACTCCAGCGTAGTAAGATAGCAATATTTTCTCAGCTGTATACGCTCACTCAAACGGAATTATAAGGCTGATGAGTGCGCCTAGGGTCCCTCCTAGGATGTGGATCTTATGCGGGGAGATATACATGCCAGCTAAGCTTGATGGAAAACAGGTGGATCAATATCACCACTTGTAGAGTGTTCAGTAAACTGTGGCCTTCTCTCCATGGAGAAGACTTTGTTCGTTCTTAGACTTGGTAAAAGATCGATCGGGCTGCATACGGAAATAATTACCGGACCCGAGCGCATGTAAAAGCTGTTGTAAAAGCTGTCATGATGAGAAGAAAAGGGAAATGGCCTAACACCTTCTCTGTGACAATGATAATTTGGTTTTTTCCTGTTACTATGCTAGATTGTATTGTCTTAGTTCCTGGATAATTGTGCGTCTCCAGGTGTTTCTTTCTCGACTACAATTTCTTAAGCCTTGATAATTCCACACGAGTAATATTCTAGTGAAACTATTGCGACTTTTTCGAATTGTGTAACCGATTCGCCCCCATTTCCTTGTCCTTATCTGTTTCAGTATTGGTTAATCATTAGTCACGTTCCACAATTCTATATTACTTATGGTGTTATTCTGAGGCACCTGTTGATGTATACCTGGAGCTTTTACGTGATGTTATTCAATACATGAATTGAATGTCCGTCTAAATATGTGTAAGTTTTTTCATACTGACTGTAGTCGCCCCAATGCCGCTTACGCTTTATTAAGCCTGTTTCTGCGCCACCGCTTACAGGCATTGTACTTCGCCTGGTTGACCTTGTAGCATGTTGGTTTTCGTGGTACAATTGTTTATTCTTATGACCCTGGTTGTTGCTTGTAACACATCTGGTTCCCAATTGATAACTCTTTCCTCAACGTTAGCTATCAAGACTTGCATGGTTCGTGCTTTTTTGTGATTTTTAGAAAGACCCAAAGGAAGATATCTGGACGGCCAGCTTAAATTTAAAATATGGTAGATCACCCCACCTGGATATTGTTGTTTCAGGATCTTCATCGATGCCCGAATTGTGTTAGCGGTTGCCTCATCCTATTTAAATCAACATTGATCGAGACCCAATTCAGCAATTTGCAATAAAGAGAACTCGTTTAATATCTGCCTTTAATGCTCACATTATACGGCTTAGGTGGCATCATCAGCGTTTTCAAAAAAATAATCACTTTCTCACTGCAAGTTCTGCACCACATGCATTCCATGTAGATTCTCTGTGCAACAGAAACTCAAATTTTGTTAGTTAACATAGCCCGTTAAGTGGAAATAGGTTTTGTCCCTCATTATAAATTTTTAATCGAAAACAAACTTTTCTTGCAATAAGTTTTACAGATGGTCAGCAGGCAGCAATTCAGCTTGCACTTTGTATGGGAACGGCTAATGATGCAGAATTGTGGGTATCGCCGTCGTGTTTCCTATCGAAGTTCACGCTGCGTTAAATTGACAGACTGAAAATTTGCAAATAAGCAGTAACAATACCTTGATCAAAAAGTTCTGGAGTAACCCCTATGTGGCGGACCCATCGTTCCGATCTTAAGTTAGTACATCTGTTGTTGATATTCCCGCTAAATATAAGCAACTTAGCTTGACATTTGAAAAATGTTGGAAAAGTGTTTCGGTAACGATTCTCTAAAGAAAACGGTCGTTTACCAGATCCACGAGCGGTTCATAAGTGGCAGTGGCATACCATCAACATCGAAAAATGACGGAAACATTGATAAAGTGAAAGAAATGTTGGTCAATAACCGGAAATTAACCATTAGAGAGATAGCGGAGTACTTGAACATTGTCTTTGGATCCCCCCAAGACATTTTGGTTAATGATTTAGGTTACCATCGTGTAGCAGCAAAATTAGTGCCAAAAGACCTTAATTTCATGCTAAATAGAGATCTTGTTAAGGTCGCAAGACATGATTTGAGAGGCTGAATCCGATCCAACATTCATCAAAAGGATCATTACTGGTGACGAGACTTGGGTTTATGAGTACGACACGCAATCCAGACATCAGGCAAGTGAATGACGTTCACCAAATGAGCTGAGACCATTGTCAGTCAAAGAAGAAGGCAATGCTACCGGTTTTCATGGATTACAATGGGGTAGTGCTTCATGAATTTTTGCCAGAAGGCCAGGTAGTAAACGAAGAGTATTATATGAGCGTTATGAGACGTTTACGTGAAGAAATTCGCGAAAGAGATTAAAATTGTGGGCAGAAAACACGTGGATTCTGCACCATGATAATGCAGCGTCGCACAGTGCCATCATTATTCGAAATTTTTTGACGAAAAATGCAATGAATACCATCCAACAGCCACCGAATTTACCTGATGTCGCTTCCTGTGACTTCTTTCTGCGCAATCGAGATAAAAAGCCATTACGAGGAACGCGTTTCAGCAGCTGTTTCCAAAATTGTAAATAATCACCAACACATATAGAGATAGATGTACACTTGGCTACGTAGCTTTTGCAAATATCAAGCTATGACGCTAAGATTTAGCTGGAATACCAACAAGAGATGCACAAACTTAACACAAAATCGCTCAAATCGGAACGATAGGACTGCCACACGGGGGCACACACATACTACCTTTTTGATCAAGGTAATATGTTGCGAAAACTGTGAAAGTTGGTGCCACATAGCCAAAGTCATATTTTAACATGAATGTCATAAAATTTTCTATCCAAGCCTGTTTCATTGATAATGAAAATATATTTCTTTGCTGTATTATGAGTTTTAAACTTGTGTAACTGTAAAAAAAACATCGCCATCTGTAAAAATGGCAACCAATTTAAAGTATGAAATGACTTTTGCACCACAGGCTCACTGTTGACATTAACATGTTACCGAAAGAGTTTCATTATTCTTTACAGTCGTGTGTTGTTTAAGGGATTCTGTATTCGTGCTATTGAATGGAAGAGCAGCTCTTTTCGCGCACTTTTAGACTTGATTGAGTTTGTTTTGCATGCTGGACTGCAATTGGGTTAAAAGGCCGGACAAGTAAACGAGAGCCCCAAGTAATACCATTGGATGACCAATTCGTAACTAGATTAGATTCCAGTGATGTCAATTCAGAGGACTTGTACCCTCTCTCATAAGCATTGCACTTATAATTTAAATTAATTTTAACTATTTTTCCATACAAATGATAAACAAAACGAAACATCTACACCAACTGCTTGTTAAGCAAACTGCCGAAAAGTCATAAGTTTCTTTCAATGTATTACTGCAAAACATCCTGACAACAAGCACAACAACAACTCAACAAAAAATGACTCCTGTTGCAATTATTAAACACTTCATGAACTCCATCTCTACCTCTACCAGTTAATTTTGTTGCTGTCAAACTTCATTTTTTGTTTTTGGATTTTGTCTGTTTCTGGCGAGCAAACTGTCGTAACAAAAACAGAGTAAAGAAGCGAGTCAAGAAAGAATTTCATTCACATGCGCTTCTCGTTCATACGCACTTTTCAGCTCATTAAAAAACTTTTACGATTTTTTGGTGTTTATTAAACAATTTTTTCTTTTTCATTTTCTTTTTATGCTGTTTGCAGTTCTTTTTTTTTTCTTTCATGAAATGAAAAGAAAGTTTTTAAAGTTTATCTCGCAACCCTTCCTTTATTTTATTTCATAAAAGCGAAAAAAGAGTTAAAAATTAAAAATAAAAAAATTTACAAAAAAAAAACTTTTTTAACAAATAATTCTGTTGTTTACACCAAACGAAATACTCGTACAAGAGAGGAATAAATATAAAAAAAAATTATGCCAAAAAAATAAAATAAAAAATAAGTTTTTAAAGATAAAGAATTAAGTATAATGATAATGATAATGTTAATGATATGATATGTTGGTAATGATGTTGAGAAAATCAACACTTCCGGCTTTTTCCAAACTCACACACATACACACACAGAGTGAGTGGGTAAAAAAGGGGAAAAATGAAATAAAATTAAATAAAAAGTTGTTTTCATTGAAAATAAAATTATTAAGATGATACGACGACAACGAGTATGATGACGATGATGTTGACGACGTCTCATTGAAATGTTTTTAATTAGATAGGAAACTTTTATCCTTTCATTTCTTACCAAAAAGTAAAATAAAATAAAATAAATAAAATTAAAAAAAAAAATATATAAGAAAAAGAAGAAGATAAATCAAAGCCAAAGTATAGGGGGTTATTTGTTTTCTGAGTACGAGTACCATAAACAACTATTCTGTAGCCAATTCTTACGACTGGTACTAACTATTAAATGTTATGAAAGTAGGTGCTTACGAAAAGTACTTTATGCAAATGACGTCTGTTTTCGGGGTAAAAGTTTGGAAAAGAAAACAGAAAATTTTATTGACATTAAAACGATTTATTTTTGTTAAACACAAAAGAATTTTAATGTTTTTATGGGGTGTTTTTTAGAGGTTCATAACTTAGAGTTGGCAGCACTGCTTTATTTGACAACCGATTTAACAGCTGATACAGTAGAATCTCACAAATTAGAATCACTTTGCGCACCGGCCAGTTCGAATTTCTGGAAATTTTTTATTTTTTTACCGAAAATGATAAAATTATAATAATATAAGGTCCGCCATCTAACGATTTTTTTTCAAATAGTGCTTATTTCGTGAATGGTAACACTTAGCTCATGTCTGATTTGACAGATAATTAGTTCTACCCTTCCTCTGAACGAATAGGGTTGTGTATACGCTTGAACAACGAAGGGAATCTGGGCCTGCGATCGACTTACAGAAGATGCAGATTTTGTCAAAAAAATCATCTTTTCAGATGAAGCTCATTTTGATCTTGGCGGGTATTTAAACAAGCAAAATTGTCGCATTTGGGGCACAGGAAACTCGCACCCATACATTTAAAAGCCGATACACCCAAGACGAGTCACTGTTTGGTGCGGATTTTGGTCCACAGGCATGATTGGGCCATTTTTCTTGGAAAATGAGCAAGGAGTGGCGGTTACAATCAATGGCGATAGTTATCGGGTCATGTTCAACGAATTTTTGTTCACAAAGATTGAAGAGGAGGATATTAGCAACATTTGGTTTTAAGAAGATACGTGCCACACAGCCGAAGCTACACTCGATATTTTGCGCTCTGTTTTTGAAGATCGCATTATCAGCCGCAGAGTTGATGTTGCTTGGCCACCTCGGAGCTGCGATTTGACACCGTTGGACTATTATTTGTGGGGTGCCATCAAAGATAAGTGTTACGCCAATAAGCCAAGACACAATTGACGCTTTAAAGGACAATATTCGTGAAGCCATTGGTGAAATACAGCTGTACACAATCGATAATGTGCTTAAAAATTGGACCGATCGTGTAGGCTACTGCATGGCCAGCCGAGGCGGCCATTTGAATGAAATTATATTCCATTATTAACCGGAAGGATTGTACTTTAAAATAAGAAAAGAAATTTGAGAAAATATTCAGTAGTTTTATTTATAGCATTTTTCAAAAAAAAAAAATTATTTGGCAGACCCTATATTAAATTAAATTCATAGAAAAACTTTGAAAATGTTCCTTTATTTATTAGGTAGTCTGTATTGGTATGGTCTGACTATAGCCATACGTCTGCCAAAATTACCCTTGCATCGAAACATCATTATATCCACAGAAAATTGCGCTTTATGTGATGGCGGAGTCATTGGTTCGTATGTCTTCACAAACGATGATGGTCAGAATGTTACTGTCAATTTTGAACGGTATAGGGACATGATTAGCAATTTTTTCGTTCCTCAATTAGCTGGCACAGGCCACACAGCGTGAGCTACAATTGATTTACTCAAACAAACTTTCGTCGTAAAAGTAGTTTCAAGTAATGGGCCAGTTAGTTGGCCACCATGATTGTCTGATTTAACCCCATTGTATCATTATTTTGGGGTTATGTAAAGTCATTTGTCTACGTCGACACACCAGAGACAATTGAAAACCTTTAAATCATTATTCTAAGAGTTATTGACGAAATATAGCCACATATGCCGCGAAAAGTTGGTAAAAAATTGGTGTTCCAGATGACGCCTTGTACTCCCCACCCGGAGTTTCAACATCAAATCATATTTAAAAATTTTCTATCCGACAAAACTCATTTCAATGATATTAAAAATAAGTTTCTTTATTTTATTAGGACTTAAACTTGTGTAACTGTAAAAAAAACACCCGATACGTACCTGATTGAAGATATTATTGTATAAACAAAATTTTTACATTATCAGCAGTCAAGACATTTGGTAGATCATTTAAAATTAAAAAAGAAGAGAAGACAAATGGAGAGATAAGCAAAGCTATGTTGAGTATCAAGTGAACGACCAAAATTGGTCGAACAAATACTGGTTAAACCGTGCAAAGTCTGAGATATTAAAACGACGATACAAAATGGCTACCCCGTGGCTTACTTCTGAAATTCGTATGTACAGGGTGTCCGCCGGGAAGGTATACTACTTTGTTTTGCCGCCATTATGGTTAACATTAGTCTTGACAGTTCATATTTGGCAGTCGTGAAGTAGAGACTTGGCAAGTTTATTATGGAAAAATATTTAGTAAACCAACGTGTTTGAATCGTTAAAACATTTTATCAAAAGCAATCATCGATTTTCATGAAAAAATCATAATGAGTGACGAGGCACATTTTCATTTGAATGGTTAAGTGAATAAACAAAATAGTCGGTTCCGGGCAATGGAAAACCTTCAAATTATTCATCAGTCACCTTTGCATCCATGGAATAATTGAACCTTAATTCTTTGAAACTGAAAACGGCGTAACGGCAACTGTCAATGGGGAGCAACAACTGCATGCTTTGGGCTTGACTAACATGTGGTTTCAACAAGACGGTGCCACATCGCATACCGACAGGATTACAATGGAATTGCTGCGAGACCTCTTTCCCCAACAATTTATTTCAAGGAATGGCGATGTTGATTGGCCTCCACGGTCGCCTGATTTGACTGCTCCGGAGTTCTTTTTGTGGTGATATCTGAAAAGCAAGGTTTATGCCAACAAACCAGAAACGCTGGAGCAACTCAAACAAAATATTCGTGATGAAATTAATGAAAGACCGCGTGAAATGTGTGAGAATGTAATGAAAAATGTGCTCAAAAGGGCTCGCATTTGTGAGGCTAAAAGAGGCGGGCATTTATCTGATATTGTATTCCATACATAATTGCC
The DNA here is from genome assembly GCA_023159175.1 of Wohlfahrtia magnifica. Taxonomy (NCBI): domain Eukaryota; kingdom Metazoa; phylum Arthropoda; class Insecta; order Diptera; family Sarcophagidae; genus Wohlfahrtia; species Wohlfahrtia magnifica. The sequence continues at coordinate 10,918,736 of JAKWBJ010000485.1, read as the reverse complement.
GACATTAAGTAAAATATTTATCAATATAAGATCCATAATCAAACATTATAAACAAACAAAGTAGTATACTTTCCCGACGAACTCCCTCTACATGATTTCTGACAATAAGCCACAGAAGCTCTACTGGATGCAAAGAACCACGAGTTCTTCTTTTTTCTGATGTAATATTTTTAAAGAATTTAAATTTCAAAAAACGATTTCTTGTAAAAAAAAAATTCTATTTTCTTCCTACTCCCTTGTAAGAAGCATTTTCTCACATATGCATGAACACACACTCATACACAGAAACATGCATTCAAACGAAAACCGTTAATGACTGGCGGCTAATAAAGGATAATATGAAAGGACAAAAAAATAGGAAAAAATAACTTCAAGGATCCAATCATTTACTTCCAGAATGAAAAAAATCGAGTTTCTTTTTAATTTCCCGCATGCTTATGCATGCTCATGCATGCAATTCATAATAAAACATTACCTTCATCATCGTCATCATCATTCATTCCCTACATACGCTCCTCTCGTTCTTTTAGCCAAAAGTTAAGGTAAATTGAACATTTCCAGTCCAGTTGGGCTTCAAATGTTGACATCAACAACAACCTCTCTTTAACCGTCTTTCGCCCCCTGTCAGAATTTTTTCGTTAGTCTTGTTCATATTTTCTCCGTTTTCATTTGGTTCCTTGTTTTTTTTTCTGTTGAAGTCTTCCATTTCTATTTTTTCATTCGTTCCTTTTTCGTTACGGGTTAACGATTTCTTCTTTTTTCGTTTATGACTCCCCAGGGCAGTGAGTATATCATGACTCGGAGGGATTACCTGCTATGTTGCCATTAATTTAACTTTGTTTCCTTTCGTGTTTGCTTTTGACATTCGCCGTAGATGTCCTTTCATTGTCGTTGTATGCATCTGTGTGTGTAGCAGAGTGTATGTGTGAGTCAAGTAAACACAAATACAATTACATTCGAATTGTTGTGTTTGCTGTTTTCTTTTCGGGACAATCTTAAAGAGGAAAAAGTTTAAAGTGGGATTTTTCTGAAAGGTGTACGAAAAGCGGAGCATATTTGGGAAACCCTACCTATAGTTTTCTTTAGAAAACTAATCGAATAATCAGTTGCAATATTTTTGAATGACAAATTTGTTCGTTGTGGTCCTTACAAAAATCTCTAATGTGCTGCCTGAATTTTCAGTCTAAAATCAGTTTTTTAAGCAAAGCTCTCGGGCAGATAAAGCAAAATCAATTTAAAGCAACATGGATTGCCAATTTCGTCAATAGCTGTTACCAAGCCATTAATATTATTAACTGTTAGGAAATATATGTGTACTACACTGGATAGAACGGGTTTTCAAATAAGGACTGTCGCTTGTTTCGTCAAATCACAATGTACGGATATAGCCTTCAACAACAAGTGCAAATGATAAAATTGTTTTATCAAAATAGTTGTTCTGTTTGGGCAACGTTCCGCCCATTTTATGGTCGCCAAAATCGGCCAAAACCTTCATAAAGAAGCATTCACAGAGAGGGATAAATTTGACTCCGCACGACGACGAAACGCAAGATATGTCGAAAACATCACCGCTGTAGTGCCAGTCTATTCGCGTGACTTAAGGTTTAATCAGACGTAACCAAATATAACATCATAACCGTAACCATAGTCGAAACAACTAAAATTCAATTAATTGGTTACGGCGTTATGGTTTAACACCACTAATCGAACGCAGTGTTGTCCTTACGGTTGGTTGCTCGCGTTGAAACTATGACGTTACGTTAAATTACGTCTAATTTGAGCTTAACAAGAACTCGGCCTTTCGTAGATCACAACTGATCGAGTTTTGCATCATGACATTGATCTGTAGCCGTTGAGTTAAGCGACCACAGTTAACGAAGTGTGTTTGCAAAATAGGCCTTGGAGCAATTGGAAATTGACCCCAATTTTCGTAAAAAATTCATCTTTAAAAAATTTGCGATGACATCAATCCAGAAAGCATCCTGAAATAGTTACGGTTTGTTGTGGATTTTGAGCTCAATTTGTTTATATGGACACCAAGGCCATGTGGTTTCAACAGAACGGTACTACGTGCCATACAACTTATACTACTTTGCCATACTGTACGGATCTCTCCCGTGGATATAAGATGAACTCAGTCAGACTTCTAAATTAGTAGGCAGTGGAGGAGATTTGATTCACTGCTAGACTCACATGGCCTAAATTAAATAGGAAGTAAGGAAACATCTTCTCTAATGTATCTAATCTCCCATTGTGTAATGCGAAGGCACTTGGAGTCAGCGTTTGTCTGTAAATAAATTCTATCGAGCTTGTAAATCGTTTCGAGAAGAGAAGTATATGACCCAATTCATTTACCACTGGCTCGGCGTATGCTTCTCACATATGACTCGATTATCTCGATGACTTATCGGATCTCGCGGCCCTTGTTATCAGATTAATAGCAAGGCTATTGACAGTCCTACAGATCCGACATAATTTAAGAAAAATGTGCTTCTAAGCGAATCCTCTACCGATTACTCTGGACCAAACTAACTGGCCGCTATATGTGCTGAAGTGCACCGTGTTTCAATGAGGTTAACACTAACTCCTATTCTGAGATATATGAACCTTGATATCAAAAGCTTTCATAGGCATAAGTTGTGCAATTACAAGCTTTACACTTCAGTCAGTTCCAAAAGTGTTGACGACAATTAATATAAAGTATATTAACTTTGGGGGTGGCGTAATGTAGTGATGAGAGTGTGCGCGCACAACACAAGAGGCCCAGGTTCGAATCCCCAACAGAAGATATGACAAAAAATGCAATTGCGGTTAGCCTCCTTCCAGGAAAATCCATCCAAAGGAAAACAACCTGACATTCCGTTTTATCTCTGTCGACAGTCTTCGATGTGAAGATGGTGTCCAATCAACATGCCTTTGAATTTGGTACCTGGTGATTTTTTTCATATATGGTGGACACATTGTATTTACTCGTGCATCGGGCACCGTGGGGTATGTCAGACAGACAGAGATAACTCTGTCGACAATGACAATCTTTACACGGATGATCAGGAGAAAACGCCACCTACTGGGGAAAAATGGCAATGCTAAGTAGGTATCACCACCACCACTTAGCAAGAATCCTTACCACAACACAATCACATGGAGGGGAGCTACAGTAGACTATTCATCTGCTTAACATGAAATCAACTGATGAAACAGGACAATAGATGATTTGTGAAAAGCCATATGCTACCAAGAGAAGTGACGGAGGAAACAAATTTTATCGTTCCTTTGAAAATATTAAAAATGTAAAATTTCGAGACAATTTAAATCCATATCCTGTCAACTTAAATTTTATTTCCTTTCTTTACCACATCCACTGTCGAAGAAAACAAATTCTTAAATTTCAACCTCATTTATATGGCATTTATGTGCCACTATGCGGCGAATAAGTGTATGTGTCTCCTCTCAAGAGTGCCCTATAACAATTGTAACCTCTAACTCAGCACTCATGCTACTATAATGACTGACTATTTCCATACTCCCTACCCAACCTGCCACTAAGGGAATAGGTAAATTATTTGTATGTATGTAAGTGTATGGGTGTTTTAGCATGATGGCCATCATTGAAACCTTCATACAGTCAGTCAGCCAGCCATAACCAACTTGTACCTTCTTTTTATTTCAAGCCTTTGGCTACTTTTTCTCTTATGGCCTTGGGGAAATACTTCGTTGGTTTTCAACAATTACTTGATATGTGTGTGGGTACATACCACCTACCTACACAGCGCCTCGTAATAATAATAATAACGGTTTCAATTCATATCCTCAATTTCATAAGTATAACAAAACGAGTCATACATATAGCATACCAGCAACAATAACAATAACAACAAGAACGTCGCAGGCAAAAAAAAACTGAAGAATTCAATCCTAAGCTAGTGCTGTTGTAATGGGGTTGTGCACAAACCCCCCTACGATTTCTTTCACAATATTTGTCTCTTTTGTTATTTCCGTTTTCGTCTACGTCCTCGTCAATTTAGCTCATAACCATCGTTATCATCATTATAATCATCATCACCGTTAACGTCAACCTCATGCTGAACGTTTTGCACTTTGCATTTGTGTACGTATGAGTAAGTGAATGTTTTTGTTTGTGTGGGTGAGTGTATATAGGAGATGTCCTTAATGCTTTAGGCTTTTTATTCCAATTTGTGGTTGGTTTTGAAGAATTCTATGGCTGCTTCATTCATCATATTGCTGTAGCTTTTCTTCTTCTTCCATTTTTTTTGTTTTTTTTTTGGTTTTGTTGTTGCCATTTCCTCTTGTACTTCTTAAACTCCTGCCGCACATATGTGTGCATGTAAGAAGTGATGCAGATGCTGTTGTGTTGTTGTTGTTTTTGTTGTTGTGGTTCATAACTTACATTTTGGAACAATAAACATGTGCAAGCAAAGAGGCTGCCTTAGTATGTTTGGCTTTATGTGGGCAGGCAATACCCGTATTAATCGCACAGAGAGACGTTGTACGACTGTTTTTAGAAAATTTAATTCTTATGCAGTTTCAAAACGATTTTTCATTAAAATGGGGAAATTTTAAATCGTTTTTAAGGCTTTAGTTCAAATCAAATCAAAGAGTAGAAAAATTGATCGGTTCTTGGAAATCTTAGCATTTCAAATATCCGGCAGTCAGATAATTTAGCATCTCCTTGTATTTCCAGCACAGTACCTTTCAAAGCAACACTGCTCTCGTTAACTGTTATCTGATACTGGCAAAATGTAAGCGTAGCTGGGCTTATTTGTGTGTTTTTAATATCCAGTATTAACATTTTGGTGGGTGGCAGGGTGTAGTTATTAAGGTGCTTGTTACGAAACCAAGCAGCACAATTTTTGATTTTGTGTTATATGGCAGTTTTTCGAGACAAGCGAGCAATATCACTGGTACTGTGGTGGGCCTGATGGAGTTACATCCATTAAAGGAAGATGTACATCTATCTTTCAAAATTTTTATGCAGGTGTTGGTAGAAGTAGCACCTCTTGAATTGGAGGTAACACAACGTGCTATTACGTTCAACATCAAGAAGGGAATGGTACTTCTGGGTACTGATTGGATTTCTGCTTCTGATATAGCGAACGGCGGTGATAGGAGTTTTTCGTTGATTCTTGATGGGATTCACATCGGAAGGTGGCAGGCACGTTGGATGGACAGCAACAAGAGAAGGGTGACGTATTCGCTAGTGCCTGACGTTAGGTTCGTACCTGTGCTGATCGTGCGTTTGCTTTATGATGACGCTAGGGACTTGGAGGCGATGGGTATCATCGTTATGGTGTATGTGGTGGATTTCAGTAGAGTTTTGGGGCCGGATGGGTCTATAGGGAGGCTGGGTGAGTTTGCTCGCATTGCCTTTAGTGGAAAGTGTTCTAGGGTTAGGCAATGATATGTTATACAGCATCATCTGTAGTGGGTTTTTCTAGAGCAGACTCTGGTGGTTATTAGCCTGTGGTGTGCCTGTCTGGTTGTGTGATTGTGTTGTTTGTATGTTTCTGTGATTGTTTGCTTTTTTGTTGTTATGTACTGTTGTTTTTATTTTGGTTGGTTTAATGGCCACCAACCAGGAATCATTTGGGGCTTATACTGGAAGTAGCTTTTATGCTATGAAGTCTGACCGGAGGCTTAATTATGAACTAGGGGAGTTGGGTGAGACAATGGTGAGGCCGTCTTGTGGGAGCAACGTGGTGGCTGTTGCGGGGAGAGCGATAGCTCACTGTGGAGTTGCATTCTTAACCCTGTGCCGTGACCCATAGATAAGTAGGAGCTTAGAAAGGCTCGGCACCGTGTGGTATACTAGCGTGGTGATATCCTCATGACTCACTTTTCAAATATTTAGTTAATCTCGACGAAATAGTAGAACATGCCGCTACATAACACAATTCTTGTGCAATCAAGGACAAGCACTTTAAAAAGTGCTTGCACAGACTGGCCGTAATGACATATATGCTTAACCTAATCTCTGTTCACCTTTTTGCAACACGGAATTTTCAATCATAGAATGAGAAGCATTAGTTGTGGAATGCAACAGTTAAGTGTGTCAACTCTGTGTAGGTACTCATTCCAGCTTTTTATGCTTAAGATATTGTTACGATAATAAAAATGCCTAAAAAGTTAATACTTTATTGTGGGATTTTGGCCTATGGTCAAGGTCTATGGTCAAGGTTGTAATGTGTTACCCTTAAAATGCCGTACTGATTTGTGTATTTGACGGCATTGCCAATTCGAGCATTATTGGGTAACACAATCTTACACGCTTAAAATTAACGGATATAAAAGAGAGGATATGAGAGCGTTTGAGACATTTATGGAAATTTCTAAACTTTAGGCAGTTAGATATATAAGGATGCTTCTTTGCCTACGCCGATGTAGTTATCATTTTGCAGTCATAAAGTGAAATCGTGTTTAGGCGTAAATAAATGTGTTGTATATGCGAATATTAAGTGCAAGATAAATAAGTTGCTGTATTAAGATAAAGTATATAAAATAAAAGTGAGGAAATGTAAACTGTAAAACAACAACAACGTGGTGTTTATTTATTTTGATGCAATTAAAAGGGTTAAAACGTAACAATATTTTGGGAAGGAAGCCGAAAAATTGAAGGACCAAACAAAAACTAAGAGAAAACAAGTGGTGAAAGAAGCTGCTTTCCATAGGATGACTTGGAGCTAGACAAGAACATTTAGACAGAAACAGCTGCGAAGATTATGTTATGGCCGTATGATGCCCTGTGAAACGCTGAACGAATTAATTAGTAAAACAAAAATAGAGAAAATATCGTGTGCTGATCAAACACTATCAATTTTTAAGGCTTAAAGGTGGCTTACAAAGTTCTGTTGGGGTCATGATTAGTTTGATTTACTGCGTAAAAACGATCAAGTAAAGTCAAAGAGACTTTGTTCTGAAAAGACCATACCACTCGTCAGATATATTGTCATCTACATTCTAATGCGCACGAATATGGTATTAGATCCACTTCATTGTTATTTTCATTCAGACTCAGATAACTAACAAGACATCTATGTTACATTCGTTACAACTCAATTATGAGTATTCGCTTGCAGTTTTCTTATGATATCCGCTCAACAGGTTGTTGAAATCATTGTTGCTCCTGTTGTTCCAGCAGCGCCCTATGTTCCCTCTATTTATGCCAAATCTGCTCAAAGCTTGGGCACCATAGTAGTTGAAACATTATTTTCTAGCCAAATACGAATACTTTCCCAATATAAGCCGACTTTTCTTTATTTCTAAACTTGATCTCCTGTTAGCTTGATACACTTTTCGCAGCGGTACCCCGTGTATACTAAAAACTGTCTTGCTTCTTCAAAGAGCAATCAACCACAGATTCCACTTCTTTATTTTACTCCCTTCCTTTTTATACAAACTGGTATTAGACAATGTTATGGGACAAGCGATAACCTCAAATAGTGCCATAACTTGGCGTCTCTATGGCAGCCTAAAAGATTTGGACTAAGCCGACTTGTACTATATTGGCTGATATGTTTTTTACATCATTCCAGTATCCAACGAAGGATCATTTCAGAACCACCGATTGGTCAAGAGCCCAAGCAAAGCGCTTAGCTTAAACATCACGTTCGTTTGAGTTCAGTTGGCTCTGTACGATTGTCGCTCCTCTATAACATCCGCTTAATCGGTTGCCGATGTCGTTGTTGTTCTTAGTTCTTCTTCAATTATGACGAATCTGTGTAAGACTTGTCTGGCGAACAATTGACCGGCATTTTACTTTCGCTAATTAACTTTTTAATGATTGATTTCCAGCAAAAAACCTTCTCTAGTTCGCCACATTCATGTTCCGTAGTTTCGAGTTCATCCGGGCAGTTTGGATTATCTGCTGGCTTGAAACGATGTAGGTATTGCTGTAAGCATCGGTGGCAGGACAGGATGTGTGTGAGATAAGAAGGGGAGTTTTGTAATCCAAACTTTGGCATACGATATTAGACCAAGGCTCTTCCACATTTACTGAAATTCTCTGACAGATCGTGGGCACTTTTCAGATTTATGTTCTCCATAAGATACTGCACCTTGCACAATATAAAGCCAACTATTTCGCGTGGTTATCTATCGGCATCTTTTCAGATTTTACATCCATTTTCTCCTGAGACACTGTCCTGTACGCAAAAGATACTCTTAAATTATAGCATCGATGAACCTCTGCTATCCACCGTATTAAGTGGATTTTGGCGCTTGCCTACATCGGTGCTGCGCAGAGTGGGACAGAGTCTACGGCCATTGACAGAAGCCGTCTGACGATAGATAATATTCGGAATTATTCGCGAGAGAGCGCGGCTTATATTTAGCTTTGACGCCAACAGTTGTCCGAGTCGTTTGGTAGTCTAAACGAGGTCTTAGACAAGGCGATTCCCTGTCATGCGATTTCTTCAATCTTTTACTGGAGAAAAATTGACATTGTACGCCTTAATACCTGAACTATATTTTCTGCGTTCTTCAGCCTAGAGAGAAAAAAGCGTCTAAAGTGAATGAAGGCAAAACTAAGTATCTTCTGTCAAAAAGTAAAGAGCCTTCGCGCCTTGTACAGAGACCCACTGCTGGCAACCACAGCTTTGAAATAGTGTAGGACCTTGTCTATCTTGGTACCAGCATTAATAACGTGACGACGTCAGCGTATAGATTAAAATAAGAAACACTATAGCCAACAGACGCTATTTTGGGCTCATAGACAATTGACAATTGAGGAGCAGAATACTCTCTCGCCGAACCAAACTCACGCTCTACAAAACGCCTATCATCTCTGTCCTGCTATATAGCGCGGAAGTATGGACACTGTCGAATAACGAAGACAATGTTTTAAGAGCGTTCTCAAGATCTTCAGACCTGTACGAGTAGGAGATAATTACTGTTGGAACAGTGTGCTCTACAGAGACGTAGATATAGTGAAGACCATTAACATACAGTGGTTGAGCTGGTTTGGCCACGTCTCTCCTATGGATGAAAAAACTCCGACAAGGCTGGTCTTTGATACGGTACCGCAAAACGAAAAGCTGAAAAGAGAACGACCAAATCTTCTTGAGAATTGCAAACTGACGCCAGTTAGAGCAGGATAGATCCAGCAGGTGGGCTCTTTTGGACTCGGCCACATAGGTAAGTAATCCAACTATTGCTAAGTACTGTTTAAAGCTCAGCATTGCAAAAATCACTATGTATCACTAGTCTACTAATCACTAGTCATCACGTCGTCACCAATACACGGTTTTATTTGCTGCCTTCGTCTGTGCTCAGTCATGAGTACCACGTTTGTTTTCTGTACTTCTATTTCCAGGCCGGCATAAGTCAGCTATCTTTGCTAACAAAATGTTAAGCAATTTGTCAACAACTTACATCGTTAGCATAGCCAAAAATTTACCCGCCATTTAGTAGCGTAAGCCTCAATATACCATCGTACTATGCATTCCACAAAGTTAATCGAAGCAGACTACCTGTGACCCTCTATTCCCCGACACCTGTGTCAGAGTAATATTTCAGCCTGAAAAACACTATAGAAGACAATGAGAATAGATATCTATCTCAAGCTCGTCGTTGTACTCAGACCAAACGCGGAAACTTTTGACTGTTCTGCACTGAATAGGTTGGCAATTTCGAGCACAAGATTATACCGCACAAGCTCTCATATTTGGAAACTTCAATTTAAATAAAAAATTAAAGTTTTTTTTTCATATTTCAAATGGGTTGAAAAATTGAAACATTTATTCAAAATTTGTTGGAATTATCTTTAGCCGAGATATGCTCTTGTTGTTTGTAAATACAAATACAATTAAGGCTGTCCTTGCATCCTCTTGTTTTTTTTTTTTTTAAAGTGCAGTTGATTATTAATTTCTTCTGTTTTTTCTTTTTCACTCAATAATAAAATGTTAAACTTTTCAACAGCATAATAACAGCAACAACAACAAACCCAACAACAACAAAATAAACAAAAGGGAGAGAAAAAATAAAATATGCAAACAAAAGAGAGAAAACGTTAAAATATTATTGTATTTGACAGCTGAGTTTATGTTAAATTAGTGAACAAATTTACTTTTGCAAAGTGTGCATAAATTGGTTCTCATAACGCCTCATTTAACACGAATGGAAAAAACAAACATTCAAACAAATTCCACAGAGAGTAGAAGAGAGAGAGAGACACACACACACACACACACACGTACATATACAAATAAAGTTAAATGATACTGCAGGTGCATAACTCATGTTTCATGTTTTTGTTTGTACTTTTCACAAATACAAATACAAACACAAACACAACTGCTGGTGGTTGGTGGTTGGGGTGAATCAGTATGTGGATGAAATAGATGGATGGATGTATCACTTTGACCATTCAGGTGTATACCGGTAAACAATTGCAATCTACAAATTACACACTCATCGTTGCACAATACCAGTAAATGAATTCATTTCATTCAGTGTTTCAAATGCATTCACTCTGACTGCAATGCCTTTGTTTATGTTTTCAAAGTGGCTTTCATTGTTTTCCCCCCAACCTGCTTCTGTGCTGCCACAATTGATCAAATTGAAAATGCTTGTAAATTATGAATAAAATAACAAAAAAATCATAGCCTATCACGGCAAGTGGATATGTGGTTTATAGAGACCATTTAAGGCTTTAGTGGATTTAAAAATCTTCTAAATTTGCTGAAATTAAAAATAGGGAAATAGGCTTACACACAGCATGTTATGTTATGGTGGTCAGAGCCAAAACGTACAGCGAGCCGAACGACCTTTGGATTTTGTGCAGATGCATAAGTTTACCACATCGGATTGTAGTTCTTTTTGCTGAGAAAGAGAAATCCCCTTTGGCGTTGCCACAGCATCCCCAAGAACTTCATCCTCATTCTGGGCACAGAATACGTGTTAAAAAGTCTCGGCATAGATCGTACAGAGCCTACTTCGATAATTCTAAACATTTTCCAAAATATCGTCATGGTATCTAAGTCCACAATGCCCGGTAGCTAGCCGGGAGAAAGTAAAATAAACTCGCTTGTCTCATACCGGAAATACTTCTCTAAAAACGAAAGAATTCTCCCGCAGCCCAGCACTCAATCCTTCTTCTTATGTATACCACAGGGAGAACGAAGAATGGCTCAGGCACAATAAAAACCCTACACTGCATAGTGCGCGAAGTGATACAATTAGGATTTGGCTCTGACGCACTTTAGATTAAGAATACCGATAACCAAACTATGGCTTCAGCATGTCTATGCAATTTTCTATGTTTAAATGAAATCCCTACCTTTATTGCCGTCATGCTAGACGACATGGATACATTTATTCTCTTGCACGTATAAAGACTGCTAAGGTCTCTTCTTTTTCCTCATTCTAACAACTTCTACTGTAGTCATTGAAAAGTAGACCATGTCTCCTTGATTGCATACCAGCTACGCAGTACCCAGTGATATAATATCCAACAGAATTTGTGGCCTAAGTCGCGGCATCTGTGTGGTATACACCGATCGAGCCCGATCGTATAATGGCCAGATTTAACCCGATACAGAGCAAGTAGATTCATGTTTCCACCTGCCCTACAAGTGTTACAGAATCAATAGTCCGATAGAGAAAAGTAGCATCCCAACCAGGCGGTCAGTCTCCTCATCGATAACAAGAATGCCCATCCCTAGCTAGTCCATCTTCCACACAATTCCCCTGGATGTCAGAGTGACTCCTCCCTCTCATGGTCTCCGGATAAGCTTACGATATAAAACTAACTGTTTACATTACAAGATTTCAGATTTTCTAGACTTAATGCCATTAAGGCACGAAATTCCCCTGTCGTCCTATGTGTGCACTGGCCGTTTGAGCTTTACGAACAGAACTCTCAACACTGGGTGTGAAACCGCATATAAGACATGTTGTACCCCCTAATTGCATTGTGGGCAGAGACAATAGACTCCACTGATCTACTGTCAGTATTATGCTAGGTTTGGTGCTTAATAAGAGCTAAATGCAAAAGTACACCTAGTCAGGTACAATAAATCATGGTCCACATGTGATACCTCAAAAATATAAGTGAAGAAAGTAGTAAAGAAGGTAGCAAGAGCAACGGGAATCTAAATTCATTGAGACTTTCGTAGAGAAAAGAAAGAGGAATTCATAGAGCGCACAAGACGAACGCCGTAACATCATATAAGTACTCGAAATAGTGAACATGCTAAAAAAATCAAATAAAGTACCAAGTTACAGCCAAATGGGCTGCTAGAATCAACTACCGGACTCCATGTTTTACAGCTAAAGCTTTGAAAGATCCACAAAGTAGCACAATTCTAGAATTATTAATTAAAAGCGTGACTCTTTCATTCAGTATTCATTCCAAATCTATTGAAAATTAGGTTTTCGCTTTATGATTGGATGTGTATTCTCATACAATAACAAAATTATCGATATGAGAATCCTCTAGTCTGCAAGTAGTGGCAGTATTGGTTTCTATTCAACTGTGCCTCTCCGCCCAAAATACTTCTCAATGGGACACACCCAATCACGTAGCAAAAGCTTAATTTTATCGTGCACTACGATATCAAACTAACGAATCTATTTATAATTCGGAGGCTATTTGGAATAGACAATTGAAATAAATCTGAGTATACTCGAATATTCATTTCACACAGGTGACAGGACCTTACAGCACGTCCAAGAAGTTCAAACAGTTCGTAGGTTGGCTTTTGGATTATTTGATGGTGTAGGCATAACACCGGAGATACTCGATATAGCGAATTTCATTTCTATTTATTTTTTTCCGTGTTAGCAGGACACTACAGTGCGTGGGTTGAGAACTAAATTTTCTCTGTGTATGCTCACAGTTGAATCCTTAAGTGAGAGGAAAAATAAAAAGTTGATATGCTGAAGTGGACATCTTAAGTTCAGGCTTGGGGACTTAATGACACATTCTCTTAACTCCGATGAACTATAAAATACGTTCAAGTAGTTCGCTCAGTTCGCAGTGTGGATTTTGGAGATACTTGATATAGCGAATTTCATTTCTATTTATTTTTTTCCGTGTTAGCAGGACACTAAAGTGCATGCATGATGTGTAAAGATGTTTTCGCCTTCTACAAAACCCAGGTTAGATTGAGGAAAAATCATAAGTTGATATGCTGAAGTAGACATCTTAAGTTCAGGCTTGGGGTCTTAATGACACATTCTCTTAACTCCGATAAACTATAAAATGCGTTCAAGCAGTTCGCTCAGTTCGCAGACTTGCTCTTGGATTATTCGATAGTGAAGGTGTAACACTGAAGATACTTGAAGTAACGGATTTCATTTATATTTATTCGTTTCCGTGATGTCCGGACACTTCTGTGAGCAGGCTGAAGCACTTATTTCTTTTCTGTTTATGTTCACAATTGTCGCCATAGGCAATATGTTTTCACTCTCTGTAAAATCCAGATGTCTGAGGATGCTGATTCACAGAATTTGCTTATCCTCGCTTATCACTTGCTTTCCCTATTAGACTTTTATCGAGTTTTTGATGTATAAACTTGTGTGCCAATGCCAACATGTACCACCTTAATCAAAAAGTTCCCGGAATTTATTCAGAAAATTAAAAATACAAGTTTATTCAACTAAATCTATATTGTCCCCTTCAATGTAGTCCCCATCGACTGTAACACACTTATGCCAGAGCTTGATCCAATCCTCGAAGCAGTTTTTCTATGCGGTTTTCGGTTTTGCCATTATTTCCTCTCGGCTGCTGAAACGCGTTCCCCGCAATGGTTTTTTAACTCGATTGAACAGAAAGAAGTCACAGGGAGCCAAATCAGGTGAATTCGGTGGCTGTTGGATGGTATTTGTTGCATTTTTCGTAAAAAATTTCGAATAATGATGGCACTGTACGACGGTGCGTTATCATGGTGCAAAATCCGCTTGTTTTCTGCCTTCAATTCTGGTCTCTTTCGGCGAATTGATTCTCGCAAACGTCTCATAAAGCCCAAATAATATTCTTTGTTTACTGTGCGGCATTCTGGCAAAAATTCATGATGCACTACACCGTTGTGTTCCATGAAAACCGTGAGTATTGCCTTCTTTTTTGACTGAAAATGGTATCGGCACATTCATTGCCGAAGCTTTTGTAAAAGTTAAGCTATGACGCTAAGATTTAGCGGGAATATAAACAACAGATGTACAAACTTAACAAAAAAAAAAAAATCGAATCGGAACGATTGCACCGCCACAAGGGAGTTATTCCGGGAAATTTCTGATCAAAAAAGCTTTTGTAAATGTTAAGCTATGACGCTAAGATTTAGCGGGAATATAAACAACAGATGTACCAACTTAACAAAAAAAAAAAAAGAAATCGAATCGGAACGATTGCACCGCCACAAGGGAGTTATTCCGGGAACTTTCTGATCAAGGTGATATTATGCGGAATTTAATTGTCTGCAGGTGAAGTTCAATATGAGGCCACATCCTTTGAATTTAGTGTATCGCTGTCTAATGAAATTTCAAACCATTTACATAGAAATTTCGTTCGATATCGAATGCCGTAACATTCCTGCTGGCTTCGACTCCCTCTCCTTGTTTTATTCTCATATTAAAATACCTCCTTAGCAAGTAAATAATAACATTTAAAATAACTTAACAATTTTAATCAGTCTCTAAGTATGTTCAAAGGATTTTCAAGATTTCCATTCCGCTAATTACAGTTCTTTTTCTATGAACAAAAACAATCTTAGCAATTTCTTTTTCACTTCTATCTACAAACCATAAAACTATAAATATTTAAAATTAAATTTAAATTCAATTTTGAAAAATATTAATACAAAAATTTCCATATTGTAACAATTTGCATACTCGCATATCTGAATAGAACTCGTCAAAATCAAACGACTATTGGCATGGAGAAGTGTGGCAATAAAAGCTGTTAGAAATATAAAAAAATAAGAGGTAAGAAAATAAAAATAGAGATGAAAAATATTTAATTAACACCTTTTTTAATCCTTTGATGGTTAAATCACATTATGCTCGTTATGCTAAACACATCAGCCAAGTGCAAAAGCAAAAGCAGTCAAGCAAATCAAACATACAGGCAACGATACAACAGAAAGCGAGTCATTCAACCGAACAAGCACATGTTATCACTTTGCTTTTATTTTATCATTTTATTACATAGAATAGAATATAATACACATACACACACACACACAAATACTCTCGGCTACACAAATAAATTCCCTTTATTTTTTGTGCTCCAAGTACAATAGCTGTGACTGTGTCACAGTCAAAGGCTGCTTTGTTACAAAAAAACCGCAGCAAACCAGAGAAAAAGAGAGGAGCAAAGGAAGAAGAAAAAAAGTATAAATAAAAACGATTCATAGAAAATGTCAATTAAAATATTAATTTGCATACAGATGAGTTCATCACTTACACACATACACTCAGCATATATTCACCTATAAAAATATTTCATCGAACATGCACACCTTTACATACATACACATTCACACATACAGATAATGTAATGGCATTTTATTTGTGGGAAAATGGCTCATTTAAATAAGACATACCGACAGTTAGGATTTATAATAAAAATAGCGAGCGAGAGAAAGAGTATATACACTCGTAAGCCAATTTTAAGCGAATCTAAAAGCAATAGAATATGCAAAAGTGAATAAATTAATGATTGTGCGCTTGTGTGTGTGTGTGTGTGTGTGTCTGCTTGTGTTTATTTTGTGTTGTACGGTTTTAAATAAATATTTTTGTAACGGCAATTTTAAATGTACTTCATTGAACGTACTTTGCTCTAAAAACAAAACGAATTACTATCAAAATATATTGCATACTTTTTTGGATAATTAATTAGGCTGAGTTTTCGGATATTATACCAGCAAACATTTTGGCATGATTTTAAAATAATAAACATTTGTAATGAAGTCTAGATGTTTGCTGGGATGTTGTTTAATATATTTGCAGTATATTTAACTGTTTTATATCGATTTTTGTTGAGTCAAAATTTTAAAATTTATTATTTTTACGTAAGTGTTTACGTAGGTAACGATAGTAGAAATTTAAGCTGCAGCTCTTTCAGTTGTTAAAAAATAAAAATTGCGAAGAAAAAAATGCTGTCTTACATCATTAGCAATTCGAATATTTGAACATTGAAAAATAATATGGGGCTGACATCCAAACCACGTCTGAATTTTTACGCCCTTACCTCACATTAGTATTGAATGAAGAGAGGCAGCCTGCAACGTGGAAAAAAGGCATCATTTATAAACTTTAAAGTTTGAAAGAACTGGAGTGAAACCACTTTGTTTGACACCATATATCGGGTGTTTTTTCTACAATTAAACGAGTTTAAATCACATTGAAACGGACTTTGTTGGATAGAAAATTTTATGACATAAATGTTTAAATATGATACCGAACATGTGAACGCCTCGGTCTGAAACACCAATTCTCACAAACTTTTCTGCGCAAATGCAGTCGTATTTCGTCAATAATTCTTCGAATGTTGATCTTCAGGTTTTCAGTTGACTCTGGTTTATCGATGTAGACAAGTGACTTTACATAACGCCAAAGAAAATAATTCAATGGCGTTATATCGCACAATTTTGGTGGTCAATTAATTAAACCATTAAATTTCTTTGAGTAAATTAATAGTAGCGCGTGCTGTGTGGCTGACATAAGGCTCCGTCTTATTGGAACCACAAGATTATTGCCAGCTGATTGAGATAAGAAAAAATTTGTAATCATTGACAATAACATTCTGACTCGTTTTTGATTCGTTTTTGAAGACATATGAAACAATGACTTCGCCATCTCATAAAGTATTTTCTGTGAATATAATGGTGTTATTCTCTCTCCAAATGCTAGAATTTTGCTTATTTACTTTCCCATTCCACCAAAAAATGGCTTCATCGGAGAAAAAAATTTGAAGTTTGACGAACAGAACAACACCATTATTTTGATAAAAAAAAAGTACAATAATTTGGTGTGAGTCTATGCATAATGAAATGTCAAAGCAAACTAAACAATAAGCATCTATTAACTGTAAAATCGGTTGTCAAATAAAGCAGTGCTGCCAACTCTAAATTAAAAATTTTAAAGAGAAACACCCGATACAAGATACTCGCAGTTATAGTGCGGGGAAGTATTCAAAATATATTTCGATACGAACAAGCAGTCTTTGGGAGAAATAGAAGCCGTTTAGATTAGGCCAACACTCTAGCACCATCAATCTTTATAGCGGCGTACCCTATGTACGAGTAGGTACTATTCGTTGAGTTAAAAAAATATTTAATACCATTAGATTGACTGCCATATTGAAAGCATTGAGGGGAAAGGAAGTACCCCAGAAAAAAACTCGCAAAACTATGAATTCTTAACAACAGAAACATCAGTTGACCATTCCATACAAATGCTGAAGTAAAACATTTATCCCCACTGTCACTTCAGCTATGCACCATCGTGCTGTATGATATAACGAGCAAAGTATATCCAAAGAGAAAGATAATTACATGGAGTCGAAGTCGACAACACGAAGATTTCGACTATGTGCATAACAATTGCCTATTCTTGCATAAAATCTCCAAAAATAATTAAGAAAATCAAAGCCATAAGAATCAACAATACTACCACGAAAAACATCATACTGTCTGGTACGCTAGGCGGGTATGCAGATAGTTTCTGCTCTCTGGGAAGTACAATAACCACAAACGGCGGCGCAGTAACAGACATAGACAGCAGGCTTCAAAAAGCGAGAAGAGCATTCGGACGACAGCAATCAGTATGGAAAAGATTACATATATCGCGGGAGAACTAAGTTCGTAATATCCGGCTTATTAATTAAGTCGATTCTAGTGTAAGTTTATGAAAACCCATCTTGCAGAAAGAGTTTTCATCAGTAATTCTGGATGCATAATAAAATGCACTCGATCATTTGAGATGCTGATCGCTGATCGTCTAATACAATATCATGAACTTTATCTATGATTTCTGGTGTTGCTTCAGTTTTTGGACGTCTACTTCGCAGTTCATCTTCAATGCTTGTACGACCCCATTCAAACTCAGCAACCCACTTTTTTTCTGTTGCATATGAAGGAGCACTTTCACCCAACACATACACCATATCATTATGAGTTCTTGTCTCGATAAACCTCTCTTATGTAAATATTTAATCATACCACGAATTTATATAATTTTTCCATTATAAAAAAATCACTGTTACTATACGAATGAGTTGCCAGATCTAAATAAAATTTAACATGAGTTCATATGATGAATGAAAGTTTCGATTATACAAAGCTTTTTGATGTTTATACCGCCCTTACTACGTCAGGCTTATAACAATAGCAGATGAACTGTCCTCGTGGTATTATATCCCAGGTATTTCAATTTAATTACTTTTTGTCGCACAGTGTTATAATTATGTAAATAGGCATTCATTTGCAAGAATATAAAGACTTTTTGTTGTTGTTGTTCCTATTGGTCTCATATATATTAAATATTCTTTTAGTACCTAATGTTTTCATCAGAGCCTATTTTTCAAAATATCACTGACACTTCTCAGTTGTCATTATTACTTAAAGACGTTAAAGACGTTTCCTTACATGTATGCGTTCAGTTCCTTTTCTATTTCATGGCTTTTCCTTAAGCCTTTTTAAATGCGGATTGTAAAAGAAAAAACTCATATTTTTTTCTACATTTTTATTTACTTTTGAAAAATGAAATATAACTAAACCATCATAAAGAAATGTAAGTGTGTGATACACATTCACTTATAAAGTAAATAAAACAACAACAACAAAAACAAATACATAAATACCAAGAGGAATAAAATGTAAAGTAACATATACGAAGAGACTAAAAGGAGTTATATTTTCATTACTTTCACCACTGACCTTTGGGCTAAAAACGAGGAAACGTTTCGTATTTTCTTTTTTCTCTTGATTCTCCTCCATCTTCTCGCTTTTAGCAAATAATTCATTCCACGAAAGACTTTACATATGTATGCGTATGTGTGTTTGTGTTTTATAAAATCCACAGAAAACTTTAGTAGACCCGTAGGGCTATTAAGAGAAACGGTAAAGGAAATCAAGAAACAAGTATAAGGCAACAAAGTCACACACAAACACACACACACACACGCACACACATATGTTTATGAAGATATACTCGTATTAAGGTAAAGACTTATAAAAAAAAACTTATCATCATACATCGTTTGGAAATTGTATACTGTACACTGTACACTGTACACTGTACACTGTACACTGTTGTAGTTTTAAAAGCGTATACCAACAACAATAAACAGGCAACTGAGAAAATATGAATAATAATAACAGCAATCACAACAGCAACAACAATAACAACAACAACAACAATAACAATCAAGCTTATACACGGTGAATAGAACATACAAAATTGTACTTTATAATCCACTCATACTCAGCATGGTGTTGGGGTAAAAAGTATACACATTAAGCGAATGATAATAAACGATCGAAATATGAAAGTATAGCGTTAAGGGAAAAAGTCAATTAGTGTACAGTAAAGGTTTTGATTGTACCGCTGTGGTATGGTAGGCAAGGCCAGACCATCTTAAAAAAAGCAAAAATTTTTTCGACAGCGTTATCACCTCATAACATAAGTTAGTAACTTGTTATGAGTATTACCACTATTGGAGACTTCTCTAAATACATTTGCCATTTGGAGCTGGCCTTAAACTGTAAGTCCCTTTCAATGAGTCTCAAAATAGAATCGAATGCAGCTCATTGACTGAAGTCATAATACCGAAAATAAAAGTGCAGCAATTAAAAAAACTGTACAGTAAAGGTTCTAACGTCTGAGGTTTCTAACGTCTTCTAACGGCAAAGGCTGGTACTTATCCCGAAAAACAATAACAGGCAGGATGCATCCTTATATCGTTCACTCTATATGAATGACATAGCCGGTAATTTACTGGAGAAGATAATTTTTTTCTAAGGTTGATGCCATAGAGAAATTCATAAACATAGCGAAAAGGCGACCGCTGGCTTGAAGGTGAAAAGGAATACTGCGTCATCACCATCTTGGGTGTGAAAAATGCGTTTAACTTGTTGGATTGGGATACTACGCTAGCTGTACTCAATAAGAAAAACCTGCCGAAACGTACCGATTGTGCTGATCGTGGATTGCTTTAAGAACAGAGTCCTTTTGTTCGACACGGAAAGTTTCGGCAGGGGTGCCACTGGACTCAATTGTGGGCCTTATATTATAGAAGACTATATATGATAGTGTGCTAAGGCTCAACCTTCCAAATTGTGCGCAGATTAACATTGCATTGTTAATGAAAAGCAAAAATTTCAATAGATTGGCAATGATGCGGCTTATGTAGTTAGAAGCTGGATTGTAAGCGCAGGTCTCGATACTGGCAAGAAGTAGAAAGAAAATGGAGTTTATTACGAGAACTGTTGGTGACCAGCGAATAGCCTCTAAGCAGGCAATTAAATACTTGGAAATCATGATCGACAACAGACTCACCTTTAACGAGCACCTGAAATATGTTAGTGAGAATTGTGCCTAACATTTCGTGCACTTGCAGGAATAATGCCAAACATAGGCGGTCCAAGATAGAAGAAGAAGCTGTTGTTTACTAGTATGGAAAGATGTATTGCCTTATATACAGCCCCCATATGGGCTGAAGCTATGCTCAAGAAAACATATAGGGAGTGGATTGAAGCAGAACATGTGCGCTTAGGGTCGCTTCTGCTTTCCACGCAGTGATGCCACTGCAGCTAGTGGCTAATATTTAAAGGAAGAAGTATGTTGCAAGAAGAACGGAGGAGAAGTCGATTGGAGGATAGCGCTATGGAGAGATGTCAACATGATTGGAATATCTCCTCAAATGGAAAATGCATCCATAAACTGATACGAATACCAATGGTAGCTGATTGGGTAGGAAGGAAACAGGGCGGGTAAATGACACAGTTGTTAAGCGGCCATGGATGCTTCAGGGCATAGCTTTTGAAATATGTACACGACGACAATGATGTGTGCCCGGACTTAGCACTGAAACGAGAAGCAAAGGTGCTCACAGGAAACGACGATTAGGTTTCTAATCGCGCCATAAAACATTGTTGGACTGATGCTGACTTCACCTGAAAACTGGGTATTTATATATGATATCGCAAAAAAAAAAAATCTTAGTGTGTCAGTAATAGGCTGAGAAAGCAAAATTTGCGGAAATTGAAAGTAGCATTCGCTGAATCACCACTTCTCTAAAGTAATACTTGACGATGGCAAGAGTGGATTGAAGTGCATGGCAAGCCAGACAGTAAGTGTTGTCGTGGATCGTACATACTGGTTGGCGCGGGCCACTAATATCTGTAGAAGACTCCCTAGGCGTAGCTCGTATAGCGAAAAAAAACAACCGTGTGTTTACTTAAAAGGAGTGTATAAGTCTGTTTTAGCCGAGTTTTTGCACTGCTTTGTAAATGAAAACGAACATGATTTCAAAACAGTGCATCACATGCCTCAGAACTATCAATATGGATAGAGAGGTTTCGCTGAGATAAAGTACACGAGAGAAGGATCAGAGATATACTGATCTGCCGTTTAACTTGAAAATGGTGAAACAATACATAATAAATATAATTCACTGTTGGTTAGCTGATATTTTGGTCACAATTCTAGTGACCTTGAAAATTCTTATTTAAATAAAGGAAAAAAATAAGCCAGTAAAGCGCTATATTAATACCTTTCTTTTAATAAAGAAATAACTTTTTATCGTAGACAATACACATCACATTGCACTTAGTGGTTCTTTTATATCCGCTTGAAAGGTTTCAATACTGTTACTCATACGAGAGAGTATTACTCATACAAACATATACTCTCATAAGAAGACTTGCTTTTTTAAAAAATTTGTTTGTCAGTATGTGTCAGTATGGGCAAAAGATGGTAAGAAACTATTATACGACTTGCACAGTAAACATATAGTGACTATGTGTGTGTGGGTTTAAAAAGGAAACAACCATTAACGTATTCAATTTTCACGGCACCACTCACTACCACAACGGTAAAATGAGTCTCCGGGCAGAAATGCAACCAAATTAGTTGCATTAAAGTATACACGATACACCAGCACATGCACACTTCCATTTAGCCATAGCAAAACTCATCACATCATACAAAACATACATACATACGTTCAAATATATTTTCTCTCTCTGTCACTCTCTCTCTTTCTGCTTTGACTGTATGCTTGAAAGCTTGTTGTTTCTTATGAGAGTTACCGTTTTATGGTTTTCAGTTTTTGTTCACATTTGTCATAATACTGATGACGACGACTGACTACACAAAATTATGTGTTTGGTTAAGTGTGTATGTGTGTGTGTGTGTAGATTGCAATGGGCCAAAAGTTAAAGAAAATTCAAAAAAACAAACAAGAAAAACCAACAACAACCACAAAGAGAAAAAAACTGTAAAGAAGACAAGTTAAACAAAAATAAAACTGGAGAAGCAGAAGGATGAAAAAGAAAGAAGGACCCGGTTAAACAGAGAGAGAGAGAGCAAAAGGTAAAGTCGTATATGACAAGTGAACAAAAACCAGAAATTCTCAGTATGACAGGCAAATAAAACAAATGATGACTGACTAGACAGACACAAGGACAGTTTGACAAAACAATGGGCAAGTTGACAACAAGACGACTGCTTTCTTTAGATTGCTGACTGCGGAAACTGAGAGACTGAATGACTGACAGCTGCAATGCAGTGTATTGTAGTTGTACGGTTGTGTATGTTTGTGTATGTGTTTCAGTAAGTTAAAGATGAGAGTTTCATTTGAGATGATGATGATGCTTTACACACCTGCAAGCAATGCTTGTAAATATAAATGGTTGACTGATTATACATGTTTATGTACGTGTAGATGTGTATGTGGTTATATGATGTACATGATGATGTGTTTGTTTCTGGTTCCTTTTCCAGGATAGTTGTGTTGATACAGTTTATCGTGTGTATGTATTTGTAAGTAAGAATGGTTGGTTAGTTACTTGGATAGATAACAACAGCCAGGCATTGTCATCATATCCATCGTTGCCATAATTATTATCTATAACGTGTGTTATTCAAGGGTTTCTATTTTAAAAAATCAGTTCTAAGCCTTCAGATTTGCTTTTAAAATAAAACAACAATTTTTTTATCTGCATTTGCTCTAAAAGAGGGGTAAAATGTTTATAAAATGTTTTATAAGAAAATAATGAGCGATCAAGGCTGTGTCGTCTGCTAGATACGTCAGCATAGGGGCCTTGGCAATGATGTCAGTTGAGTTATCTAGAAAAGAATCTGCTTTAAATATTTGCAACGCGGTTTCAGTCGCAGTACTGCTGGGGTCTATTCAAAGTAGTTTTTTTTTCCGTCACTTCTCTAGGGAGCATATTGGCCTTCCATAAAGCATCCATTGCTTTGATTCAGTTTCATAAATCAAGTTGATTCTTCAAGCTAAATGCTTAGATTATTAATCCACTGTAGCTCGCTTCCATATGATTGTGTACTGGTGAAGGTCCTTACTAAGTGGTGGTTACCTTCACTTTATCTTTGTAATTTTTTTCCAGTAGGTAGCGTTTGCTCCTGATCATCGCCAGAGATAAGCTGGAAGGTCAGAGGAACTTCTTCTTTAATTTTTTTTTTTCAGATGGAGTTGTCAATAGGGAAGTGGAAGTCTCTTTATCAAACACTCGAAATTAAATTTTTCTTCACGTCGTCTGCTCTGGCTCGAACCTGCGCCAATTTATATGTGTGTGTGCCCTAACCACTGCACCACGCCATGCCCTCTCGTATAATAAATAGTATTTTCAGCTTTTTTTTTCCAGAAAGCTGAGATTAAGTAGATGGCATTATCTGGATACTTGGACGATGTCTAAGTTAATGAGGCGTTATGCTATACAGTAATCTTAAATGAAAGCCTAACCCGAATTTTGATTTTTGTCGCATAAACGAAATAATTTTGTTCTAAACATAGCCAACTGAACTGAAACTCACTAGCAATTAACATTGATTTCTTATAAAGCTTGTTTGTTGTACCGTTATTCAAAAGAAATTTCTTTACTTTTTCGTGTCCTATGGACACACGGAAACAATTCAGGTTAACATGGAAGAGCAGCTGATATTTGCAGAGTTCCCTCTCTATACCTGCAGACATATGCTGGAAAGAAGGTAGCGACTTCGACCTTAATATGCACTATGGCTGTATAAGGTGGTTATATGTCCAATTATCAAACTACTTGGCAGGATACAAAGAACTGTGTGTGCAGTGACAGTAGATGCAACTAGAACGCGTTACCAATTATTTAAAAAAAAAAAAAAAAAAAAAAAAAAAAAAAAAGGCGATAGCAGTGAATGCCATAAGGTTGAATGAGAGGGATCGCAGGAGGAATTCACTTTATTGGAATGTCAGTCTACTATTACATAAACTATGTACACTGGTGGGACGCATTACGCATTATAACGCAACTTCTCCACTCTCTTTCCCACCAGAGAGGAATAGAGTGTGAGAATTATTCTCCGAACAGCTTTAATACTACGCTGTACACAAATGGTTATAAAAGAGAATGTGTTTTTTGAGCGGGTATCCGTTCTCATACACATGGAAATCGAAGATATATGCGGATTCCCGAAACTGCCAGTGTCTTCCAGATGATAGTGCTGGCAATAGAAGAGTCATAGTGGCTGCTTAGGGTGGATTTCAGGTTTAAATGCAATGTCAAGCTGCAAAAGGAAAATTTCCGCAGAATACCATAGAGTCGAGGGTCAAAGAGGGATTGGTCAGACTAGCTGCACGACGCTTAGGCTATAATAGGACCTAGGGAAAACCTCAACTTTATTTGGGATGAAAAGTAAAGATTCTCGCAAGATGACAGCTATTATAACTGGTTTTTAAGCTATTGTGAAGCAGGCGGCCAGGATCAACTTTTCTTACAATGCATACTTTCACTTACACTTCCTTTGTGAATGTCCTGCCTGATGAAGGTAGAAACAGCCAACTCTACGGAAATAGTTGTTCAAAAATCTTGATGAGCTTTCTGGTTTGAACGTTAATAGCCTAATAAAGTTTCTTAGCCGTAGGGACTGTATATAATAGTGCAGTACATAACCGTTGCAACTAGTTGGTAGCGAGGATGTGACAACAAAACGGTGCAGAAGTGCTAATTGGATTTTTCCGATAACCACTAATACTAACTAATCAACCAGAATTTCATGATCTTTGCTGCCATTGTACTATAGCACGAAAACTAATTTCTTATATTTTGATAATCCAAATGAGTTTTTGTTAAACCTTTTTACGTAATCCGACCTAGAGCGATAGCCTATTTACCAAGCTATTAGCGGCTAGAGCTTTGCTTAGTTATCTTCACAAAGATTATGATTTTTATGAAATTATTAGAATTTTAGTATTAAAGGCCTATTAAGGCTCAATATTGTACTTAAAAGAATATATGTTTTTAGTTCGAAGCTGATTAAAAAAAACAAAAAAAAATAAATTAAAAAAATACGAACTTTATTGCTAATTTCGGCAAAAGGCCTATTTACGAAATCAGAAGTATGAAAATATCAAATTTTGCATAGAAACCCTACACACCAGGAAAGATCATGAGAAAATATTTTTAAGAAGACAGTTAAAGGAAATACGTTCAGGAAATTGCACTATAACAACAGCCTCTACTTTTGCAATACGAACAAACACAACTACAACTGCCAACATCTTATATTCAAACATACATACACACGTACATTCAATCATAAGACATGTGTACATGCATTCATTCATTCATTTCATAATCTTCCATTCACATATTTATGAGATTTTCGCTGAAATGCTCAGAAAGCAAGAGTATCGCTTTACTCGATTCTTTTTTACGCTCATTGTTTTTGTGTACACATAGGCACTCACATATACATCATCTGGGGATATTAAATGCATGCGTAGGTGGGCTGTTATACTCGCATGTGTGACATTAAGTCCCTATTATATCGTATATGTACCCATCGTATTATTTTATAGTTCTTGAGGTTATTGAAACAAAGTGATGATGAAAAATGGTTTCTTACACACACACACACACACACACAGACATATAGATGGAGATGCCTCATCATCATGTGCTCATCGTTATACGAGCTGTCCGTAATATTTGTCTATTGTTCGGCTGTTTTTGTTCTTCATCGTGCTCATTTCTGTGTGCGGTCTTATAAATAAAGAGTCAACTGTTCTTCAATCGTAAGTCGTGGTAATGCATTGTGGCGTTTTGTGTGCTTATACTTAATATGGTTAGACACTGTCATTAGTAGCGCAGTTACGCTTGATATGATGGTTGGTAATGTTTTCCCTTTAGTCTACTTAAGCTTTTTTGCTAATGATTCATATTTAAAGTGAAATATTTGATTTAAAATAAAGGTACCACCCTCATATATGTATGTATGTATGTATGTACGTATGTGCTAAATAGTTTTTATGTTTCATTGCTGGAGACGTATTAGTACATTTCCAAATTATGTAGATTCGTTAACCGATGTCTCCGCAAAATTCTGACTACGCAAAGCACCTGATGAAAAAGCCCATTATGTCTTAGTATACAACCCACAGAAAGTAGAAAACGAGAAAGTTTGAGAAGCACCTGGATAAGGCCAACATTAGTGGAGATCAATTCAATAGCACACAAACTTGGCAGAATATGTGAAAATACTGGAGAACAGTGAGCACGTTCACATAGACAAAGATCTAAATCGCTTATAGACAGCTTATGTCCAGTGTAGTAGCTGCTCGTATTACTTGGACAACGAGCAGGGCACCATTATTTGATGAGTTCTTTGCCATAAGAAATAGTTGGATGGTTGTCGAGAATATTTTTGAAATATTTCACAGGTTACAGTTGATAAATTTCTGAGGGGAATTGACATCCCCTGACATACAAGAGTGATATATATACATATATATTAATTCCCGGCGATCCAATATGAAATATAAGTTAGGAACATAACAAATAAGTTCTCATCATATCTGTCTAGAGCTAACATTTTAATCTCATTCCAGGTTTTCTTCAAATTGTGGGTCGAATATGAAGGTTTCTAGTATTATTAGCGGTTTATACCACTAGGCGCAGATGGAATAGTCTAGCAGTTGCCACATGAATGTCCAACTTCAGCTTTAATACAGATAGGTCGACTAATGCTGCCGTTTATTAGCAAGGCTTCTTCACTATCAATGAATTACAGTATTATATGGACAGTGTGTTAAACTGGCTGGTTTCCATACAGAACGCTTGTCAGGAAAATATCCAAACTTAGAGTGGTGAGACTAAATACCTTCTGGTAATAATGTGCCAGACATTATTTCCTTAGGGAACACTTATAACCTGTATAAGGAAAGCCGGGTTCTGGTCGTTCTACGTCTCATCTGGATTGGAACAGTATAGAGGTTTCACTTCGAGATTAATAGTAAGGACAACTGGCCTTGTAGCTCGATCATTCTCGATCTAAACTTGGAAACGAGTGGTGAGCGGTGGAATGTTTCCCGAAAGGCTTAACCTTAGGGTATCTTTACAACTCCCCGTACTACTGTAGTGTGTTTTAGGCCGAATTAATGGCTATTTATCATACTGCGTAATTGAAAGCGCTTCTACTATTGACAAATCCATACATAAATTTGTTTTAATAGCCATATATCTCTTTCAGTTCTAGGCTGACTAAGGACTAAGTGGATACTCTTGGTATACTTTTGAGAAAGTTTTGTATCCACTCACATGGGTACCTGGCGTGTGCGCCGACAGGGTGGTCGGAGAACCATCTTCGGTTCTGGATGTTATGCCCTTGGATCTGTGCTTTAGCAGGAAATTCTGAGTTTGATTCCCGGACCGAAATTGTTGGTCTAAAGGGGCCTTAGTTCAGAGCGAGTTTGATTTAAATTGTTATACCGATGGCTCCAAAATGAATGATTGCGTCGAAGCTGATGTGAATGTACCCAACCGAGACTTGTTGAATCGCATGTCAACGAGACTGATCAAATATTGCTACGATACGTTGCAAAGGCTTGGAAATAAGGATTGTGGGATATAAGATAAGGAAACAGCAGATGCATTGGCCAGAAAATGTTCCATGACAGCCTATATCGGTCCGGAACTTTACTGTGCAGAAGTACTTGCTTACATCCTCAATCTAATTAAGGATTGAGAAATTGCCAGATCCTTAGAACACTTAAAAAGCTCAAATGCTACTTCACCACTCTCTAGCGCAGAGCAGTCCGTAATTTGGGCGCCGCTCTGAGGTTCATAAGTATGGCTGGCTGAACTTGAGACTTCTAACGGAATTTTTTACGGGCCATTGTGGACTGAGAGCGCAACTGAAGAGGATGGCGGTCACTGAGGGGATCGAAGACAGCGAAAAACATTTTTTATGAATGTGGGAGACATAGAATGTCATTGGGTGACAGATATCCCACTATAGTTTCAGATCTGCTGATGTTCGTTAGGAAGGCAGCAGATCTGTTGCACAAACTATAGACCAGAAGGAGCACAGGTTCGCAGTGGCCTGCAAATTATTTAATTAGTTAATGAATAATAAGTTACTGGTAATTTTGATAATAATGAACTTGCTAGGACGTCTATCGGATACTCATTCACCCACGACAATGAGATTACCTCTTATCTGCGTTAAGCTGTCTATTTGTAATAAGTATTTATTGCGCGCTGACTGATCCTGGCTAAATTAAGAGTCTTGCTTTACTTCTAGTCTCAATTGGCCTATTGGATAGGAAGCGTATCAATCAACTGTTTGCAAACGCTTCCTCCACTATATCTATTATCGCAGGTCAATATGTAGTTGGTAGGCACAAAGAGAAGCTGCGCTTACCTGCGAATGATTTTTGTAGAGGTTGTAAACGAATTGAGGAAGAATAGATTGTGGCCCACTTTATTTGCCAATGTAGTAATGGTGTTTCGACAATTCTGCTTATTCGAGTACCCACTCAAGCAAAAAAATAAGCTTCATCGGATAATTTGTGATACATTCGCCGACTTCGCTGCGGTGTAGGTCTAAACCTAATGAAATGTTAAACGAAACTAAACAAAAAGCAATTATCAGCTGTTAAATCGGTTGTCAAATAAAATAGTGTTGCCAACTCAAAGTTATGAACTTCTAACCAAAACACCCAATACATATGTGTACAAATGTGTTTTAATTTAACAAGACTACCACTCTTTCCCATCCTATTCTATGGGTAGTATAGTGTAAGTGTGTGTCTGACCATGTTAGGTTCTATTTAACCTTTAGCTTACAGTTAAACGGTTTTGTTTTTCGTTTCATTTTGATGCCTTTTGCTGTTGTGTTAATTATAAATTTGACCGATTTTTAAGGTTTTATTTATATTTTTGTTAAAGAGAAAAAACTTTTCAAATTAAAAACCATTTAAAATTTGAAGGAAATTACAAAAAAACATAAATATTTTACATCAATCGCTATTATTTTTAAACAAAAAAATGCAATTATTTATTAATTGTCCATCAATTGTATTGATTTTAAACAAAACAGCAGATTTATTTTATATTTATTAAATTAAATAAAATTGTTTTATACATATTTTTGTGAATAACCCTTAAGGCCATTATTTCGTATTATAAACAGAGAATGTCAAATGTGAAACATCGTTCGCATTCGCATAATAATTTTTATTTATTTTTTTCAGATCTTTTTCACTGATTTTTGTTCGTTATTTTTTTGCTTTTGTTTTCGTATAAAAACCAATGCGACACAAATATTTCATAAAAAGGATTTGTTTCAGTTTATTTTTGAGGTGAAAAAAAGTCAGAAAATTTTGCATGCAAATAAAACTTAAAAGAACAACAACAAAAATGGTACTTATTTGTTGGTATTTGTATGTGTATGTGTGTTGTCAGAGAGCGCAAGCATAAAAACTAGGAAATGATTGTGTAATAAAATATTTCATTAAAATATAAAAGATAATACAGTGGGTACTCAGTAAGAGAGTTAAAAAGATTTAAAATTAAACATTTTTTATAGTTAAAAACAACACCGTTTATTGTCTATAAAATAATTTATTTTTTTTTATCATTGAAAGAAAACCTCAATTTTTTTCTGCCTCTCCAATGATCTCTTCCAGAAAAAACAAAATATGTTTTCCCTTAAATTTATACTTTTTTTTGTTTAAATATAAAACCCACAATGAAATTCATATACATATGTATGCACATACATACATACTTATTGTATATTATTACTTTTCATTGGTTTTTCATAACTTTTCCTTTTTTACTTCCCTTTTTTTTCGTAAATGTATTTTTGTTTTGCTTTTTAACAAGAATCATAAATGTCACAATAAATACAAATATAATGTCACTCACATGGAGGAGTGCAACATTTATAATAACAACAACGACAGCACCACCAACACCAGTCATCATCAACAACATGCTTATCCTCACCACCTTTATCTGGTTATGGAGAGTGTGTGTGAGGGGGTGACAGAGAGGGATAACGAGGTA
Organism: Wohlfahrtia magnifica; assembly: GCA_023159175.1. Lineage (NCBI taxonomy): Eukaryota > Metazoa > Arthropoda > Insecta > Diptera > Sarcophagidae > Wohlfahrtia > Wohlfahrtia magnifica. The sequence continues at coordinate 10,888,209 of JAKWBJ010000485.1, read as the reverse complement.
TATGTGATATGATGGAAGGATAAACAAATAAATGACAAAATAAATGCATAACTGATACCAAATGAAAGGTACGTTTTATGTACCCCATATACATACATCTGTATGAATATATGTACGAATATATGTGTAGTTGTATTTTTGTGTGTGTGTTTGTATATATTAAGTTTAACCGTTATTAAAAGTAATGCAGAAGTAGTAAAAAAAGGTTCAACTTTTTTTTTATCAACTTTGTCATATGGGCCCATATGGATTGACACACACACACATGCATGTGGAGGAGGTCTTCATCAATAGGGTGATACTATAAAAGGAATTCTTTTTACACTGTTAATATTTTTATTTATTTATCCAGAAGGATTTGGCCTTCTCTTTCTACGAAGAGGAGAAAGTTTCATCATCAACTTCATTATCATACCGACCAGGCACTATTGCAGTACACTGCGACCCATGGAATATATTATACCCCTTCCGTTGTACAGCAGATCTGCTGTCTTTATAATGAACACCAGCAGATCTGAAACTCTAATGGTGTATATGTCACCCAGTGAGACTTAATATCTACGTAAACATTTCCATCTAAACGTAACAAGAACCCCACATTCACACAATATGTGTTCCGCTGTCTCTGATGCTTGTGAACACAGTCTACAAACATCTACATCTGTGACGCCATCCTCTTTAGTTGCGTTCATAGTCTACAGTGGACCGTAAGAAACTCCATAAAGACACTCAAGTCCGGCATGCTATATTTTAGAACCCTAGAACGATGCCCAAATTACTGACTGATCGCCGCCCTAAAGTGGCAAATTCCCTTTTTTAGCATTCCAGTGTTTCAAGCATCTGGTAATTTCCCAATCCTTGGCAAGATCGAGAAAGTTAGTGAGTGATGCTACAAGGTTCCGCATTAACGTACAGTTTATTTTATAAAAACAAAAGGCAATTAAAATCTAAAATTAATATAAATACAGCGTGTTTTTTAGCGTTCGTCATTCACGGTAACGGCAGCTCCTTGCATATTAAAAAGAAATTAAATTTATTCGCGAACAGTTTTTTTAAGTAAATTTCCACAATTTGGAAGCTTTGTTCTGGTGTCAAACGATTCATGATGACTTGCCGAAATTTATTGAACAGAAATATCAACACAATTTGACACTCTCAGCTGTCAAACCATATTTCTCATACAGCTAAAAAAACAACCTCTAAAAAATTATTAGTTCACGAACTGAAAACTCGGACAAGAATCAATTAAATTAATGAACAAAAGGTACGTAAACCAATTCTTAAAGCAAATTAAAAATCATCAAAAATTCTTAAATAAAATTTTTAAAATCTTCTAAGGAATACTCACTTCTAAGTAGGAAGGATCCTAATGACTGAATTTAAATTCAATCCATTATATTCGGCAGCATTTTGATTATCAAATACCAAAAACAAGGAATGATAGAAAATCTCATCAAAATTTAGTAAAACCTAGTTCTCGAATTTTAGATTATTTACTTATAAACTTTTTTTGCATACTTGACGCTCCGATTTTAATTTGTCTTCGCCATGTATGAGCTAGTTTACCTCATTTACGGCTGTCTTGAGGATTCCATTCGATTGCTGTTCTGGCAATATCTGTGACCGGTTTTAGTATGGTGTGACCATTCCGCTTTCATTTTTGCCTTCGAATATCAATAGATATGGGGCCCTGGTTCATTTGGTGCGACAGTCTATTGTTTGATATGTATTGTGTCCAAAAGACTCACAGAAATCTTCTTAGGCATTTATTTATAAAATCTTGCAGGGCATGCATATCACGAGGGGCTGCATTCTACGTTTCGTATCCGTATAATAATGTAGATTGGACATTGGATCTGAAGATATTTAATGTAACACGGTGAGAGAGAGTTAAGGAGTTCAATAAAATATGGATCATATTCAATTTTTATGCAGTGTAAGAAAACAAAATATTGTTTAAAAGACTGACATAAAAACTAAATTGTAAAAAATGAGGGTGAACACTTTATTTTGCCGCTCACAGTATACCCACACATGTCATAAACGTACTCACAACGTTATGATGTACAAGTGCTATTTGTTTTGTTTACAGTGAGTTAAGAATATCAAATTGGCCAAAAAATGGAAATTTCAAGGGAAAGTTTTCGTGGATTATCTCAACAAGAATGTGTAGATGAACTCAGTTCTTGGTATGGCGATAAAACACCACCAAAAACAACAGAATATCGCTGGTATAGTGAAGGTCGTCCAAAATCGGTTGTTGTGCCACAAAACATCGATGCAGTGCGTGAGCTGATACTGCAAGATCGTCATGTGATATACTAGTAGATAGAGTCACCCTTACACATTAGTTCCACTTCAATAGATACGATTTTGCATGAACACTTAGTTGTAAAAAAATTCGTTCCTGTTCAATACTCCATAATCTATCAATCGCGTCGATTGGTGTAAGTAAATGATTGAAGAGTTCGACTGTGGTGCTTGAAAAGACGTGTATTAAGTCGTGATAGGTGACAAATCATGGATATATGCGTATGAGCCGGAAACAAAACAGCATACGACCGTGTGGGTATTCCAAGATTAGCTAACTCCAGAAAAGTTGCTCGTGGAAAGGGCACAGCTAAGCAAATAGTCGCCTGTATGTTTCTTTGGCCAGTGTTCCGCTTGGGCAACATCGAACGGTCAATTCTGAGTGGTACACGACCATTTGTTTTCTGGAAGTCTTGGGAGAAATTCGCAAAACCATCCATCATGACAGCGCGAGCTCTCACACATTTCGTCAAACAGGTGAATTCTGGAGCAGTCAAAACATCGAATTGATGTCCCAACCTCCGTACAGTCCTGACTTCTTCTCGTTCCCGAAAATCACAGGTAAACTGCGTGGTCAACGACTTACGAGCGCCGGAGGAGCAGTTGAATATTTTGAAAACCATGTTTGGGAGATGTCTCCAGAGGAATGGAAAAACTGCTTTGAGAAATGGTTTGAACGGACGCCAAAGTTTATTGATCACCAAGCAAAATAAAGACATTTTCGCTTAAAAATATTTGTTATTATTTGCTATTTCCGTAATACAAATAGTAACCCTCGTATAGGTGAAAAATAAAACATATTTATTTCACATACACATACACACATACACAGATGAGCAATCCTTTGGCATTTTTTTCGCTGATTTTTAATTTTTTTTTTTAATTTTATAACTGAAATCAAGTAGTTGTAGTTGCGCTCGTTTATACATTTCATTTGTATTATGATGACGATGAATATGCTGATGCCGCTGCATATTTTGATATAAAGGTGGCACCGGGGCTGCTTTTTTCCCCTCTTTCACGTTTTAAAATGTCGTAAGCATGACAACTGCAATGCAGCAGCTTAAAAATAAGAAAAAATCAGTGTTTCATATAGTGAATATAATATTAAAATATTGTTTTGTGGCTGCTATATACATACCTATTTATATAAACAAAAAAATAAATAAATAAAATATTTAATAAAAAATGGTATTAAAAAAAGGATTTATTTCTCTGGAGCATTCTGAATACATATAAATATTTATGTTGCATATTCATATGCAATTTTATAAAAATCCCTATAAAAATAATTTTTTATGAGATTTGACTTTTTCACCTTTTTCTCAGTGGTTTTAAATGGCCCAATTAAATAGGATTTAAATTGTTTCTAATACTGCGAGTGAGCAACAATTAAATTCATTAAAATTATTGCTTAAAACTAACGATTTAATCAGAAAATATTTTTTCTTTAAAGGATTTCATTTATTATTTGGGATCATTAGTTTTATAGCCACTTATCTAAATGAAATAGCGAATGTCAAATAGTTGAAGAAATAGTTATCGCTGACTGATACATAATATCAGTTCAATGGAAAACTTCTTTTTATAGCCTTAGCAGAAACTCTAACTCTAGATGTTATTGTAAGTGAAACCTTATATATATTTTTTTTTATATAAGACCAGCACCCAGGGGATGGCCCCTACTCATGCAGTGCATTGTGGTACTAGGAAAATAGGTTATTGGAAGGAGGACAGAGGGAGTAGTGTTTATGGATTAGATTAGATTTAAATTTACTAATGTCGTAAGTGGCAGGAAATACTTTCGCTGGAAGATTATTCCACAACCGAACAGTGCGACCAAAGAACGAATTCTCCCTAAAATGCGTTGTGCGATTTACTGGAATCAACTACAAAGGGATGCGCTCTACGAGAAATACGAGTACTACGTAAAAATATATGATTTTTGGGAATTAATTCCTTAATTTCGTTAGAACACATTTCGTTATAGTACCGATAGAACAATGAAACACATGCCACATTGCGACGGTGCTCCAATGAATCGATAGAGTTGGCTACCCTACCGTCATTGATGAGCATCTTCGCCCTCTCCTGTACGCGGTCGAGAAGCTCCAAAATAGACTTTGAAGCACCGGCCCATACATGAGAGTTGTATTCCATTTTGGGACGGATATAGGTCTTGTAAATATTAAGGAGATCAGATGAGGTGAAGTATTTCTTGCACCGTCTCAAAAAACCAAGGCACTTGAATGCTTCTTTCGACACTTGAAAAATGTGATCATTCCAACGAACGTCACATTGAATTCTCATGCCCAGAACATCAAGAGCATCTGATTTCTCAATATCCACATTACCCATTGACACAGATGACAGCACACCACCACACCTGTGTGTTAAAAAACAACATTGAGACTTACGTGCATTAAAATCGACCCTGTTCGCACGACCACACTCGGAGACCTTCACCAGGTCACTTGTGAGTGTGACGTTCATATTCATCCTACTTACCCCAACCTCCAAAAGGCTCGGTCTACGGTCAAAGGAGCCAAGTATAGCCAAATTAAGTAAAATTATTAAAATTGAATTTTGGTTTTTATACATATGGTATTACTACTTTACGCAGTAGTTATTAAAGCCAAATTTTACACCGACTTTAATAAACGAAGGGTAGTTCAATAATGCCATGACTTTTTATATTTCCAGTGCAGTACTGTTTATTGCTGAGCTGTGTCTCTTAGTTAGTTTTTGCTCGCCATTGCCATTGGAAGCATAGATTAATTTGGTTTTGTCGTCTAATAAGTCTGTTGCCATTGCTTTCCCAAGTACTCGATATTTATTATTAAGCAAAACAACCTTATCCCTGCTTATCAGTTTGGATTTAGGAAAAACGCGGCACAATTAAGCAAAATCCACCGCTTGATCCAAACATTCAACAACGCGTTAATATCCAAAGAATTCTGTGCAACTTCGTTCCCTCACATATCCCACGCATTTGATAAGCTTTGACATAAACCTCTTATTTATAAGATTCAGAAACTTCTGCGATATTTTATGTTCAAAAAGCTGGCGAAACAAGCAAAATCAAAAATATGCCTGCTTCAACGGAGTGTATTTGGTCTACTTCTTTTACATACATTCGAGCCCCAACGATCACAGAAAGCATTGATTAGAACATTCGCCGACGACACGGAGGTACTAGCGGTAAATAAATATGCAACCAATGCGAGTTAAACGCTTCATTGTGGCCCAATGAATAGCGTATGAAAACCAATGACTCGAAATGAAACAAATTCAAATCCCATAACATAAAGGAATCCAGCTAAAGAGAAAACTAAATTAAATTAACTAATGAGTAGTGTTTCTCAAATTCAGACTAAAAGCGAAGCTCTCTATTGAGCATTATGTTAACTCTGGCCGATTCGGTATCCAGTTGTCGACACCATTTGTGTATAGTACGTCAAAACTCGACCCGTGAACAGAATTTTCTATGGTTCGCTCCTTTTATGACTCGTGCCCGTGAGTTTCATTCTTTAACTCGTAAATTTTTTTGCTGCGAACGAATTAAAAATGAGCAAAAAAGATTTGAAAACGAACAATTAATTTCAATGCAGGTTCGCACGAGACTTCGGATTACTTTGCTCTCTGCTTGTATTACTTGTTTGGATTATCATGTTCGTATGGGATTTTAGCTGCTGGCAAATGGAATCGATACATTTTAATAGACTTGTAACGTTAAAAACGTTTCATTAAGAGCTAAAAAGTGTGCTAACATCATATGATCAGAGTTTTATAAAAAATAGAGATGACGCTAGTTTTGATGTCATCTTGAAGGCCTCCTCAAGTAATAACTGTACTATCGAAATTTGTAGAATGTAACGTAGGCTTCTGTTGAAAAATTCCTTACAGTTCTCCATTATGTGCAACAGATTTAAAGCAGCTGCGAAATGATATTCACCTTGATAGCGAAATGGTTAAGATAGCAGAATGCTTGTCTTGTTTTTTTGATACGATTTACAACGTCCTCTCGAGCCTTGTTGTTATTAGACAGCAAAGAGACTGAACGTCTTCAATCTTTTGTCCCTGTAGAAAGACTTACTTTCTGACTTACTTAGATGGCTGTATGCAATCATTGAGATCATTAGCTTGACTAAGTATATTTCCAAGCTCGTCGATCTAATGCGTTCCTTCTTCAGTTTCTTAAACCAACTTTAGAAATAGCTTCTTCAGCATGGTCTTCAATTCTATGATCGTTGATACGCAGTTACTTTTCGTACTGTACACCCAATGGTATAAATATTATCGTCATGTGCAAACAACGTATGTATGTTTCCTGGTATAGATTGTGCCTATTGTATTAACTGAAGCAGGTCATAGGATAGGCCATTGCCCTGCTTGTGATGTTTATTCTCAGACAAAAGACTGCTGCTGTGGTGTCTATACTTTTTAACTGCATGTTGGCATAATAAAGGGCTTCTGAGTTTATATAACGGTTCTATTTAGAATAATAAAACACGTCTTTGATTCATAAGACAACAAACAGCGGAATTTAGGTAGTCACGAACGGAGTAAATAACTTGGTTGCGACGTAAATCGTCGACGACTCACGTTAAATTTATTTAAATTCTCAATAAATTATTTTTAAAGTAATTGTCCAAATTATCAGAGATGACAATATCATCGAGAATCATTAGTGCTTTATTCATTAAGTGGGAGGTATAACAGACAAAATACTGCATCATTCAGCATTTAGTCGACTTGTAACAGACAATGTCGCAAAATTTTAGCAATAAGTCGACTCGTAACAGGCAATGTCGCTTATTATAATGCATCGTTCAGCATATAGTCGACTTGTAACAGACAATGTCGTTTAAATTCAGCTCTCTTTACTATGGTGAGATTACAATGAAGTCATACATATCGTCGCGAGGGGTCATCAATGAAATTTTTCATTTCATTTTTCATTCAGGTTTTGACTTGATATTGATTCTGTGTCGTTTATTTATCGATGAAAATATCATGTTGCTAAAATTCGTCACCGTGAACATAAAGTAGAACTAGCTTAAGCTTAATATAACCCTGAAAGTTATGGTTACATGGGGTTCCTTAGGTATTGAGCTGTTCATTTAAAGCAAATGACGTCTGCAGAATCCAGTGCTTCCACTACCTTAGTCATGATGCTGGCGATGACTACGTTAAATAAAAACTATAATAGAGAGCATCTCTGACGTACGCCCGCGTAGACATCCAATGAACGACTGACTACATTCCCCTATAGTATTATCATACAATGTCTGCAAAAAACATTTGAGACCAAATTGCTGAGTGATATTAGAAATAGTGGCGAGTGTCATTCAAACAATTGTTCGTTATTATCCTGAGCCTATTTATTTGGCCGATGCTAAATTTGCACTTTCCATATGTCATTGAACAGTGTGTCTAGCAGTTGTTTGTTTAAAATGTGAGGCATGATCTTGTTTATCATGCTAATCAGAGTAGGAAGAGTGCTTGAATTGAATTCGTTCGTAAAGAATGATTTTTATTTCGAGCCGAATATCAAGAGAATTTAAAATACGACTCGGGAGGAATATCAAAAACAAAAGAATTGAATTCGGAACGGAAACCGAATCGAAAAGCATCAAAACGAGTTAAAAACGAGCAATTCTTTTTAGTAAATGTTGTTTCTGTTATATAAACCATGCGTACCAGAGCTGTAAGACAAAAAAAATCATATAAATAAGTGCGTGATACTTATTGGTCGCTGTACACAAAATTTACATACATACACGTGTAAAGGGGGTGATACATTGCCAAACATTTGATTGGAAAACATCGCATTCAAGGAAAAGTAAGTTATCCATGTATTCGATTGGCTATTTGGGATGTTTGCCAATGTATCACCCCCTTAAGAATGCACTGGTATTACGAATTTAAACTCGGTTCGTGAGCAGAATTTTCTTTAGTTCTCTCGTTTTATGGCTCGTGCTTGTGAGTTTTATTTTTTAATTCGTAAGCACGCTTCATATTTTTTACGAGTTTTGTTCTTTAACGAATTAATAATAAGCAAAAAAGAATCAAAAACGAGTAATTCATATCATTGAGTGTTCTTCCAGCTAGTCACGAGCTGGTTGGCTCGTGTAAAGGGGGTGATACATTGGCAAACATTTGTTTGCAAACATCGGAAATAACCAAACGCATTCAAGGATAAGTAAGTTATGCATGTATGCGATTGGATAGTAAGGTATCCATGTATGCAAATAAAGTGGTGTTGCCAACTCGAAGTTATGAACCTTTAAAAAAAAAACAGCCGATACAGAGGTCATTCATGCGTCCTATCGCATTTTATTAAATTTCATTTTATGTTTTGATTACAAAATAAAGTTTTTTTTTTTAATACAAACTGGCTGCTTTTAATAGTTAATTTGTATATGAAATTATATTTTAACTTTAATAATAGTTATGGGCTATGGAAATACAGTATATAATATTAGATCGATTTATGAACATAAATCCATTTATGTGGGTCATTTTGCATAATTATAAAGAATTAACAATTAATCCAAAAATATTTACTTGTAATAATGAGTTAATTGTTTTTTAGATCCATTCTGTAATACAAGTTAATTTTAATTATTACTTCTATGTAGACCATTATGTGACGCAGTCAGTCGGTAAAAATACATATGAAAATGCTTCATATTTTCAATATGATTAAATATTAAAATTTGCATAACAAAAGCAGGCAATTTATTATAAAAATGGTAATAAATAATAAAGTACAGAACAGAACAGAGCAGAACAGAACAGAAAAACATAATTAATAATAAAACATGTTTTTTTACCACTTTTAGTTTTTATTTTCATTATTATTTTTTTATATTTTTAATGATGACATTGTTATTTTGTAATATTTCTCAATTACTTTTTTTTGCAATTTTTATTGTTGTTTTACGCCTTTTGGCGCTTTAATAAGTATTCTGTGTATAAAAATAGGCTCGACATAAACAGCACAAATTAAAAAAAAAACTGTTAAAATAGCCTTTATTTTATAATAAAAAGTTATTACTTTTTAATTTTTGATTTTATGCATTTTAATCATTAATAATAACAATTTACACTAACAAAAACAACAACAACAACAACAACAACAATAAAATTGATTAATTAATGCATAATAATAAATAATTTTTATTATTATTAATGAGCCTATTTATGTATGAGCATGTACATGCATATGTATGCATGTGTGTGTATCCCATATTGTTTAAAAAAGTTTATGATGAGAACAGCAACAGCATTGGCAATAACAACAATAAACAAATTAAAACAACAAAGTCATTTTTAATTACAATTACAAGTTGTCCTTTGGCAAATAAATGGCAATACTGAGAAATTCCCACCAAAGCTGCTTCTCTCTCTCTCTTGCTTTCTTCTCAACGACCGCACATAAAAAAATCCATCAAATCACACTTAAACACAACAGACATGGAATCTATGAATTGTTATCTAATACAAGGCCTGTCTTATTCCGCTTGGCCTGAGATTTACAATAAGCGAAGACTCTATCTAAACAAAAATATTTGCTAAACTGTCGTAAATTAATAAAAACGAATGTTCACAATAGCGAACTATTAGCGAAGAAGTCTCGAATTTAATTATGGCCCAATACAAAAAATTTTCTTCGCAAACTTCTTCTAGAAACAAGCAAACAATATCTGTCGTTTAAAGCATGGTAACGTCAAAACCGGAAGAGAGCAAAGGCTTCGTTATCGAACTATTGCCAAACTATTAAAAACCAATATTTAGCGATATGGAAATGAAATACTTAAAAAGATTTTGGGCGAATATTTAGTGATGTCGTTAAAGTTATCCATCTTAGATATTGCTAAAATTTCGCTGTTGATATCATAGGCAAATCTTCGAGATTGAAAGATTTGCTTCCACAAACTCAGCGATGGGTGAACTTAATGTGTTCTTTTTCGTCTCGCTTCCGATATTCGTTTTCGACTGTTCTAAAAAAAAGAAATTTTGGCCAAACATTCGAAGGTGATGTTATTATCGAACGTCGTGGTCAAGCGGAACGCTATAGTTACTATGATGTGGTTTATCGAAGTTAGGTATCAGAGTGGTGCTCGCAAGAAAGATTATCAAAGACGGTTGTTGTACCTCTTACGAAGAGATACAAATTATTATGTGACTGTATTTCTTTTCTTGGTATCAACATCAACTTTTCTGGAGGTATTAAATATCTAGGTATCATTCTGAATTAGAACCTCAGTTCAAACTCGCTTATTTCCTATAACGGGACATGTGGTATTTCGCCGAGAATGACGATATGCATACAATGGCACTATAAGGCCCTTTATTACTTATAAGGCAATATCTTGGTATCAATATCTGCTATTGATACATACTGGTATTATTTGGCCCATTATCACGGTTGTGCCAATCCAATACTTTGGTGGGGAAAGGTTAAGAAAGCTTTGTACCACCATAGGAAAATTGCTCATGGTACAAATACTTGCCAGTCTCAGTCTAACTGGGATAATGATAACATGTGCAACTGTGGCATTAAAAGCATTGATAGGTTCGGAACCACTTCATATTTACATACATACATATGTGATGAGGGTGGCTGTGTGTTCGGCAGTAAATTCTTTAGAAAAGCCTCTAGGATTGCAATCGGAAGTTTGTTCATTCTACGTAGAACTGTTTAAAACCTATTTTCGCTCCTAGATCTCATAACTTTGACAGGAGATTCAAGGTTGTGGTATGTAGCTGGAAATGTTGATCTAATGGTGACTTAATAATGGTGAGTTCTATCTGAACTAGTATACCGATAGCTTCGAAACGGATGATGCTGTCGGCTGTCATGAACTCTACCGATACTTGTCGATATCAGTGAGGAGATCATTGAATGTTTCTAGGCTGATATAGCGAATGGGCCAAAGGTTAAGACCATTAATATTTCCTCAGAACTTTTTTTTGGCTTTCATCTTATAACATCTAAACTTATCAAATGTTGGTATAACACGTTGCAAAATTTGATACTTAGAAATATGGTTATAGGGTATTAGATACTTGAACACTGTGCAGTAAGAGGCAGCAAATCTGCAGATGTATTGGCCAGGAAAGTACCTGTGACACCGGAAAGTATAGTATTAGCCATGCTGTGAAACTCTGCTTACTACTATTATCAATTTAATCAGTAATTAGGAAGTTGGAAAGTGTTCGGACAATAAAACGCTCGGAGGGGACTTAGGTACGCTAAGACGGTGGTTAGCGCAGCTCTCAAGTTTTACTTAAGGATCATGGCTTACTAAGAAAGAATAGCAAAGAATAGCAAAGAATAGCTACGACGAATGTGAATTAGATTATGCTTATAGGAGGCATCAGTAACATCGGAATGTAGTGTTCTATGTAGATTTCGGTTGAAGGTCTCAATGGGGAACATATTCACTACTAGAGTTTCAGATCTGCTGGATCACTATAAAGGCAGCAGACATTCTGAGCAAACTTTAGACAGGAAAGGTCACAATAGCTGACAGCTATATGATTCAGTTGAAAACTGACCTTAACTCCTTGCATCCGGAAATTTTAAAAATCCACTTCTGTTACATTTATCAAATTTTATATTTAAATAATTGAGGTTACCAAGATAATTAGCGGAGAAAATTATTAAGGTAAAGTCTTTCTAGGCTGAAGAGTGGCAAAACATTTGCGAACGAATATAATATGTTCCAGACAACTCTCTAAGACACGAAGTTTTAAATATCCTGAATGAAACTGATTGCAATAGTTCACGACTTATAAATTCGTCTGAAGTATAGAAAACTTATATGAAATGAATTTTTGTAACTTTCTCTCCATGCAATAATTTCAAACAGAATATATAACTTCTTTTTGTCTTTTCTATTCTAATTTAATTAAATGTGATCGGTAAATCCTTATTTCAAACATATTTTGTTCAAACAACCAAATTATAGATTTAGTATGCCAATGTGGCTTACAACTCTAAAGTTATGCCAATTGCAGATAATGCTTATATCTTAGATCTCATATATCGTAATATATTGTTATAAAATCTATAGAATAAGTAAATAAACAACAATAGCTCTTAGCTTAAAAACATAATTTGGATTTTTTACCACTTTCAAGTTAATCAGTATAAAGCACACGGAGTTTATAATAAAATCGTAGTTTGCTGACTGCTGACCTTAGCCTACTTTAATGAATGTACACCAGAATAAACATACTATTTTGATTGATTCATGTTTTATCCCCAGTTGCAAAAACACGTTCGAATTGCGCCTTCACCATCACCAAATCATGTGGGCTTGAAGTGAGTAAAGAGTGTAAAGATATTGCATTAAAATAAAATTAACTCCACTTGTTTTTGTTGTTTACAGCTTTTTATTTAACTACACTATAACTTTTATGCAGTTTATCTCAATACATCTCGATAGCTTAATATTCGTTTATACAACACTTTTATTTCCGCTTAAACACGTCTTTATCTGATGACAGCAAATCTATAACTAACTCACTCCAAACGCAATGCGCCATCTTTTATAGCATTTTATTATCAATTTCGAATGTTCTTGTAGTTGCAACAAATTTCAATTTATGTATGGTATATTCGGATGGTGTAAAACCATAATACATCAAAAAGAACAGAACTGGCAATACCGTTGCAGAAGCAGGCGGCAGTACTCTTAAATAGTACAGATTATGATGGCAATAATGGCAAACCATTAAAGTTTATAGCTAAAATCTCACAATAAGTCCCCGATGTGGTGAATTTCTTCTTCAGCATTTTTATATTCGTAACAATATTTATAAAAAAAATTTAATGTTCTATCTGGGCCATCTTAAGCTCTTTCATTCTCTGATCGTTCAATATCAGTAATGAATTTTGTCAAATATTATTCCTGCGACGGTGTGCCGCTGTGGTATGCTAGATAAGACACCCGCCTACCAACCAGAAGGTCGTCGGTTCAATACCAGGCCAGACCATCTTAAAAAAAAGAAAAAAGTTTTTCTACAGCGGTATCTTCTCATAACATTAGCTAGTAACTGGTTATGAGTATTACTACTATTGAAAACTTCTCTAAATGCATTTGCCGTTCGCAGCCGGCGTTAACCTGCAGGTCCCTTTCAATGAGTTTAAAAATAGAATCTAGTGCAGCTCATTGACTGAGAGAAGTCCCCATGTTCCTTCATGGAATGATACGAGATTTAATATATATATATAGGGTCCGCCAAATAAATTTCTTTTTGAAAATGCTATAAAAAAACTACTGAATATTTCTTCAAATATTTCTTTTTATTTGAAAGTACAATCCTTCCCGTTAATAATGGAAAATAATTTCATTTAAATGGCTGCCTCGGCTGGCCATGCAGTAGCCTACACTATCGGTCCAATTTTTAAACACATTATCGATTGTGTGCAGCTGTATTTCACCAACGGCTTCACGAATATTGTGCTTTAAAGCGTCAATTGTCTCTGGCTTGTTGGCGTAACACTTATCTCTGACGGCACCCCACAAATAATAGTCCAACGGTGTCAAATCACAGCTCCGAGGTGGCCAAACGACATCAGCTCTGCGTCTGATAATGCGATCTTCAAAAACAGGGCGCAAAACATCGAGTATAGCTTCGGCTGTGTGGCACGTAGCGACGTCCTGTTGAAACCAAATGTTGCTAATATCCTCCTCTTTAATTTTTGTGAACAAAAATTCGTTCAACATGGCTGGATAACGATCGCCAATGACTGTAACGGCCACTTCTTGCTCATTTTCGAAGAAAAATGGCCCAATTATGCCTCTGGACCAAAATCCACACCAAACAGTGACTCGTCTTAGGTGTATCGGCTTTTCAATGTATGCGTGCGGGTTTTCTGTGCCCCAAATGCGACAATTTTGCTTGTTTAACTACCCGCCAAAGTCAAAATGAGCTTCATCTGAAAAGATAATTTTTTTTTGGAAAAATCGGCATCTTCTGTAAGTCGATCGAGCAAAGTAATGTCGCAATATTTCCCAGCGTTGTTCAAGCGTATACACAACCAATTTCGTTCAGCGGAAGGATAAAACTAATTATCTGTCAAATCAGACATGAGCTAAGTGTTACCATTCACGAAATAAGCACTAGTAAAAAAAAACGTTAGATGGCGGACCCCCACATTTTTGTTGATACTACACGTTTTATCTTTCCGTGACCCGTGGAATGAAACTCTCCTCGGTTTCGGTGATGATTTTTTTACATACAAATTAAGTATTAATTATTAAATTTGCATACGTAATGTACTTTTTTCTATTTCTCTTTAAAATTAAGTAGCGTACTCAGCTTACTCTAAATTCAAGAGATTTAGTCCGGATAATAAATAATAGTTGAAGGAAACAGTGTCATTTTGATTCCTTAAATGAGAGTTTAAGACAATACACAAAAAATCGTTCTAAGGACTCAAAAATCCCATCTCTGCCTGCCACATACACATCAAAAATTTTGTAAGAAAGGGACAATATTATGTATAAAGAAAAAGATGGACAATATTTTATTACAGAATTTGACAAAAAAAAAAAAAAAAAAAAAAAAAAACATTCGAACCCATTCTTTTGCATATTAATTATTTTTATTCTTTTTTTAATTAAGAATAGAGTTAAGCCAGGGGCAAAAATATTTTTTTTAATATTTTTTCTTTTATTTATTTTTTAATATTCGTATTAAATTTTATAATTACGTTTTTTCTATTATTTAGTCTGTATTGTAATATATTACATGTTGTTTTTGTTGTAATATATATGATTATTATTTTATTTTAATTTTTTTAATATGTATTTAAATGCACACAAATCTCTTACTCAAGATTTATTTTTTAATAAACAAAATGTAAAAAAAATCACTCTTCTGTACGCATCAATAAGTCGTTTACTAAATACTTTTATATTATTTTTCTCTATTTTTTGGAATTTTGAGTTTTTTTTTTTAATTTTAAATTTAAAGTAGACATCATAGAGTATACATACATACATATGTATGCAGATGAAAGGATATTTCAGAAGGATTTCAAAAACAGTAGTGCCACGATGCAAAAAAAAAAACAAAGTATTGGACTACTATTGGAAGTAAGTTTGAAGTCCCCTTGCACTTAATTATTCGGTTTGAGAACAAAAAAGAACTTGTTCCCCAAACGAATAGAAAACATGGTAAACCTAAACTATTTAACCAGCATCGATATATACCACCTCCACTCACATACATTATACGATGACCTAAAACATCTTTCCGAATGTAAGAACTGGTTGGCAATGCGCTTCTTACTATATTAAACAACCATAGGTTCATCTACTGGATGTATACTATGATCCTTAGACCGATAGTTTCCTATGC
Organism: Wohlfahrtia magnifica; assembly: GCA_023159175.1. Classification (NCBI taxonomy): domain Eukaryota; kingdom Metazoa; phylum Arthropoda; class Insecta; order Diptera; family Sarcophagidae; genus Wohlfahrtia; species Wohlfahrtia magnifica. The sequence continues at coordinate 10,872,513 of JAKWBJ010000485.1, read as the reverse complement.
ATCAATTGTATGGTGGCCCAAGGCTGAGCAGAAGATTTGCATAAATATATGCATGAGGCTTCAAAGGCAGGCCTGTTTGGCTTTAACAGGTACAATGGGAACTCGTCCCACTGTAGCCATGGAAGCTTTTATTGGTTTAAGACTATTGCTCTCAGGTTGTTGGCGGTCTTAACTCAGTGGACCATAAGGACCACAGGAGCATTCTGGGGCATAACCACGACTTTGAGCTACAGTTGAGCAGAAGTGACGTGTACACTGGTGGCTTAAGCTTCGGTCGAAGTTGCTATAAATGATCGTGAGGTGTAGAACCATGGGGTCCCTAACGTCAACCCCGGTGGTTTACGGTGATACAGAGATAGATCTAAAATCCGATAGCCAAGCGGCACTAAGAGCATTTTTCCGAAGTATATAGACTCGAGACTGCTACTCAAGTGCTATACGAATGCCAGTTCACTGGCACTGGGGCACAGAGTAGCGCTTTGTTGGGCCACTGGATATACTGGTGTTATGGAAATTGAGCCACTGGTTTCGTAGGACTAGATCCGTACTATGGTATTAGATAGTCCACTGACAGGGGGAAGATCGACGGAGCTCGTCATACTGAGGCAGACGTAGTAGCTTTACCTATAATAGAAAGTTACGCCATATGGGCAAGACAACTATTAGGAGACTTATTGGCTTTCTGATGAGCCATGTCTGTCTCCATTATCACCTCTTCGGACTAGGTGGAGTGGCTGGTTTGGAGTGCCGCCTGCGTAGGGAGAAGGAGGAGGAGAGAGCATATTCTCTGTGAATGTGTTGCTTTGGTCAACATTCAGGGATAATCCTTTGCCCTTTATTGGGCTTAAACATGTTCGCCGGCTGCCCATTGGAGATACTGCTGTCTTCATACACAAAGGCTCATAAAATAAGTCTGGACAGTTATCAGTTGAGTCAGAAAGCAGAATGCGCATACCAAGCGAATGCCTTAAAATAATATCAATGGAGCCTCAGAAAGAAGAAGTAATTGATCTTTACAATTCATTATTGTGGCTTTAATTTCTCAGCATAGAGATATGATCAGATAGTCCTGGGAAACAGTTTTTTTCCTGTGTTGAGAAGGAACTCAACCGGCAATGTGGCGTAGAAGTTTGTCTGCCTTTCTTCCGGTAGATCCAAGAAGCTCTCATTGCTATACAGCAGCGAACTTATATTACTAACGCGTCTATAACGGACATGGTGGTCTTAGATACCGTTAGCACACCTTAGATAATGCTTAGGATGTCAAATAGTGCATTTATTCTGTCGGCTTAATGTCGCAACATGTGCGCCTGCACTCTTAATCTTAGTGCATAATGACTCTGATAACATAAGATAAGAGTTTTATACGAAATTAGGTCACAGTTCAGAGGATAGTTTGGTAATATTCGTCGAAAGAACATTTTTTAGATCATAGATAGACCGAATTCTATATGAAAATGATCATGAAACGTTAGTTCAATAGCACTGTGACTTTCTGAATTTCCACTTAAATTGCAGCACTTCTTCTGTTAATTTTATCTATTTCTAGACTAATGTTGAATTTGAAGCAAAGCTGCGTCCATAAACTTATTATTTACAGCCATTGAAAGCAGCCAATAGTGACAATGGAGAGCAAAAAGTTTCGTGTGCTGTATTTAAGCTATTTTTTACCTGAATATCATCACCGAACCAAAAAAAAAGGTTTACTTAGTTTAGTTTTGCTGGTTCAAGCACGAATAACGTCAAACATTGAGGTCGACACGTCAAAAATTATTGATAAAACTAATAAATGACAGCGCGTTAGGTGATAGAAACTGTAGACAACTCATTAGAGCGAGTACGTCAGATTTTGCATGAATATAAGCTTTGCGTGTCATAGGTGCTCCGATAGCTCATACAAGTATCTAATTTTTAACAAGTTTTATAACAGCAACTTATATGATGGGTTTGGTGCCCGTCCACCCACTGTTTTGTGGTCGAAGGTAAGTCTGTCGGCCAACAACAAAGTCATGACTTCATCGAATACTTTGAAAATGGAAATAAAGATAAAATCAATTTGAAGTAAAATTGATCGCAACTTTCAAAGGAAACAATTATCTTGGATCAAGAAAGTACTCAAGTACGCACTACATCACATGTGCGTCACTGGTCTTGAAAAGTTAAAAAAGATCAAAAAATTTATTGAATTTGTCGCTCCTGTGCCTTGAATGGTTCCACTGTGCCTTGAATGGAATACAAGAAGAAAAATAAATTTCAAATAATATATTTTTCATAAATTAGTAAGTATTTGTTTACTGAAGCAAATGAAACAAAAATGTTTTGTAAATTTAAATGCAATTGATTTTTGAAAAGTTTTATTGAAACTTTTTTCTTTCTTTGTTTTATTAAAATTACAAATCTTACAATAAGGATGAGAGAAATAAGTACAGTAAACAAATAAATTTTTTTTCAATTACTTATGTACGAGTACGAGTATATCACATCTTTATTTTTTCCTCCTGAAAGCCGCCCCCAATCACTGAGTTGGAACCTGTGTTATAATGGTTTCTTCTTCATAATTTGTGTTCCAAAAGGGACATCTGCACTATAACAGTTGAAGTTACAATTCAAGAATGGCTGTCATTAATTCAGTTTATTTTGTCAAATCACCATGGTCGGATATAAAGTTCAACAAAACGTGCAAGGTATAGGGTGGGCCATTTAAAAGCTTAAATTTAAAAATGCAATACAACAAAAGTGGTTAGAAATTTTGCCAAACATATTTTGTTGTTGTAAAGTACAATTGTTCCGGTTAGAAATGAAATATTATTTTATTCATATAGCTGCCGTGGCTGGCCTCACAGATCGAACCAATTTTCGAGAACTTTTTCATACACTCGTATCCCGGAAATGACATCACGAATGTTGGCCTTCAAATGCTCAATTGTCTCTGTTTGTCGGCATAACACTTCTCTTTAAGGGCGCCCCTCAAAACATAATAGTACAACGGTGTCAAATCGCATTTTTTTTTGGCAGCTAACTGACATCACCATTTCACCTAATTAAACAGCCATCAAACGTTTGACACAATAAATCTATTGTGGCATCATCCTGTTGAAACCAAACATCGTTCATATCAATACCATGAAGAGCGGGCACAAAAAAATCGGTTATCATGGTGCGATAGGCGAGTCGGTTGGGTCTCATTTTTAAATTAATATGGGCCAATGATACCTCCGCTCCACATGCCGCACCAAACAGTCACTCATAATGAGTGCATTGGCTTCTACGAGTATAAGACCACGAATGGGTTTTCTGAGCCCCAAATATATAATAAATATTTTGCTTATTAACGTACCCATCAAGATGAAAATGAGATTTTTTTGTTTTCGTTTGTGTTTTGGACATAAATTTCCAATAAATCCCAACGTTGCTCAAGCGTAAATCGATTCATTTCGTTCAGTGGAGATAATATTCTGAATTTCGTAACAAGCTAGAATGACATAAGTATTGCTAGATTCGAAATAACCGCTGGTTCAAATTTAAACCGATAGATGGGCCACCCAATATAAAGTTGTCTCTTCAAAATGGGCTTTCTGTTAAGGCAACATTTTTTTATCAAAAAAGTATCTTAAGCGATTAGGCTTATTTCACGATGAATGGATACGTCGACAATCAAACAACTTATCGAATTTTGGACAGTATCTATCCACATGAGATCCAAGAACGCCCAATGTATTCTTAAAAGCTACTATTTGGTGTGTATTATGGGCTGACGCACCCATCGTTCCATTTTTCTTTGGTAACTATGTTGGCCAGCCATCACCGACAACGGCGAGCGCTATAAATCGATGTTTACTACTTTTTTTGGCGTGAATTGAATGACGACATTTAGTTTTAATAGGATGGCGTTAGAAGACACACAGCTTATGAAACATGGGATACTCTACACTTTCGAGTTGATAGCATGATCAGCTCACGTGGGGGGAAATGACTTCCTAGATCCTCTAATTTGACCTCGTTAGACTGTTTTTTGTTGTTCAGTTTTCTTAAATAGTAGGTCTAGGCAAATAAGCCACAAAACACAACGGCTCTCAAAGCAAACATAACCCACGCCAACGGCTAAATCCTGCCTGATTTGTGCGCCAGAGCTATGAACAATTTCATATATCGGTTCAGTGCCACTTAGTGAAGCTGCGATGGACATTTGCAGGGTTCACTGCTGGCAGCATGCAGATTTCACAAACATTCGCAAAATATTAGATTGTTCTGTCTTAGTTCTTGAATAATTCGGCATTTCCAGGTGGCTCTTGGTCGACCACGGTATCTTCAACTTTAAGGATTTCACTCGAGCGCCAGTCTGGTCTTACTGTTGGCATTTCTTTTATCTTGTGACCTATCCACACATCCGAATTGATTGTTGATTTTTATAGTCTTTTTTTTTATAGTCTTTTTTTCTTGATATTTATCTCAAATCGAACATTACGAGTCAGTCTTTCTAAGTCCTCCAGTAGACATACTATATGTCATCCATCTTATTTCTTTTCTCTTCGAATAGATTTCACTCAATATGTCACCCAGTATGATGGTGAATACCTGAGGTGATAGTTGGCATTCTTTTTTTATACCAGAATTGGTAGGGAGTGATTGATATACGTTCCCGTTGTGAAGAACTGAAAGTTCTCTTTTCCCATGCATCGCTCTAATTATACGAATGATTTTCTTCTGTCTGATGGTATCATATGTTTTCTTGAAGTCGAAGAGAGAGGTGAGAAAGCAAACGCTTTAATATAAAGACGCTACTGGTAAAAAACTATTTCGCACCTCATTAGCGCATTAGCGTTGCGTAGCTGCGGATAAGACATCTTGAAGAACGGAAAACGAACAAGAGGGAAAAATAGTATGATGATCTAGTTGTTGAGAAAAGCATGGACGTCAACTTGCCAGACTATGAAGTGTAGCAAAGAGTAGAGGGTGATAACCTTTATATATGCAGTGCATTGTGCTGGTAAGAGGAAAAGGATAGAGAGAGTAGTGTTTATGGACGTGCGATTTAAATTTCCTCATATCGTGAGTGGCAGGGAAGACTTCCGAGGGAAGATTGTTGCACGAACGAACAGTGCGAGAACGAATTCTTCCTATAACGCGTTGTGCGATCCACAGGACAATCATAGGACAAGGGCTGCGCTCTCGAGACATATGTGTAGTAAGTTAGAATATATGATTATTAGGAATTATTTTCTAAATTTCGTCAGATCACTTTGCGTTATAGTGTCCATAGAATTATGGAACACACGACACATTGCAATGATGCTCTAATGAACCGATGGAGTTGGCTACCCTAGTCATTAATGACTCTCCTGTACGCGGTCGAGAAGAACTAAAATAAACTTTAAAGTACTGGCCCATGCTTGAGAGTTGTATTTAATTGTGGGCCCGATATAGGTCTTGTAAATATTAAGGAGTTCAGATGGAGTGAAGTATTTCTTAAAAAAACGAGGCATTTGAATGTTTCCTTCGACGCTTGAAATATGTGATCATCCTAACGAACATTGCACAGTAAATTCTCATGCCCAGAACATCAAGATAATCTTATTCCTGAATATCTACATTGCCCTTAGACACAGATGACTTTACAGCACCATGTCTGTGTGTTAACAAACAATTTTGGATTTTGCGTGCATTAAAATCGAACTTGTTCGCACGATTGCACTCAGAGATTTTCAACAGGCCACTTGTGAGTGTCTTGTTCATATTCATCCTTTTCACCCCAATCTGCAAGATGCTCGGCCTACAATCAAAAGAGTAGATAGGATTGAAAGTGAAAAGAATAAAGTCGTTAAGAAATATTAACAATAGAGTGAGAGAAAAAACAGAGAGAACAGAGTGTATTATTTTGGAAGAGAGAGTTATTATTTTGTACATCTACACCAGTGCTTGTCAAACACTTAGTACATTGTCATTTTGCTTGTGTGTGAGTTCTCTCTTACTCAATGCACTTAGAGAAACTAATAGTTAAAAGGAAATATAAACAACAATATATTTTTAAAGTACACAGAAAACCCGCACGCATACATTGAAAAGTCGATACACCCAAGACTAGTCACTGTTTGGTGCGGATTTTGGTCCAGAGGCATAATTCGAAAATGAGCAAGGAGTGGCCGTTACAGTCAATGGCGATCGTTGTTGGGGCATGCTGAACAAAAGTTTGTTCACAAAAATTAAAGAGGAGGATATTAGCAACATTTGGTTTCAACAGGACGGAGCTGCGTACCACACAACCGAAGCTACACTCGATATTTTGCGCTCTGTTAAAAAATATATATATATATTTGGCGAACCCTATAGTTTGTTGTTATTTTTGTTCAATGTGTGAGCACATGTAGGCGAGAGTGAAAGAAAATCAATCAAACGCTTAGTGCTTTTGTCAAGCACTGATCTACAGACGGTATACTATATGTGTACGGCTCATTCACAAATTTCTAGTCTTCTACAGTTGTGCGGCCTGAATGTCGGAGGCATTAGCAACCTTCTAGTCCTTATTAAGGAGAGAGCTCTTTATTAAGATTTTACATTTTAGAACTTTCTGAGCTCAACAACGTACTCATATATTTTAACCAGACTGTTTTAGGATTTAATTTTTAATTTTCCTATTTTATTCTATATTTTATAAGTCAAAATGTGCGTAAATTTCATTGTAATTTTTTTTTTGTATTAATTTTGTTGTTGTTCGTTTTCAAATCGTACATGTATTTGACACACATCATGTACTAAATATTTGCAAATGTACGAGTAATTTCATAAATTTGTTTCATTCTTTTTAATTTCAAAAAATGTTTGTTGACGTTGTTGCATCAATAAAATATTAAAAATAATTTCCTTTTGTTTTCAGAACATGGACTTTTCGACTGCAGCAACCAAACGAAAGGTAAAGAGATTGACGGAAAATCATACAACAAAACAAATTGGCTTTTACATAGATTGTACAAGGCCTCTTCCAAAATAAATGCGTGAATTTATCGTTTGCGAAATACAAACAGGCAGCGAAAAAAAGAAACCAATTTGTACTTTAAATGGAACATCATTTTAATAAATTTTAATATTTTTGTATTTTATTTTAAGACTAAATTCAACAACGAATGTTACGATACTTTTTCATTACGAGTAAAAACCCAATAGAAATAAAATATAATTTTTAATTGAGGCCAACACAACAACAACATGCAACGCAATCGTGTCCTTTCTTTATCATATACTCGTACGAGAGTAAAAAAACCCATTTCTGGGTTTTTGTATTTAAATCACCATTTCTGGTGATAATCATTTTATAGTGGGGTGGGGTGGTAGGCGTGATATGTTGCATATGTGTGGTGAAGCATCAGAGTAAGAGAAGAGGAGTGGCTATGTGCGTATACTTTTAGGCTACAAAGAGAACGAACAATATATTTCATGTTCCAATAATGATTGAGGAACAGTTTGACTGATGAATTGTATGAAAAACTGGCAGGAATATTTGTGGTAGAAATGAATTTGTATGAAACTACAATGCTGTGCCACTATGGTATGGTAGGTAAGACACCCGCCTACCAACCAGAAGGTCGTCAGTTCAATTAAAAAAAGTTCATATTAAAAAAAGAAAAAAATTTTTTCAACAGCGGTATCGCCTCATAACATTAGCTACTAACTGGTTATGAGTATAAATACTATTGAAAACTTCTCTAAATGCATTTGCCGTTCGGAGCCGGCGTTAAACTGTAGGTCCCTTTCAATTAGTTTAAAAATAGAATCCGCTGCAGTTCATTGACTGAGAGAAGTCCACATGTTCCTTCATGGAATGTTATAGGAATTAATATATATATACAATGCTTTGGAGTGTAATGACTAAAAGAACAGCTTAATTATTCCGAGCCATCTTGAAAAAAGGAAACTTTTTTCTCCATAGAAACCAATTGTATTTTTTTAGATCCTTCAAAATAAAGCATATTTTTCATGAATTACCTTTTCGTTAGTTAAACTCCTACCACCCAACCTATTTTTTAATTGGAAAATCGGACCAATTCATGGTTTTTTGTCTTAGTGTACACTTGTGCATTGGTATGCATAGAACAGAACTTTATTTTTTTCTGTTGGAGGTAATTTTTACTTTAAATCAATACTTTAGCTATCGAAAAGCTCTGACAAATTTCATCAGTAAACATTTTACTGCCGCTCATCTCATAAGGCATATGTCAACTGCAAAGTCTAAGTCTTCGAGATGTTTGTCGAAATTTCATACAATTCTCCTTTATCTTCTGTCAGCCTTGATTAATGCCCACCTTAGTGTAGAATGGTTCACTTGTCATACCATTATACGTGCTCGGTTGAGTCGAGTATCATTCCACGGATTTTATTGACTATTTTTAGACCAACAATCTCCTTTAGATGATCTGAACGTTAAGCTTTATTTATGATGTTGGGATCATGTTGTGAAATTGACGATTACCAAAGCATACGTAGGAGGGAGTAGCAGCACAGAATCAGAATTCCCTAAATTAAGTCGGAAGCCTACCCGACAACCTATTGAATCTGGAAATCAATCTGATGTCAAGGATCATTAACTCCGATAAGCCATCGAGAAAGGGAGAGCCCTGTATGAGAAGCCTCCGCCATGCGAGAGACGAACACTGGCATATAAAGGACCACGTTCTCCTCCTCTTCAGCCGATCCAAAGCAACGATAGAAGCCATTAAGCGTATATTTTGTGTGTGCCCACCCTTGAGAATTGATACAGCAAAGGAGATACTTTGACGTTCCAGTTTGAACAGTTGATTGGTATGTTTCCTATGCAATCAGAGCCAGGTAACTCTGCCAATAAAGCAGGAGTCATCCTCCGTTCAGAAGCTTTAAGTGTCCAGCAAATATTTCCGCCTAATTGCCAGCTTAAGGGAAGTAAGAGGTGCAACCACCCTCACGTGCATTCCGGAAGACCTAGCGAGCTCATCAGCAGCATGAGCCTGTGACCACAAACACAGACAAGATGTACACAAAACTGCCGTGATAGTATCCTAAGGGATCCTGAAGGTGACACACGTAAGAGACCCTTAATACGGATCCACTTTGCAGCTTGAAAAATGGCCATCACTTGGGTCTGAAACAGACTGCAGTAGTCCGGAAGGCGAAGAGAAACCATGTTTCCAATGAATCGCCGTGGATAATAGAACTTTAAGCCCAATCCTCTCTACTAGGTAACACCACTCGGAGCGTAGTTATATCAAACAGCACATAAGCTTCCTCAGATAGAATAGAGGTATGCCACGAGGTTATAATATGCCAGCGAGATAGGGTGCTACAAGTTTGGCCGGTTGCCTGAGGTCTACCCCGAATGAAAGCCAGCTAAGCAGACTAGGTATTGTAGGTGTGGCTCCTAACGTACATGTGATTGGGAATGCAACAGATCTTCTGACCTTTACAAGGAGTCTGACATTGCAATCTTTATCAGTTATACATAACAGTTAAAAAAAAGCCGCGCGGCAACTGCCGTGTGTTGTGCTTTGAAATTTTCTGTGTAGCAATACATGTTATTCGTTGTAAAAGTCCAAAATATGTTTTTGAACAAATAATTTCTATAAAATGAGTCAATCCAGTTACAAAGTATTTAAAATTTCGTTTTCCATTTGTTTTTTTTTTAACAATTTCACACAACAACTACCACATACTGCAGCAGATCTACTCTTACGCACTCGAATGCAAATGAAATTTCACAAAAACCGAAAAACACTTGATTGGCCTCATACAATGCATAAAAGTGTAGGGGCTGTAGGGTGTTGAAAAATATATTTTTTTATATTTTTGTTAAATTTTTACTTATAGTAAAAGTTAATTTATTTTCTGTTTATTGAAATATGATTGCATATTTGTTAAATAGACAGTGGGCTAAAAAAGGTTAATTACTAAAATATTGTTACGTTTTTACGTTTTTTTTTAGTTAAAATAAAATAAATTCTGTGTTTAAGTTGTTTAGTAATTTCTCGTACCTCAGTAAAAGTTTCCTCAAGTTTTGTTTCAATTTTTGTCAGAAAATTCTGATTTTCGGCTCTAGAAGTTTCGCGTACCTCAGCCAACAGCTTTTCATTATCAGCTTTAGAAGTTTCCTGTGCACTCGCCAGAGCATTAATTTTTTCCATCAGCTTTTCATTATCAGCTTTAGAAGTTTCTTTTACCTGCGCCAATAGCTTTTCATTATCAGCTTTAGAAGAATCTTTTACCGAGTTTATGTGTCGTAAACTCAGCGAGTGCAGTTGGAGTAAAGTAAACTCTGCGAGTGCAGTTTGTGTGAAGAGAGTTTATGAGGAGTAAACTCGTGAAGCTAGTAGTAAAGTAAAAAACCAGTTTAGTTGGAGAGTTAAGTGTGGATGACCTCTGGTTGAAAAGGTTGTGATCGAACCTAAGTTATAACTACGATCGGGTTGGAAGATCTTTAAGTAGAAAGATCTGTCGAGGAATTGTTGTTGTTTACAATATTGTAAGCAGACAGAGTAATTAAGAATAAAAATTGTTATTGCCTGTAAAAAGATTACAAGCAGTGGCGCACAAAACTGTGTTGTTCACGTTTTTAAAAAGGTAAAAACGTAATAATATTTTAGAGACAATTTTGTAGAAAAATATTAAATAATGAATAATTTCATTTGAATGTAGATAATAATGAACAGCTGTCATGAATTCGTATTTATATGTAGCTTTTGTTACTCACTGTTCTTAAATATTTGTTGCTACTACTGCATATTTCAACTATAAAGGCTTTTTGTGGGTTTTTCATTATTTCAACATTCCTCCTTCTTTCTTTATTTTTAAATTTCTTTTTGGTCTGCATTTTAAACATTAAAAATATTATAAAAAACCATTTATATCCTTCAATATACTCCGTACTCTACGCCATACATTTTAAAATATAAATGGCATTTGTTGAGGCCGTATTCTGTTTCTGTTTCTTTTCTTTTCCATTTTTATTTTGTGTTTTATTTTTTGAATGAAATATATATTTTTTTGGGATAAAAATACCAATTTGTATAACGAGTCGTCGATAAATGGAGGTGGTTCATGTTGGTTTTTTACTTTTCACATCCTTCACTACATCTCAGACCTGCAGGCGGCAAATATCGAAAATTACAATTGTAAGTTAAATACAGTTTTAAGGTTCTTTTCCTTTTACTTTTTTTTACTTCATTTTTTTTTGGTTTTGTTTTGTTTCCTTTTCATTTCATACATTTTATTTTAATTTTCTCGTTTTTTTTTAATTTTTCGTATATTTTGACTTTTTGTTTAAACAAAATATATATTGAATATAAATAAGTACCTGTAAAGCATAAGGATTTAAGGTGGCCAGGGAGAGAAGTTTATGGCATAAAAAATTATGTTCTTGAACAACAAACAGTATCTCTATTGGGAATTGAACTTGAAATTCTCTTATACTATGAAAGTATGTCCTTATTCTTACCTTTTTAAAAGAGCCTGGAGCTGGTTTTAATCTAAATCGGCACAATATTATTTGTTTAATGAAATAAAAGTTTTAATTCATGAACATGGTCTATAGAAAGCATCTTGCAATCGATTTGTTTTGTTCTCCAGAAAAGCAGGTGGTAGCGGGTCTAGCCTAAAAGCAACGCGCTCTGTATATTTCATATAGTAGTTCAGAATCTTTGCTGCTTATTCTAGATTCCTACCTTTTTATTTTCCTTTTTAAACTACTTGGTTTACTCGGATAGATCATTTGAAGGGGATTGAACCTTTTTAATTCTTTTTAAATTCGAAACCATCATAACTGCGATTCGAAGCCCGTTGCTAAGTTTTTTATGCAAGTACTTATGTATTTTCGCGATTATAGATTTTATTTCTCAACATCAGCTTAACTGGGGACAGCGATACACCCACCCACTTGGATAAATGATTGTCCGGAAAGAGTGTGCCAGACTTAGCAAGCTCATCGGCTATACAATTACCCGGAATGTCCTTGTAACCGGTGACCCAAATGAGATGGAATAACTACAGTCCCTAACCAGCCTAGAGCTGAAAGTTATACCAGAATTAATTCCGCAGCATGGTAAATAGCAATTGCTTGGACTGAAACACAATCCTGACTGTATACGATGTGGCACCGTCTTGTTGAAACCACATGCTAGTCAAGCACAAAGCATGCAGTTGTGACGTTAAAAAGTTTTCAATCATATCACGATATCGCTCCCCATTGACAGTTGCCGTTATGCCGTTTTCAGTTTCAAAGAATTAAGGTCCAAAGGTTCCTTCTGACCAAATTGCACACTATACTGCCAATTTTAATGGAGGTTAAAGGTGACTGATGAATAATTTTGAGGGATCCGACTATTCTGTTTATTCACTTAACCATTCAAATGAAATTGTGCCTCGTCACTCATTATGATTTTTTCATGAAAATCGGGGTTGATTTTGATAAAATGTTTTAACGATTTACATACGTTGGTTTACTGAATATTTTTCCATAATAAATTTGCCACGTCTCTACTTCACGACTGCCAAATATAAACTGTCAAGATTAATGTTTACCAAAATGGCGGCAAAACAAATTAGTACACCTTCCCGGCGGACACCCAGTAGTTCTTTAACGCAAAACATTTAAATTTTTTCCTTTTTGTTTAAAATAAACAAGATTGTCTGCAATAGTCGAGTTGCAGATACTAGTTGATCAGAATAATATCGACAGACGATAATATTACCTCGTATTTTATTTTTTTAACCGACGTAACATTTTTTTAAATTTAGACTTTTCACTTAGAAATTTTGTAAAATGTGGTATATGACATCAATCATTTATTCTTTTAGCACTACCCTCGTAATCCTGGTGCATATCTACGTGTGTGTGTGTGTGCGTGTGTGTGTGTGTGGTAATGGTTATTTAAACCAATATCAAGGTAAGTTTAACTCTTAAAATATAATATCAAAATTTCAATTTTTCTTAATCTTTTTTTATTATAAAACTATTCGTATATGCTTTCATTACCATTCATTTGCTTTCAATTGAAATTCAATCGGTTTGGCAAAGTACGAATACTCAACATAAGCCTCTACCTTTCTTTATATTTTCAACAAAAACAACATCCAATTCTTCTTCTTCTTCTCAATGCAATGTAATAAGTTATTAAAGAAAAAAACAAACAAAAAATCCATCACAATATCAGTAAATTGAGTTGATTTTTCTTCCAAAAAATTCTATTTATTTAAGAAATGTAACAGAAGAATAAATTAAAATTTGTAAAGAAATAAATCGAACAAAAGAGACAAAAGTCAGTTATATTTGAAAAAGTTTACAAAGAACAACTCTGACTTACATTTATCCTTTTACGAGAATTATGGCTCCAAAAAGGCCCAAATGACTTTAAATTGTAATTTTCATTAGGCGCCAAATACTGTAACAATTATTATGGGCGCCTTTAAATTAAAGTTTGTTGAACACACACACACATACACACACTCAGTTTCTTTGAAATTAGTGTTTAAGCCGCGGCGGTAATTTGATGACAAACATCATTATTATTATCGATGTTAATATTATTGCTACCATTACCAGTTTAATGTTGGGCATTACCCTCATTTTCTTCATCATCATTATCATTATCATCACTATTACTTTTAATGCCTCATAACATTATTCACAACAAAAAAAAAAACAACATTCCCTTCAAGTCTTCTAAGCACTTCATGCCGTATATTTAGGCGAGTTTTTGTTTCTTTTTTGTTTTTTAGGCCATTTTTTGCATGAGTGAGTATACACGTATGAATAGTATAGTTGCTGTTGCATGCAACATAAAGCAGCAGCAGCAGTATTCAACATTTAGCTGCAAGTGTGTTTTATATTAGTATTGCTTAAACTAGAACAACATGTTTCTCTCTCTCTCTCCCTCTCTCTCTCTCTCTCTTCCATATTTTTTTAAAGATTTAATATCTCACTTCTAGTCAATTTTTACTTATAAGTACTCACACCGGCATACGAAATTACACTCCATTTTTATTTTGATGACTTCAAGCAAAATTTGCATTTGAAAAGTAATTATGATTTGTATGCCTGAAGGTTAATAGTTTTGTATGATGTGTGTGTGTGTGTATGTGAAAATCTTTTCGAAAATTAACCATAATTTACTGATTTATTTGTATTAAGAAGAGCAAGGAAGCTAAAAATTATAATTTAAAATTGCGGACTAAAGAAAAATTTATTTTCTAGTGAAAGAAAAATCGTTTTTACATTTTTATACAGACTATTTCAATAAGGCGTTTCATTTTCTATAGCCCGTTATTTGAACAGTTGTCATGAGCTAAACAGAGCTGGCCTGAAATCGGCAGTAACCACCACTACATTTTGGTTCTGAGAAGATCTATCGTTACACCCTAAATAGGACGCTGACAAGAAAACGTAAGTAAATTTGAAATGAATATCAAAATAGCGATGGTGAGGTCTGAGGATATGCAGCAACAATACGAAAGCTTAGTCAGAAGTAAAATACACAGGCTCCTAACACGAAGGAAAAAGAATTCGAAATCTTCTGGAGAACCTTCAATGCAGCCTCACTCAAGGCAGCAAAAGATATAATTAAAAGAAAAATACATCACCTCAGAAACTGTATTGTGGGATTTTTGTTTATTGGTTTGTGTAGAAGCTTAAAATGTGTTACCCTGGTATTGCCGTACTGATTTGTGTATTTGACGGCATTGCCAATTCGATCATCTTTTGGTAACACAATCTCACATGTTTAAAATTAACGGATATAAAATAGAATAATATATTCAGATCTTAACAAGCACTTGTTGGCCTAACGAGACGGACGAAACTAGCCCTTGTGCTGTCAACGAAACACTTAATAGAAATATTATTTTTACCAATGTTCGGGTATTTAATACTATCTCACCTGTTATCCGACAAGTAGCTTAAGTTGAGATGCAGTAACTTAGATTTAAGTTTAAAACATTGCAAAAAACGGCAATCCCGGTTATTGTACGCGTCATTCTTTTTCTTTTTCCAAGTTTTTTTTTAAAGAATATAGTATTATCGCAACGTTCCGAGAATTTCGCTAATGTTACGGTTGCCATAGTCATACGAGATGATTAAGTATTCACAGTGTGGTGAATAAATTTTAGTTCATTCGTTCAGTAAACAATGAACCAATACCTGTAGAACGACGACTACACGCAAGATCTGTCGAAAACATCGCCGCATTGTGTGCAGGAGGCATTAGATTTTATGTAACGCACATTAATTCGGCCTTTTGCAAAACACAATTTTACGATATCAATCCACATGAGATTCAAAATCGTACAATGTGCATCCTGAAAAAATCACTGGTTGTGTCCGATTTTTTGCTGGCGGTGACATCGACATATTTCTTTGAAAACGACGTTGGCCAGGTCATCAACAACAAGCGCAATAAATATATGAATGCTATAGACACTAATGATTTGTGAATAGGACTCCGCTATGTGTTAAACAGCTCAGCACGTGCGAATCGAGAGCATCGTCGCCTACACGAATAAGTCACTCTCAAAGCTAATGTAACCCATGCCATCGCTTAAACTCTACCAGATTTAAGTGTAAAGCTGGGGTCACACGATTATCGCAATGCATCAATTTTTGTTACGACAATCGTGTGACCGCCCAATAGGTAATGATGTGGCAACATAAATAAAGGGTCCGCCAAATAATTTATTTTTTTTTTGAAAATGCTATAGAAAAAAAACTACTGAATATTTTCTCAAATTTATTTTTTTATATGAAAGTACAATCCTTCCGGTTAATAATGGAACATAATTTCATTCAAATGGCTGCCTCGGCTGGCCATGCAGTAGCCTACACCATCGGTGCAATTTTTAAGCACATTATTGATTGTGTGCAGCTGTATTTCACCAATGGCTTCACGAATTTTGTTTTAAAGCGTCAATTATCTTTGGCTTGTTGGCGTAACACCTATCTTTGACGGCACCACACAAATAATAGTCCAACCGTGTCAAATCGCAGCTCCGAGCTGGCCAAACGACATCAGCTCTGCGGCTTATAATGCGATCTTCAAAAACAGGACGCAAAACATCGAGTGTAGCTTCGGCTGTGTGGCACGTAGCGTCGTCCTGTTGAAACCAAATGTTGCTAATATCCTCCTCTTCAATTTTTGTGAACATAAATTCGTTTAACATGGCCCGATAACGATTGCCATTGACTGTAACGGCCACTCCTTGCTCATTTTTGAAGAAAAATGGCCCAATTATGCCTCTGGACTAAAATCTACAACAAACAGTGACTCGTCTTGGGTGTATCGGCTTTTCAATGTATGCGTGCGGGTTTTCTGTGCCTCAAATGCGACAATTTTGCTTGTTTACATATCCTCCAAGATCATCTGAAAAGATGATTTTTTTTGGCAAAATTGGCATCTTCTGTAAGTCGATCGCAGGCCCACTTAGCAACAAATTATCTGTCAAATCAGACATGAGCTAAGTGTTACCATTCACGAAATAAGCACTAGTTAAAAAAAAAACTTTAGATGGCGGACCATTTATTAAAAATGCGCCAATATTTATTGTGTTTTAGTGCGACAATCGAAGTTGACAATACGTACCAAATACGGACCCTTTATTAAAAATGCGCCAATATTTATTGTGTTTTAGTGCGACAATCGAAGTTGACAATACGTACCAAAATTTAAATTTTAAAATTTTTTTCGCAGAATAAATTTGGATAATTTTGATATTGAGCGGCAATAAAGCACAATTGAAATTGTGTTATATTGGTACATTTGTGACAATCGTCTGATCCTACCTTAAGAGTCGTGGAAAATTCGATATTGTGTATGCTCGCCATCCATGGTGGATATTCACACATACATATGTGCTTTGCTCAGTTTGGCTGAATGCTCCTTTAGTTTTAAAGAGCCTAACATGGATATCATGTTTGATGCCACAGTCAGGTGTTAGTTGGCCACCAAGATTAGAAAAATTGTTGTCTTTTTTTGTCAATAAGCTTGCCGTCGAGAATTCGATAATTTTCTTTTATAATTTATACGATGATAATGGTTTAGTTTTTTAATTTTCAATAATATTTTTTTTCAATTATTTTTTTTGTTTTTGTTTAATTGCCTTAAACAAAATAATTAGAATTTAAATAAAGACAAACATTTTGAAATGATTGAACACGATTGCCTTTAACAAATTTTGTATAATTAATATAAATTTTACATTTCATATACAAACATGATAATGCATTAGGGAGTGCACCACTTTTTAGGCTGTTTGAACATAAAAAAATATTGTTTTATTTAGTATTTCTATGAGGTATGTTGTAAATTTAATTCGTGTTGTTTAGTAATTCCTATAGAAATAGACCAATGACACAATTAACTGCATTGCCTCACTTTCAGAGTGAGCTATGAAGCCTTACAGCAAATTAATAAAAAAAAGAAAAAAATCTTTGAATGCATTCGTATTTAGTTCTTTATTATTCTGCTAATTTTATATTTAACATTTCCAATTATGACTGAAACAAACAAATGTAAGTCCATATGTGTATTTAACTATGACATGTACCGCGTACAGTGGTGACTGGCAGCATGACAAATAGTAAAAATAACAATTGAAATGATAGTTTTATACTTAAAATGAAGAAGAATATGAAACAAACAAAAAATCAAAATCGCTATTTAACACACACACTCAATCGTACACAAATACACGTATAATATAGTGTGTGCGTGTGTGTGTGTGTGTGTGTGTGTGAGAGTGTACAAATAAATTTATTTGTATCTGGATATTTATGTAACTGCGACCATTACCAACAACAACAACAACAATAATAGCAATACAATTACAAGTATATTACAAGCCAATTTGCTACAAAATTCCCTGAGGATTCACATTAATACACACGCACACTCTCGCATAAACAGCTATATCAACAAACACTCACATACAGAAACATAGTCAAACAGAGAGTCACTGAAAGTACGCTCAAAAACATACATAAATATTTTGTATTACACATGTGAATTCATTTTTTTTCTGCATTAAGCCTGTAAACCATATGTGACCATAGTCGCACAGAGGTGCACACGATTAATCAGCGAATAAAAAATAAACAATAATTTCATTCAGTTGTGTGATAGCCATAGCTGCCAGATAAATAAAGAATAAAATCATCGAATGTTAAGTAAAAAATCGTCAAAATCATCAAAATCGTCAAAAAAAATCGTCAGAAAAAAAATAAATAAAAATTGCACAATTGGACTTGTGTTATTATACCGCTTGGCAGAATTTAGGTAAGGATCTTGGTATGAAATCAAACTGTCATACAGCTGCTGAAAGAATAGAAGCGAGCTGACGTACGACAACGTCGTTTGTTTTAAGAGTAGGCTTTAGGAAAGTATGATGACGATTCAGTTTTCTATCAAAAAATTGTCTTAAGCGTTGAAGCTAATTTTTGACCCAATAAATACATCTACAAACAGAATTGCCGAATTTGGTGTGAAGAACATTTATAAACATTTAAGAGCTGCTGATGCACTGTTTGGTGCGGCTTGTGGGCCCGGCGGCATTATTGGGCCGTACTTTTTTAAGAACTTTAAAAAGCGCAAAGTTACAGTACCGTGGAATTTTTTATTTTTTTTTACAAAACGGAAGATTTTAACTTGGTGTACGCAATCTTGTGAGAAATTAATCTCACGTTTTTGGATGTTAAAACCATGCGATTTGACCACACTAGACTGTGGGTATAAATTCAGTTGCTTTGCGTCCTACGGCAGGTAGGACGTTACATCACGGTGGCAAAGCACAAGTGAATACAATGCGTCCTCCAACGCCCCCACCTATTAATTATTAAAATTACCAGTGAGTATAAATCCGAGGCCATGTTTTTTGGACATAACCTCCACCTTGTTGAGGTATTGGAGACTATCTTAACCCCTACAGATCTATGGGTCACGGCACCCGGTTAAGAATGTAACTCCACAACGACCCAGCATAGTTCTCCTCGCGATTTGTGTCTTAACCACAACCACCACGTTGCTCTCACAAGGGGGCCTCACCATAGTCTAGCAGGAACCGAAATGCCTGGGGCTCCCGACACCCGTGGTACCAGAATTAAGCCTCCGGTCAGTTTTAGTTTTATAAATACTACTACCAGTGTAAGTCCCAAATGACTCCGAACTGGTGGCTATTATGAGAGACAACAAACATAAAACACTGAACAATACAACAATAAACAAAGAAACGCTTACAGGAGAACTCAAAGTGACATCGTACGTCACAGGCACAATACACAATAACATACAACACAACCAGTCAAGGGTAGACCAGTACAAAACAACACATCAGCTACGATCTAAAGACCACAAACAGCAAGCAGCCAGACACCAACTCTCAGCACACCACCGGCAACCGAGTCAGAAAAGGCTGGTCAAGAGACCACTTAGTTGGCGGTGCGGGTTCAACCTCCGCTAACAGTGCTGTCCTTCTACGTCTAAATACCTTCAGAGCAAAAGCGCCCAACCTACCATTAGCACGAATGTTCAACAATACCCTACTGAAGTCCCACACCCCCCAGTATGAGTGATACCCATATAACGCTGCCATAGTCCGGGCATGAAGTCAGTACATGTCTCCAGTCCTCAATGTCACTGTTCGTCTATCTCGTGCGCCACCTATTTACGAGGCACCTCTGCAAAAGGGTCTTATATCTATCTCTCCCATTCTCGAGATCTGAAGCAGAAAGCCAATCGTTCGTTCAAAGTGGCAGTCCCCCCTTGACCGTGAAAGCACGGTCAAGCGGTGGTACACCAACAAGGACTTGCAAAGCATAGGTAGAAACTGTTCGACACACCGCCACACATGCTAAGAGTGCAATTCTCTGACACATGAGAATCTCGTAAAGTCACAATTCAGCTCTTGTACAAGAGCATTACATCCACCATTAAAATTAGGCGCTTTTTTAAATGTCTTTATCAAAAATAAAAATCTAAAATTTCCAAAATAAATTTCTTCTTAAACATAAAAAATAGATTTTTAAGCAATTACTCATCGCCGTTTTTAATATTTTGTATTCATTTTCGAAGCTTTAAAGTATTCAAATAAAAAAAAATTGTAAATTTTTAATTCCTAAAAATCGTCAAAATAAGGACAAAAATCGTCGAATCGTCAATATACTATTGTTTGAGGTAAAAGTCAACTCTGGCAGCTATCTATCACTGATAGCTTTTCATGAAAGCAGACGTACTTATGTATTTGTTTTGTTGTTTACTTTGTCGATTTTTTTCTTCAATGCACAAAAGTGTACTACACTACTACAACAAATGCAGTTTTCTCTTTGGCCACCCTTGCTCAGAATCATGCTTTAGTGTGCGTGGCTATGATTTTGAATTGTTGTGAAGGGCGGAGGGGAAAAGATTGGTGGAAACTGAGTTTTGAGCCCGACACACACACACACACACAATAGATTTCGTTGGCTACGAGTACGACTGCGAGTGCGAGTATTTAATGACGATGTTGGTTGCTTGCTGATGACGATGACGACGGCGATACGATGATTACAATTACAAAGAAAATAAAATGCGTTCAGATTGGGCATTATTATTACGAATATTTTATTCTTTTTTTCATTTGTATGTGCATATGTATATGTGGATTTTAAATATGGCTTATACGAGTATGTATATGTATATACTCGAATTATTATTGTTGTAGCTATAAAATTAAACGTCGCGTTTTAGCATCATTCTGCCAATGTCATCATTGTTAAGATATTAAAAAATATAATATGGTTTCAGGCTTAAAAAAACATAATATTTTGCATTCTATTGGTTCTCTTATATAAGAGTTAATATTCATATGAGTGAGTGAATGTATTTGAATATGCATTTAACCATTCATATGATAAATTATTATTGTTCTACAAGGATATTGCGCGACGAGTAGAACATAAAAATATTTTTTTTTATTTTCATTTTCTTTTTTATTTGAAATTAAGAACCTTAAGGCAAAATTTTGTGCACAAAATCTCAGGTTTTTTTTCGCCAGTTCGCTATATATGAGTTTTGATATTTTATCATAATTTTATATGTAAAAAACAATGATTTTTTTGTACAAGACTTGCTTGCGACATAATGCGCCATTAACGCTGCGATTTCATCCGGGTACCTCAAGTTAAAACATTAATTATCGATTCTCCCACAACGAACATACGGCGACTTTTGATTTTATGCCTTAGGTTAGGTCAGGTTAAGACCGGCCGCCAATCCTAGGACCAGCCAAAAAGGTAAATTGTAATGCTGTACACTATAATGACTCTGGTAAAAAGAACAATAGACTCACATGACCACCGAATACAAGCCGCTACGATAAATAAGCGACTGATACAACTCAACGGTACTTTCAGCAGCAATTCAGATTTATAAGATGCCTTCCCAGTATCCTTAGCCTCAACCTCGCTCTTCCTCACAGCAATAGCTGCATAACGTTGATCAAATTTGCCCAAGACAGCCTGTCCACTAGACAATGGCCTGAGAGCATACTTACCACAGTCGAAATTCTTCGTCTTGGTAGGTTTACCAGCTAACTAGACCTCCTCTGATCAAACATCGGCCACAGCTCTCTGGCCTGCCTATAAGAAGATCTCTGTTTCCATCCTCTGGAGAACATATTACTGGTCCAGCAAGTAAGATTACGTCTTTTATGCCTCCACTAGATGCCATTTTTTGTTAGTAACACAGGAAGTGAGGAATTTTCATAAGATTCTTACAGCTCGTATTGTCGAGCATAAACGATTTTCACGTAATAAACCACACCTACTGAACGCTTTCAGACCCCACCCAATTAACTTTCGATATTACTTTTTTTCTCCTTAACTCATTTAGGCTTTTCCACAAAGCATTCATTGCTTTGTTTCAGTTTCATTAGCCAAGCTTAATCCCCTGTAGCACCCTTCCATATGATGATAAGTCTGCCCTAGCTCACCACTATATGATTGTGTAGGGTGAAGACCCTTGTTAATTGGTGGTGTTGGTCTTTACTTTAGCATTGTAATTTTTTCCGTTCATTCGTCTGATGTTTTTTATCATCGCCAGAGGTAAGCTGAAAGGTCAGGAGCATCGTCTTTAATGTTTAGATGGAGTTGTCTCTTCATTAAGCACTCGAAACCATAATTAATTTTTTGTTCATTATGTCATCTGCTGGCGCTCGAACCTAGTTTACTTGTGTTGTTATGCCTGCGCTCTGACCACTACATCACGCCACTCCTGGACTTAAGTATAATATCGACGATATTCTCTACGTGTATACTTTTACTTGACATGGCAGCTGTCTCTGGCAAAACGTGGGCAATACAATCTCTTTGTCTGGACAGACCGGACACCTAGGACAATAGACGTGTCCACATCGGTATAAATACATTCTATGGCCTGTTAAGAATTGGGCAAAATTATAGTATATCTTGCCCTATTTTCTCTGTATCCATTTAGCTATCTGCTGAATTAGCCTTAAGTTTGAGCATATCTGGTGGTATATGCTGTTGTGCTCTAGAAGTATTATATCAATTGCTATTATTTCTGCTATTACACTTGCTGCCTCCCCAGATACAATCTTAGACAACCTATTCTACTAATTGCCGTAATCTCTTCTTTGGATGTGGTATTCATTGCCTTTGCCTACACAAGTGCTCCGTAAAATAGCATGGAATTGGTCACCTGGGATATAAGGATTCTGCAAATCTGACAAGGTTGCTCTGATGTTTGACATCATACGAGCCTATGCTCATAACAAGCTGGCTGCTTTCCCAGATGTGTATTTTGCATGTTTCTTGAAGTTTGGGCGATCATCGATCATCATGCCCAAATATTTTACTATTTCTGACTCTGTCCGCTTACTTTTTCCTCTTCATACTAATGACCATTAACCGCGCTTTGTCATCTTTCAATTGAAGGTTTATGGAGAATAACCATCTTTTTATCTCTTTAATAGCTTGGTTCACATCTATTTGCACTTTGTTTTTATACTAAGACTAAGCTCACTTCCTTTGGAAGAATAATACGAGGGTGGATTGACCTTGAAGCTACCTAGCGCTAGATGGCAGCACAAACACAAAAACTTTTTCTTTCTTAAAAACTACGATCTGTCAAACGTCAGCTGTTAAAATTTTAGCCAAATTCATCGATTAGTTTATTTGTTGTAGTCGTTTGAAATAAGCAACTTTTGTGTTTCTTGGAAAATGGAAAAAAGTGAATTTCGTGTAGTGATTAAACACTATTATTTGAAAGGCAAAACGGCAAAAGAGACAAAAGAAAAGCTTGATAAACATTACGGCGAATCTGCTTCATCAGATTATATGGTAAAATATTGGATTACTGAACTTAAACGGGGCCGAACACGCACTGGAACAATACCATCAACAGGTAGGCCAAAAGAGTTGGTTACTGAAGAAAATATCAAGAAAATCCTCGACATCGTTATGAATGATCGCCGTTTTAAATTACGTGAGATTGCTGAAATCGTAAACATATCATATGAACGTGTGTTCAACATTTTGCATAAACATTTGCATATGAAAAAGCTATCGGCAAGATGGGTGCCGCGTTTGCTCAGTGTTGAACAAAAACGAGTTCGACAGATCACTTCGCAGCGTTCTTTGGACATGATAAAGCATAATACTGCTGATTTTTGGCATAGATTAATAACTGTTGATGAAACGTGGGTCCACCACTACACACCTGAAATCAAAAATCAATCGAAGCAATGGGTGGAAGCTGGTGGAAGTGCTCCGAAGAAGGCGAAGACAGAGAAATCGGCTGGCAAGTTTGTATTTTGGGATGCACATGGAAATATTGCTCATCGATTATCCTGAAAAGGGATCCACAATTACAGGACAGTATTATCGTGCATTATTGGATCAATTGGTTGATGCAATCAAGGAAAAACGACCACCTGTTCACACAGCATTAGATACGATGCTAAAACTACGAGAAATGCACTTCGAATTGGTTGAACATCCACCTCATAGTCCATATTTAGCCCCTAGTGACTTTTTCTGGTTCCCAAACTTGAAAAAATGGCTCGCAGGAAAAAGACTCATCTCAAACGAAGCAGTGATTACCGAAACTAATGCGTATTTTGAGGAGTTCCCAAAATCGTATTATTCAGATGGCTTAAAAAGTTGGAAAATCGTCTTACTAAGTGTATTGAGCTAAAAGGAGACTATGTTGAGAAATGAATGGTTTTTGTACATTATGTTGCCAAGAAGCAGGCCTAAAACGGATCCCTCAGGAACTCCTAAGGTTATATTGTATGTACACCTCTATCGGTTTCTAAAAGTTTTTTTTACTATGACTTTCGCCACTGGGTGTTTTGCGGCCCTTAAAAGATGAATAAATAGTTCGTTTGAAATGAAATCCATACAGTGTTTGGAAATTATGAAAACTACGATAAAAACTAATGCCTTTACCTAATAACACATTTAAATAAAACAAAATATTAAAGAAAAAAGAAAAACACAATCATTGACACCAACTTGATTACACAAAGCCAGTCTCATTTACAACTTTAAAGACTAATTTACTTCTATTTGCTCAAAGGATTTGCTAATAATCATCACCTGTATGGTAACACAGATTGAATAGGTGAATGGGACGGACGACACTTTTGTCAGTCAGCTGTTTTATACGACTTTTATTTGTAATTCATGCAACCCGTAGGGAATGTTTGTGTGAATTGTGTTGTCACCAAAAAGTTTTCTTTGATGGTCACTTTTGTTTTTGTGTTAGAAAAACACTTCGAAAGGACTGATTATGTTGATAAAATGATTAAAAATGACAAATAAAAATAGAAGCAATAATGTCAGATAAATTTAAAGAAATGTTGACGGCATTTACAGTTTAAAAGAAATGTTTTGTGTGTTCAAAAGTCAGCTTTATTTTCTTAAATCATATGTCTTGCACACACGTAATGAAAGATCATGTATTTTAATGCGATTTTTAAATGAAATTAAATTCATTGCAACCACTGCCAATTGAGCTGAATACCTCGGGATCTTCCAGCAAGAAAATTGGCGCACTGATAGCTTCGAGATTGAAAAGGAGATTGCGTGAGTAGGGGCATGCTTAGAGACTGTACTAGGTCGATTGTAACCGTATCAAAAACTATATTATGTTATACTGGAATTCATTGAACATACAAGTCACACGAAGAAGACACATAGATTGCCGCTATATGTTCTCTAGGGGAGTAAATCGCGAATTAAATCATCCTATGGAATCATTCCTATGGAATAATACTCCCGATTATTCCATCATTTTGTATGTAAGAAGGTCCTCGGTTCAAAACCAGTCCGAACCATCTGAAAAAGAAAAAGTTTCTTCAACAGCGGTATCACCTCATAACATTAGCTAGTAACTACTTACTATTGAAAACTTCTCTAATGCATTTGCCGTTCGGAGCCGGCGTTAAGCTGTAGGTCGCTTTCAATAAAACTAAAAATAGAATCGGGTGCAGCTCATTGACTGAGAGAAGTCCCCATGCTCCTTCATGGAATGTTAAGGGAATTATATTTGATCATTTGGGAAGGACGATATCTTACTCAGGAAGCTTGTTAAAGGAGGTACCACGTGAAGTATACCGAAGAAAAGAAAACTCACAGTCGTGGGATTGGTTTGCTATGTGTGATTAAGGAGCTTATAGCCCAGATGCTCAGATAATTAACTCGTTGATTACGTTCTTTGCTAGGCCGGATATCTGAAAATTGTCTTGGCAGTCAGCTTCTTAACGAAAGAACAAATGATCGGATAGGCATTACCAAGCTAGATCTAACATTAATAGCCAAGAAAAAATCATCACAGAAAAACTTTTTAAATGGCGTTTACCATTCATTGTACCTACCCATGTTACATAGATATCGAGAAGCCCTTCGGGCCCACAAGATGATTTGGAGTGCATTGGTATGTAGAGGAATCGCATACAAACGCGTTTGTCTTATAAAGAGTTTGTATCCATAATCTGCAGAATTAGACCTGTTAAGTTGTTAAGCAGACCAATTGAAGTTGGGATTGGAGTTCGACGAGGCTGTGTTCTGTCATCATTGCTTTTTAATGCAGTCATGCAAAAAACACTAAATAACGGCAAAAGGCATAGTTTGGGGATTGCAAGGCTGATTGAACGATCTTGACTACGCGGCTGATATCTGTTCTTAGCTCAGAGCTTCTCAGCTTCCCTTACAACATATTTACGTACCGTAACGTGGACTGCGATACCGCCTGATCTGAGAATAAACGTCACACAGCACGCTTAGAGGGCTATCAAACGACATCACTAGAATTGCCATAGAATGTAATGCGCTAGGAAACAGAAAAAGAGGTCGTCTAGCCCATACATAGAGAAGACAGAATGAGGCTTTTTTGGACAAAAAATTTTTGTTTTTATTTCTTATCATGTCTCAGAACCATTAAGAGTAACATTCTGAATATTACCGTTTTTGAATACATATGGACCAATCACTCCGCCAGCACATAAAGTGGACCAAGCAGTAATGTTCTGTGGATGTAATGGTGTTCTGACAAAAGCTTGTGGATTATACTCACTACAGGTGCGACAATTCTGTTTATTTATGTACCTATTCAACCAAAAATGGGCTTCATCGGACAACAACATTTTGAATGACGAACAGAACAATTATTGTAATAAAAAATTGCAACAATTTGGAAGCGTTGCTCTAGTGTAAGTCTATCCATAATGAAATGACAAATCAAACTGAACAAAAAGCAACTATCAGCTGTTAAATTAGTTGCCAAATAAAGCAGCGTTGCTACTTAAAGTTATGAGTCTTTAGAGAAACACCCGATGACATCAAGCTTTGCTACCGATACATCGGGTAGCAATGGAATGACACTCTCTGAGGAACGATTGATGTATACACTGACGGTGATGGAGCAGCGTTTGTTTAGGGTAACCAAGATTCTTCTGGATTACAGCAGCATTAAATTTTTGCCATAAAAATGAAATTATAATTCCATGTTAGTAGTTTTGCGAAATATTCAACAGGAACAGCTTTATATTCACTGATAGCAAAGCAGCCATAAAACGCCTTAAAAATCGAAGATTGTTAATGAATGCCTGGTGCCTCTGGATGAGATAGTGTGACATTCGACGTTTCCCCTTAAATGCATTCCTGGACATAGGAATATCGTAGTTAACTGCATGGTGGACAAATTTGCGCAGTCAGGTAACAATTTGAGTCTCAATAGATTGGTTAAGAAAAGTGGACAGATGCTAGCTCCTGCTGTGAAACCAAGATAATCTCTTCTTGTTTGGATGGCCAAAGAACGGGTGTCCAGCATTGCCTACAAGAATGAATGACTGGCTTCAGAGCTTGACATTAAGAGAAAGTGGTGCCTTTTAGATAGGTAACAGACAAGAGGGACGAACAGTGACAAGGGAAGGGTGACATATGAATTTATACAGGATGTGGCGTTCGTGCAGTAACGCACAGACTTCGGGTGCATACTGATGGAACATGGCTCTTGCAATGCATTGTGATCTGGGATGTGATCTGAGGACTGGAAGCATATACTGACCGCAAGCTTGGACTATGATGACATTAGAGATGGGTATTACTCATACTGTCATATTAGCGGTCTCCTGGCCAGCCTTATCTGTCTCCTTTGCCAACTGTATACTGTTGGTTTTGTTGCTTCCAGTTGTTGCTGTCGATCGTTGTGCTTCTGCCGTTTACTGGTCGATTCTTGGCTAGTTGTGTTAAAGTCATATGTCTGTGGTGCACGATGTCACTTTGAGTATTTCCGTAAGGGTGGCTTTGTTTATTGTTTTGTTCTCAAATCTTTTATGTTTACTTTCATCTTAATTGCCCACCACTACGGAGTCGTTTGGGACGTAAAT
This sequence comes from Wohlfahrtia magnifica, assembly GCA_023159175.1. Taxonomy (NCBI): domain Eukaryota; kingdom Metazoa; phylum Arthropoda; class Insecta; order Diptera; family Sarcophagidae; genus Wohlfahrtia; species Wohlfahrtia magnifica. The sequence goes on along the minus strand of JAKWBJ010000485.1, from coordinate 10,844,628 downwards.
TGTTAGCAGTATTTATGCTACGAGTGTACCGTGGATGTCGGGAGCTCCAGGGACTTTTGTCTATGCTCGACTATGGCTAGGACACCTTGTGGGAGCAAAGCGGTGGTTGTGGTCTGAATTCAAATCGCGGGAGGAGCTATATTGTTTCGGTGTGATGTTACACACTTAACCAGGTGCCGTGACCCATAGATCGGTAGGAGTTTCATGCTCAAACAACATGGCTTCGAATTAGTACTCACATGTGGTATATACCTTGTGCGAATGTGTTGGTGGACGCATTGTATTCACTCGTGCTTTGGCACCGTGAGGCGTTAAGCAACTAATCATTGCCCAGACTACATATTAGAAACCTTATAAGGGCTATAACTAACTACTAGGCTCCTGGTAGACATACTCTAACTTAACCTAACTTAACGGTTTCCAAAGGTACTAATACTGATACCATACGTCAAAAAGTCATATATTAAAACTGTCATATTATTTTTATAAGTTTTTGTTCGAAATTACACTTCTTGTTGAAAAGCCCAATATTTCACTAAATAGTGCTACTTTTGTTGCATGCAAATAGCCCTTAAGTTGTCAACTTTAACGTTTTTTCTTTACGTTTTCATATGCAATAATTTTTAGAATAATTAGAGATTGTAATTAAAAAATATAATTTTAATAAAAAAATAAATTAGTTTGCTTGCATGTTTGCTCTAATTTGCATTTAAAAAGCTGCTTTGCTTGCGCAAAATTAAATATTTGCCATGTGTGTACGAACGCATAGTGCAGACTTGCATAATATTGATTTGAAGAGAACTACGAGGAGTAAAATGGCAAAACACCTTAAGAAAATATAATAAAAAATTCATACAAAAAATACGATATTTATTGAAATGCAAAAAATAAAAAAAATAAAACATGAGCTCAACACAAAGAAAGACAACTAAAATATGGAAAAGCTTAAAGGGATTTCTGGTCATAAGCTTACATAAGTATACAAAAAAACTAAACCTCAAAAAGAGAACAAAAATCTTATATTTTTTTAAGAAAAGCAAAAGGAAAAGAGAAAAACGAAAATAAATTTTTAGCGCTAAAACGTTTAAAGGCTTTTGCCCCAAAAACTTTTGAAATAATCATCAGTATTAAAGGCCCCTTTAGCATGATTGTTACTTAATTTTTTCTCTTTTTTTCTGCCCCTTCTCTCTATCTTTCTGCAGATGCTGCTGCTGCTGCTGTTGCTATAAATACAAATATTTTTCTTTCTTTTTTAAATTTTATTTTATGTTTTTAATAAAAATTTATTAAAAAAAAGAATATTTTTAAAGAAAAGGCCATCATCGCAAGCATTTGCATTTATTGTTTAGCTGTGGGTTAGTGCTTTTATAGTTTGATTTTGTTTTTATTGTTGTTGTGGTTGGGGGGCACGATTGTAACATTTTGGGGCGGCATATGCAAATAATTTTAATAGTTACCAGCACATACATACATACATGCAACCAACACTAAACACTCTTACTTAGATCTGCTTTTAAATGTGGCATTAAGATGAAATGCTTTAAAGGTACTAATAATCCAAAAGAGCGCATGCCACAATGAGCAACAATATCAAAGAAAAACAGTTAAATCGGAATTTTATTTATAATTTTTCGGTAGTACACAGAGGCAGCCTTATATATATCTTCACAGTAACATCATGGGTAGGTAGACGTTTTTACCCCAAAGAAACGACACACGTAGGCCAAATATAGCCCGTTGTGATACCACAATGAATCGTCATCGCCCTATACCCGGAACCATTCGGAACTATAATAATAACACCAGTAAGCTTTACTATTTTCGTACTCGACAGCTGCGCACACTCACTCGCATGATAGAAGCTAAGGTGCCTCTTTGAAGAAGAAAAAGAAAAAGAAGAATCGTTTCTTCCTCCTCTTCATACCTGCACCCTCTGCAGAAATTAGTAGCTAGATGATCCAGTTTACGCCTATTACCTCATTGTAAATCATAAGCTTGCAAGTTCCCAATGGTATTCCCAATGTGGAAAATTCGCCTGCAAGTTCGATAGTGGTGACATGCTTGTCCAGCCTTACAGTTCCCTGGAAAATCACTGTGGTACCCACATAATACGAATAGCATACTGCTCAGCCATCCGTGAAGATCTGTACAGTCTATAACTATTCTTGGGGTCAACATGTGAAATCCCAGAGCTTTCACAGCCACCTGGCTATCCGAAATTTTGCTGATATCTCTCCAGGAAACGTTGCCCTTTCCAACGATCATCTAAGCCAGTGATCCAGTAACCTTATAGATTGCGCTATATTCGCCGACTACGAAAAGATGCCGCCACCCAACGCTCCATTCAACTTGGAGCCATCCGTGAAGATTTGTTTAGAGTCTTTAACAGTGCAGAACCCTATTCGCCCATACCCTCTTCTGTACGGATTCGTAGTCTAGAAATACATTGAGAATATATAGTGTAGTGCTGTTAGGAGAGTTGACTTCCAAAATCTCCCAAACTTGTCAGGACCTTTAAGAAAACCATATTTGATAATAGACGCTGACTTGTACCAGCCGCTAACCCCTTACAATATAGGTCCAGCGGATGAACATACAAAATTGTGGGTGTAGTACTTAGTCGGTAGTGCTGTGAGGATTCACTGTTATACATCGGGGCGATGTTAGTAGGTGAAGGTCCCACACAGACTGACACTTTCAACTGCTTTACACCTCATTTGAAGAAGGATTCAGCATTTTCATTTTCAGCCAGGATCTCGATAGAAGCCTGGCTATCAGAAAAATTCTGATTCAACTTACTGAACCCTGATCGCTCAGCAATATACACACCTGCACAATCGCAATAACATCCGCATGAAAAATGCTAGATTTCTTCGGTAATTCGAAGCATTTCGCAAAATTGGCAAAGAACCAATCCTCACACCGGTTGCCATTTTGGTTCCGTCTGTGAAGACTGTAATACCAGAATTCGTAAAAATCCATCCCTTCTCCACTTTCCCTTCCAGGAAAGAAAGATTTAGCATATCCAACAAAATCCAGTTTGCATATGGCCAATTCTGTACCCAACTCCCTTAGAAAGGGAGTACGAAACCGCCAAATGGCTACTGTGGCCACTGAAACATTGTCTCGATGAGTTCAATGCTCTCATACACACATAATTTAATATAATTTTTTTATTATTTTTAAAAAGATAATGACTACCGATCGAATATCACAAACCCCCAGGAGACATTAAATAGAAGCTTTGTTTTGACGCTTCCTAGTGGTTAGAGCGCACGCATACAACAAAAGCAGCTCAGGTTCGAGCCCCTAAAGAAGCCTCCCTGACCATCCAGCTTACTTCTAGCGATGATGACAAACATTGGAGGAAAGATCAGGAGATACCGCCACATACTGGGAAAGATTACAATTGGATCACCAACATGACTGACTTAGCAAGGATCTCCTCCCCTAACAATCATATGTAAGAAGGCGAATTAAAATAGATTAATCAACTATTTAGCCAATAGGCTCCCTAATGTATAATTTGCTCACTTGTGTTTTGTTTAAAAAACTTCATTTCTTTCGGGTCTGTGGTCGCCGGTGAAACTGCGCCTTTATTTTCAAAACTAATAAAACAAAAACAACAATAACAATAATAACAAATTCTAAAAGTACAATTATGATACTCTGACGCTGTTATTGCAACTTTTCTAAATGTTGTTTTTGTTATTGTTGCTGTTGCTTTGTTTTTTTTTTCGTGGCTTAAAGGTAAATGCAGGTTTCTACTCGTAGCATGCGATAAGCTGATATTTTAGAACACAAAATAGCTGGTCTTAAGCAGCAGCTACTTTGTCTGTGTATTTTAAACAGCTTCTGCTTCTAATATAAGTTTTCCAAAATCACCACCACCACTTCCACCACCAGCACCCTCCTACATGCAAAGCAGCATTAGAGTTAAACAAACCAAAACTACACCACTCATCGTATTCATATTGAAAGTTGTGGCATGAATGAATGAGTGCATTTCACTCTGTAACTGCTGTTACACTTACTTTATCGCCGCTCCGAGAGATACAATGCTTTTGCTTTGACTGACCATTTGACCATTTGTCAGTTGGTTTGTTAGATTTTCTATTTTTTTTTTTTTTTTTTGAGAGTGTTTTGTTATGGATATGCTTCGCAGTGTATATGTTGTTGCTGTTGTTGCTTGCTGGTAGTGTTGCAAATATATTGTTAGTATATGTTGTACCTCCAACACTTGTATTGTAATTTGCCACATTATTTATTTGTTTCATATTTTGTGCTCATTTTTAAAAACATTTTTGATTTATTGTTCTCATTCATATGCGGGTGGTTGGTTGCCCGTTTCGTATGCAATAGGTTTCCTAACGTATTACACTGTTTGTTGCTCGTTTATTGCTTGAATTATACGGTTCATGCCAAAGGTATATATTTATGCCATATATTAGGGTTGTACGTTGGTTAACATGGTAGTTCACTGGGCTTAAACAGTTAAGTATGGTCGACAAGACCACACCTGGATAGTATGTGGCTACTAAGGAATCTGTTCCTCTTGCAGAGAAGGTGAGAGACCATTTATCCTTTCCACTGTCGTTTCAAACGCTAGAATAGTCGTTGATGTAGAGTCCAAGTCGACTCCTATGTCCAGTTATTACTGCCAGCAACCACAATATATTACTTCTATTACGGCCCATATATTCTATTATTATCAGTGATGGAGAGGCCCTACTAGCCACGGCTCGGCTACCTAAAATATCTATTCTGACAAATACTCCGGGGTCAGATCCCTTAAGGAATCACTCAGCAGGCCATTCAATCTTCCAACAAGTCAATATACATAAGTGGATGTCTATTCGCTCACTCCTGTAACACCATCCGGAAGAAAATCCTCAAACATCGGTTCAGATCTAATAAAGACCTTCATACACGTCCGCCCACATTCGCAAAAAACGTCATGTACCACATTGAGATTGAATAGGTGATATTTTAGATAGTAATGATCTGTCAGGCAACCTCATAATTGCCATGCCAATGTAACGCAACTCTCTTCTACAGGTAAAGGGTCTCAGCAGCAGTATTATGACGAACGGAGTACATATTGCCACTCATAGATTTTCACCTGATCGTAAACGAGTTAATATCACAGTACGTTTATGGTCCCACAAGTCTAGTTTCCAAGCTCCGCCTTGCGTGTTCGTCAGCTATTTCGCTTTCCAAGTGTCACCCTCTTCCTCACTGCTAGAGTGTTAGTATTTGTTAACGGGCTATAATTCGGAGTGAGTTTGATCTACACTGGTATACCGACAGCTCCAAAATGAGTGACTAAGACGGTGCTGGTGTTCACAGACCCAACCGCGACTTAACGATCCCAATGTCAAAATCGCTGAGTGTCTTTCAAGCTGAGATCATGGCCATTGTCTTATGTGCGGAGATCAACCTGGAAAATGGACTCAAGGGTAAGACCATCTATATATTCTCTAATAGCCAAGTTGATAGCTGGTCAAATATTGCTACAACACATTGTACAGGCTTTAGCTTAGAAATAAGGTGTAGTTATCACGGGTAAATCAAGGATTGAATAATTTACATACTCTGGCAACGCTGCAGTGCTCAAAGGGGTCTTCTCCACTCTACGGCGACGGTAAGACCACAATTTGAAGTCACTCTGAGGTCTCAAGTATGACAGACTGAAGTTGAAATTCCCAACGAAATTTTTTACGAGCCATTGTGAACTGAAAGCTCATCTGAAGAGGATGTATTGATAGGTTTAGATAAAAATGTTTTGGGATACACTCGATTTCATTAGTGGATATATGCACCATTATGGTTTCAGATCTGCTGGTGCTAAACAAACTATTGACCGGAAGGGCACAATAAAACCCATGGGTCGCAGGGTCTTGAAATACGTTATTTCTTTTAAGACTTTTAGAGAAAGAGTCTAAACATACCTTTAATAGACCTCAATGGAATTGCAACTGAAACCCTCTTGGAGGTATTCAAGACAGATCCTGTTCCCAGCTTTGACAGCTAATTCATACACTGTCTGACCAACAGAGATGTAGTAGGGTAGGAAGTTAATAATAAAGCAACGCCTGGCAAGAATTCCACAAAGATGACACAAAGATTGCGGTCAGTTACTAACCCACAAGCCTATTTCAGCCTAAAACCGCTACAGTTATTTGAATGATGGTAAGGCGTAGATATTCCGAGCTGGTGTTTTTCATATCGTCTACCTTGAAAAGGATAGAAAAATTTCCGACTGTAGAGATAATGAAAAAACGCAAAAGGTCTTTGAATTTAGAAAATCCTTATTAATGAGCCACCCTAATGCTATATTGCCTTACTCAATATGCCATCGGTGTTTGAAGAGGCGGAAGAATATTTATTTATTTCTAAATATTTCGTTTATTTTTTGTTTTTGTTTTTAAGTTTTATTTTTTAGTTTTATTGCCCCGATTTAAGCTGGGCAAGCAAGCAGTTCATTTTAAAATTATGATGTTACATTTGGTTGGCATAAAACAAGCCCATGAGATTGGAGAGAAAAAATGAAATAAAAATCGAAAAATTTGTTTTCAGGTCATTTATACTGGAATATTGGAGAGAAAATAAAATAAAATAAATGTTTACATTTAAAGTGCATAAATCAGTGGAATTAATCATTACTTTTATTCCTTTGAAGAGCATTGATTAATTTTATGGTTATTTTGGCAAATTTTATAAAATTTATGAAAATATACAGAAGAAGGCGACATTTCAACTATGCTGTGAGTGAAAGTAAAAAAATTTAGTTCTGTAAAGGTTATGTATTGGGTGTCCTTTTATTTCTTTTTTATATAAGACCAGCACCCAGGGGATGGCCTCTACTCATGCAGTGCATTGTGCTGGTACTAGGAAAATAGGTTATTGGAAGGAGGACAGAGGGAGTAGTGTTTATGGACGTTAGATTTAAATTTACTCATGTCGTAAGTGGCAGGAAATACTTTCGCTGGAAGATTATTCCACAACCGAATAGTGCGACCAAAGACCGAATTCTGCCTATAATGCGTTGTGCGATTTACATGACAATCAACTACAAAGGGATGAGCTCTACGAGAAATACGAGTACTACGTAAAAATATATGATTTTTTGGGAATTGATTCCTTAATTTCGTTAGAACACATTCTGTTATAGTACCGATAGAACAATGAAACACACGCCACATTGCAACGGTGCTCCAATGAATCGATAGAGTTGGCTACCCTACCGTCATTGATGAGCATCTTCGCCCTCTCCTGTACGCGGTCGAGAAGCTCCAAAATAGACTTTGAAGCACCGGCCCATACATGAGAGTTGTATTCTATTTTGGGTCGGATATATGTCTTGTAAATACTAAGGAGATCAGATGGAGTGAAGTATTTCTTGCACCGTCTTAAAAAACCAAGGCACTTGAATGCTTCTTTCGACACTTGAAATATGTGATCATTCCAACGAACATCACAGTGTATTCTCATGCCCATTGACACAGATGACAGCACACCACCACGTCTGTGTGTTAAAAAACAACATTGAATCTTACGTGCATTAAAATCGACCCTGTTTGCACGACCCCACTCGGAGACATTCTCCAGGTGACTTGTGAATGTGTCGTTCATATCCATCCTTCTTGCCCCAACCTCAAAAGGCTCAATCTATGATCAAAAGAATATGAGTGAACAAATGTTGCTGTCATCTGCAAAAGAGTGGGTAGGATTAGAAGTGAGAAGAAGAAAGTCGTTAAGAAATATTAGAAAAAGAGTAGGAGAAAGAACAGAGTTTTCTGGTACCCCTGAGTTTACCCTGAACTCGTCGGATGAGACCACATCTATAACCACTCTTATAGAGCGATCTCTGAGAAAACTCCATATAAATCGAGAGAAGTGATTACCGACACCAAAAGCCTTAAGTTTCGAAATGAGAGCCAAACGCTATCCAACGCCTTTGAGATATCCAGAGACACAACCTTATTCTCGCCAAAACCATCACTTGTTCCACATCTCCGAGAGCAACGCCAGCAGGTCACCAGTAGAACGGCCCTTTCGGAAACCGTACTGACGATCGCTAAGTAAATCGTTGGACTTTAGTTATCCCACAAGGTGGTGATTAATCATACGGAACAAACTGCTATTAGACGGTAGTTCTCAGGGTTACTAGCCTCCCCCTTTTTGGGGATTGGCGTTACATTAGCAGCCTTCCAGCAAGATGGAAAAATACCGGCGCGAAAAGGTGAGCTAATGGACGCGCAAGCATCGAAGAGCACTGCTTCAGGACCAGTGCTGGTATGCCAGCCGGCCCAGAAGACTTGTTAACGTTGAGATTCGCAAGGACTCTCTTCACAGCACGGGCTCGAAAGAATATACTAGGCATAGCTACTGATACTCTTTCAAGTTCGGGCAGCGGGTGAACGTTCTCCGGCAAGTGAGAATTACTTGCAAACATTTCGGCCAAAATGTTTGCCTTTTCAACCGAGTTCGTGAATGTGTGGTCATTCTTTATAAGAGCAGGAACCCAACTAACGTTGTTCCTCAGCCTTTTAGCGAATGACCAAAAGTTTTTACTTCCCCGCGGAAAGAACTTTAGATGCCTTTTCGCGTCTAAGTACTGCGGCACATGAAGATCTCGCGAAGCAAATCACTATGGGCACATTTATTATTGCGCCAATTCCTGAACGCTTTCTTTCTGGATCTGACTGCCAATTTACACGTCAGATTAAGCCAAGATTTGTTTTTGAGTTTAATCGAAAGCTATTTGGATGAGATGAAAATATCCATCCCAAACCTGATTATATTCACTACCATTTCTGCATTGGCATTGACGTTTGAGCCAAGGAAACAAAGTTTCCAATTAAAATGCCCAAAAAAATCGTTGAGCTCAGCCCATCGAGCATCCCCGTAGTTAAAAATAGAGCGTTCCGTAGCCATGGTTGGAACTTCGCGAGAGCGATCGACGAGAATGAGGCAGAAACTGTGCAATGATCCGAATTTCCGAGGGGTGCAAGAACCTGAACTACATACTTTTCAGAGTGTGTAGTGAGGAAAAGGTCGAGGGTATAGTTCTGGTGCCCATCTACACACGATATATGTGTAGGTACATTCACTAATTGCGCAAGGTGATTGGCCTTCTGGAGTTGTACGGCCTGAATGGCATAATCAAGGCGAATTGTGAACATTGAAATCACCAGCAACAACAATTTCACTATTCGGATAATTTGCAAGGATACTCGATATTGAGTCTCTTCCCGCGTTTGGGCTTCTATTCAAAAAACCCGAAGTGCAAAAGATGTGCATTGATTCTGAACTTAACCCAAAGACAGTTAAATTCCGCATCATACATGCCAAGAGGTTGCTGACATTGGTACACAACGTGATTGCGAATGTACATAGATTTCTATTCAGATTTTCATAACTTTGAGTTGGCAGCTCTGCTTTAGTTGATCATCGATTTAACAGCTGGTAGTTGCTTTTTGCTTAGTTTGGTTTCACATTTCATTAGAAATTGACTCACATCAGAGCACCACCTGAAGTCCATTTTTGATTAAATTGGTACGTCAATAAGCAGAATTGTCGCATTTTAAGTGAGGATAATCCACAAGCCTTTGTAGAAACACCATTAAATCCATAGAAAACTACTGTTTAGTGTGCCTTATGAGTCACTAGTACATACATTCATATATATGTCTTCAAAGACTATGATAGACAGAATGTTACCATCAATGGTGATAAATTATAAATTTTTTCTTACCTCAGTTAGCTGGTATTAATCTTGCTGACATGCCACATGGCACACAGCGAGCGTTACACTCGATTTACTCAAGAAACTTTTGATAAAAGAATAACTTCACGTAATGGCCCAATTAATTGGCTACCAATTTAACTCCATTGAATTATTTTCTTTGTAAAGTCACTTGTCTACCTCGATAAACCAGAGACAATTGAACACCTGGAAATTGGGGAAGTACAGCCCCATATACTGCGAAAAGATTGTGGAAATTACGTGGCCGAAGTCATATTTAAACATTAACGTCATAATCGCTGGTCTAAGGATAGCCTGTTAGTTTTTAACATAACCAAACCAATTTCCAAATTTTCTATCACTGATATGACTGCAAGCAAAGTGTCAAAACTGTCAAGTTTTCTAAAAGACAACTTTTGGAAAGCAAAGCTCTTGTTGAAATAATTGACTGTCATTATTGAAGTATAGGTTACGTACAATTGACGGGTATACGCAACACAATTTAGTTGGGTCATATTGTGTTACTAAGGAGTTAAGTGGTGTAGTGTTTAGAGCGGAGGTATAGAAAACTAACGATCTGGGTTCAAATCCCAACAAAGGACATGACGAAAAAATCTGACTGGTTTTGAGTGTTTAATAAAGAGACGTCGACCTTCATCCAGACAAATCCATCTAAAAAGGCCCTCCTAACCTTCTAGCATACATCTGGCGATGATAAAAAACATTACACGAAAGATCAGGAAGAGGTTAAAATGCTAAGTAAGGATCACCACCACCATTTAGCAAAGATCTTCACTACTACACACAATCATAGGGAGGTGAGCTACATCCGCTTAGCTTGAAAATCAACTTGATTACTGAAACTAAAACAGAGTAAGGCATGTTTTGTGGAAAGCCTATATGCTCCCTAGAGTAGTGACGGAGAAAAAAAATTGTGTTACCATTGCACCCAAATCCATATATGACTTGTCCACTCCTCAACAACCAGCCAGTTGATTTAATAAATCATTGACCAAATCACCCATTGCAGAACTGGTCTTGTCGTAAAATCTTTTTCAACCAAGTAATGAAAGCGTTATCATGGTGAACAAACAATGACAACAAATAAATATTCTGTAGATTACTTCTCCTCTTCATCATTGCAGTTTCTGCAGCAATCAATAGCCCTGGTTCCTTACTGTAATCTGAACATCTGCAAGGGTCGTTCATTAAAAACTTCCTATCTTTAAATTAAAAAAAAAAAAGTTATGTATGAGATATCAATGAAATTTTGTTGTTCCTTTGAAAGGCCTAACAATGCCATTAAGTGTGGCATAGGTTATTTCTGCTTTGAAAGACTGTAGTTTGTGGCTTGGTTGCACTAATTTACTGCTTGAGCAAGGTAGGTAAGTAGGTAAGTAGATAAAAAGAGGTGGTTGGACACGTGTAGGTCAGTCAGATTGGCCCGCTGTGATATCTCAATTAGTCATTCCCCTAATCTTGACATCATCTGGAGCTCATGATAAAGCCTGCAAGTTTTTCAACTTCCATTACAGACAGTTCAGCGAACCCAGTCGCTTGCTAAAAGCCCAGGTGCCTTATTTTCCTGCTATACAACGCCGGACATGTGTCCAGTAGATGAAGCATCGTTTTTAGGTGACCCAGTCCCAGATGCCTGCCATTATAGTGCAGTATGACCAGTAATGGCTGCAACAACGACGCTGAGCGTGCTTTTTTAGAGACTTAGCAGACTTTTTGACCAGATTTGCTATGGTCTTCCACGTTCACGAAGTTGATTACCTCATTGTAAGTCCTGAACCAGTAAGTTTTTAAAAAGATTCTCAATGTTGTTGTTGTTCCTTGAATTCTGTTCCAGGCTGTACCCGTATAACATGAATATTGTACTGCCCAGCAAGCTCGTTGAGAGGCCCCAGAGCCTTTATAGCCGCTTGGCTATCGGAAAGTATTCTTATTTCTCCCATGATGGTATTACCCTATCAATACAATTCCGATATTTGCGCCTAAAAGACGCTACAGTGGTCTGGTAGTCTTATCTAATGAGCTATATTCGCCGACTCTGAAAAGACTCTTCCACCTACAGCTCACCGACTTAAGCAAGCCCTATACGACAAATTCTAACTGGATCGAATCGCACGATCCCGATGAAGAGTTTATATTACTTTATGCTCCTACATCGTTCGTACAAAATGTTTAAAATGGCAAGAGTTATCTTGCACGTAGCACCGTCCAGTTGAACCTACATGAAGTCGGTCACCATAATATTTTTTAATTAATTTTTATAACGAAAGTTAAAAAGAAGTAATTAATCAATGTCGTATAGTGCTCGCTGTTGACAGTAATAGCCTGGCCAATGTCGTTTATAAAGTAAATCAAAACAGTGATTATATGGTGATACACCGGACGTTTCTAGGTCTTATTAGAGTTGGTATCGTTCCAAATATTGTTTGTTACATGGAAATGGGCCTCATCGCTAAAGACAACTTTTTGATGAAAAACTTGATGTGCCTCTATTCGATAAGTGCATTAATTTATCCAACGATATGGGCTGTGGCCTACTCTTTTTAAGAAAAATTCCGATACCCTTTATAGATCCCAAATGATCCAAATTCGCATCCGCATCCGCAAATTTTCTCATAATAATTATTAGAGTTTCAAATTTGTTACATAATTTACACTTTTAGATAAGAAGTTAATGTTTAAACGGTTTTCTCCATTACCCGAGTTTTTTTTATTCCATAATCAATCAATATGTCATAGCTCTTCATGTGCTCATGCTTTATAATTTTCGATTTTTTTTTTTTTGTTATTATTTTTAATGTTTTTTTCTTTTTTTTCTAATTTCCAATATTAAAAATCTTGTCGTAGGTTCCAGTTGATGAACCTGTATTAACATCAATATCGTCTCGCCTCTGCCTCTCACCTAGTAAGCAACAACGTCAAACATGCCTTTCAATGCCTGTGTCAATATAATTTAATCTTCATTTACTCTCACGCTATGGCATGTATGTGTGTGTGTGTGTGCTTGTGTATAAGTTAGTAATACCACTTAGAAGTTGAGCGAGAATATTAATAGGTTTTTTCCACTTATATTCACATATATTACATGTATTTGTATTGGTGTCATTATTATTTTCATTATTTTTATTATTTTTCAATAAAGAGAGCGAAAGAGAGAATTGAAGTTTTTTTTTTTTCTATATTTCAACTTGATTGCACATTCGATTAGAGAATGTGGTAGAGGAGAAAATTATTGAAAATTAATATTTTTTATTTTTATTTTTTTTTTTGCCATATACAAATACATTTTTAGACACACACATACATACATAACATATGATGACAACATTTTATTTGTATATATTATATGTATGTAGGTTTGAGTGTGTGTGTGTATTAATTTGTTGAGTTTCATACAGAAAACTAAATTTATGTAAATTTGTTTCTCTTAAAATTTTGTCATGGTAAAAATTATACAAAAACAACAACAACAACGACAACAAAAATGAAAGCAATTAGCCGAAAAATAAGCTGTGCTATTTATTTAAGTCGCGAAATGATATTTTATAGCAGGCTAGAATAGTGAAAAAGGGGCGAATTGAATTGAAAAAGTATTTAAAATAATTGACGTCTAGCAGGCAAAAATTTCCATTACTATGTGTGTATTTGTTTGTGTGTCACACAAATTGTGACACATTACAGTTGGGAGGAAATCAATAGCAGAATCTAAAAGTTATCAAATGGACAGAGATGAGATCTTTATAGAAAATTGTTATTGTTTACACTGAGACTAAAGAGGAGATAACGGAGCATATTCTCTGTTAATGTGTTGCTTTGACAAGCACTTGGAGGCAGGCCTTTATTGAGTCCTATATTGGGCCTAGACAAGTTCGTCGGCTACCTATTGGTCATATTCCCGACTTCAAACGCAAAGTAGAGCATACTTCATCCGCCCACGAGTATTGACTCAATAGGATTTTTTCATTTTTTTACGACTAATGCCCTGGCGGGTTTGACCACAGAGTGTTTGGTACAACAGATCTTTCTAGTTGGCCCTCTCCAACTGGCCAGGGCATTTAAATAATAACAACAATAATACACTGAGAGTATATTCTTATTTGCCTTATACTGTTTCATATTAAGGAAGTATTTAATACAATTGGAGATTTTCTGTTCCAAAGCAACCAAAATTTTTTTTTTAAGGAACAAGATCTTCTTAAGAAGTTGAGAGTACATTAATGGCGAGCCAAATAGATATCTGAACATCAAAACCTAATAAAATCTTTTAAGAACTGACGAAACTGGTACAGGGAAATCATTGAATAATCATTATAACAGTTGCTTATGACTTCGGCATCTTGATTTGTTTTTGTTATTTTATAGAAATAAGCACTTCTCTAATATCATGTCACACAGTTACTCATTTTCCCAAAAAACCGTGGCAAAAATACAAAATTTTATGAAAAAATTGTATCGTTTTCCGGAATTTTATTCACCAAGTTTTTATTGTCAAGAGGTTTTGCAGTATTGCTATACTTTGGTCTATTGTGCCTATTTCTGAAATGCAGTCTTGCTGCACAATTACCAATTATGTGCTCTGGTGATTCAGTTTCGTCTACGCTGAAACTGCACAATGGATTTGCAACAACTGTTATTCTATTAAAATATTCATTCAGTCTGCCATGTCCGGTCAATAGGCCGGTTATCTTTCTTAGGCTACTTAGGCAGCCTCATATAAGACAGATATCATTTCGTATCATATGCTCTCTGCAAAAGTTTAGACTGTGTCTTACCTGTTCGGCTTCGAAGAGCGCTTTGATTATCTTCAAGAGAGTCACTGGTAATGCGATTGCTGACGGACTCGCGAGGATAGCGTTTACAGTGGACTTTTTTGACCCTTTTGTGTGATTAATTGAGCAGAGGTCAGATCGAGGGTGGACAGATTGGAACACGACAGGGATGGGAAGCGTCAGGCCAAACGATTGGTGGGGTCTTTCTCCTATGGAAATCTGCCGTATAGATTACGTAGGGTTTGGTCTCAAAGTGGATTTTCTATCGGTACTACGTGAGATATCATGTCAGCAGGTTACGTCCTCTTGAAGTGGCAGGGTGCTGGCTCTGTCTAGAGGGGAATGAAACTATGGGGCACATTTTGTGCGAATGTGTGGCGCTAGCTATGACCAGATTCCATGTCTCTGAAAGGAATCAATTGGTCCTGGAGGAGATAAGATCTTCTCCTATCGGGGACTTACTCGATTTCATTCAGAGAGCGAAGAAATTGCTATTCGAGCATAACTTTCGGCCTGCCCTTGTCTATATGCGGAAGAGCCAAGTTGAACGGTTGTGGTTAACTGGCATCATCTGTGGATGAGGACGCACAGTTGAGTGTGTGGGAGAGATCATATGGGTAAACTTTTGTTAATACAGTTGGACAAAGAAAGATCTTTTTGGTCCGGTTGTCTGCCGCTGAGCAAACTACTGGCTACGGATAATAAAAGAACCAAATTGGCTTGAGAAAAGAGTGTACACCTCTCCTTCTTCTTCTCTCCATTCGATCTGCATATCATTAGAGAATGCTTGGCCTTGTTCTAAGTGCTCACTATACGTGAGGTACTATCGGGTCTTACTCGAGTTAATGTTCAAATCTGTTTACCTGCACCATCAATACACAGTGCCAAGACCTCGTTGAATGCTGTCACAAAGGGTATCTTCGAATTTCGTCAATATCGTCAGGATAGTCTGCAGCATAATATAGGATGCTGTAGACAATTTTGTCAGCAGTTCATCAAAAGTCAGACCTTATATTAAAGGTGAGAGCTCTCCCATCTTGTGGCCAACCTCTGG
This sequence comes from Wohlfahrtia magnifica, assembly GCA_023159175.1. Lineage (NCBI taxonomy): Eukaryota > Metazoa > Arthropoda > Insecta > Diptera > Sarcophagidae > Wohlfahrtia > Wohlfahrtia magnifica. The sequence continues at coordinate 10,829,036 of JAKWBJ010000485.1, read as the reverse complement.
TTGTGCTAAAACTTTACTTCTCGTCAACTGCACACATGTATCCAAATGCAATTAATGACAAAACTTCTAAGATTCGCTTAAAAAAAGAAGTTTGTGTTTATGCTAAGCCGTTTTAAAGCTGTTTTGAGCTGAGTATTAAAATGTTTGACGAAAGTGTTGAGAACTAGTTTTACGGTTAACGAATAACAAAAGCCGCTGAGATCAAGTTAAGTGAAGATATGTGTGAAGCTGTATTAAAGCGAAGTCGGGAGTGACTAGTGTAGAATATGAATTATAATTTATCAGCACTTGTGAGTGTGTCAGTCGTTTTTTATCTTTTGTCACAGTCTACAAAGTACTCGGCCTACTATCAAAAGAATATGAATGACAAATGTTAATGTCATTTGCAGCGATTGTCTCAAACTGATTTATATTTTCGGATAGCTTTGAACTAGACAGCATAGATATAGATAGATGATTAGTAAATAACCTTTTAAGTACAGACTACGAATAGAATCGTTGCGGTGTAATGGGAAGATCAATAAATCCCAAAGTTTGTAGAAAAAGCTAGCAATCAATGTTAAGCAAGGTTCCCCACCACTACACCAAATGCATAGAGGGCGTTCTGTCTCGGCAACAACAGATGGCAGCAACATTACCATCACAGTAGACAGAGAAATCATCTGTTTAGCTTAAAAACAAAAACTGACTCAAAAACTGAAACAAGGCAAAGTAATTGTGCCATATGCTTGCTAGCCCAGTGCTTCATAAGCCATATGCTTTTGATCTGTACTTTTATGTTCTTTTCCAACAAGTGCCATTTTATTAACCCCCACTGTAACATTATGCTTTATGTGTATTGTTTAATAAATGTCATGTGCTTCAGGCTAATTTACCTATACAAACAAATCATATCCCTTTCCAATTTGTGTATGATTCATATGTATGAGTGAGTATGTATATAAATGTCTATATATTTATACGATTTTAATTGCATATGTATAGGGGCTTAAATAAAGTCTAATTAACGTAACTCTATTGAATACTTTTAGGCGCATATCATTAAAATCACAAATACAATACAAATGCATACATGTAAGCGTGTGTGCGTGCTAGTTGTGATATTTAAATACATGTTCTTATGTGTTGAAATAAAAATTTAGTTCATATTTACTACTAGTGCAACACACATATACATATACATACACATTTTTCTAAATTATATTTGCTGTTTATAATAAATAAATAAATTTGTTGAATGAAAATGCAAAAAAGAGAGAAAAAAAATTAAAAATAAATGAAAAGAGCGAAAAAGTAGCAGGAGCGGAAAATATATATTTTATTTTTTGTAATCAGGTTGTATGCACGTGTGTGTGTGTGTAAAGGATATGCATACATATATGAATGTTCCATATATGTGAAAGTGCCTAAAACTATGCTAGAATTTATAATGCTCACATGTACATATTAAATAACGACTGGAGTTGAAATACGTACTGTATTCACAATAGGAATTATTTTTAATTCCCTTTTTTGCAAATTATTTTTTTATTTTTCTTTTATTTTTAAATATTCAAATTTTAATTATTTATAACTGTGTGTGGAGTGCCTGTGTTAGTGCTTCAATGTGTGTTTATGTAAATGTTTTGCTTGATTTTTTTTATAAATTTTATTTTATTTTTTTAACACCTTTAAACGGTGTCTATTGCTTTACATGTGAGCCAGAGAATAGAATAAAATTAAATTTTAATTTTTATTATTTTAATTTTAGAAAAATATTTTTCCATTTAGTTTACCCTTTTAAAAGTTGTAATATTCGTAGCAGTGTAATGGATTAGTCCGTTGGTTTTTAAATAAAATAAATATTTTTCTATTTTTTTTCTCTTTTTTTCTGTCATTTCCATTTAAAACGAATGTCATTTAAACGTGTACTGTGCTAGAATTTACAATTCCATTATTCTATTGTATTTGTCTAAGGCAATACAAGAGTTTAGTTTTATGTCAGTGTTGTTGTTTTATTTTAATTTTTTTCTGTTTTTGTTTTTGGTTACAAAATATTGAAAATTTTGCCACCAAAATTGTATTTAAACATGTGTCTTGTATTTACATACATAGTTGTTTGGTTGGTCGGTTGGTCGGTTGGTTGGGGTTTTTTTTTCTAAATAAATATTATTTAAATTTATTGTTGTTGTTATTGTTATTTTTTCTATTTCTAATATATTTGGTGTTAGAAAAACAATATTTTTATAACACCTCGTTGTTAAATAAATGAAATAGTTTTGAAAATAGAAAATAAATATTTAAAAACAATTTATTGTAAATTTATTTATTGCATTTAAAAATTGTTGCAATTGGTGGTAATAAAAAAATGTGTCATCCAGTAACAGGCTTAATTTTGATATGTAAAAATAAACGTGTATTTATAAGCGAAATCATCGGATGCTTATTTAATTAAGAAAAGGAGGGTATTCTCTTAATGATGGATGGTAAACTGGCCAGCCATGACTACTCTTGCTGTACAATATTTTATTCGTAAAATTTTCAATCAACAATTCGCTTGTTTGCAGCTGTATATCCTCGATTTTTTTTCTTCGTCGCCCCTCTAGGAAGCATATTGGCTTTACACAAACATCCACTACTTTCTTTCAGTTGCAGTAATCAAGTTGATTTTTAAACTAAGTAAAGGATTAATCTACTGTAGCTCGCCTACATATGATTGTGTGTAGTGGTTAAGATCCTTGCTAAGTGGTGGTGATGATCTTTACTTAGCATTGTAACTTTTTCCCAGTAGGTGGCGTTTTCTTCTGATAATTCGCCAGAAGTAAGCTGAATGGTTAGCGGGGATTTTTCTGGAGGGAGGTTGAAGTCTCTTTATTAAACATTCGAAAACAGAATTAAATTATTTTTGTTCGTCATATCCTCTGCTGGAATTCGAAACTGGGCTGTTTGTGTTACATGCCTGCGCCCTAACCACTACACCACGCCGCCCCCATATCCTCGATAAATTTACAAATTACATTCTTGAGATCTTAAATCGATTGCGGGCCGTTGGCATAGACCTTTTCCTTCGTATGATTATTATGGCTACTGTAGGAGCTATCAGAAAGGGACAGAGCAAAAATCGGTACAAGACTTTCTACTGTGTCTGCACCGCTCTACGGAGGTCGGTCGGAGTTGTCCGCGGAGTTTTTTGGAACCTCATGATGGATACTCTGTTAAGGCAGCTCAGGCTGACATTCAAACTGAGTGCATATTCGACTGACCTGCTCATGCTGATCGAAAGACAGTCTTGTGCTGAGCTGGAGAGAAGGGGTGTTTGTTAGTGTGGTTCAGTTGGTATTCATGTCGCAATGTGCAAAGACGGTGATGTTTTTGCTCACATTATCATTCGCGCGACCCCCACTTATTAGAATGGGTGAAAACTGCATTAACTATTTGACTCAGGTCAGATAACTTGCAATTGTTATGGGAGAGCGAGTGAGCTTGACGGCTATTATTTGTAAGGTTAGGCGTGTACTAAGTAGTGATTGAAGTCCAAGCAGACATGTTGTTCGTATCATACATAATGGGTTGTTCGTTGTATGTGCGGCGTTTGGATTATCTGTGTTGTACGAAACGGTAATATCTGTTGTTGTCTCACTTGTCATCGAATAGCACTTTTGTTATATATGCCGGTGTGAACTGTATCTATCGATGCTTCGCAGAAGGTAATACGGCAGTAATACGTGGCAGTACTGCCTTCAGAATCAAGAAAAGACTGCCACTTCGAACGCACGAGTGGCTTTCTGCTTCTAATCTTGACATGGATAGAGAGGCATGAGTATAAGCTAGGGGTGCTCGTAGAAAGAACGAACAGTGACAATGGGAGGGCGACACGTGATTTTATACCGAACATGACGTTCGTAGAGGAACAGTCAGACCTTGGCTTGAGCCTGAGGTTTACACTAACGGGACATGACTCTTTCCATGTATTTTGCATCGAATTGGTCAGACTGAGTCTGCGGACTGCCAGGCAGGACTGAGGATTGGAGGCAGTACTGACTGCATGCCCACACAATTAGGGACTTAGATAGTATGGGTATTGCTCTTATTGGGGAAGAGAGGTTTAGGATTTCAAAAGGTGTGTGTTGGACAATCGGACTCTTGTGAGGTTAGCCGCTTTTGCCCTTGCTGTATTTAGGAGGAGAAGACGGAACATTAGAGGAGGTACACCCTCCACTTCCAATATTGCGAATTGTTAAGTTGTCGTATTTTTTCCGTTTTCCGGCTCATTAGCACATAGCAGTATACCTAAGTTGTTTGTTTGGTTTGCGCCATGTTGCAAACTCTAGTTCAATTTCGGATTCTAGCTGTCGTGCTGTTGCTGCTTGCTTTTTCCTATGTTGCTGTTGGCTGCTTGCTGTTGGCTGTTTGCTGTTTGGTGCTTTTCTCCTTTCAATACTTTACCAGCAGTCTACAGTAGCATTTATGATATGAAGTCTAACCGAAGACTTAATTTTGATTACGGTGTGTCGGAATACTTAGGGACCTTCGTACCTGCCCGACTATATCGAGGCCCTCTTGTGGGAGCAACGTGATGGTTGTGGTCTAAATCCAAATATCGGAGAGATCTATGCTGGCTTGGTGTAGTTACACTCTTAACCGGGCCATGTTCCATAGATCTGTAAGAGTTTAGATATTCTCCGACACCTCACCAAGGAGGAGTTCATGTCTAAGCAACATGGCTTAGACACACATATGGTGTATACCATGTATGGTGGAGTTGGTAGACGCATTGTATTCATTCGTACTTTGACACAGTGAGGTAAAGTCATACGACAAGTGCTGATGTAAAACGTCTGAATTTTTAGGCCCGCTCGACGAGAGCTTATACTAAGGCATCTCGGGGCACGTTTCTTCTATGATCTGGATTGTCTGAAGAATTTATCACTGATGAGTCTGGATATTTTTGTCAAGGGTACAGGTAGGCAATAACGAGAATCGTCTGATTTGTAGATTCCGATTTAGGGAAAGCTTTGTCCGACCTCTCTTATATCGGACCTTAAGTCCTTGATAAGATTCTGTGTTCTTTTTTGAGGGACCTTCAAGTTCACTCGCTAACCTCGGGCGAACCATATAACCTCACCTAACGTACCATAAGTATGTATGTTATCATTATAACGAAACTTGGGTAACAAACTGCTACCTTATCCAGCATATTTTCAAGATATAGTCCATAGGCTCGTTTTACGCTTACAAATCACAAAACTGCTGGGTGGTGAGGCATTAATGGCTTATCATTGAAACAAACTTCTACTTCAAGAGTGTTGAAAAATTTCGCTTAACTAAAGGTGTGGAAGAGCATTATGGAGATTGTGTGTTGCAAAGAAAAAAAAAAAACTATTTCATCTAAAAATTCCCTGAATTACCAGCATGGCCTCGTACCTATAAGTCGTCGTACTGTATTCCCTTTTGGTATATTAACTTGAATGTCTTAATTAAACAAATTTCGTAATTATTTTATTAATAATTTATAACTTTGAACCCTTCTTGCTCTACCCTTGTATCCCCACTCCACCACCAATTCCGTGTGCTTTTTAACAAAAAGTACGAAAATGGCTTAATATTAATCGAGTACTCGTTTCCTTCCTACCACTGCGAATATAAAATGTATAAAAGGTTTAAAAAAATATTGTTGTTATTGCTGTCATTGTTGTTGTTTTTGTTAAATTCTTGCAACAAAAATTCATTTCCATTTATTTTGTTGTTTTTGTTGTTGTTTTTTTTCATTTCTTTTTGTTATATTTTTATATGTATAATTGGCCCAAAGACATTTTTGGCAAAAACTAACTGGAGGCAATTGGTATAGAACAGAGAAGACCCTCTCTATTCTCCATTGTGACTGGAATGTCTGTTTGTCTGTCTGTTTGTCTAAATGAGTGTATTTCTATAACGCTGTACGTTTGACTGTCCCCCTTTCTCTCTCCCTCTATCTATGTATTCCTTTACGTTCATGTACTTTGATTGGGTGTATGGTATACAATGTACCACGAGTAGATTGCGGCGGATATAGAAGAATAACTGTGTGTGCATGTGTTTATGTATGTATTGCGTGTGTGTGTGTGTGTGTGTGTGTTTATATCTATAACGTATATTATTTTCAAAAGTTGAAATCCATCACTGGTGCATTGCCTGTGGTTGTGTTTTGTATGAAATATTATAATTATGAGCGATGAGACCTTAAGGGGTTTTCTGTATAGCAATGGACCAACAACCAAGCTTTAGTTATATTGTACATTGTAGAGGAGCGTTTTTTTATATTGTTCCATCTTTGTTGTTGTCCTCTCGCTCCCTGCTCTTTTTTTATATGTGTGTTACTATTTTGTTAGCATTACAACAATAGCAGCAATACTAGCAATAGCAACAAAATATTAAAAAAAAAATTACGAAAAAAAACTCAGTTTAACTCTAAGCTAAATAAAGTTGCTTTTATAAATTGTTGTTGCTGTTATTGTTGCCAGCGTAGAGGTTGTGGTGGTAGTTGCAATACTAATGGTAGTGTTGGTGGCATATTTCTAAAACAAGAACAACAAAAAAACTGCCACTAAATAGAAAATTTACAAACAACGACATAAAACACTTCTGCAAACAGGTGTCCCTACAAATATTAGGTCGTCTACGGAGTGTCCCCAATTTAAGCAGACTTTTGAATAAAACTTTTTATTTTATTGAAAATCAAAACCATATTTGCTATTATTATCACATAAGGATATGATGATGACACCTTATTTCATTATACAGCTGATTTCAAGCTCGCCTCCATGTGATTGTGTAATGGTTTAGATTCTTGCTAAGTGATGGTGGTGATTCTTACTTAGCATTGCAATTTTCCACCTCTAGGTGGCGGTCTTTATTTCCTAATTATTCGTGTGATGTTTGTCATCATCGCCAGGGGTAAGCTCGAATGTTGGGGTTTTTTTTTAAATGGATTTGTCTAAAGAGGTGTCAAAGTCTCTTAATTAAACAATCGCAAACTTCGACTGCAGTTTCAGCGGTGAAAAAGTATCCCTTAGGTTAACCAATTTTTCACCAACAAGAGAGTTTCACATAGAGCTCCTAAACAAATTTAAGTCAAACAGTTTAAGGAGCGGGCTATTTGATGAAGGCATTAAAGCTTAGTTAAGTGGTGACATTGAATTAAAAAGTAATCGAAAAAGTGTGATTTGTACTTGTCATGGTAGAACATGTTTATTTTTGTGATAAACAAAGTCAAAATGCACTGCTATACGAAGGATCTTTTGTGCATCCCCATATGTTCGCAAATACTGAACAAATCGATTTATCCAGACCCAAAGAATATCTATGTTTAGCAGTCTTTACATCGCAAAGAAGAAACTGATTATCAACATTTTCAAAAATACTATATGCTTATAAATACTTAGCGCCAAGTTCATTCCGATCTCATTTGACTCCACCTCGCAGAATTACAAAGTCCTTAAGTTCGACTGGCTAAGTGACATCAAATAAATACTGAAACACTTCGACTTTCTTAAGATGACGTAAGTTTCCACCTGAAAAATCAAAGGCCATAAGCACTTCCAACCCACCTATATACTCAGCACAGCCTTGAAATCATTTGGTGACGATCAAAGACCTTTAAAATGATGTTGACCTATTGTGCACTCGCCAATTATCATTATTCTGACCAGGCACACTGTAGAATACTGCGAGCCTTGAGATCTATTGTGCCTCTTACGGTCTATAGTCTATTCTACTCTCTTTCTAATGAACGCCAGCAAATGTGATGGTGGATACATCTCCCAATCAGACCATGTGTATATCTAAGCATTTCCATCTAAGCCCCAAGAACCCCACATTCACGCAATAAGGGTTCCGCTATCTCTATTGCTCTGAGCACTGTCTACAAACATCCACATCTGCGACCGCAATCCTCTTCAGTTGCACTCTTAGTCCACAATGGCCCGTAAGAAATTCCGTTAGTAATTTGACGCTCAGCCTGCCATACTTGAGATCCTCAAAGCAACACCAGAATTACGGACTGATCTCCACCCTAGAGTGGTGAAGTGTTCAAAGCATCTGGCAATTTCACAATCCTTGATCAGATTGAGGACAGTAGTAAATGGTGCTGTACAATATGGTTCTGGACCGATATAAGGTGGCTTGGAACTTTTCCTAGCCAATGCAACCGCTGTTTCATTACTATTTATCGCTCAGTGCCCAGATATCCAAAACAACTGGATCTTTTTTCTAAGCGAAAGCTTTTGCAACGTATCGCAGTAGTATTTAAACAGTCTAGATGTCATTTTAGTGCCCTTAAGGCAGCTTGGCTGTCAGAGAACATATTAATGATAGTATACTTGAACACACTGTCTAGATTAATCTCCGTACATAAGGCAATGGCCGTTACCTCACCCTGGAAGATACTCAGCAATCTACCCAGTAGGATCGACAAGTCACAGCACCAACAGAGTTATTAATTTGGGCCATCAGTATACCAATTTAGATCAAACTTATTTCGAGCTAAGGCGCTATTAGAGCAACAATCCCGGTCTGGGAGTTCAACCCTGAATCTCCTGCCAAAACATATATCCAAAAGCATAACATCCACGACTTTAGATGGTTCGCCGACTATTACGCGTAGAATGGACAGACTTTCCGATGCATTTCGGGATCGCTTGGTGAAAAAATTACCGCCACCCTTACCACATAGATGTAAAGCGGTGTGAAAACAATCCAGGCCTCCAAGGCCGCTTTTGGACATGGTCTCATTTTCCCAGTTATAACCTTGTAGCATAAAATATAATGGACGCTCTCCAATACAAATTCTACAAATGGGAAAACCCTATCATTTTAGTTTCTGATGAACTGTCCCTCTGTGTCTTACATTCAAGATCTCTAAGGTGAGAAAAGTCCGAATTTTAAACATTCCCTAGGAAACGTGATCTATTTTCGGCAATGACCGGATAGTGACAAATGAGCCCGTAAGCTTGAGTACCCCGTTTGGATGTCTAAAATGCTACTCAGATCTCGCCTTTCCAAAAGGTCAATACTATGAAATATGCTCTACGGTTGGCAACAACTAATTCCTCAGTTATACGGTAATATAACTCCACAATAGAAAATTCCGCCGCAACCCTTAAAATTCTTTAATGATTCGATTTGTCTTTCCCGTCCACTTGTTCGCCCAGAGCATGCAGTCACCTCGCAGTCAAGACCGCATCATACTTTACGTCTATCGATTGGATACAAAGAATTGTCTGCAGAGCCTTAGTCAGTGTGCTTAGCAACTCTTCGCTCTACCCAATGTTCTCACATTGGCCTTCTTTTCCATTGATGTTCTGGTCTTGCTCCATCAATTACAAAATTCCATTCTTATTTTTCATTGACTGGGATGACGACAACAACAGCGAGCTTCATATTTGGCATCAAAATTTATAGAACGGAATAGAGCAAAACACTACTCCTGACGCTTTCAATTATATACATAATGGGTGTTATTTATAGAGGTATAGAACTTTAAGTTGCAATGAAACAACGATGGATTATTCGATTGACATGAATTTTATTTATCGGAAAGATAATCTTGTGGCATTACATTTTAAATATGATTTCTGGCATATGACCGCCACGGCTGGCGCGGGTGTTGTCCAATCTGGACGTCCAATTTTCGATGACTTTTTCCAACATTTGTGGCCGTATATCGGCAATAACACGGCGAATGTTGTCTTCCAAATGGTCAAGCGTTTGTGGCTTTACCGCATAGACCAATGACTTTACGTAGCCCCATAGAAAGTAGTTTAGCGGTGTTAAGTCACAAGATCTTGGAGGCCAATTTACAGGACCAAAACGTGAAATTAGGCGGTCACCAAACGCGTATTTCAAAAAATCTATTGTGGTACGAGCTGTGTGACATGTTGCGCCGTCTTGTTGAAACCACATCTCCTGCACATCATGGTTATTCAATTCAGGAATGAAAAAGTTAGTAATCATGGCTCTATACCGATCACCATTGACTGTAACGTTCTGGCCACCATCGTTTTTGAAAAAGTACGGACCAATGATTCCACCAGCCCATAAACCGCACCAAACAGTCGGTTTTTCTGTATGTAACGGTATTTCCGCATACACTTGAGGATTACCTTCACTCCAAATGAGGCAGTTTTGTTTGCTGACGTAGCCATTCAACCACAAGTGCGCTTCATCGCTAAACAAAATTTGCTGGTGAAAATCGGGAACAACGGTAATCTCGATTTGGGCCATTCGACGAATCTACGACTTACTTGATGATCGTTTGGCTTTAATTCCTGCACGAGTTGGATTTTGTAAGCACGCAAACCAAGATCCTTCGACAAAATCTTCCATAAAGTGGATGGACACAGATCCAATTCCTGTGCTCGATGCAGGATGAACTCATTCGGGTCTTCTTCAATGCTACGCTCTACAGCAGCAATAGCTTCTTCTGTACGCACCGTACAGCGTCTCTGGGGATGCGAGTTATCAATAAGAGTAAACGTAGTGCGAAAACGTTCCCTGGTTAATCGAATTAACTGCTCTGATGGACGATTTTGTCGACGATAGTGCGCGATACGTTTTTCGTACAGCACCATTATTTTCGAAATAAAATTGCACTATTGCAAGCATTGTTCAGGCGTGAGTCTATTCATAACGAATTGTCAAGCCAAACTGAGAATAAATCACTTGACAGCTGTTAAATCGGTCACCATTTTGAAAAGTAATGCCAACTTAAAGTTCTATACCTCTATAAGAAACACGCTTTACTACCAGCACCGAATTAAAAAACTGTTTTCATCGCAGATGTATAAGAACCACTTTGCCATAAAAGCGTGTTTTTCGAGTGCCAATTGTTAACAATTCATTGATACGTTTCAACTCCACAACTCTACACCACTTTCATCTGTTTGCTAATGCATAAAATGAATTTATTTATAGCGTGCAGAGAGGGGTGGGGGAGGATTACAATTGTTTCACCTGAAACCTGCTTTTTTTCAATAGATTTCTTCTAATGATTTCATATTTTGTTGTTGTTGCTCCTATTTTACAAACCAATATGACCAGAACCAAAGATTCTTTTTAAAATGAGTTGATATTGTTGTTGCTTTTGTTTTATTTTATTCATCTTTTGCTGTTGTTATTGTTGCTGTTGTAGCCTCTCAACAAATTCCAGTAGCGCTACAGGCTATTGGCGGTTTATATTGGTTTATGTTTTTTTTTCTTATTGTTGTTGTTTGTTTGGTTTGGTTTGGTTAATGCTAAATGTTAGCAGAGTTGTATGTACTGTTGTTGCTGTTGTTGTTGTTGTTGGTGGTGATAATTTAGATGTTGGCTTCTTGATAAGCAAATTGTACAACACGCAAATCCCCAACAACAAGAACAAAAATAGCAACAGCAACTTGAACAATAAAAACAAAAGCCAAACCGAACCAATAATCAACAGCATTAACATTTACCATCTCTGCACACACACAGCATATTTATATTTACAACACACACACACACAACATTCTCATTTTAGTCTTATTTCTCTCTCTGCATGCTTCCTTTCTCTCTTTCTCTGTTATTCAAACAGTGGCTGCAAGGATTTGTACGTATCAAGCCTGTTCATATCGAACATGTTGTTTCAGTCTGTCCACATACGTGCTCATGCATGTTTCTATTCACAACAAAAGAGGTTTTCGTGGCGTGTTGTTATCCTTTTAGTAATGCCTTTAGTTTATGCTCAATATTCCTGAGTTATGGCAGTGTATGGACTGTTTTCTTTCGTATTTAAAATATAAGCAAAACTTATTATGAGCCCTTATGTGCTACGCTTAATAGCTAGTTAAACTATCAAAGATTTGATTCGGGTGGTTGGATTTGCCGTCGTCGGACGGTTAACCTGGCAGGATCACAGGAACGGTTGTCGATAATTAATCTATCAGGATTACAGGAACAGGAAGGGTTGTCGGTGGTTACTCTAACAGGATTAAAGAAAAAGTTGTCGGCAATTAATCTGGCAGGATTAGAGGAACGGTTTTCGGTGAATAATCTGGAAGAGTTACAGGAACCGTTGTAGGAAATTAATCAGGCAGGATTACAGGAGCTGTTGCCGGTGGTTTATCTGGCAGGATTACAGGAACAGTTGTCGTCAATTAATCTGGCAGGATCACAGAAACTGTTGTCGGTGGTTAAACTGGCCGGTTTACAGGAAAAGTTGAAGGAAATTAATCTGGTAGGATTACAGGAACTTTTGTCGGTAGTTAATCTGGCAGAATTACAGGAACTGTTGTCGGCAATTAATCTGGCAGAATTAAAGGAACTGTTGTCGGTGGTTAAACTGGCCGGTTTACAGAAACGGTTGTAGAAAATTAATCTGACCCTTGTAGGCAATTAAACTGGCAGAATTACAAGAACGCTCGTAGGCAACTAAACTGGCAGGATTACAGAAACGCTTGTCGGCGTTAAAATCTGGTAGATTTGCAGGAACAAGAACGGCTTGTTTTTCAGCCGTCTGGAGCAGATTTTAGCTGTGTAAGTATTTCAAAACGGGTGGCAGGATAAATGCGGAAGACCTTGCTACCAGCTACTTATAACCAAATTGTAGAATAAATTCGGGAAACCTAACGATTGCGGAGACATAACGGAGGACCTTGCCACCAGCTACTTATAACCCAATTGTAGGATAAATTCGGGAGATTTTGCAGGTTTGTAATAAATTTATTAAGACGCCAAGAGAATCATCCTTTCTACCCGTCTTGTAGTTAAGTGTCGATTTACAGTCAAACCAACTCTGAATCGTCCCTTTAAAACTACGATTATTTATGCAAAAAATAGTGTGAACATAATGAGAATTCTTTGTTAAAGCACGTTGGTGGACGAAATATAAAATTCACATTGTGTTCTATTTTTAGCCTGCTTGTGTGTTGTTGTTGTATTTGGTATGTATTGCTAATAGGTTATTGTGTGTTATATATATTTATGTCTTGTAACGCTACGTTGCATACCTATGATAGCCTAATAACATCGTACAGGCTAACTTTAACCTACAAATCACTTGCAAAGAAGATAAAGTTTACGACTTATTTGTATCCATTAAAAAAAGTGGTCGTATTTTCAAAACCATGAAAGGAGACAAAAAAGAAAGGAGGACAGAGTCATATATGTATTTATATAAAAACACAATAAAATAGATTAAGAAAAAAGAATGAAGAAGACAGGAAGTCTAATGTCATAAGAGAAAGAGCAGCATGATAGATTACAATAAGGATCGACTATCTCGTTAAGAATATTGTAGGAACCCTTCCGTCTCTACAGTGCGGAATTGTGATAGACTCACTCAATTCTGTAAAAGCCGGCATATCTCTTATAAGTTTGACCAAAAGCTCCAGAAGATTACTGAAGCATTCCCTGCCAAGAAATCGAAGGCTGTGCCCTTCTAAAATAAAGTGTCAAAGATGATTTAGGTCGTTAAGTGTAAGACCTATTCGTTTGACAGTCACTATCAAATCGAGTATCGGCTTCCCTAGGGAAAACCTACAGGCTGCCAAGTTCTTAACCTATTGCTACTGCAAGCCAGAATATGAGAGTCAACTTAAGCTCACCTTCAGCGGCTAGGAAAAAGGATGAAACGATCTACCAACTTCTCTGTTTAGTTCTAGATATCAAAAGAAACAAATTCTTTAGCAGCTACTTGCTATCCAAGCTCGGTGAGTTACTTAAGGACCTACTGAAATATCTCTCGACTATCGGCTATATTTCTATCTATTATATTGGTGAACATTAAGATGTAGACGACAATTCATCAGAGGAGGATGTTGTCTTGTCGAGACGAAATCATCTCGATTCTACTGGTCTGTTTGGGCGTAGTGAACTATCACAGAAACCAAACCAAACCAAACAAGGTCACTGAAAAATAAAGTAAAGTATACAGCCCACTTGGTTCCAATTTCTAATAATGCCCCTATACTGTTCGCCATTGAAAGTAACTTTCTGACCATTACCGTTTTTGAAGACACATGGACCAATGACTCCGCCAGCCCATCAAGCGCACCAAACAGTAATTTTCTGTGATTGTAATGATGTTTCGCTAAAAGTTTGGGATTATTTTCAATCCCCATGCGACAATGTTGTTCAGTTACGTGACCATTTAACCAAAAAGAGGCTTTGTAGGAGAATAATATTTTAAATGGAAATACAGTTTAAAAATTTCAACAATTTGCAAGCATTGCTTTGGTGTAAGTCTATTCATAATTAAATATCAAGCGAAACAAAACAAAAAGCAAGTATCAGCAGTATAAAGCAGTGTTGACAACTCAAGGTTATGAACCTTTAAAAACACACCCGATAGACTCAATCTATCAAATGCAGAAGATCAGCATCATTATGGGGCTGAAAACGGGAAAAGTTCTTCATTAAGTGATTTTTGCAATCCTGCACCCTTACTGGCCAAGTTGTCTGCATTCACTTTAGAAGCACTTCAAATCCACATACCCAAGTCAGAATAACATCCGTATGATACACCAACGTATTTGACGCTGTTTGTTATTCTTAGGTTAGCAAATGTTTTCATTATGGAAATTTCCCAGTTGAACATTCCTTTTCACTAAACAGTCTACAATCTCTGGGTTATGCTCAAATAAGACATCATCGATGTGGTAAATCCAATCATAAGAAATCAAACTATTCGCTGCCATGTGATGAAACCCTAGCCCTAGTTTGCATTTCGAACAAAGACGAAATAATTTCAACCAAAATATAATGCCAATATGCAGTAGTCGAATTAAGATCGAATCAAGATCGCAAAACGCCATATGTATGTATATAAGAAGGCTGTACTTTATACTCATATGCGTGTAAACATAAAATATGACATTTTTTATGTTGAAAAATTCAATTACAATCGAGCGCAAAATTCACACCAACAAAATTTAATTAAAATTTTACTTTCGAAATTCATTAAACAAGATTTTTACCCTTTTTTTGAAGTTATTCAATGCAAAAATGCGCGAAATCATCATTATCAGTAACAGATATGCTCATGCCTGAACAACTAAGGCACAGATACGTATTATTGTTTAAATAAAAGCAACAGCAACAAAAACAACGACAATTATATGATGACGAGGAGACACATATTCGTGTGAATGCTTACAACAGCTAAACTAAACCCATAAACAAAACTAAACAAAAAAATAAAAAATAAAAATAAAGATGAAGAAAAAACCTGGTCTTTCTTAGGGCTAAATTTGTTTAAATAAAAAGAAATAACAACAACAAAAATATCAACTGTCAGTTTTTCAAAAATAATATTAAAAAAAAATATATATTTTTCTTATAACCGTAGGACATTCGACAAAAAACCCCATTAAAAATTAATTCTCACAAATGCAACAACAAATATACTAATAAAGTAAAGAGGAAGAGCAAAGAGAATTAAAAGAAAAAGCAACAACAACAACACAAAAAACTTGCATATAAAATTATGCAGTAAATGTAAAATGTCATGCATTGACAGGTTTCTGGAATGTATTTAAAAATATGTTTGACCCCAAACATAACACACAACACCACACACATACATATACATACATATATACACACAAAAAACTAAAACGACACAAGAACTATGCTTGTGGGTAAGTGTGTGTGTGTGTTTGTGTGTAAGTATGTACATTAAAAGGTAACAATAACAGCAAAAAACAATACGAAAATGCTGCTGAGAATGATGACAACGACAATAATAAATATATTCACACACAGGCATACATACATTAAAACATACATTTATTTTTATTTACCTTTATCACCAGTTTCATATGCATACCTATGTATGTGTGTGTGTATGGTGTATGTTGTATTGGTATGTAGAAAACGTCAAAGCAACAAAATATAAACCTTCGTGACTTAAACAAAATATGATTATCAATATAACCTTAGGGCTCTATATGATGTTTGTTGCTGTTTTCTTCCTCTACTTTACTGTGTGCTTGCTTGCTGTTTTTGTTGTTTTTTACTCTTTGTTTTTGTGTCCCTGTATTTTCTTTGTTTTCATTTTATTTTATTTATTTTTTTTAATTTTAATTTTTATTTTTGTGTTGTATTTTCGTATTTCTGCATATGAATTGCAGGCTGATTCTTTATTTATTTACATTTCTACAAGAACAACAATAACATTAACAACGACAAGCTTAAACATGCATGCATTCAGCCAACTCACTCTCTTACTTTCTTGCTTGCTCTCTTACAAGCTTATTATTGTTATTATTTTTGTTTTTTCTTCTTAAAGTTTTCTTTATAAGCACTATGCACACACACACACACACTCGCTTATAAATTTAAAACAAATGTAGAAGAAAATATTAACCACAGAATAGCTTACATATACATATATACATACATGCATATAGTAGACGAAAATAAAATATTCACATTTACATACAACACATAAGCATACCTCCATATGTTTTGTGTGTGTGCGTGTTTACTTCCTTATCTATATATTTTCTTATATGTATACAAAAATTAAAGTGTATTTGTATGTTTGTGTTTACACGGCTAAAGGGCTGAACCGACTTCTTTTTTGAAATTTTTACAGTATCTCGCTGTATACCTGAAAGGAACTATGTATAGGCTACATACATATATAAATTTTAGTGGAGCCATAAAAAGTAGTCGAGATTCAATACATAGGTGTTGGTTGTTTGTTGGCATAGTTGTTTTCCCACGAGGGCGGATTGATATTGAAGCTACCTATGTAGGAAAAAAAACTTTTTTTTTTTTCAAAAACCATTCATTTCTCAACAAGGTCTCAATACACTTTTTTATACCATCTGAATAATACGATTTTGGAAACTCCTCAAATACGCATTAGTTTCGGTAATCACTAAATCTGGCTAAATCTGGACTATAAGGTAGATGATCCACCAATTCGAAGTGGATTTCTCGCATCGTATCTTATGCTGTGTGAACCGGTGCGTTGTCTTGAAGAAAGAGCACTTTTTTCATGTATAAATGTGGTCGTTTTTCCTTGATTACATCAACCAATTGATTCAATAATGCACGATAATACTCTCCTGTGATTGTGGATACCTTTTTAAAGTAATCGATGAGCAATATTCCGTGTGCATCCCAAAATACAGTGGCCATAACGTTTCCAGCCGATTTCGCTGTCTTCGCCTTCTTCGGAGCACTTTCAACAGCTTCCACCCATTGCTTCTAATGATTTTTGGTTTCAGGTGTGTACGCCAAAAATCAGTAGGATTGTGCTTTATCATGTCCAAACACCGCTGTGATGTGATCTGTCGAACTCGTTTATGTTCAACACTGAGCAAACGCGGCACCCATCTTGCCGATAACTTTTTCATATGCAAATGTTCATGCAAAATGTCGAACACACGTTCATATGATATGTTTACCATTTCAGCAATCTCACGGATTTTGACCCGGCGATCATTCATAACGATATAGAGGATTTTCTTGATATTTTCTTCAGTAACCACCTCTTTTGGCCTTCCTGTTGATGGTATTGTTGCAGTGCTTGTTCGGCCCCGTTTAAATTCAGCAATCCAATATTTTACCATATAATCTGACGGAGTAGATTCGTCGTAATGTTTATCAAGCTTTTCTTTTGTCTCTTTCGCCGTTTTACCTTTCAAATAATAGTGTTTAATCACTACACGAAATTCACTTTTTTTCCATTTTGCAATAAACACAAAAGTTGTTTACTTCAAACGACTACAACAAATAAACTAATCGATGAATTTGGCTAAAATTTTAACAGCTCACGTTTGACAGATCGTAGTTTCTAACAAAGGAAAAGTTTTTGTGTTTGTGCTGCCATCTAGAAAGAAAACAAGCAATATATAACAAGCAGTATATTTCTATAATATTGTTACGTTTTAACCTTTTTAAAACGTTCTTTTTATTTTTTATTTATACACCTTTACGCAATTACTTACGCACTTTATCTTAATACAACAACTTATTTATCCTGCACTTAATTTTCTTTTCTACAAGACTTTTATTTACGCCTAAACACGACTTACTGACTAAACATGGCGTGGTGTAGTGGTTAGAGCGCACTCATAACAGCACAAACGACCCAGGTTCGAGCCTCAGCAGAGGACATGACGAAGAAAAAATTTAATTGTTTCGAATGTTTAATAATACAAAAAGCGTTCAACTTCTTTCTTCCCTCCAGGCAACTACATCTAAAAAAAGGCCCCCCCCATGATGACCAGCGTTGCCACAACTTCGATTTCTTTTAACCAAATTTTAATAAAAAATAAAAATAACAAAAATTTTAAATCATGATTTTAATACAAAAAACATTAAAATATCGTTTTATATATGGAATTTATAGCAGTATTGTTTGAATATATACTGGTGAAAAAAACTTGATACAACAATTGATGAGGCATGTTCTCCTATTTGCTCTAAATATTTTAACTCCGTATAAACAAGCTTCGCACAATAGAAAATATCGTTCGCTCATTTATTTACTTTAGAGGTTTGAAAATTTATTTGTGAATAATTTTAGTTCAATAGGCTTTACTAAGAGATATCTTAATGAATCGCTAAATACCCGAACCAAACAATAGCATTGAAGTGAACTTTATCAGATATTTATTCTCATTTAGCCACTGGACGAAATAGTATAAACAACGAAGTTTCCTTGCTTTGATTTTTTGTCAAAGCTGAATATGTCCTACCGATCTCAACGTGCGAGAGATTATTTTTGCAGTTCGGAAGTAATGATTTTGACATGAAAAAGGAAGACCAGCCAGGTCAAGCAAAAATGTTCGGAGATGATGAATTGAAGGCATTACTTTATGAAAATTATTTTCAAACTCAAAAAGCTATACAAGCTGTAAAAAATTGTAACGGCATCCATGCATTGCTGACGATGAAAAATAGATCTTTTAGGACAACGCTCGAATAGATGTTCCAAGATCAGTTGAAACTATTTAGAAAATTGTTTCAGCCGCCTTATAATCCAGACTGTGCCCGTCAGACCAACATTTGTTTTGATCGGAGTACCTTTCACTTTAGAACAGAATATATGAAATTGTCTTCAAAAAATATGCAGCTTTTGGTACGAAATCCATATGTTACCAGAAGGAGTTTACCAAAAGAAAACAGTTTTTAAACTGATACACTCAGTAAGAACCGGGTAATAAAAGTTAAAAGTAATTATTGTCTTCATTTTTTTACTTCGAGAAAAAAGTAACCAAAAGGGAAAAAAGGTACACATCTACACATCAGAAAATAAAAAAATAACCACTTTTGGTTAAAAACAACCAAAACGACAACGCTGATGATAAAAAACATCAGATGAAACATCCACCTACTGAGAAAAAATTACAATGCTAAAGTAAATATCACCACCAATTAGCAAGGATCTGCACCACTACACAAAAAAAATCATATGGAGGAGGCTACGGCGGATTAATCATCTGCTTAGCTTGAAATATCAAATTGATTAAAGAAACTGAAACAAAACAATAGATGCTTTGTGGAAAGCCAATATGCTCCCTAGAGGAGTGACGGAGAAAAAAAAAACATGACTTTACTTAATGACTCACCAAACGCAATACACCACCTTTTATAAAAACTCATGATCAATTTCGAATATTTTTGTATTTATTATAAATTTATAGTTATCTACGCTAAATTCAAAAGATGTAAAATTATAATACACAAAATCAATCGAACTGGCGTTAAACATTAAAATGTTAGAATTCTTAGTAGCACAGACAACAAGAGCCTTGACACAAACTAATAAAGTTTATAGCTAAAATCTCACCATACAGTCCCTGATGTGGGGTATTTTCTTTTTAGACTTAAAAATATGTCGAAAAATGACTACGACTCGACATCCATAATAATGTTGAATGTAAGTATTTAAAAACTCTATAAGGTTACTAAAATATGATTTGAAAACATTGTAATTTAAATGTTTAACGAATTTAGCTCCTCGGTAAAAAAAAAAACCTTAAATCCCAACCATATGTTCGAATTTTGTTATTCGGTGTGAAGCACAATACTTTTATCGAATCATTTGAAAAAATAAAAAATTAAAACAGAAAGTTGAAGAAAAATAGAAAGAGTTTCTCAATAGAGGTTCACTTATGAATAATTTAAATTTTATATTAATATTTATTTATTCTGTTCTTCTACAGAACGAATTAAAAAAAAAAAATTAAAGACAAACTACAACAAGCGATAAAAGTATTGTTACGTTTTTACCTTTTTAAAAACGTGTTTTTATGAGTTCGTAGATTGTAGTTAAAATAAAATAAATGTTGTGATTGGTTTTAATTAAAAATCCTTTACTCAATACAGTTATGTGCACCACTGCCTGTAATCTTTTTAGAGGCAATAACAATTTCTATTCTTAATTACTCTTTCTGTTTACAAGTTTGTAAACAACAACAATTACTCTACAGATCTTTCTAACTAAAGATCTTCCAACCCGATCGATGTTACAACTTAGGTTCGATCACAACCTTTTCAACCACAGTTTATCCACACTTAACTCTCTTTACGGAGTTAGCTCCAAATAAACTGGTGTTTACTTCACTACTAGCTTCACGAGTTTACTCTTTATAAACTCTCCTCACACCAATAACGCTTTCGCTGAGTTAGCTTTACTTAAAAACTGATCGGTGTTCGCATCGATGTGCTTTTTCTATGGCTGAGTAAACAATACATCGAAAACTCTCGAACCTCTCGATATTTCATGTAGATTCCATTTCTTTCTTTTAATTTCTTTTTAGTTCCTTTGTAGCCATGCGTATGTAAACATCTACCTCTTTCAACTCTTAGTATTTGTTGTTGCTTGTTTATTGCCCTTTACTTGTTTTATTTGCTGCTTAATTATTGTTGTTGCCGTCTTATTTTTATTTACTTTACCTCTGCTAATGTTTGTTGTTGTAGATTTGGTTATTTGTAAACAGCACGTATAGTTGTTCTTGCAGCTTTTGTTTATTTATTTTGGCGAAGTAATAAACGCAGAGGTGCCCAATCTTATTTTCGCAACAGTGTATACTGTATATTGAAATCTATACAAGATCACCATGAAAATATGCATTTAGGTTTTACTAAAATGTGTACTGAGTTTTTTTTCTTTTTGTTATGTACAGATTTCTTTGATTTACAATTTGGCAACCCTACGCCCATACAAAATAGATGTTCATTTGTCTATATCTGTAAAATGGAAACAGTAAGAGTCTCTACATTTAGTCTATATAGTTTCTTAGTCAATACAAATTATCAGTCAAAAAGTGGACGAAAATTGATAAGTCGTCGTGTTAACTCCTATACAAGCAAAATATTGATTTCTATGTCTTGAAAACGATTAAAGGAAAAGCTTCCGAATTTGGTCTGAATTACTTCATGGGTAATATAAATCATTAGTCACAAAGTGGGCGAAATTGGTAAAGTGGGTGTGGGACAGTAATAATGTAATAATTTTTAATTTCAAACAACGTTCGTGAACAATACATATCATCAGTCAGTAACTGTGAGAGATTGAATAAGTGGACGTGTCACCTTCCATTCATACTAAATGTTGAATTGGATAAATGTATGTTGAACAAAGCACACCGGATAAAAGCTATTTATATATGTATATATTTATATATCTTTTAGATGGTCATAACTCTGATTTGGCAAGACTGCTCTATTTGACAACCGATGTAACAGGCGATAGCTGCTTTTTTAGTTCGGTTTAATATTTCATTATGATAGACTTACCCTAGAGTTTTTATCAAAATAGTGGTTGATCTCACATTAAAAATTTAGTTTTCCGATTAAGAAAATCTTTGGTTGAATTGGTACATATATAAGCAGAATTGTGGCATTTGGCGTGTTTCGAAGCACGCCGGGCTTCAGCTAGTGCTCAATAAAACTCTTACGTAAAAGAGTACAAGAAAATAACAACAAAAACAAAAAAAATTGTAAACTTTTGTTTTTTTATACAAAAATACACATACACACTTTCTCTCTCTTTCTTTCTTTCCGATACTTATACACACAAACACACATAAACACACACACACATATATATACATATAAACTTTCGTATAAATAGCCATATTTAGATCTAAAAACAGAAAAAGATTTTTGTGTGTTTCTTGTATAAGAAATAGGTCGCCAAAGGGTATAATTTAAATCTTTAAATAAAATAAATAAAACAACAACAACAATAACAAAAATGAAAACAAAAGAAACAGTTATAAATTGTAAGAACCACACCAACAACAACAAAATTTTAAATTTATCAAAAATAAAAAAGATAAAGAAATTATATGAAAACGATACAATAGTTTAGCAAAGTCAGGAAAATTAAACAAAATTTATGCGAATTTCTTCTATTGGATAAATTTCTTAATTCCTAGTAAACTAGGCATTAAGAATGAAATTTACCTTGGAGTATAAAGGTCAAACTGTTTCTTAGCTAAAGCGATCCTATCCAAATATCTGTCATCAATAGAAGTATAGGCATGATGAATAAGTCGCCAGTAGAGTTGATAGTTTTATGTGGTAGTGACTAAAGAGCTTGTTCACAAAAGCCCAGCAGCCCAGGTTCGTTTAGAAAATAAACGTAAGGAGATAAGGACAACATCTAGGCAACAACTACAAAAGATCATAGAAAGGACAAAACTACGCCTATTTAACTCCAACTAAAAATGATGCAACGCTAGATATCTACCTCTTGTTTTTTACCTTTTTGGCTTGGTTTTAAGAACCCTTTTTTGGCATTCAGTAGTCTGTCACTCTAGCAAAGTGTTATGTTCAGATTTTATTTTTGAACGACTTATTTTTGCTTGCAAGTGTTCGATATTTAAGTACCTGCTGATCGTTTTGTTCTTTACTTTCTCTCTTCTGCTCTTTTCTGCTACTCTTCTTGAATACTTTATTTTAATTCGGCTTTGTGTCGTTGTCGTAAATTCTGGTATATATATGGAGTTGTACACTGCTGGTTTTGTACTAGTGTGCAGTTCTCGGTTGCCTAGCAAGCGTTTTCCATTCTTACATATCACTGCTTCAATATATTGAAAGAACAATTATGAACACCAATCGATCTATGGACATTAACCCAACAGCAACTGGTCGGTAAGTAATACTCTGAGATAATTAGTGGACGATAATGTCAGATAAGCCTTCGACTAGAACAGGGGATGTCTATCACACATTTGAAGAAGAGAAATTGAGTTAAGCTGGAATGAAATAAAACAGTAAACATTAAATAAAGTAAATTGGATCTGTATTGTCAAGGCCCTTTGTTCCTTAAAGGAAATGCTAAGATGACTTTTGTCGTCTCCTGCTGATATATTTATTTTGATGTATGATAATAAATATTAGTTTTTATGGGACGTGCCACACCCACTATTGCTGTTAAATACATTTTTAATCCTTATATGCAGCGTGATAATAGAAAAGCATGTGAAAAATTTGAAGACAGACTTACAGCAAACAAACCGAATAAAAAAAGTTCTCATATGACCTAATTTAACCGGTTTTCACCCGATATTAACCTCTACCAGGCCCACTTTCGTAAATAAAACAATATATAGAAATGGATCAAGTAAATAAATGATGTTCAAAGGCATATCGTGAAGTTATTCATCAAATAAGCTCGAGAGAAATCACCGTTTGTGACATCGCTTCCCTATGAAACTGCTACAAGAAGATGGTGTCCAACGTATTAGTTCACGAGACATATAAAAGTGTACTAGGCCTAGAAAAGAACATCTAAAAGGGACTCCTTTATTTAAAGAGTCTTAAGCAAAATTTGGTTTTAACATCTCCTCGCGATCAATTAGAAGAAGGAAAAATTAAAAAAATTGCTTGGATGCATTGTAAAACATAAGGCAAATGTATCAAAAAAGAAAATCAATCTCTCCTTTGAAAAAAAATCCTCTGGAATGACGAAACCAATTTTTTTCGATTTCGATCTGATGAAAAATATTACATCGGGTGGACCACTCAAAAGTTTACATTTAAAAATGCAATACAACAAAAACGGTTTGAAATTTTGCCAAATCTTTTTTTTGCTGTGAATTACAAATGTCACGATAAGAAATGAAATATTATTTCATTCATATGGCAGCCGCAGCTGGCCTCACAGTACCCCATTCAATCGGACCAATTTTCGAAAAAATTTTCGAGTGTTGGCTTTCAAATGCTCAATTGTCTCTGGTTTGCCGACATAACGCTTGTCTTTAACGGCGCTCCACAGAAAATAGTCTAACGGTGTAAATTGCAGCTTCTTGGCATCCAACTGACATCACCATTTCGGCTAATTAAATGGCCAGCAAAAGTTTGACGCAATAAATCGATTATGGAATGAGATGTGTGTCAAGTTGCACCATCCTGTTGAAACCAAACATCGTTCACATCAATACTATGAAGAGCGATCACAAAAAAATCGGTTATCATGGTGCGATAGGTATCTCTATTGACCGTTATGGTTGCGCCGTCCTCATTCCTCCGCTTCACAAATCGCACCAAACAGTGGCTCGTAATAGGTGTATTGTCTTCTGTAAGACCACGTTTGGATTTTCTGAGCCCCAAATACGGCAATTTTGCTTATTAACGTACAAACCAAGATGAAAATAAGCTTCAGCCGAAAAGATGATTTTTTTGCAACGTTGCTCAAGCTTAAAACGATTCTTTTCGTTCAGTGGAGATAATATACTGCATTTTGTGACAGAATAGAATGCCATAAATATTTGCAGATTCTAAGTAGCCGTTGGTTCAAATTTAAACCGATAGATGGCCCAACTGATACATGGCGTTTTCAAGCATGCAACACAATTCCAGGTACACATCAGTGACAATAAAGCATGGTGCTGTAAATGTAATGGTTTGTATAGCATTTTCTGGGCACGGTGTTGGTCTTATAATCAAAATAAATACGCAAAAGTATCAGTTCGCTTAGAAGGAAATACTTTTGAAGACAATGACTTTTTCAAGGAAAAACATGACACTTAGATGACATTGTATGCTTGATAATTATCAAAAGCATATTTCACGTACAGTGAAGTGTTGTTTTAAGCAAAATAGAAACAACATTTTTAGTTGGCCAGCTCAACAAACAGATATCAGTTTTATATTGAACACATGGAATGATGCAGGACAATGAATTATTGTTGTCAAACTTAAAAATTGTAGTGATTTATAGACAGACATCTGATAGAAATGGTAAGTAATACCAAAGGAATGTTGCGTGGGACTTATAGACAATATGCGAAGGAGATATAAAGATGTTATTAAGAAAAAGGTGTTTTAAGTAAAATAAATAAGTAATTTTGTTTTTTTTTTTTCTGAAAATAATTTTATTTTAATTTGTACTGAATTACTGTCCAGTAATTTTTTTTTTTTGATTTTTTCTCTATTTAACAGAAAATAAATGAATTGAAACAAACAAAACTAAAGTAAATTACTACTACGAGTGGACATAGAATGGATTAAATCAATAAACACGTAAAAACATTTTGATTCCAAAGAGTATGCATAGGTAATTAGAGCTGCAAAACTATCGATAGTCGGCCCACTCGATAGTTTCGATAGTTTGCAAAAAAACTATCGATTTATAGCGAGAATTGCTCAGACCGTGAAGTGCTCCAAAACTAAAGTAATAAGATTCAGTGAAAGAAAACTGCAGAGACTATGGGAAGAAAGCGTAGAACAACTGTCAACTTCTAATTCGTACTTCAAAGATTAATCTCTTCAAGTCATCAAAAAGCCTCAAAAATGAACTTATTCTCCTGTTTCAAGTCGCGCAATAAGAAAAAAAACCAATGGAAGCTAGATTTGTGGTAAGAGTCCTCGAATTTATATAATTTCTCAACAAGCGGAAGAAGCACATGCACCGTAATAATTAGAACAACATTATATGGTCTGACGAAACGAAGATTAATTTGTTTGGGTCTAAGGCATAATCGCAGGTACGAACATATTTTAGTTACAATTCATACTTCATTTGAGTTAAATAAATGGATAATTAAGAAGAAACTGTTAAACTGTGTCCCTATGTAACTATAAAAAAAATTTTAAAAGTTTTGCAAATGTGACTTTGACTACATTTAGTGGCCTCCGTATTTACTCTTAGAATTTGACGATAGTATCGATAGTGAAAAAAAACTATTGATGGTCAGCCAAAAGCAAAACTATCGATACTATCGATAGTACTATCGATTGTTTTGCAGCTCTATAGTTAATGTGCTAACCCAATGTCCACCACTGTATATGTATGTTTATAAAGCGTGTTTTTTATAGAGGTATAGACCTTTAAGCTGGCATTACTTTTCAAGATGGCGACCGATTTAACAGCTGTCAAGCGATTTATTCTCAGTTTGGCTTGGCAATTCATCATGAATAGACTCACGCCTAAACAACGCTTGCAAATAGTGCAATTTTCATTTTTCATAAGTGAATTTTTTTTTCGATTTTCAATTTTTATAAGCGAATTTTGTTTAGTGATGAAGCGCACTTCTGGTTGAATGGCTACGTCAACAAACAAAACTGCCGCATTTGGAGTAAAGATAATCCTCAAGTGTATGTGGAAACACCGTTACATCCAGAAAAACTGACTGTTTGGTGCGCTTTATGGGCTGATGGCATCATTGGTCCGTACTTTTTCAAAAACGGTGGTGGCCAGAACGTTACAGTCAATGGTGATCGGTATAGAGCCATGATTACTAACTTTTTCATACCTGAATTTAATAACCATGATGTCCAGGAGATGTGGTTTCAACAAGACGGTGCAACATGTCAGACAGTTCGTGCCACAATAGATTTATTGAAAGACATGTTTGGTGATGGCCTAATTTTACGTTTTGGTCTTGTGAATTGGCCTCCAAGATCTTGTGACTTAACACCGCTAGACTACTTTCTGTGGGGCTATGTAAAGTCATTGGTCTTTGCGGTAAAGCCACAAACGCTTGACCACTTGGAAGACAACATTCGCCGTGTTATTGCCGATATACGGCCACATATGTTGGAAAAAGTCATCGAAAATTGGACGTCCATATGCCAGAAATCATATTTAAAATGTAATGCCACAAGATTATCTTTCGGATAAATAAAGTTCATGTCAATCGAATAATCCATCGTTGTTTTATTGCAACTTAAAGTTCTATACCTCTATAAAAAGCACCCTATATATGGATTTATTATTCTCTATAAACAAATCTCATCTGTAAAACTAAAAATTTAATTTGCTTTCTAAGATTTCCTCATATGTGTATTACGCAAAATAAAACTTAAAAAAAGTTTTTCTATTTAAAAACAAAAATAAAAAATAAAAATAAAAAATATAATTAAGGAAATGTTCGCAAATACCAACAAGTAAGTAATCTCTTAAAAAACTTTAATAATAAATCAAAAAAATGTCAAATTTATTTTAAATACTTTTTTTCTCAAACTAAAAAATCTAAATCAAGATAAACGAATGAACGAGAATGAATAACTTTCTTTAATGCTTGAACGATTGCTTGCTTGTTTTGTTTTTATTTTCTTTCTTTATCTGTATGTGGAGGGGAGCAAAAAAAGAGAACGAAAATTTAGCCAAAAAACAAATGTAAATGCATGTACTACGAGTATGTGTGCTGGGTAGTCCTTGTATTTGTATAGTTGTGTTGGTATTTTTGTTTACATTCTCTCACACATACATACATGCAGGCAAACACACGCCAAATACAAAAGTAAATGTACGTTTTTGTTGCCAAATTGTCTGCGTGTTTTTTCGTAACCGCAACAAGTGTCAGTTGGTTTCTAAGCATGAAACTAAAAAATAAAAATAAAAAAACTGAAATGGAAATGGAATAGAAAACATTTGTTGGTTGGTGGTAGAAAATAAAGGAATGGAAAAAATTACAAAAAAATTTTATTTGAATACGATGTTGTGAGGATGTATAGTCACACTTACAAATTGATAACAAACGAGTAACACAAAGCAACCATCAGTCCGTTACGACTTTATGACACGTTGCATCATAATTGATTGTGTTACAGTGTGGCAAGCAGCCTTTTTAAAAGGTCATTATATAGGGTGTTTTAACCATAATGCACGATGTTAATTGTGAGGTATACCTTAACGTCAAGTTTTTGCCCAACTTAATTTGGCATTTCCTTGTTTCACTGTTTCACCAATTCGCATTAAGATTGTTGAAGTCTTTCACGAGAATGGGCGTTCAAATCAAAATAACTTTCATGCACTTCGTCATTTTTTAGTCAACATCGACATCAATATAATCGACCAAATGTGTTTACAAGCCGGGTCTGGAAATGTGGAAATACCTGCGCATGCGGAAAACATTGCTGTGTAGCAAGACTCGTCGTCTTGCCCAACAATTGAACATCTCACAAACATTATAATGCGAATTTTAAATAAAGATTTCAATTTACACGCTCACAAGGTTCAATTAATTTAAGAGCTGAAACCTACTGACCATTTGAAGCGTCGTCAATACATCGAATGGTTAGTTGAACAGATAGAAGTGAAGGGTGATATTACAAAGAAAATCATCTTCAGCGACAAGGCACACTTTCACTTCAGTGGATTCGATACAAGCAGAAATGCCTTATTTGAGTGATTGTTGTAAAGCATATGCTTCCACAAAGAGTAACTGTTTAGTGTGGTTTGTGGGCTGGCGGCGTCATCGGGCCGTATTTCTTCGAAAATGAGGCCGACCAAGCAATTATCGTGAATGGATGTTCGCTATCGCGAGATGATAACGAGCTTCTTGTGACCAGAAATTAAGAATATGGACCTGGACGATATGTGGCTCCAACAGAATGATGTCACTTGCCATACAGCCAACGAATGGATCGTAATGACTGTTTTGTGCGAGAAATTCAACAACCGTTTTATCATGTTAATTGGCCGCGACGATAATGTGTTTTGACATCGTTGGACTTCTCTCTTTGGGAATATTTAAGAGAAAAAGTGAACGTCAATAAGCCAAGAACAATTCTAGAGCTACTGGGTGAGATAATTCGGCACATTAATGACATTGAACCTCAATTATGTCTCAGAGTTATTGGAAATAAGGAACGACGGGTAGAAAAAGTTATGCCACCGTAGCCGTAGCGAGCATTTAACCGATATTTTGTTTCACACATAATTGTCTTAGATTTTTCTATCAGAATAAAACGTTTTGAGATAGTTTTCAGAAAACTTTTTATTTTATTTACAACTAACATCGTGCGTTTTGGTTGGACCACCCTATATAATTGTTAGAATGAGTTCATTGCTTGCTTCATATGGTACGAAATAATTATCTCTGCTGCTGGTGGTTACAAGATACTTGATTGATTCAGGACATGCTTAGTGCTTTCCAGTGAAATCCTCTATGATCACTACATCAAATCGAGGTTGCAAGCAAAGATCGTTATCATATCTGGTGAGAGGATAAATGCTTTTAGTTGAGATAGCAGTGCACTCACAAAGTACATGTTCAGATCGGTGATGGGAAAATGGATATTCGTTCGTTAATAAAAAAATAGTACTTTTGCGACCAAAAGGAATAACAGATTTTGTAAAACAAAAAGATTTTTTCATGAGTTGCTTTACTAAAACACTGTCAACTTCCAACGGATTTTCAAAAGCAAAAAATTATTTTATTCTTAACTAAACATAAGTAGGTTAGGTTAGGTTTATTTAGCAGCTACTATCGGCTCATTCGGAATCAAGTTGTAGGTCCCATAGTGTTATCATGTGTCCATTACCGCACCATGGTCCTTGCAGCTTCTTTCTTCTTTCTTTAGCCACTCAGTTGCCCTAATGAAGGCAAGGAGCTTGTTTAGATCGTACGTTGGAGCTAGTCCTGATAGTCAAAGTTCCTTCTAACAAGCACCGAATGGCTCAAATCGTCGAGGTGGTGGTCTGTTAACTCCTGCTCTCCATCATTGTAGTTTCTACAATTTTCATCGGTCAGCTATAACCCATATAAGGTTCCATATATATGTTCTAGGCAGCATCAACAGCTGCCCCGTTCTTTGGTAACCTTAATTTGGATAGATCATTGTGGTCTCATAGTAGGTGGGTTTATTTCCCCATCCTTAAATCCATACCGCCTTGATCAAAAATATTTCGGAATAACTCCCTTTCCGATTTCATTTATTTTTTTTTTTTGGTACATTTGCTATTGATATTCCCGCTAAATCTTAGCGTCATAGCTTGACATTTGCAAAAGCTATGTAACCAAGAGTACATTTATCTCAATGTGTGTTGGCGCTTTATTACAATTTTTACCGTGTTGAGGTCGCAAAAGACATGATTTACGAGGCTGAATCTGATTCCACATTCATCAAAAGGATAATTACTGTAGACGTGGGTTGGGTTTATGAATATGACACGCAATTTAGACGTCGGGCAAGTGAATAGCCATACGGGGTCTATTCCGGAAACTTTTTTAACAAGGTAGTAGTATATCATGCAATTACCTTTAATGTCGCCATGTCCATCGATAAAAGTTCTTGAAATGCAATGCACACTCTTCAGGGATGTTATGTAAATACGAAGATGTCTTTATTAATATTACGTAATACCGCGATTTGGCCGCGCAGCTACATTTCTGTTGCTTCTTTTTCGATATCAAAAGCTTAAAATCAGTTAATCCGGAAAAAGCTAAAAAAAAGAAACTTAAACTTAAAAATAATAGGGAAATATTTGTGAAAGTATTATATCTGTTAGGGGAGTATTACGGTATTTTATTAAGTTAAATAGTATCACAAAAAAAGTACGATCGTATCAACTTTCGCAACACTGGTTCAGATGTCTCAGAACCTACACTGCTTAGTTAAGCAAGATCCTTGCTTATCACAGAGTTAATCTCTTACCATATGCTTAGGTCAGTCAGATTTAAATTGAAAAACAGATTTCCACTTCTGGCATGTTATTGGCTCTACACACTTCTTTAAGAATTGTCATTGAAAGTTGCCAGTCTAGGCTCAAATCTAAAATCATGTACAGATGATATATAGATGGTAAGAGTTAGTAGTTTAGTGGGGTTTGAGTTTTTCACGTTTAGAATATTTTGAAAGATAAAGTATGAACGTCCAGCAAAAATTCTCTTGGAGAGCCGAATTTTTAAAGAATTTCAAACACGACTCGTGAGATGAATCAAAAACAAGAGAATTTAAAAATAAAAAAACGAGTTGAAAACGAACTATTCTTTTTAGAAAGTGTGGTTTGTGTAATACAAAAATGCATGTGTGTGATACTTATTGGTCGCTGCACACAAAAAATCTATACGTACGCACTTACAAATGCATGGTATTGCCCATTTAATCTTACACACACAACATGAATTGAAATGAATTGCTCGTTTTCGATCCTTTTGAGCTAATTTTTAATTTATGCTCTCGAGTTAAAGAACAAAACTCGTAAGCAAAACATACGAGCGAAATATATTTTGAGTAAAAAACATAAAACGAGCGAACCAAAGAAAATACTGCTCACGTACTATGAGTCTAAAGACGTTTATTCAGCAGTGATATTGTACGTTGCCGGTTTGAAGGCTAACAGAATGTAAATACTGGCCTTTTACTAATTTAGGGATATAGATAAAGGGTGTGGTAAAAAATTTCAAAATCTTAAATGTTAAGATTTCGCCTCTACCAACATCTTAGCGGTCTCTTAGCTTGCAGTTTGCGAAGTGCAAGTGTCTTGTGTCGGAAATAACCGCAACAAAAAGTTTTTCCTTGTAAGAGTATAATCACTTAAAATAAAAACTGCGACTTCCTAATATATTTTTCAATTTTTTTATTTTATTTTTTACTTTTTGCAAAAATAATTGATTACCAACCATGTTTTTTCTTTGCTCATTTAAAAATGGTAGTGGTTGTGGCTTTGGTTATTTGCACATGTTGCTCAAATGATTGATATTAATTACCCTGTTAAAATTTTAAAAAATTTGCAAGTAATTAAAATTAAATAAAAAATAAAAAAATAAACCTTAGGTGTGTCAATTGCTCAACAACCGTTCGTTAAAAAAATAAAATGGCCAAAAAAAAAGGAAAAAGAAACCAATGCAAGACAAGAATTTGGCGGAATTGCCAATTAAGGAGAAATAATGTATGGCAGTAAGTTAAAGATAATCATGATTAAAGAAAAGTAAACATTTTAAGTTAGAGGCCTGGGGGTGGCGTGGTGTAGTGGTTAGAGCGCACGCATAAAAACACAAACGACCCAGGTTTTCAAGCCCCAGCAGAGGACATGACAAAGAAAAAATTTAATTGTGACTTCGAATGTTTAATAATAAAAAAGGCTTCAACATCTTCTCTTCAGACAACTCCATCTAAAAAAAAATAAGGAAAAATAAGGATAAAGCCCCCTGAACCTTCTCGCATACCTCTGGCGATGATGACAAACATCAGACGAATGATCCGGAAAAACACGCCACCTACTGGGAAAAAATTGCAATGCTAAAGTAAAGATCACCACCAATTAGCAAGAATCTTCACCACTACACAAAAACAATAATATGGAAAAAGCTACAGCGGATTAATCGTCTACTTAGCTTGAAATATCAAATTGATTAAAGAAACTGAAAACAAAGCAATATATGCTTTGTGGAAAGCCAATATGCTCCCTAGAGGAGTGACGGAGAAAAAAGAAGTTAGAAGCCCAATTGCTACGATCAAGGAGCATTTAAATGCTAAGTATAGCTTTGAGTTTTAGTTGGTAGGTTTTTTGTATACAATCTTTTACAGTAAGGGACCTATTGACTGTAATGTGGGCATTAAATGAAAAATATGATTAGACTTGAAGTCAAATTAATGGACTTTCAATTAATTCATTACGATTACTAAGACTTTGAGTACTACCCCATCAAGAGCACTTCACTATTTTAAACCAGATACCTTCTAATATTCAGGCAAAGAGAATAGTACCACAAACGACTTTGAGCATAAGGGGCACTCACTAATGGAGATTGTGCAACGACAGGAATGCTAGGATTTTAGACCCAGTCAACAGTCAAAATCGCATTGACTATAGGATAACAAAACCATATCTTGATCCAGGATTCTTAACCGGTTTACCAATTAAATCATGATATGTCAGGCTCTTCTTGGTAGAGCCATTACTTATGATCTTCTGTACTACTTCTTCAATTTCTGGCATCAAGTTACGAAATGTCTTCTGCGTGAACCATCACAAGCTGCGTACTCAAATGACCTTTTACAACATGACCTAGCCAACGTAATCGTTGCAATTTAATAAGTTCAACTATATCATTGTCTGCATATAGCACTTACAGCTCATGGTTCATACGACATCGATGTTATCTGGTAACGCAGATGAGTCCATGGATTTTACAAAGAATTTTTGTACGAATTTTTCTCGTTTGTCTTGAGGTGTCTTTTTTTATAAACTGCTTGTTTAATCCAAAATAACATCTATTCGCCTGTATTGTTCTTGTTATCTCAAAACTGATGTTGTTTGTTTTGTTTATGGAAAAGCCGAGATGGATATAATCGCTGACTATATTAATGCTGTAGTTTCCAACTTTCGCTGTCTGTCCAAGTCTACTGGTCGTTTTGTGCGTTGATACCATCAACTTTGTTTTAACTTTGTTTACTGCCACACCCAGTTTAGCTGATTCTTTATCAACTTTTTCAAAGGTCCTAGTAACTGCTCGCACTGTTCAACCCATGATGTCGATGATGTCGTCATAATCGAGTAGTATATGTTATCTTGTATAAAGTGTGCCAGCTATATTGCGTCTCGTATAACCTTTTCCAGCAGGATGTTAAAAAGATCCTACGATTGGCTGTCTTTCTGTCTGAAACTTTGCTTAGCAATAAACAGCTCGAAGATGTTCTTTTTTATTTTAATTGAGGATCGCGTATCAGATAGTGTCATCCCACAAAGTTGTATTAGTCTTGCTGGAATACCAAACTGAGACATCTCGTACATACTTGTACTTCTGAACGTATAGAGCTGTCAAAAGCAGTCCTGTATTCGAAAAGTAGATAGTAGATGTCGATCTATTTTTCCTTTATCTTTGGTCTATAGTGGATTTGCCAGGTCTAAAGCGGCACTGATATGGCCCAATTATCTTGTCGACTTTAGGTTTTAATCTTTCACAGAGTACGCTTGATAGAATTTTATATGCGACGGAAAGGAGACTTATTCCTCTTTAGTCAGCAAAAATACGCTACGGGACAAAATACGCTACGGTTCAAATCGTCGGGTATGCGTTCCTCTAGCCAGTTTGAGCAAGCAAGCTGATGCGTATTCAGCGTATGTCTCCACTCTTAAACAGTTCAGCCGGTAACCGGTCAGTTGGGTTACTGCCATTTTAACCTCTTTCTGGCTAGACGGTATACATTTAATACTGTCATCTGAACAAATCATCGGAACAAATTCCAGGGTGTACTCGTCGACACTATTATCGGACACCAACAGCTGGGAAAAATGTTATTTCCATATTCTCAGAATAATAATTGTATCTGTCAACAGATGACCTTTTCATCTTTACAGGAGAATGTGCCTGTACCGAAATCACTACTCTATAGTATAATTTTCGGACTTCATTCTGACTTCTGTACATCTCGATCTGCTCACACTTGCGCCTTTTTATGAAGCAGAGGTATTGATATCTCTGACAAGGAAGAGGCCATCAGCCTTTTCGAATGAAGAAGTGCCATAGAATGGAACAGAATATGAGGACGTCCACCACATACTTGGGGAAGACAAATTAAATCTAGGGTAACCAGCAGCAACAAGAGTTTGAGTGAAGACAGAGAGTTGGCTTAAAATATTTATGAGTTTAAAAAACTTATCGAGG
Organism: Wohlfahrtia magnifica; assembly: GCA_023159175.1. Classification (NCBI taxonomy): domain Eukaryota; kingdom Metazoa; phylum Arthropoda; class Insecta; order Diptera; family Sarcophagidae; genus Wohlfahrtia; species Wohlfahrtia magnifica. Next base: position 10,794,252 of record JAKWBJ010000485.1, on the reverse strand, counting down.
TCCTAAGTAAAAAAAAGTACAATAGAGAAGTGGTTTAATAGCTAAAACGCTTGCATAGAAAACCTGGCCGCCCAGACTTGTATCGTGGTGAATGCAAGAAAAATGTGTGTAATTAAGAAGTCTCGATGACATCTAGATGATAAGTTCAAAAGTCCACTGGTCCGTTTTGTAAGGAAAGAAAGGACAACAACAACCACAGACCGCTACCTGTAGGGGAAAAAGGTAAAAAAGTAAAAGAGGTAGTAATCTCTGATAAGCAGCACTACATAAATAGACAGAGGGCTTTGTTTTTAGCATTAAACACACGTAGATGATCGAGAGCACCGTCTTAAAAATCCATACAATAAACTTTGATTGCATGCCTCTTATTTGTATTGTTTTTTTGCATCGCTTTCCTTTGTTGTTTTTTTCTGTTTTGGTTAAAAAAAATTAAAATAATAAATCGTTACAACACAATGAATGCATATTGTGTACTGTGAAGTATTCACTGTTGTTTTGATTCAGTGTGCTCATGATTCACGCATTCAACGCAAATGACTGAATGCACAGAACAATGAAAAGCTGAAGCATTTAAAATTTATCAAAGAGATATACACACTTCAACACACACCAAAAGATGAATAAGATGACAACAATGATTGATTTTGCCTTTTATTGTACCCATTTAATTACTGTGGTACAAGTCTATCCATAATGAAATGTGAAATAACACTATTCAGAAAGCAACTATTAACTGTCAAATAAAGCAGTGTTGCCAACTCAAAGTTAAATACCTCTAAAAGACACTCGATGGGAACAAGGAGATGCACATTACAGATAAAGTAGATTATATATTAAGATTTTAAATTTCACTACATTGGAAGGCCTATTTATCTTCCATAAAATGTAAACTGAAGGCCTATTTACCACTTTTATTTTTGTAAACGTTACTTCTTTTTAAGAGGTTCTTACTGTTTTCTTGTAGTTTCGCACCAAAAAAAAAAAAAAACTCATGTTAAGTAATAATGTCATAAGAAACGAAGTATTTTGTGATACCACCCCGGGGCAACAAATTTTCTTTTCACAATAAAAGCAGCAAAAAAAAACTTTCAGGTGTTGCCGTTCTTTCATTATGAACAACATCCGCTCTACAAAGCAAAAATACATCAAAGCAACAAAAAAAAGACAGAAATAACGCCAAAGACAACATGAAATGGCAAATCAAATAAGAGATGAGAGGCAGAAAGAAACAAGAGCAAGAACAAGAAATCTACATTTAATTATTAAACGTTAATATTAGTAATTGTAAGTAATTTATATAAAACAATTTTATAAAATGCCTGCCTGACTGCCTGCCACAAAACAACATCATATTATATGTTCTCAACATAACACAACGAAACACAAACAAACGGAACGCAACAGAACAGAACAGAGTTACACGTTAATATGCTGCATGCACTGAAATGAAAACTTGCAGCAGCACACAGCATGCTTGAGATACAAGTCAAGTCAGGGAAATATGCTGTTATAGGCCTTAAGGCCATAATATAGAGTAAAACTGCTTATACTCATGCCAATGTTAATGTTGCTGCCGTTTTACTGCTGCTGTTGATAATGGTGCTGCTGCTGCTATGCAGAGCGTATATCTGACTGCTTCTGTAAAATTGAAAAAAAAAAATTATTTTTTGCTGTTCTACTGGTAACAACCACGAGCAAAAATTTTCTTCATCTTTTTTCGTTTTGTTTTCTTCTACAAATTTGTCCTCATCATTGGTATTATTGCTGTTGTTGGTAGCATCTATTGTCGTCGTTGTTATTGTTGTTGTTATTGTAGTCGTAGAGAGATGTTGATGATAATGTTCTTCCTCTTGTTGTTGGTTGTTTGGTTCGATAGATGGATGTTTGGTGTTGCAGCAGCTCCAATACATATAATTGCTGTTGTCGTTCTCATCATTGCTGCTATCACCGACCACCGACCACCATTGACTGATCTGAGACCAGTTGGGGCGGTGTATTGCAGAAAAAACAGCAAACTTACCTTACTGTTAACACACTACCAGTCAACCAACAGCAACAACAACAACAGCTATTGCAACAACAGCAATATCATAACAGCAGCTACTGTTGTTTATAATGACAATGATTATGAAGAAAATAATAAAATGCCCAACGGCCATTATACAAAATAGATGTAAAAAAATGAAAACAACAAAAAAAAAACAACCAGAGTAGAATGAAATGGAAAAAAAAATATAAAATGTGATCAGTTTTTGTTTTTTTTTTTTACAAAATGCCCCCGAAACCTTTTGGCAATGGTAGAGCTTTAGTTTATTTTCTTATAACCAGTAACCCCTATGGAGGTTTAATTTTTATGTTGCACAACCGAACAAGAAAAACAGAAAAAAAAACACAGAAAAACAGAAAAGAAAATGAAACCAATGACAGTTGGGTAGGTATTCTATAGGGACTCTTCGTATATGTACGTGAAATGAATCTCCTTTGTTTTCCCAAAGGGCAAATCGTATTAATTGAACTGGGCGTTTAAAAAAAGTAAATCTTCAATGTTTTTTAAATTTTAGAAATACTGACAGTTTCTTCATTAAGGACAGCTGGGAAATTAGTTTTGTTCTTAAATAAAATATGGAAAAACTGACATTTTTAAAAATTTTATTAAAAAAATTCGTAAATCAGTGCTTGTTAGCAAACTTGATAAATAGGCCTGCTATCAAAAAATTAATAGAATTTGTTTAAGCATTTCTGTGTTAGCCATGTATATAATGTTACGTTTCTACCGCTTTAAAAACGTGTTTTTATGAGTTCGTAGATTGTAGTTGAAATAAAATAAATGTTGTGTTTGGTTTTAATTAAAAATCTTTTATTCAACACAATTTTGTGCACCACTGCTTTTTACAGGCAATAACAATTTTTATTAATTAGTAATTACTCTGTCTGTTTACAATCTTGTAAACAACAACAATTACTCGACAGATCTCTCTTCCCAAAGATCTACCAACACGATCGTAGTTATAAATTAGGTTCGATCACAGCCTTTTCAACCAGAGTTTTTCCGCACTTAACTTTCTTTACTGAGTTAGTTTACTCCTTATAAACTCTCTTCACACCAATAGCACTTTCGCTGAGTTAACTTTACTTAGAAACTGATCGTTGTTTGCATCGATGTGCGTTTTTATGGCTGAGTAAACAATACATCGAAAGCTCTCGAACCTTTCGATATTTCAGGTAGATTCCATTTCTTTCTTTCAATTTCCTTTGTAGCCATGCGTATGTAAACATCTACCTCTTTCAACTCTTAGTATTTGTTGTTGCTTGTTTATTGTCTGTTTTTCGTAACAACATAACTCGTAACAACATAACTCATTTAATATGTACTTTTATACATACACACATACATATTGTTTTTCTCCGTCAACCCTCTAGGGAGCATATTTCTTCCCTTTCCACAAAGCATCCCTTGCTTTGTTTCAAGCTTCATTAATCAAGTTGATTTATCAAGCTAAGTAGGTGATTAATCCACTGTAGCTCCCCTCCATATGATTGTGTAGTGGCGGTGGTGATCTTTAATTAATGTTGCAATTTTTTCCCCAGTAGGTGGCGTTTTTCTCATGATCATTCGTTTGATGTTTATGATCATCGCCAGAGGTAAGCTTGGAGATAAGGGGACTTCTTCTTTATTTTTTAAATGGAGTTGTTTGAAAGAAAGTTAATTAAGTACTGGAAACCATAGTGAAATATTTTCGCCATGTTCTCTGCTGGAGCTCGAACCTGAGACGCTAGTGCGTTCGCTCTAACCACTAAAGCTCGCCAACCCCCGCTTTGCTCATTTTTTTCTCCGTCACTCCTCTAGGGAGCATATTGACTTTTCCACAAAGCACCCTTCAAGCTAAATAGATGATTAAGCCACTGTAGCTTGCTGCATATTATTCTGCGTAGTGGTGGAGATGCTTGCTAATTGGTGGTGATCTTTACTTTAACATTGTAATTTTTTTTTAGTTTTTTCCCAGTAGGTGGCGCGTTTTCCTGATTATTCGTCTAATGCTTACTATCATCACCATAGGTATGCGGGAAATTTAGGAGGCGGCTCCTTTTTTATTTTTTTTGTGGTCTGGAGGGAAGTTTAAGCATCTTTATTAAACATTCGAACCACAATTTAATGTTTCTTCGTCATGTCTTCTGCTAAGGCTCGAACCTGGGTCGTTTGTGTCGTTTTGTGTGCGCACTAACCACTACACCACACCTCCTCACCGTATTAAAATTCGTTATTTGTATTGTTGTTTAGCTTTTTCGTTTTTTCTTCAATGCAGATTGCAAAAATTTACTACTACTACTACAAATTAAGTTTTCTCTCTGGCCACCTTTGATTTGAAGCATTGCCTAGTTTACAACTGTAGCCAACAATTTACTTCGTTCATGCTTAGAACTCCCTATGTTAGAAAGCATTTTTCTGAAAGAAACCTGGACCTTGGCATCTTCTTATTTCCCTATATATCTCTTTAATTTAAGCCTATTATCCATTACGACTATACGGCATGAATGAATGTACTGATCACTAAATCTTATATTCGCTCATTCGACTTTCCTTCTGCTGGTTATTAATACGGCCTCTGTTTTGTTTACCGCTAAATTATTTTCTGTGTACCATTTACTTATGGCGAATAGTGTATTCTGCCAGTCAAACAATTTTAACATAAAAATCGCTTTAGAAAAGTATTTCTATTACATTTATGAGCAACCTTTCCGTTGTGACACGCTTTCTTACTCATTTACAGTCTTTTATAACAAGAACTTCTTCTAAAAACGCTGCTTTTTTCCCTACGTGTTTTCCCCTATTCCGCTTTCATAACAGCAGCAACAACAGCAAAAGCAACAACATATTTTAACCGTTGGCTAAACAAAAACGAACTTGTGATAACTTGGCCAAAGGCAATATTTCAAACAAATATGTCTGTAGGCAAACAGATGTAATTATGTAACATAGAATGTTATAAATATAAATGTACATAAAGATTTATATACATACACATACATACATATGTGCACATCATAGATATATAAACCAATACAAAGAAATGCTTGTATACATAGAGAAACTAAAACACTTTTTGTTGCCTTACCTTCTTCCTTAAAAATTTGTTTAATAAGCGACGATATGTATGTACGATGATATGTTTATTACAAAACGAATATTTTATATATTTAAGACGTAGGGGGGGGGGGGTGGAGGATCGAGGAAGCGGTTGTCTCTTTCATATACACAGTTATCGAGTAAAAGATAAAACGTTATTATCAGCCAGATTATTGAGGCTGTTTTGCAAAACGCTGTGCCAACTGTAGTGCTAACAGCAGTACTAATAACGTTGACGACGACAATAATAACGATGATGACGATGACGATGATGATGATGAACAAAACAAAAATCTAAGCCGGCAGCTATAATTTCATTCACATTTAAAACTATTTCTGCTCTGAAGCTTATTTTTAAAATAAATTGTTCGCAGGCTATATCAACTGTGTATAGAGAGAGGAGTTCGTCATACATTTATCTGTGCGTACTGCCATTTCTGACACCCATTTCTCATACTCAGGGCCAATGAAATAATATATAAATTCTTGTTGTTGTTGTACAACAATAACATAGTTATGATGGGGAATTATTCAGTGCATGGTTTAGGTTTGGTGTCTAAATCAAGAAAAAAAAATACGCACCCCGTTCTAAATGATGGATGACGCTCGTTAAGCCATTGTGAGCACTATTGTACACAAGGCCTTTAGTTCTCATAGCAGTACCCTACGCAAGTAGGTGATATACAACTACAAACAAAAAAAAAGCAGGAACAACAACAACAAAAGTGTCAGTTAAATGAGTTTATATTTCAAATGTATTTGTCTGGCAGCAGGAATTCATAAAATTCAATGATTGTTTGTATATTTGTTTGCTTGTTCGTTTAAATATTGGGTGTAAGCAATAGCAAAAGTGCGCTCATAAAGAAAGGGTTTTCCATGAAAAGCTTTCTTTCCTTAAATTTAAATAAAACAAAGTCAGTGAAACTTTTATTCGTTTGAAAGGCCTCTCAATGACGTCCAGGCACTATTGCAGGAGAGTAAAAGTGGAAGTAAGTGGTGCTGCACAGCAAGTTTCTGGACCGATGTAGGGTGTTATGGGACCTTTTCTGGCCGATGTAGTTATGTATGGAACATCGCGTAATTTTTTTTTCAGGGTTTCGGTGCATGGTGCTCATCCGAAATATAATTTTTTTAATGGCTGTGGTACAGTAAAACTGTGGTTTAAGAAAACTATGTAAGAAGGAGTCAAACGAGGCCAAATTATGCGATCTGGGGCCAGTTCGCATCACTTCCATATCATGTAGCTCTGCAAACGCTCGTGTTCAATGTAGTATAAGCTGTGTAACTCATAGCGCTGTTCTTTTGAAATTACGTGTCGTTGGTATCCATATCATTTCAGGTTGAAAGATATGCGAAATTATTGACCTCAAGCACTCGCCCACCTGTTGGGATTCGTTTAAGATTTAAAAATTTTGCATTTTGATTAGAAGCCTGAATAGAGACTTAATTCTGGTAACACGGGTGCAGGGAACATAGCCAATCGATTATGTTGGCTCGGTGTGGTGTTATACTCTTAACCTGATGCCGTGAGCCATAGATCGGTATGAGCTTAGATTATCTCCAAACCCAAGAATATCTCAGCAGGGTGGAGGTCATGTCTAAAGAACAAGGCTTCGAATTGGTACTCACATGTGGTGTACACCATGTATGGAAGCGTTGGTCGAATCATTGTATTTATTTGACACCATGAGCTGACGTCCAGGGCAGGTACTCACGTAAAACTTTTAAACTTATAGGACTCGCCGTTAAAGGTGAACGCCAAACAGAGAATTTTTCAAGCCGTATTGGACGCCCTGTTCCAAATACGACAATTTTATTTGTTGACGAATCCATTCATGCAAAAATCAGAAATGGGCCTAATCCACTGCTCCAGCACCAATTAAGAAAATACACATTCTTGTCTGTAGTCGTTTTTCTTTAGCTCGAGGTTCAGTTAATTTTTTACTGGTGAAGGCCAAAGTCACTAAGTGAAATTCGCCAAGTTGCGGTCTGCAAAAGCCAGAGTTTATGTAAGCGCCGGAAAATCGATTGCATCGAATTCCGCTGCACACTACCACGTACAGCAATGATGATTATGACAGGTGTTGCGTTAGATCAATGGTTACTGGTACAGTGGACTCAAATTCACCCACCACACTGCGAATAGTTCTAATGCAGAAGTAATCATTTAAAAACACTTGTTCTAAGGGCCTTGAGAAATCCTATCCAGAAAACTGTTAGACTCATGGTATGCTCACAATAAGCTTCGAATTACTTTCTTCGCTACTTAAATTACTTACGCAATTTACTTTGTTCACACGACAACCGTATAATTCGTCGTGTTGGTTCTTCTTCTTATTTTTACAGTAATGTTGTGGTTTATTTTTTCTTATTTGTAGGTAAAGTGTGTTAAAATGGAAAACGAAGTAGTTACGGAATTAAATGAACACCTGTAGCGTAGACAAACCCTTAAAAAAAAATTTGGGATGACAATGATTTTGTAGAAGTCCACAGGGTAAACGAAACTGAAATACTTCCAGTTTAGGTGATTTGCTCTTGAAATTTTGTATGGTGAATTATGTAATTCGGTTTATAATTGTGGGTAGAATTATAAATGAGAGCGAATTACAACAAGACGCTTTCGTGTGAATATGGCAATGGCATTTCCAACCTTTTTTTAGGAAATAAAAGTTAGGAAATTGAAAAAAAGTTTGGGATTTAAAAAAAAATTTTTTTTCTTAAATTTTACCTCAATTTACCAACTTATTGTAGTAAAACTCACTGCATACTGTTACCAAATATTTGCCAAATAAATATTATCTTTTTAATATTTTAAAAACTGTTTGCTTATTTATGGGTTTTAATTTTAACCGTTTAAATCTTTATTTTACCCCTAATAGTTTGATTTATACAAATAGCTTTAGGAATTAATGAAATTGCTTCAAAGAACAAAAAAAAAAAACTACAAATATATGTATGTACGTATGTATGTATATGCAAGCGACTCTATATAACAACGTTTCTTAGCTAAAGGCTTTTTAGTTTCAATTATTTAAACAGACACAAAAAAAACAGAAAAAAATAAATTTATTAAAATTATATAAAACAGCTACGAGTATACATATGTACATACATATGTATATACATATATGCTACAACATGTTTAACTATTTATTTTGAGGCAAAAGCCGAGGCTTAAAACTATTTCAATGCAAACAAAAGGAGAACCCAGAAAACTAAATATTTAGCAGAAAGAAAACAAAAAATTAAAACAATAAAACAGAAATAATAATAAAAAACCAATAACAATAAGAAGGGATACATACTATATAATCAAACGCCTAAACATTTAACACTTAAATAGCCCATTACTAACAAAACACACAAACATACTGCACATTAAACTGGCTTAGGCCTTAAGAAAAATCTAAAAGAAAAACAGCAAAAACACAAAAAGAGTAGAAATAAAACCAAGCAAACAGTGTAACAAGTCAATTGCTGGACCATATTATTGTGGCTCAATTAGTGGTAACACTCAAAGCGGAAATAGATTATTACTGAACAAAAAAACAACAACAATAATAACACAACACACCAGTTATAACACGAAATAAAGCTTTAAAACACGCACACACGTATACACCCAAGCAATTTAAAAAAGAGAAGAACATTTTGAGAGAAATAAAAGAATCAAAAGAAATCCACAAAAAATAATAATAAAAAAACAAGAAACACAAATACGCGCGCCAAAATTTTAACAAAACAACAAATACATGTTAAAAGAAAAAGAAAATAATAATATAAGAGTGTGTGTGTGTGTGTGTGTTCTAATACAGTGGTGGGAGATTATAATGTGCCAAGGTCGTTGTGGTAAGAGTAACAGCAGGAGTAGGTATGAAAAAAACATTAGCAATTGTTAAAAAAACAACAACAACTACAGCACTACTAACAACCATTACACACACACAGTAATGTTTTCAAGAAAGAAGCCCCCAAACAAGTTGTAAAACAACCTCAACAAAACTAAAAGCGCAGGCTCTTAACCAAGAGAGAGAGAGAGAGAGAGAGAGAAAGATTCTCGTTACTGCAAACATGCTAATAACATAGAAAACAACTGAAAACGAGTTACTTATCATCAGTGTTGCCATAGCTTCTAATCTTTTTTACCGAATTTCAATAAAAAAAATTAACCAAATTGATAAAAAACATTTTTGTAAAATCAAATGTCAAGATGAAGTCTGTTACTTCTACCATTCTAAGATAAGTATCGGTTGTTTTTTTATAGTTACACAAGTTTAATTCACAATAAAAACGAACCAAAAAAGGGAACGAAAAATGGCCTATGCCAGTGAAAGCAACACACTTCAAGCGTTCATCAACAGAATTTCCAACGCATAGCTTTACAGAAGATGCAAACAAATATCCTTTGCGTATAACGACAGCAGAACTAGCCCTCGACTGAAATTCGTATGTAACGCAAAGCCGATAGTGAAAGAGACATGGCTAAGAAGCTTGTTAGATGAGATAGAGTCTGTTGATGAGGAACGACGTTCGAAAGTCTAGTTGAGTGCAATCAGTACCTTCGTCTATGATGTGGATTCATACCACTATAATGGCGATCGCTGGAGAGAGGTCATGTACTGAAGAAGTTGGAAAAGGCTCAGGCGTATTACCGACAACTCCCACAGAGACTCTCAATGTTTTCCTCAATTCCATGGTCTATGCTGTCATGCTGAGGGTAAAAAAATCGGGTCTTGGAATATCTCACTGTCCCAGATATTCCGATATTTTAATGCATGTCGTTGTAATTCCAAGCAGAACGGATTATTACACCTACGTACAGGAAACTTAAACCTGGGAGAAGATCGTGGAAAAAGCCGCTAGAGAGAGACATGACGAGCTTGCAATTCTTCATCGATAGTTCTAAAATGAACAATATAAGAGTGTATGACGTTTTTTTTTTCTGGACCATAATATTAAGGTCTCGCATAAACTGCATGATCACTGCGACGTCCTCCAGGCCGAGGTGACGGCCATTTGGAAGGTCACTAATTTGCTGGCAAGAAACATATACCGATAGTTAGGCGATAATAAAGTCTCTGCAATTTCTGATCGCTAACTCGCGGACGGTGTTGGAATAGCATTGTTAATAATGGTGATTAAATATTTCGATATTAGGCTCATATGTGTGCCGGAAAATATCGATATTCCAGATGAAGTGGCCAGAAAGAACAACAGCAAAGGTTCTTCAGGAAAAAGAAAGTGTATCTGAGGTGTTGTGCCAGTAATATGTTTTCCAGAAGATGGATACAGATTTCTTTCAAAAAAGCTGTGCCCGGTGGTTGATCGGAGGAGGTATAGTCAACTGGTGAATCTACCAAGACAGTGAATTTTGGCTGTGGTAGGTTTGCCCCCGGCTCATTGTCTAGTGGGCTGGCATGCGATCTGTAGCGGACATAGCGGATCAACGTTCTGCAGCCATTGCTGTAGGGATGAGATAATAACCTGGAGAGACTTGCTTTTGGGATATCCGGTTTTGTCGAGGCTGAGGTTAAGGGTCCTGAAAAGCCCTGATTGTATCGGACGCTTTGTTAACTAATCCGGCTTGTACTCGGTGGTCATATAGGCCCGTTTTTCTTCTTTCCAGGCTTAATTTAGGGTGTGGCATCACAATTGGCCTTTTTGTCGTAAGTAGGCTGGTCCTAGGACCGACGGATGGTTTTAACATCGAATCTTACACACATTTGCAAATATGTAGTTCTTTGCTTAACACGTGCATGCGCATATTTCTTAACTTATTGACCTTTAACGTAAGCAAAAATCAGAAGAAGTAAGCTAGTTGCCGCTCCTACAAAGAATTATTAAAACTTTTGAAGCTGCCATTTCGTCATTTTAGAGGCGAAAAACGTTAAACGTTATTGTGCCAACATTTTGTGGAAAAATCGTCTAAATGACGATAAACCGTTTAATTTGGCAGCTATGGTTGCTTATTATACTGTTTTATAGACAGAGAGTAGCAATGAGAGAGAGAGAGAGGCTGATAACAAAACGTGTAGGATTGTAAATGTGTTAGTGTTGGTTAGTTTAACATAATCAAACACAATACAAATTTTTGCTTCATGCCTTCGTTAACAGTTTCATTTCAGTTCAGTTCGAAACGGACATTCAACGCGAATGCAAGTCAGGTAATTGCTTTCCTTTTTCTATTTTCTTGTTCTTGCTTAACGGTAATTTTTTGTTTGTGGTATATTGTGTTGTTTTGGTCTTAAGAAAAACCACACTGCACAACAGTTAACATTGTAACTGTTAACCATTAATATTTAGTGTTGTGAACACTCAGAACGTTGTTGCATTGCATATTGAAACACACGGAAACGGAAGTAAACAATTTATAACAAAGTGTGATTGGTTATTGGTTATTTCGAAGAAATGCATTTTAAGCAATAGAATAGAACGCAAAAAATAAAAAATTAAAGTGTTTTACTTATAATATATGTATGCCAATATAACTTAACAAAATTATTTGTATGTGTGTGTGTGTGTGTGTGTGTGTGTGTGTGTGTGTGTGTGTGAAGTTTAAAGCCGAATGTCATATATATCAAGAGTTTTGTGTAATGAACTTGTTAGTCAATAAAAGCATGTTGAACTGAACACTTAGAACCATAGTGAATTAAATAATTGTTGATAAATAAATTATAAATAATTATTTATAAATAATTAAATAATAAAAAAAAGAAATAATAATTAAAACAAAAATTAAATAAATTTTTAACACGTTATTAACAAAAATCATTTAAAGTGCATTTATTAAATCTGTTGTGAGTTTCTAAACCAAACAAAAAATTAAATAAAAATTATAAAATAAAACTAATTTATTAAAAAAATTAATTAAAAAAATAATTAAAAAATTAATTAAATTTTTCTACAAAAACCAAAAATGTTAATTAAAATTTTAATTTCTCTTCTACACAACCCTTGTCAATATTGTCTCAGAAATATATTTTATTTTGTTTTTACCTGACCTCCGGTCACTCCTAAGGGCTTTGAAGAACAACAAAAAAAGAAAAAAATACGAAGAAACACACACAAAATGTTATACCACCTGTAGGCATTCTAAATTAAAATTTTTGTTTTAAAACTACTTTAGGCTACAAAATACATTTTTATTATTTTGTTGTTATTATTGTTGCTGCTGCTGCTGCTGTTGTTGTTTGTTATTATTTTTGCCATCAATCGATTTTTAGCTTTTTTACTACTAATACTACTCGAAGTGTTTGTTTACTGGCAGATGTATGTGTGTGTGTGTGTGTGTGTGTGTTTGTGTTTGTATATTTACTAATACACATACATATATACACAGTAAACTAAGTCAACAAATGTTTTACGATTTATTATAACCCATTGGGGAAACAATACTGTGGGAATACATTTTTTGATCAGAGATATTTGAAATGGAAAATTTGAAATTAGAAAATATGTAAGACGAGTAAATAGAACAGCTGAGTTTACATAAAAAAATTAAATAGAATTTATTTATTCGGAAATTTAAAAATTTACTTTGCGAAGTTTAACAGTTTTTTTTTATAAGACCGGGAATTCTTGTTTTTATTAAATATTTAAAATTTAGACCCTATTTCTGTTTTCATAAAATGCATATAAGCAGGACTTAAGCAATTTAATCTGCAATAATTTAAAATAAAAAATAGGTCTCCAAACAAGAAGAACAACAATTATTTTATTACGAATTATTCTATAAAAGTTATATAAAATTGGGACTTTTCAACAAGAACTGATATGAAAGTTCCATGTTTTCTTATAAAGTATCTCTCATTTTTTCCACTTTGTTCCATCAGGTAGAGGAATAGGTAGGGTTTCTACAAAAATAATTCCACGTTTTTCTTTTTTTGTCTCTGTTACACCTCTTGGGAACAGTTTCATTAATCAAGTTGATTTCAAGCTAAATATGTGATCAATCTTCTGTAGTTCTTTTCCATATGATTGAGTGTATTGGTGAAGATCCTTGTTAAGTGGTGTTGGTGATCTTTACTTAGCTTTGTATTCTTTTTTTTCCAGTAGGTGGCAATTCCTTCTGATCATTCATCGGATGTTTACTATCATCGCCAGCGGTAAAGTTATAACGTCAGGGAAGCTTTTTCATTATTTTTAAGATGGAGTTGTCTGGAGATAAACTGAAGTCTCTTTATTACGCACTGCAAACACATTTACATTTATTTCGTCATGTCCTCTACACCACGCCACCCTCAAACCTTCCTTAGCACTGTATTTTTTCCCAGTAGATGGCGTTTTCTGCTGATCATTCGTGTAATGTTTTGTCTTCACTTCCAGAGAAAGTTCAGGGGCGATTGTTTTTATATGGATTTGTAGGTGCAAGGTTGAAGTCTCTTTATTAAACACACTAAGCCACAATTAAATGTTTTCGTTATGTCCTCTGCTGGAGATTCGAAACTGGGCCGCTTGTATTCTACGCGTGGACTCTAACGAATACGCCAAGCATCCTCTCTGCCTTAATTTATCTCTACATAACAATTTTATGTCCTCAAAGGATTCCTTAAACTGCTTCAATTCAGTTAAAATCGTTCTGCACCACGTATTTATATCTTGGACGACCTGCTCGTTGGCTACCCTTGGGTTTTCTTTCCAGAGCCCTCCTATTAATACTGTTCGCCGGTTTTCGAACATGCTATTGTCTTGCTATTTGTCCATTTTCGGTCAGCTCGAAGACAGCAACGCTCTTAAACTGGTTAAGCCAAATTATCCCACATATTATCCTTAGACAGTTGTATAAGAATAACAGTTCGCTCAATAAATCCGTAGGATAAGTAAGAAAGAAACAAAATTCTGACAAAACTCGATTTTATTATTCAGCGCAGTTGACTTCGAAGGCGATACAACGAGTATAGCGATTTTCCAACTTTTCGATACCACTTTTATTGTACGATTTCTCTTTCTCGTCAAAATATGCCTCAGTTTCAGCGATTACTTCATCATACTTCTATCATTTGTCTAGATGGAGCAGAGTGCGGATAATGTTTATCAAGCCATTGTTTGGTTTCCACTGCATTTTTTTATTTTCCATTTAAAAGCAATGCTTTATCAAACCTCGAAATTCACTTTTTTCCATTTCTTTTTCTTAATAACAGAAGTTGCATCACACAAAATGCTATAACTCACAAATCAATAGTCAGAGTGCTGTTAAAACTATAAACGTATCGTTTGAGGGTTAGTAATAAATAAAAATCATATGAGCAAAATTCTGTGTGCAAGCCTACGGACTTATTGAGTGACCTAATACTTGTAGTCTCCATGCTATTTGATTATTCATCGGTCACGTTCCGCTACCATACAATCGTGTCAATTTAACAAACGAGTCAAATATGAGCATCTTAGTATTGGTTTGCTCTGCATGCCATTGAATCTGTACGTATTTGGGCGACATTGTCACTATAATATTTTCATCGATGAATCATCGTCACAAAATCAATATTACGCTTAAATAAGGTGAGATTGTCTGTTATGAGTCGACAACATGCTGAACGATGCAGGATTTTTATGTTAACCTACTCGTTAATGAATTAAGCACTAATGCCACTCGATAATATTGCCTCTTAAAAATCAACTTCTGTCGTCTATGAAAATTTGGACAATTACTATAAAAAGTCCTGTATGACAACAAAGAAAGTTCATTCAGTGATCGATGATTTAGCATTTGCAGCGTTTATCACGATGATTTACTGTGAGGTACGCCACCGGAAAAAATCAATGGCGAAAGAGGACAGCCCAGCTTAACACCCGCGTTAGTGTGAAATGGTTCACTTGTCATACCATTATGTCGAACGTGAAGGTAGGGATTTGAGCACAGGGATTCTGTAAGACTTATCAATTTGTTCACTCTATACTATCAAGTGTTTCACTGAAATCGATAAATAAAAGGTCCACCAAATATTTTTTTTTTTTTTTTTTTGAAAGTAGGTCGCAAAACATCGAGTGTAGCTTCGGCTGTGTGGCACGTAGTGCCGTCCTGTTGAAACCAAATGTTGCTAATATCCTCCTCTTCAATTTTCGTGAACAAAATTCGTTCAACATGGCCGAATAACGATCGCCATTGAGTGTAGCGACCACTCCTTGCTCATTTTCGAAGAATAATGGCCCAATTATGCCGCTGGACCAAAATCCGCACCAAACAGTGACTCGTCTTGGGTGTATCGGCTTTTCAATGTATGCGTGCGGGTTTTCTATGCCCCAAATGCGACAATTTTGCTTGTTTATATACCCGCCAAGATCAAAATGAGCTTCATCTGAAGAGATGATTTTTTTGGCAAAATCGGCATCTTCTGTAAGTCGATCGCAGGCCCACTTATCGAAGCAAAAAAAGCGTGTACACAACCTTAGTCGTTCAGTGAAAGAATAAAGCTAATTATCTGTCAAATCAGACATGAGTTAAGTGTTACCATTCACAAAATAAGCACTAGTTGATGATGGACTGTTCTGTAATGACCATGAGAGTGTTTGTTAAGTCTAGGCAGTCTCTATCCCATTACACATGGAAAATATAACATCGCGCACATGTCTGCCTCGGTTTCGCTGGGTAGCGCGCATCTGATATATCCATTTTGCCACGGCTCTGCGGCACCAGGTTAATCTAATCAAGGATTGGAAAATGTCAGATGCTTGCAATATTGGAACTGCTTTAGGGCGACGAACAATTCGCGAGGAGCGATCACGGATGTCGGCGTTTGTAGACTGCGTTCACAGGCATCAGAGATGGTGGAACACATATTGTGTGTATGTGTAATTCTTGGAAGGTTTAGATGAAGATGTTTGGGGAAAGATAGAATCTCATTGGGAGATATCCATCGTTAGGGCTTTAGATCCGCTGGTATTCTGCAAGAGTGCCTGGTCAGAATTATAATGGTAATGATGTGGTACGTAGCGCTGTTCTATTAATCTCAAGTGTCGTAGGTGTCCATATTATCCAATTTAGGTCAAAAGTAGTTGATAATTATCGACATACATATCTCGCCCACAATTGGCGGTGATGGCCCGAACACGAAAATATTTTTGTTGACATACTCATTCATTGTGAAGAACTTTGCATGAACAGATTATCATTTATACGTGAATAGTGATTTTGCAACTGCAAAAGTTCAAAATAGGTACCAATGATAAGCGAGGATCTCCTCAATTATACCAAATATATGGATGGACTCTGCAAGTGGCAGCAAAAGGCTTGCTACATACAATATACACAAATCACCAGTTTAGCTGGAGAAGGAAAAAATTGATTACAAAGAAACTGCAGCAAGGCAAAGATGTTTCGCGGAAGACAATATGCTCCTACGAGTAAGAGGAGTACTGGAGAAAGAAAACTTATATTCGGTTGATTTTTTTATAAACTCATGACTTTGAGTTGGCAACACTGCTTTATCTGACAACCGACTTAACAGCTGATAATTGTTTTTTTTTGTCTAGTTGGACATGATATTTCAAGATAGAAAAGCTTACAAATTGTTGACAATTTTGAATTGAATTTCCATTCAAAATTTTGTTCTCCGATGAAGCCCACTTTTGGTTGAATGGGTACGTAAATAACCAGAATTGTAGATATCAATGCATCCACAGAAAATTACTGCTCGATGCGCTTTATTGGTAGACGGAGCCATTGGTTCATATGTCTTCCAAAACGATGATTAGAAATTGTTTCGCACCTCAATTAGCCGGTATTAATGATTTATTAAAAGAAACTTTTGATGAAAGAGTACTTTCACATAATGGTGTAATTAGTTGACCACCTAGGTCGTGTGACTTCGCTCCATTGGATTATTTTCTTTGGAGTTATATAAAGTTACTTGCCTACGTCGACTTAACAGAGATTAAATTAAACTAAGCACTTGGAAATCAACACTACAAGAGATATTGGCGGAATAAGGCCGCAAAAGCTGCGAAAAGTTTGTGAAAATTGGTGTTCCAGATTGCAATTTGTACCCGATTTCTATCAAACAAAGCCTGTTTCATTGATATAAAAAAATTTTCCGTTGTTTTATTATGACCTCATGGTGCGTGACTAGTGACTTCTCTCTGGCTCTCGTGCATGACACTCTGGATGCGTTTTTGAGTTTGGTAGACAGATGGGCGCTAAGCAAGGTGAACCAATATCACTATTTTTAAAATATCCAGAAAGTTTTGGCCTCCAGTTTCTACAGAAAAGATTAAGTCTCTTCTTAGGTTTGTAAGGGGGCCGATCAAGCTTCTTTCGGGCATAGTTACCGGACACTGTATGATAGGTCGCATGTCAGAACGCAAGGGACGCCCTGGTCATGGCTACAGTAGGAGCTGTCAGGATAAGGAGGATGTAAAATCAATACAACACCTTCTCTGTGTCTTTTTGCTCTATGGGAACTGAGACTAAGCCACTTAGGTGCATGTCACTAACTCGATCCAGTCTACATATATTAAGTAGTATCGGTTGGCTCACGTGAGGAAGCCGAAATTTATGGGTTTTAGGTGGGGATCTTTTTCTGACTCTCCCATGTTTTGCCTTTCGCTTTAATGAGCCTGTCCTGTAAAGAGTAGCGCATTGGCCATAGAGCCTCCGAGTGAACTCGTAAATCGTAACTGTAAAAGAAACACTCGATATATCCAATACACTAACAATCTGTCCGATTTACTCTATACAGCTTATAAAACTAAATTCTTATTAGAAAACCCTTTAATTTTAATACAATTAATTCCTATTTTACTTTAACAACCTCTCTAATATATAAACTTAGCATTTCCTTAAATACACTCTTCCTAAAAGTTCTCTTTTCGCTTTTATTTTCCAGAACATCGTTTGTGGCATTGGATCAAAGATCACCTTTGACGGTGGAGTCCTCTTGTCCAAAAAGGTAAGTGTTTTGAACTCTCATTATAGATTCACTATAAAATATAGATTTTAAACACCTTCAGTCGAATGGTCATATGCTATGGCCATACAATGTTTAATCATAACTCTTTGTGATGCCAAAAGCATTAAAATTTATAATTACCAATCAACTACCAAAAGTAACTGGACAAAGAAAATGCGCTCACCGCACTCCCCACTCATCAACATATTATACACAAGCATACAAACAAGAAAAACCAACAAGTTTTCCTTTACAAGCAATATAACTGATCATTATCGTTGTTGCTTTTTTTTGCATAAATCTTGACTCAATTACAGAAAAAAAGCAACAAAAAGTGATGGTTTTTGGTTATAATGACACATGACCATAAGCATATGATACACACACACACATACTTATACATTAAAAATGGCCAATAAAACCGTTACACACTTTTAAAAACGCCATTCATCACCGAAGATGATGACCGGAGAGTGCACACGTATAATCACAATGATGATGCTGACAATGTCGTTGAGTATGGGAAAAGACAATTGCATTTACAAACAAAATCATGCCTGCATTTACAATACATATGTACGTATGTGTGTGTATGTGTGTATGTGTGCATCAGCCAATTGTAGAAATTTGTTGTATATCTTCTTCTATATAAACGTCATATGTATAGGCAGGCAGCAATCAGATAGGCCAGCCAGCCATCCAGCCATACAACCATCCAGCCAGTATTGCTTGACAGTTTAAAAATGCATTCAAATCGCAAAGAGCATTGTTTGTTAAAGGCTGTGCGTGTGGAAATGTTTATTTGTTGCACGTGTGTGTGTGTGTGTGTGCTGGTTTGTTTATTTGGATGGTTTTTGGCTGCACTAACCTATAGCAACTACATTGCTTATATCCTATAGTTGCTGCTATAGCTGTTGTTGTTGTTGTTGTTGTTGTTGTTGTTATTCCTGTACGTTAGGATTGCGTTTCGCCAACGGAAATGTCCACAAAACACGTTGACAGTAAATATCATCTTACGGCAAAATCACGTCGCTAAAATACAAAATATACGCTTTAAGCATAAGCGTTTACTACAAATTTCAAACTTTATAGCAAACAACAGCAACAACAGAAGCAGCATCTCTAACATAAAAAGCAATGAATTAAACATTGACACACACACTCACCCAAAAATTCTTACAGTAGTAATCTCGTGTATTTAAATTTGTAGTTTTAATGTGCGTGTGCGTGTGTGTGTGTGTGTGTGTGTAAATATGAGTGTTAGTAGCTTAAGCAAATATTGAATGCTTTTAGGTATGTGTGTATGTGCATTAAGTATAAATCTCCGTGTATACAGATAGTGAAAATAACAAAAACAAATATTTGCTTCTGAAACAGAGTTCAAAAGGAATCATTTCTTTTGTAAATAACCATGAGTTTCATTGGTTTTATGTTTATGTTCTCTTATGTTGGTTGGAGAACCATTTTCAATCCTGGATGTTATGCCTTTGTGTCTGTGCTTTGGTTGGAGATTCAGAATTGAATTCCCAGACTGGAATTATTGGTCTATTGTGGCCTTATTTCGGAGTAGGTTTAATCTAAGCTGGTATACCGATGGCTCCAAAATAAATGACTGTGTCGGTGCTGGTGTTCATGGACCAAACTGAGACTTGTCGACCCCACTGAAAAGATCGTTCAGTATTTTCCAGGCTAAAATTATGGCCATTGCAGACAGTGAGCTTAAGGCTAAGACCATTATTATATTCTCTGACAGCCAAGCAGTTCGAATCGTATAAAATCTAGACTGACCCAATATTGCTATAATACGTTGCAAAGACTTTCGCTTAGACAAATGGTCCAGTTGTTTTGTGTAGACTGGATACCGTGGAATAGGTGATAATGAAGCAGCGAATGTATTGGCTAGAATAAGTTCCGTAAACCCTGTATTGGTCCGGAACCTTACAGGACAGCACCACTTACAACCATTCTCAATCTAAGCAAGTATTGGGCAATTGCCAGATAGTTGAAACATTGGGACGCTTAAAGGGGACTTCGCCAATTAATCCGGAATATGGGCTTCGCACTAAGGTTGCCAATTATCCAGGCCGGGCATGAAACGGGCCACTGTAAACTGAGAGCGAGCACATCTGAAAGGGGATGGCGGCCACAGATGTGGATATTTGTAGACGGTGCTCACAGGCATTAGGGACTGCTTAACACATATTGTGTAGTTGGTTGATAGTTTAGATGGACATAAAGGTTTTCATTGGCACACATATTCACCATTATGGTTTTAGTCCTCCTGGTGTTTATTAGGAAGACAGCAGATCTACTGAACAAACTATAGACCTAAAGGGGCACAATAGATCCTAAGGGTCGCAGTGTTCTACAGAATGCCTGATCAGAATGACGATATGAAATTCAAAGAAATGTCCTATAATTGTCACCACCAGATCACTTACTTATCAAGTAACGTAACTCTAAACCTATCCATAAGAGGTCAGAAAATCTGCATGAATTACGAATTTGTTCTTAATCAGATACAGATGGTAACGATACTCTTAAAGTTAGGTTCGCTTACGTAGGTAGCTTTCGATCTGTGACTTCACTCGGAGTGCCTATGGCTCCTTTTGCTACCCTTCGTAGGACAGATGCATGGAAAGAGTCGAAAAGCCAATCATGGGAGAATCCCAAGTTGCCCACCCAAACCTCAAAATTCAGTTTATGAGTCCTTCACGTAAGCAATGCGGTACCCCTGCCGAAGTTGACCATATTCGACAATGACACATCCATGAGACAGTTTAGATCATGGAAATGTCATGCATCCAGGTGCCTTCGTCTGAGCTCCCATAGAGCGGAGCAATCACAGAGAAGTTGTTGTGTTGATTCCTCTTCCTTCTCATCCTGACAGTTCCTATAGTTGCCCCATTCGCTCCGACATACGCCCTATTAAATAGTCTGTGACAGCGTGTGACATACCATAACGTCATAACCGTGATCAGAGTCGAAACAACCAAATTGCATTTGATCGGTTATGACGTAGTTACGTTTAACTGAACTTTTATTTCCCAAGCCAATATATAGATACGCATTTGATCTCAACTTATAAACATTTACTGGTGATTCAGACAAGTCAGTTAGTCGAGACCTTTTTTTAGAAAATTATTTTTGTTTTTGACTTCAATAGTTCGAATGCAATGCTTATGCTATGGTTCCTCAAGCTACCTGCTGTGGACATGAGCCAGTCATAATACGGTTTTTAGGACAATTTTTTCGTTAGTTCTCTTGGGGGCATTTGTTTTCCACAAAGCATCTTCATATTGTTTCAGTTTTTTTTTGTAATAATCAAGCAGGTGATAAGTCGTCTACTGTAGCAGGTCAAGTATGGATGATGGTGCCGCTTTCTATCATTGCTTGTAAGTAATATCCTCTAAGTGTTTAGTCTACTGGTGAGAAATCTTGCTGATTATCATAGACTTCTACCATTTTCCCATGTCGTGGCCTGGCCTAACGTTTCCATGATGTTTATAGCCGATGTTATAATTTTTTTTTTTTTTTTGTGAAAAAGTTGACGGAAGTGATCAAGCCGCTCTTGGACGGACAAATATATATATTAAAACTTGAAACAATGAGTATTTTTTGTCATTGCCGGGTTTTGAGCCAGGGTTGCTAGGTTTTGTATAGAAGCACAAACCCTTATACTACACCACCTCAATTCCTGAACATTTTTGTAGGTTGTTAACAGGCTGGGTAATTCAGAACGATGCAGCGGCATGTTGGCAATCTTCCACAAAGAAATCGTACTTCAAACATTGCTGGAAAACTTGTTTAATTTTTTCTCCAATTTAAGATTTCATTCATTTCCATATCTGCCTATACACAGTTTATTAGTCACACCTAACTACTTGCTATTTAGCCACTGCATTTTGTGTTTCACATACATTTGAAATCCTTTTTAAATAAGACTGACTCCTAATTCTGTACCTCTCTCGCCATCACCGTATTTGGCCTTAAATAACAGACAGAAAACGGATGGCAGAAGATGGGCAGAAAAAAGTCAAATAATATGATTACGCGTCATACTAAACAATGATGCTGAGGCTGATTTTCGGCTAAAAAAAATTCTGTTTTTGTTTTCAAAGGTTAAAGATGCGCGTTCATTTGCAAAATATCCTGGCAGAAGGAGAAGGTGACATAATTGCATTGTCAATTATTGGGCCAAAGATTATGGAAACAAAATTTCATTTCGCATTCATTTCATTCTATTTATAAAGGACACAACAACTTTGTTGTTATTGTTCTTGTTGTTAACCATTTTTGGCAGGGAAGGGTTTAATTACTGACTAAAGATGGTTTTTAGGATTCGAAATGCCAATAAAACGTAACGAGGGGAGTATCAAGCGAGAAAGTCGAATTATCAATAGTTGATGGAATGAAATATTTGGATTTTCAGACATTCCTAAATGTTAAATGAATGGAATGGAATTATTATTTTTGATTATCGGTAAGAGGAAAATAAAAATAATTATATCGGGTGTTTTTTTGATGGTTATACAAGTTTAAATCATATTAAAACAAAGAAATATATATTAAATATAAATAAAACGGGCTTCGTTGGATAGAGAATTATATGTCTTTAATACTTAAATATGATTGCGGAAACGCGGCCGCGGCCGCGGCTGGCGCATACATAACTCTAAAGAAAATAATCCAATAGGGTTAAATCACACAATCTTGGTGGCCAATTAATTGGACCATTATATGAAATAACTCTTTCAACAAAAATTTCTTTGCGTAAATCTATTTTAGCGCGCTCTGCGTGGCAAGTGGCTACAACGTGCTGGAATCACTTGTCAGCAAGATTATTGTCAGCTAATAGAGGTACGAAAACATTTCTAATTATGTCACTATACCATTCACCATAGACAATAACATAATAATAATAATTGTGACCATCATCATTTTTAAAGACATATGGACCAATGACTCCGCCAGTCTTTAAAGCGCACCAAACAGTAGTTTTCTGTGTATGCAATGGTATTTCGATAAAAGCTTGTGTATTATCCTCACTCCAAATGCAACAAATTTGATTTTTTACGTACCCATTCAACCAGAAGTGGGCTTCATTGGAGAACAAAGTTTTGAATTTGAATTTCTAAGCTCTGCTCTGGAGTAAGTCTACCCATAATGTAAAATCAAACCAAACTAAACAAAAAGCAGCCATCAGCTGTTAAATTAGTTGTCAAATAAAACAGTGTAGCCAACTCAAAGTTAGCAAGATTTATCGGACGTTAGGCTCGGATAGGTTGGGAAAGCTTACGAAAATAGATAGAGTATGCAGCTCACCTTGTCTAAATAAGCAGTGATCCCATTGTGGTATCTTAAAAGAGAAATAAAAAGATACGGTGGAAGTACGAAATATGTTTATATTTGGGAAAGTAAATTTTGGTGTTCATCTGTCTCGTAAAGTCTTAAAAAGCACGGTGCTCTCAATCCAAGGCTAAGTAGCTCCAATCTGATCAAGAACAAAATGTGATAGGTAATCCATTATGGGCTTGAAGCCCATGGAGTCGAAATAAGGAAGAAATAGATATGAGATAATAAGCGCTACGAATTAAATCCGTAGGGAATATAGCGGAAATTATTATGTTATGAACGAGAAAAATTAGTCGGATGTATTATGAGGTATATCTCTTAGTTAAGGAACCAAGAGCAATGACAAACTACAAAAGCATTATACGCTCAAAATGCGACTCCTACGTTTATAACAACTCCTCTTCTCCAAATCACGGGAACTACGGTAGTTAACTTTAAAGGACTTATTCCGTATATAAAATTCAAACCATTATTGCCCTATATTTGCCCCCACCAGAAAATCCTCTTGAATTACGAATTTAGTATCCTACTTTCAATAGGACAACCTCATACGATAGACATTTATAGTTTTCAAAAATACAGTGTCTTTTGACTAGATTTACACTTCTTAACCAAGGTCAGCGAATACTCGTCAATGTAAGTTTAGTATACTGCTAAATTTCCTGCATGGGTGTGGCGCGGTGTAGTGGTTAGAGCGCACGCATACAACACAAGCGGCCTAGGTTTGAATCCCCAGCAGAGGAGTGTTTAATAAAGAGACTTTAACTTACCTCCAGACAAACGCACCTAAAAGAAGCCCCCTGTCCTACTGGAAAATAATATTACAAGTAAAATAGGGACCACCCCCATCTCCACTTAGCAGGGATCTTCACCACTACACAGTCATATGGAGGCGAGTTACAGTAGATTAATACTCTACTTAGCTTGAAGATTCAACTTGATTAATGAAACTTAAACAAAGCCATGGTGTAAAGCCAATATGCTAAAAAGAGGAGTGACGGAGAAAAAACTATTCAGTTTCCTGCATTAGGAAAGTGAAATTTTCTTGACTAAACTGACCACAATCATACTCAATACTTTCTACCAACCCCTGTATTATCTAATACCCTAAGAGGTAGAGAAAGAGCTTTGCGTTCTGAACGGAGACTCAATTCTGACAACGAACATTGGAAATTTTTTTTAGATTTCTGCTCAATAACTATATTCCAATTATGCGTGGTGGTTAAAGCTTTAATCGCAGCTACAAATCATCAGTGGCATAGCAAACTCTTCAAATTCTAAACAAAGAAAAGATATTTCACTCCAAATACCATAGTGTTTCATATCCGATGTCTCTTATGGTAGATGCTTCGAGGGCGCTAGCAAACAGTCTTGATTTATGATTCCCAGGAGCATAGGGCCTAAATCATCTTTTTGATTTGGACTCTATTGCAGGATATTTGGCTGATATCATTCCACGAGTAGTTTGCTGCTGGCAGCTACACAATAATCGCCAGCCTTTTCCCAGTAATGTTGCAAGTGGGCTCCCGAAATATGTGGCCTATCTAACCGCCATTTCCGTTGACATGCTACAACAGGAGCAAAGTTATGGTTTACCGCGTTCAGCAGATCAACGTTATATATGATATTCAGAATTTTTCGCAGACATCTGTTCGTAAAGTTTTGTAGGCGCGCTTCGATTATGCTTGTGCGTTTTGAAGCTTTACAACCGTATAATAGGATAAACTAAACGTTCGAATTATATGAGGATGATATGTATAGCTTAGTAATTGTTGATATTTGCCGAGATCTTGAAATAGTTTGGAACTCATCGAATGCAGTTTTTATCTTATTAATAGGCACTTCAATGTCCTCGACAGCACCACCCTTTGTAGTTACCATACTGCCCGGATAGTTGAAGTTGCCTACATACTATTAAACGACATCGTTATCCACATTATTGTGTGGTAAACAATCATAGTTTGCATAATACTATCCCAACTGCACGATACTCAAACTTAATGTCGTCAATATTTTCTTGTAGATGTCTTGTAACGCAAGATATATCCCATTGGCATATGTGAGTGCTTATTGAATGCCTGGTCTGCAATTCAAAGTCGAGCTCATTATGTTGTCGATGCCGAGAATAAAAAGTGTTGGCGACAAGATACATCAATGCCTTGTACCATTCGCAATTCGTTGTTGTATAGGATTCGGCATGACCTGAATTAAATAAAGAATCCGTGTGTGTACCCTACTTCTCTTTACAACGCTTCCTAAAGGCGGTAAAAGCCAAGTCAACCATTTTTGATATCTTTTTTTTTTTTGTCAGTTATACATCCGTTCCAAGAGGTTGGCAGAGCCATCCTCTTCTCATATTCTATGTACAAATGGAAGCCACAATATCACTGATTCTTCTACATCGCATTAAACCATCTCTGCAGAAATGTTATCATTGCCTGGGCTTTGTTGATTTTAAGGGTTTTATGTCCAACGTCATTATAGTTATCCTCTCTAAAATTATGATAAGACTCGAATGAGCGACGACCGGCATTACCGGATGAGCACTGGTATGGTATTATAAAAAGTCTCACAGCGGGCTCTATAGCAGCCTTACCATCAATTACAATACGAATATTCCTAAGAGACAGACAATAAAACCTTAGCCAATTTGTCGTTCTTGCCACTACAGACAATTCAACCGAAAGGATGCCTAACTAGAGACCGACATTTACTCTGTTAAGTTACAAAATAGCGTATAATCGAAGAAATAGAATTTTGTTTGAAATATTCTTTATCACACTGTTTAAATTGAAATCGTAATCCTCAATATTACCAAAAACAAATTTAAATCTTTTTTTTTTTTTGCTTATAAACCAGGTTTGTTGCACATTTTTTTTAATTTCTTTAGATTCAATCTTCCTCGATGCGCGATTTTAAGAAGAAATTAAATGACCGGCGGTCTGGCAAATATATTTTC
Organism: Wohlfahrtia magnifica; assembly: GCA_023159175.1. Lineage (NCBI taxonomy): Eukaryota > Metazoa > Arthropoda > Insecta > Diptera > Sarcophagidae > Wohlfahrtia > Wohlfahrtia magnifica. The sequence goes on along the minus strand of JAKWBJ010000485.1, from coordinate 10,767,929 downwards.
ACATACAAAACATGTACACATACCAGCAGTTATTCGCATACACACTCACATGCTCATTCAAATTCACATTTTAATGCCTAATGGCTGAAATAACATTTACAACAACAACAATAAGCAACGAATAAAATTTAAAAAAAAATCCAACAACAAAAAAACTTAAACTATGGCAAGAAAGACAATTGTTTTAGGAAACGTGACCATAGCAAAGAGGCATGATGTGACGATATAAGCCGCGTGCATATACCCCGAAGGGTGATACTATTGTTGCCTCTTATAGTCCCCCAATAAACCATAAAAAAACCACAGAAATCCAGAAAAAAAATTATAATTTTTTTTCATAGTGTAGACACACACACTTAAACTTGTTCACATACACCTACACCTACATTCACTCACTCTTGCACACACACACACACACACACGTACACACAAACATGTACTCATAGAATCCTGGGATTTTATTTAAAACAGACCAGAGTTTTAGTGGCGGATGTCCGCGTTGTTTGTGCGAGAGAGGGACGTGATACAAATGAAATTGGAAAAAAAGCGTTTAAATTTGTTTTTGTTTTTGCGCAAAGTTAATCGAAATATTAAAAAGCGTTTAAGAAAATCGAGTTGAAAGTCTTCTGAGGTTTTAAAAGAAAAAAACTTTGTTAAGCGGGTCCGTGCGAAAAATTCAACAAATTTATGAGAATTGGTTACATATGCGCGCGTTTTATTTCCCTATGGTCAATCAACACCACAATCATTCCTCAAGGCGAACCTTTTTATCAGGGTAATTAGCACGTAGACTCCCAGTTTAAAATCGGCGAGTCTTTCTCAAAACATACTTCTTGTTGTTATTTTTTTACAGTTCTAATTATATAGTACTGTCAGTAGCGTGATAAATTGGTAAGAGCTAATTCATACAAAACAAGCGGCCCAGGTTCGAATCCCCAACAGAGGTCACGACGAAAAAAATTCAATTGCGGTTTCTAGTGTTTAATAAAGAGACCTATCTAAAGGAAGCATATTTGTCCTTCCAGCTTACCTGTGACGATGATGACAAACATCACATGAATGATCAGGGTAAAAGACGGATCACCACTTAACAAGGATACTCACCACTGCACAATCATATAGAGAAGAGCTGCAGTAGATTAGTCATCTCCTTAGCATGAAAATCAACTGAAATAAAGTAATGAATGCTTTGTGAAAAGTTAAGAAATATGGTCCCTAGAGGAGTGACGGCAGAAAGGCACACACATGGACGTCTGTAGCCGTCATTTACATCAACGTGGTAAATGTGTTTACTTATCATTGATTGTCTTTAATCGGACTTTTGCATCCATGGCTTTCTCTTTCTCGAGGATCAACCTTATATGACTTTTATTGACGCTCAGTTTATAATTCTAAAAACAAAAGACTGCTATAGACGTTCAGTGCATTTGCGCACTCAAACTGGAAGTCAGTGCATCTGCAAGTACACACAGTGCACGTTTATGAATCTGCAAGCACACGCAGTGGACGTTTGTATACATTTGTTATGGTACACCAACGTGTTAAGCTGTTTACTTATCTTTACTTTTCTTTGACTTTGCGGTCAATCACACTATGTTGATACCCCAGCTCAATCGAACCTATGCACCCTTATCAGCACGTTCAGTTTATAATTCTAAAAATATAAGACTGCTATAGTAGTCCAGTACATTTGCCACCAGACGCAATGAACGCTTATAGACGTCATATACGTCAAAGTGTTAAACTCATTACTCAACATTGATTTTGTGATCAACCAGCACCAAATCATATATCAGTTTAATCGGCCTTATGCATCCTTGATTCCCACTGTCACTGGGCCAGATGTGTAAGCATTTAACCACTGCCCGTAGTATCAAGAGTATCAATAACTATTCTTAGTAGATTTTTTCTTGCAAAACTCATCGTCTGAACCGATGTTATTCCAGCAGTGATCTTGAAGCAGTGCTGTAAGATTGTGGAAGGTTGTGACTCTGGACATTTCCAAGGCGTTCGATAATTTGGTATGAGGCTATCATCCGAAAAGCTCAGGATAAACTCAGGGGTACCGCACGTCAATGTTTTTTCCCCCACTCTATTTCTAATATTTCTTAACGACTTTCTTCTTCTTAATTCAAATCCGCGGATGACAGCAATTTTTGTCATTAACCTTATTTCGATCGTAGTGTGAGTCTTTTGGAGATTTGGATGTAAAGAAGGAATATGGACGACACACTCATAAGTGAGCTGGTGAAAATCTCAAAGTGGGGTTGTGCGAACAGGGTCGATTTTAATGCACTCAAGACCAAATGATGTTTGTAATACACAGACGTGGTGGTGTGGTAACTACTGTGTCTATGGGTAATGTAGATATCGTGGAATCAGATGCTCTTAATATTCTGGGCATGAGAATTCATTGTGACGTTCGTTGGAACGATCACATATTTCAAGTATCGTAAGAAGCATTCAAAAGCCTCGGTTTATTTTAGACGTTACAAGATGGAGACCTAAGATGGAGTACGACTCTTAGATATAGACTGCTGCTTCAAAGTCTATTTTGGAGCATCTCAACCACGTACAGGAGAGGGCGAAGCTAATCATTAATGACAGTAGGGTAACCAACTCTATCGATTCATTAGATCATCGCAATGTTGCGTTTGTTTTGTTGTTTTATCGGTACTATAAAAAAATCTGCTCTGACTAAATTAAGGAATTAATTCCTTAAAGTCATGTACTTTCACGTAGTACTTCTATTGCTCGTAGAGCACATTCCTTGATTGTCCATTGAATCGCACAACGCATTATAGGGAAAATTCGTTTTTTAGTCTTCCATGCCATTAACGGCATGAATAAATTCAAATCGAGTGTCCATAAACACTATCTTCTCCATCTTTTTTCCACAAACTATTTTCCTAGTTCCAGCAAAAAGCACTGCATAAACAGGGGTCATTCCATAGGTTTTGGTCTTAAGAAAAACAATTTTTTTCCGTCACTCCTGGCTTTCTACAAAGCTTTCATTGCTGCGTTGTTTCAATTGCAGTAATCAAATTAAGTTTTCAAGCTAAGTAGATGACTAATCCAATGTATCTCGCCTCCATATGATTGTGTGTAGTGGTGAAGATCCTTGCTAAGTAGTGGTAATCCACAGTTTCACGTGAGTACCCCTGGCATACCACGCAGTGCCCGATGCACAAGTGATAATATTTCAACCACCGCTCCACATCTATGATGAAAATCACTAGTGAGTACCAAATTCAAAGGCGCACTGTTTGTACACAAATCTTCATACCTTGGAGACTAACTAAACTCCAGCCGATCTATTGGTCACAGTACCCGGTTAGGAGTGTAACACCACACCGAGAACACACCCTCTCTGCGATTTGGGTATGAAACCACAGCCACCACGAAGCTTCCACAAGGGGCCCTACCCAAGTCAGGCAAGGACCGATATCCCTGGAACTCCTGAGTCCCGTGGAGTCGAATATGTACCTCTGGTCAGGTTTAATAGCATAAATGCTACTGCCAGTTTTAGTCCAAAACGACTTCAGACTGGTGGCCGGAAGCTAAGTGGTGGTGGTGGTGATCCTCAATAAACATTGTAGGTGGCTTCTTTTCCCCGGAACATTCGTCTATTTCATGAAATGGAAAATAAACTGTCACATTTGTCGATTGTAGCTGAAGGAGATTACAAGAAAAGGGTCGCTTAAAAACAAAATAACGTTGCACTTGAACTAGGGTCTGAATTCGTATTTGAGCTGAAGGCTTAAATTGCATAAATCCGACCTCAAAGTACAACAAATTCCAAGTGTAGCAGCCTTATAACAATTCGTTGTAACTGAACGTTTTTAATTTTTTTTTTCTTCCACTCATTGGCTTCAAATATTTCATTGTTGGCTTGTAAACTTTTATTTCCTCACGTATTAAGGCGTAAGTATTAGTGTGAGTGTGTGAGTAAGTGTAAGTGTATGTAGGCATGTATATGTGTATACGCCTTTGTAATATTGTGTTGTAAGTGAATTGTATGTATGTATGTAAGTATGTTTGTGAATATCGACGCTTATTTCGTTTTTGTGGTACAACCCCTTGTCCTTCAATTTATTCGTTATTCTCACTCACTATCCGTTTATCTTTCCGTCTGTCTGTTAGTCTGTCTGCCTCTCTTTCAATGTTTGTTTATTGTCTTTTGGGTTGTATTTAATATTTAGGCCCGAGGCTAAATCGCGAGATTTTCACACGAAAATCACATTGGGCACTTTGGCAATATATAAGAGTATGTTCGCATTGTTGTTGCTGTCGTTGTTGTACTTCTTTGCGTTTAATTTTTTTTTCTTTAGTTTTTAAATCCGTTTCGTTATTGTTGTTATTGGCTATGATTAGTGTGGCAAATGTTGCATGATACTTAAGATGACAGTCTCAAATGGTTACAAAATTAAGATGAATTGATGAAATTGCCTCTACAGACGAAAGACGGCATGGGAAACTACAACTACAAAAACAGAAATATTGTTCTTTTTGAATCTTTATTTGAATTTTTTTTAAAGTTCGTTTCCGAAGTTGTTTGAAAAGAGAATTTCAAAGAATTATTCCTCTTTAAAGCGTAAGGGCGATATATTGCATTAAGCAATAAGCGTGTAGGGACAAGTAGAGTTCGATAACTCCGTGATTTTTTGCAGTAACCAGTGTAGTAATATTTGGGTAGTACTGCTCCAGTTAGCTGTTAACTATTCTTGTTACTAGACCCCAGATGAGTTTTAAGCAAAAACACAAAAAAATTGCAAAGCAGAGTTTGACGATGCGCGGTCACAAACCGAAAGAATTTTCGCCTTTTGAATGTAACATATGTAAGTATAGATAGCAATGCACCACAAAGAAAAACACAAGAATAATAAAAACAGTGCGTTTCTTTCAAAGAATGTAAGTGCACCACAGAAGGCTTAATGGTATTAGAAACACAGTTTTTTGAGATGCAAGTATCATATACTAATTAGAGCTTTTAGATAATGCCGCTCAGTATAACAGAAATATCCTTATCTTCGTTGACACCAAAGCTACCACAGGATCCCTTGAGATTTTCTACAGCAATTTAAAAATTGTTCATGAATGCTTGCATACAAAACCTAGCAGCCGAAGTTCGAACCCGGTGTTTTTCATCATGTTTTTGAATTTTAAAATAACTTAGAAGCTTTAGTCTACTCCAAATACACAATGGGCGTTGCATTAGGCAACGACAGATGGCGGCACCATCATCCATTCTAGACCTGCTACAGGAAACCAAGGACTGATGTTAGGTTACGTTGAGTAACGGATACTCCTTGGTTCCATTCTGATGCCACTAGCATAAGAGCTAACCCGTAGATCAAATAGTCTCCATTGGAAACTATTTTGAGTCTAAAATATGTCATACAATTGCGGCAACTCTTATCCTTGAGAGTTCAAAAAAAGATGACAAGAAGTGAGAAAATCTCCATCGTTTAATAGCAAGGGCTGGGCAGTGACACATGAAATTGAAGGTAGTCTCCCAATTCTCTTCAGAACAGCTTCTGCAGATATTATGAGAGGTAATGCCGAGTATATTAGCCTGTTTTTCAATAGAACAATGGTCTGTGAGAATCGTTATAGTGCGATGGATTGTCATACGATTTAAACAAAGAAGGCAGTTATTACTTTTCTTATCCAAGTCGGTTGAGCAGAGCCTAGCGCTGCCCACGAGATTGAGTTTTCCTATACATTGACCGTTTGATATCCAGCCTAACCGAAGTTCGGTTCTGTTGCGAAAATTGCTAGATCTGTAGCCGTTATAGTCATTCCGTCATATAAGAGTTACTTATAAACCCAAATTTTCATGAGAAACCATCGATATGAGCATAAACACCGAGTTGCTGTAAGAGACTTGATTGCAGCCTGGCTGTTCGAGTAAATCAGAAAGCTTTCAGAAAATCCTGCTATTCTACTAGCATTGTACAGCCCTTACTATGGCCAAGACCTTGGCCTGACACACACTGCAGTGGTTACTCAGCCTATGTGAACGTCTAATGTCAGAACTCTTTATATGTATGTTTACAACAGCCTACTCTGTCAAGCATTTCGAAGCCGTCGGTATAGACCTCAAGGCCATTGCTAGGATCTTCTGTTCTGTTAGACCACAAATCTCTAGTTGGGAAATCAAAATCAAACTTCCTGTCGAAAAAATTATGACAACTCGTGTTGTGTGTAATCGACACATGGTTCCCCAAAACCTGAGCGTCTCAATACTACAAGAGGTTGATTGCGTTTACCCCTCATCATCAGTAGAAGAAAGCCATTTCAGTAAAGTACATAAGGCCTTGGTTGGAGTGGAGCAGAAAACACTTTTCATGAGGAGAGCTGCCTGCCTTCGTAACCTGTGTAACAGATTAGTCATTTGCTGAGCTGAAAAAACACAAAAAAGCAAAGATGCTTGGGCTTTACCTTCATCATAATGTTGACAGATTTTTATGTCCTACGAATAAGAAAGTGATGAGCCTGCTCAGAATACATGTAAGAAAATTGATGGAGGGTCTAAGTGAAAAGAGGGAAAAGTATACTGAACATCATCTTTGTTATTGCCCGATATTTATCATCTTAAAGATGAGCTTTTTTTGATTTTAGAAGATAGCTTTCTCGGCCTGATCTCGTTAACGTAGACAAAGACGTCCTCTGCGCCGACGCTTACTGACTTCTACATCGAACACTCTTCTCGCTGAAGCATCATCATCCATTCGAACGACATGTCCTAGCCAGCATAGCCGCTAGATGTTAATTCGCTGAGTAACGTCCATGTTATTTTATGTATAGCTCGTTCAGCTGATGCGAAATTCATCGTCAACCGCAAAGGACCAAAGATTTTACGCAGAACTTATCTTTTGAACTCAACCAAGGCTGCTACGTCGGTGCGTGACAACGTCAATGCTTCTGCTTTATAAAGAAGATCGGCGAGTATGAGTATAGCAGAGTTGGCAGGAGTGATTCTACGTTTGATCTCCAGACTGACATCGTTGCTGCCGCTAATGTCAGTGACAAGGTAAATAAATTTATTCACCACATCGAACGTATAGTTGTTAACCTGAGAGCCAATACGCCGCACGTCATACATACTTTGCCTTGGTTCATTCATCATTAGACCCATTTTGCCAGGGCCTTTTTCGATATCGTCGACGTATGCAAGCGCACTTTTGTAATTTTGTAAAAGATGGTCACTCTGAGAGGTACTCCTGCCTTCCGCAGAACGCTCTCCATGACGAAATTGAAGAGGTCGCATGATTAGACGTCACCTTGTCTGAAATCTCACACAGTATGAAAAAGTTCTCAACGTCTTTCTGCACAGTCTTGCCAGCTTTGCAGGAACACCAAACTCAGACATTGCGGCATACATGCGAACGTTTATCGGGCTATAAAAGTCTGCTTTATAGTTGACAAAAAGATGGTGTGTATCGACGTGACTATCAATAGTCTTTTCCAATATTTGCCGTAGTGTAAATATATGGTCAATGGTGGACTTACTAGGTCTGAAATGGCACTGATAAGTTCCAATCAGTACGTTGGTGAATGGCTTCGGTAGGGCACACAATGCAAGAATGCTTATACCCCAGTAGTTAGCACAAATTGTGTGGTGAGGTTCCAATCGCTGGGCATATTTTTTTCCAGACATACTCTACCAAAAAGCTGGTGCATGCATCTAAGCAGCTCTTTACCACCAGCTTAAAATAACTCAACAAGCAGGCCTTCTTAGCCAGCAGCTTCGTTGTTTTTAAGCCACCGTAGGGTGACACTGACATCGGTATGGCTAGGCGGTGTAATCTCCACGCCGTCATCAACGATTTGGACCGTTTCTCCAACTTATCTAATGGCGAACTTGGTGTCGACATCGCCACGCAATAACGTAGCAAATTGGAAGATTATATGATGATCTTAGAAGATTCTAAGACGAAAACAATCTTACAACGGGTCTACGCATTTGCGGTTTAAAAAAACATATTTTTTTTTTATCTAAAAAGTTACAGTATCGCCAAACTCATCTTCATTGGACTTAATTTCTTTTGAAAAGGCACAGGAGACAACGTCATAATCAATGGTCTTCGTACTGCATTACGCAAATAATTTATGAGACGCTATTGCCAGATAACTATCGTACAAATTGCACAGAAAAAATCATTTCCAATCCCTAATTAATGTCCTAATGGTCATCCTATGTCATAAGTTCCTTTTTTAATTTAAATAGAATAACGTTGCTTTTCATTACTTTTAATTCCGCACCATCTTCTGTCTCCTTTTCATTTTTTAAATTCTTCTTCAGTACTTTTTCTCTCTACACTTTCCCTCTACAGAAGTTCCTTTTGGGATTTCCATAAATTATAATAAATTATTAGACAAATTGTGTATAAATTAATATCAATTTGGCAAATTAATTTCATGCTTCTGTATTTTCCTGCTACAAATTATACTGAACTAGAGACTCATTGTTGTTGCAACAATGATTGTTGCATACAAGATATATTGTGGCAGCTGTTATAGCTACTGTTCAAGCTTTTAATGGTGTTGTGAGCACATTTTGAATAAAACAAAGCAAGCCAACACTTGAAAGGCAGAAGCTAAACTAACAACAAAAACAACAGCAACAATAACAACAACAACAACAACAACAACGACAACAACGACATGAGTAACATCATAAATTGCACATGAACGCCTGCTAAATACTTGCAGTAAAACATTTATGTCGGACGGTTAGCCTCTTCTCTTGTGTTCAGACTAGTACTCTACTCGTACGTATGTACGAGTATGCTCAGCCAAATGGGTCTATAACTGTGTGTCCACATAGTGTCTTACAAAATGTTTATTTATAAACAAATAGTTTACAGCTGTTCAAAATTAATTAGCACCCAGCAAAAATTATTAACATATTTTATATATGACGACTATTTGATTTATTACTATTTAGTTAAACTCCACTGTAAGTTCTTTAGTTAAAAAGGTTTAATTTGCAAAGATGCAGTAACTGCTTGCAGTAGTCAACCGACTACACCACATAACTACAAACCATATGGCAGTGGTTAGTTTTCTACAATAGAGAGTGTCTTGACTTGGACATCACATGACCTGAGGCCATCTTCTCACATGGTATATTAACACACATACACATCTATACTTACACAAAATGAAAGGCATCAACTATAGAATTAGAACAACAAAATAAAGACACACGTTTTACAGGAGGACGAGGGGAAAAAATAGAAAAAGTAGATAAATGCAGCAGAAGTAATAATAATAGAGGCCTAAGAATAGATGATACTCGTATGCAACAGTATTCTACAGAGACAACACTTCTTCTCTAAAAGTCAGAGTTGAAGGCATGAATACCGATAGGCTTTAACGAGAAATACAACTGAGACGCACAGTGGTTTAGCCGATTCTAGTAGAAGACATAGATTGGAATTCATGCTTTAATAGTTAATGAGGTTGACAGCTCGCTGTAAAATCTGGGCCTATTAGACCCTAACAAGATTTGTGGTTCCTGAATAGATAACAAATGTGGAAGGAAGATGGCGTAAGAATACGATAGAGTACGAAGTAGTATGCCAGAAAAGAAACAAAAAAGGAGATAAGTTAGGAAGGGAAAAATGCTAATTTATATAACCAGATCGCAAAATCAGTGATATTTCAGGACATTGGCATAAACGGGCTTCTTTTCTTCTTTATAAAAAGCATTACATTGGTTCTTAAATAGTATGTATGAGTACCAAACTCAAAATTGTGTAACGATTGGGTATTTCAACTCTCTGAAAGCTCGCAAGTTATTATGTCATAAACCTAACCATACAAGGCCAGCTAATTCTTCAATGCACAGTTAGACTCAAGAGCATAATGATAGAGGCTTTCCGCTAAGCAACCATTGCTCTATTTTAGTTTCCTTAAGCAAATTGATTTTCTAGCTGGATAGATGATGAATCTGCCATAGCTCGCCGCCATATGATTGTGTAATGGTGAAGATCCTTGATAAGTGGTGGTGATCCTTACTTAGCATTGTATTTAAAGGGAGATTGATGTCTCTTTTTCAAGTTCTCCGTTGGCGATTTGAACCTGGGTCACTTGTGTTGTATGCCTGCGTTCTCACACTCAGTCTACTACTTTAATTAAACAATTCCATGCAAAAAGAGAGAAACCACAAATATAGCCAATATGCTATTTCCTCCGACTTTCTTTTGCCAAACTGTCAGTGAACTTGTTTATGACACTCTGTGGAGTACTATACTGACGGCTCTAAGTTTGGAAACAGGGTGAGCAGTGGAATTTTTCTGAAATGCTCAACCTCACTGTGTCTGCCCGACTTCCGGAATACTGTAGTCTGTTTCAGTCCAAGTAATGGCTATTTTCCATGCTGTAGAATTGATCCGGAGTAGCGCAGTTCACAGACTGACATATGCATCTTTTCTGATAGTCAAGCGGCGATCAGATCTCTTTAGGGTATGACTTTCATCTCCAGGCTGCTTAGGGACTGTCGCGATTTCCTTGAGTTATCTCACGACATTAGACTACAGCTCCATAAAATGTGTTCGGCTGCACAGCCACTTTTATAAACCAGTTAATAAAATGGCGTTACTACAGACAAGTTTAGTGACCAGTGCCACTCTCTCTTCATGTGATATTTCCAATTAAGACTTTTATTCAAGGTAACGTAAGGGTTGACTGTTTAACAAAAAAGAGAGCTTGAGCCTTTTTTCAGTATCGCAAGTGGGCTGCACAAATATCCTTCGCGTCGCTCTGCGTTTTGGCCCTGACCAACATAACATAACAGAGTAACTACAAGAATTTAATCACTTTTCTACAGAGCAGAACCTTATTTAGCGCGCACACATGACTTTAGTCACTGTAGAAAAAAAAAAGCCACAAAGTGATCTACTCACTACTACTTCTTTCAGTGCTTTTATAACGCATTTCCATTTTACACGGTTTACTGCCGTTGTCGTTGCCTCTTCCCATGTAAGATTTGTTTTCTCCGTCACTCCTATAGTGAGCATATTGGCTTCCCACAAAGCATCTATTGCTTTGTTTCAGTTTCTTTAATCAATTTGATATTTTAAGCCAAGTAGATGATTAATCCGCTGTAGCTTCCTCCATATGACTTCTTTTGTGTAGTGGTGAAGATCCTTGCTAATTGATGGTGATCTTTACTTTATCATTGTAATTTTTTCCCAGTAGGTGGCGTGTTTTACCTGATCATTCTTCCGATATTAATCATCATCGCCAGAGATATGCGAGAAGGGTCAGAGGGGCTTTTTTTTAGATGGAGTTGATTGGAGGGAAGAAGTTGAAGCCTTTTTCTTATTATTAAACATTCGAAACCACAATTAAATTTTCTCTTCGTCATGTCCTCTGCTGTGGCTCGAACCTGGGTCCTTTGTGTTCTTATGCATGCGCACTAACCACTACACCACGCCACCCCCATGTAAGATTATTTTGCCTTAATTCTTGGATATTCGCCAGGTGTTTGTTGGTCAACGCGGTTCCTTGATCCTTGAGGATTCCACTCCAGTGCCATCCTTATAATACTACTGAAAACTTTCCTTAAGGTATGGCCCAACCATATCCACTTCCTTTGCCTTATCTGCTTATCATATGTTGCTGATTATCTGTAGCTTTTGAGTGATGTTGTTGGACACCAGCCACGTTTCACTGGCGTACAACAGAATTGAATATTCTGAATATACTGAGCTTGCTTTGCCTGGATATGTATGGGCTTCCCCACACTGACTGCAGTTGCTCGAATACCGCTCTTGTTTTGTTGACCCTGATGTTAACTTCTGTTTCTTCACCGCCATTTGTTGCCATTCCCAGATAGCAAAAGCTATCCACATACTCAATTGGTTGGAACTGTAGTATGATGTTTTCTGTTCTATTGTTGTTAATTCTAATAGCTTTGGTTTTCAAGTCCAACATTGCGAGCAAATCTTACCAGGTTCTCTAATTTTGATAGCATGTTAGAGATCTTGTATGAGAGTAAACAAATATTGATCTCATCCGGTACGGTGGTGAATAGTAGAGGTGAAAGTGGATTTTCTTGCTTTACTCCAGCGTTGGTATGGAATGGTTGATTGATGCTCCCGTTGTGAATCACCGAGAGTTCTGCACTCTCGTACATTGCTTGTATTATTTTAATTATTTTCTGGGGTACTCCTGTTCTTTTCAATGCCTTCCATATGACAGACTATTTGATGGTATCGAAGCCTTTCTTGAAGTCGATGAACAGTAGTTATAGAACAGTAGTTATAAAAAGATGCGCCATTCTAGAGACTGTTCTATTATGATGCGGTCTACGCAGCTTCTGTTTTACCGGAAGCATGCCTGTTCGCCTTGCAATATGTTCTATACTTTGCTCTGAAGCCTTCCCTGTATCATGACTGCTAGCATCTTGTATATGGTGTTAAGCAGATTGATTCCTCTCGAGTTATTGCAAACTTTCAAGTTGCCAATTTTCGGGAGCTTCACAATGACGCCTATCTTCCAAATTGATGGCAGGCTCTCTCCCTTCCTTGCTGATGTGATATGAGGCCGAAATAATTCAGCTATAATTCCATCTTCGACTGGAGCTTTGTTTTTCTGCAATTTTACTAGTGCCTCTATTATTTCATTCAAGCTGAGAGGGTTACATTTCTATAGGCTCTTGTGGTATATGTCTTCCCAACCATCTTTGCATCAATGCTTCATTATTCGTTATTAATGTTCCACTACGATAATTAACTGCTTGGTTCGTACTACACTTTCTATTTGTGAGATAGTCTACCGTCTGGTGGAGTTTTCTCATGTTATTATCTCCAGCTGCTTCTTATACCGGTTTTCTAGCCAATCCAGGAACTTCTTTTTGTCTCTTCTTGCAGCTTTTTTTTTTACCAGTTTCTAGTGCCTCTATTATTTCATTCAAACAGAGATGGTTACATGCTACGTTCAATGTATTTTCTATAGGGCTCTTGAGGTATATGTCTTCAGCGGTGTCTGTGACGTTGCTAATTTCGTCGAAATATTCCCTCCATCTTTGCATCAATGCTTCATTATTCGTTATTAATGTGCCGCCACAATCATTAACTGCTTGGTTCCTACTACACTTTCCAGATATTTGTGAGATAGTCTACCGTCTGGTGGAGTTTTCTCATGTTATTCTCTCCAGCTGCTTCTTACACCGGTTTTGCTAGCCGTTCCAGTAACTTCTTTTTGTCTCTTCTTGCAGCTGGTGAAGTTTTCTCATGTTATTCTGTCCAGCTGCTTCTTGTACCGTTTTTGCTAGCCCTTCCAGGAACTTCTTTTTGTCTCTACTTGCAGCTTTTTTTACCAGTTTCGCCAGCTGTTGGTATTTTCTCGTAACATTGTTGTTGTTTAGCTGCAGCTTAAGTTCGCTTCTATAAGAGATCAGGTACCAAGTGTCGTCTGATATCCATGATTTTCTATGTGTGTTCACTACACCCAGTGTTTCTTCAACGACTTGATTATATGTTGCCGTGATATATTCCCATGTGTGCTGTAGGTCTGCTGGTAACTGTTCGTGTATAGCCACAGCTAATGAGATCCTGGTCGTGCTATCTGTCATGGAATTAATTTGATGTTTTTATCGCTCTTCTTCTCATCAGGTCCGCAGGTCTTGTTTTTAATCGAATGTGGCGAACATCATATAAGATTGCATGGGCTAGTGTGTTCGGGTGTATCTCTAGCTTCTTCAAGCACGTCTCAGCATACCACTTGATTTCCTCTCTAACTATGGGTACGTTTAGGTCTTAATGGATATTGAAATTTCTTTCTCTTCAATCTTTTTGCTTTCACTAACCACTGTTTCGAATAATATCAATATAATCAACTAAAAAGGCAGTATTTGTTCTACGAATAGTATTTTTCCCTCTCTCTCTCTCTCTCTCTCTCTCTCTTTCATCCTCTCGGTCTAAACGGCACAGATTATTTTTCATAATAATAATGAACATGAAAATTATTACCTTCGAATTAAACGCCTTTAAACAACCCGGGGCTATAACAATTTTAAATGATAGAAAATAAAAACGAGTATATGAGTATGCACACAATAAAAAAGATATAACGAATGCATTTTTTTATAACAGAAATAAAATAAATAAATAAAAATATCAGTGACAAAAGCCCAGTTAAATTAAAAAAGAATACGGCAATAAATATTGTATTAAATAAAAAAAATATATATATTAACCTGTTTGTCGTTTTAAATAAATAAAACAATACAACAAGAAAAAAAACATGACAAAACAAATAAATTACTTGTTTAGTGATTTCAGAAAAAAATTTAAAAAAAAAAACTTAAACATTTGTTTGCCTAGACAACGCCAGCATATTTAACTATCAACTGCTATACGAGAGAGTACACAAGTACGAGTATGAGTGGAATGGAAAGGAATGTTTTGATTAATTTTTAATTCATACGTAGTCGTCATCAATACCCACCACCACTCCATTCATATTCATATTATGGATGGTTTTTTGCTTGCAACTAAAATGATTTGCACATGCATATGTATCCATACACACACAGACACACACACAAACACACATATACACTCATTTTGAAAATAAAAATTATTTACTTAAAATAGCAACAACACAAACACAGCAACAAAAAGAAAAAAATATTTTTTTAAGAAAAATAAATAAAAAATAAAAAATGAAAACAAGTTTACTTTTAAAATGTTTTAAGCCCTCGGGCCTATATTTCTGGTAATTACGATTTGATTAACTTTAACTACATGAACTCACTTAGAAAATTGTATGTATGCGAGTGTCTCGGTGTGAGTGTGTGTGTTTATGTGTGTGTGTTTGTTGAAGTACATGTTTATTATTCACATACATAAATGCAAGCAAATAAATGTAATCGTATGGGTGTGTGTGTAACAGCCAGAGATGTTGGATGTTTATTTATATGCGAGAGAGTTTTTTAGAGTGAAAAGAGTTGTAAGAACAATAACAAGAACAACAACAACAATAACACGGACAAAAGAATTTAAGACATTATTATTAAATTTAAATGTTATTTATTATCATACACCCAGAAATTAATATCATAAAAACAAAAGTAATTCATTCTTCAGTTACATTTTTTTTCCCCCGTCACTCCTCTATGGAGTATAGTGGCTTTCCACAAAGTAAGTATTTCTTTAATCAGCTAAGTAGATGATTAATCCACTGTAGCTTCTTCCATATAATTTTGCGTAGTGGTGAATATCCTTGCTAATTAGTGGTAATCTTTGCTTTAGCATTGTAATTTTTTCCCAGTAGGTGGCGTGTTTTCCTGATTATTCGTCTGATGTTTGTCATCATCGCCAGAGGTAGAAGTTGTCTGAAGAGAAGTTGAAGCCTCTCTGTTAAGCATTCGAAACCACAAATAAATTTTTCTTCGTCCTGCCTTCAGCTGGGGTTCGAACCTTAGTCGTTTGCGTTGCTATGCGTGCGCTCTAGCCATTACACCACTCCACTACTATTTTTACGCTCTTACCTTTAAAAAAAAATGCTTATAAAATAACCGTAGATAGCAGCGAAAATAAAAATAAATTTATGTTTGGTTTTTGACTAAAACCTTTTTTAAACACAGTTTTGTGTTCCACTGCTTGTAATCTTTTTACGAGCAATAACAAATACCCTTTAATATTATTTGTTTACAACTATTACACATATCTTTCTGCCTAAAACTCTTTTAACCTAATCGTAGTTACAACTAAGGTTCGATCATGACCTCTGCAACCAGTGTATATCCACACTAAGCTTCTTTGCAATCCAATAAACTCCACTCGCTGAGTTTACGTTACTGAAAACTTATTACACTGAGCTTGTACCAATAAATTCTTTACACCACGTAAAACTGACTGCTATCCACATCGATGTGCTTTTTATATGGCTGAGTAAACGATACATCGAAAGCTTTTCAACCTCTCGATATTTAAAATAGATTCTATTTCTTTACATTTCTTTTTCTTAAGTTCTTATCCAGCGATCTGATCGTAAACATGTTGTTTGTTTCACTGCTTACTGCGTGCTGTTGTTTTTTATTTGTTTCATTGTCTGCTTGCTTTGTTGTTGTAGTTTATTTTTATTTGTAAACAAGCACGTAGTTGTCTTTGTTTAAACATGGCTGTAACAAACTTGCTTATTATTATTAAATTCTGACCAGGCACTATTGCAGAACAGTGCGACCCATGGCATCTAATGTGCACCTTACGTTCTATAGTCTGTCCAGCAGATCTGAAACTATACAAACAATTTCATCTAAACCTATCCAGAACCCCACATTAACACAATATATGTTCCGCTGTCTCTGATGCGTGTGAGCACAGTCTACAAACATCCACATCTGTGACTGCAAATGCGCTCTCGGTATACAATGGCCTGTAAAAAATTCCGTTAGAAAGCATAACATCCAGGCCCGAGATAGTTCTCCGATCATCCTGCGTAGAATGGACAGACTTCCTGATGCATAAAACTGAGATTTCAATTAAAGATTTATTTCATTATAATGCTTGGACCTTGCCATTATGTATGAAATGCAATGCCGTTTAAATGGCCGGCTTTGCATTGGTTGCAGCAGACAATCATTTTGAGATAGTTTTCGATAACTTTTTCGCACATTTCGAGTGGTATCCGGCGATATTTCAGCGAAAATTTTCCTCGTATACATGGTGTTTGGCGCAGACGTCTTGGTGGCCAATTAACGTCGTCAAGTCGAGATATTACGCGACTGGCAAATTTTCCATGCAACAAAGCCAAAATCGGTGGTGTTGTGTGACTCGTGGCACCATAATGTTCAAACCACATGTCGTCCAGTTCATTATCTTCAATTGTAGACCAAGAAAAAACGGTTATCACACGGCCATAACGCTCTAGATTTAAAGTAACAGTTCTACTAACATCATTTTCGAAGAAATTTGGCCCAGTGACACCTCCCTGGTCATAACACGTCCTAAACAATCTGTTCTTTCAGATGCAATGACTTTTCCACAATCACTTTTGCTCCCCGAGGCCCATATGCGACAATTTTGCTTGTTGACTTAATCACCGAGTGAGGAATAAGTTTAATTGCAAATGAAAATTTTGTTCGAAAACTTAAAAATCAGTGGCCACGTTGAAATCATCACTTTGTACTACGTTTTAATTGTTTTTACAGGTTCTTTGGTTTTTAAAACGTTTAATATTTAAAAATAGCAAACCTTTTACTTAATAAATGACACTTTAGATGACAGACATTTAGCACCGGACAGCCTTGTCAGAGAGAGAGAGAGGGTTTCAAACCACCAAATGTATAACCCGATATAGTAATAATAAAGCTTAGCCTAAATTACAAACATAATTCGTGTATGTTGAACCTGTGTTCCATCGCAGGCAAAAGTAACAAATACACTGAATGATTTTCTCGTTCTGTCAGGCAGGAATCTGTTCCATATCGTCCTCGGCCTTCTCACTTTCTCCAGTCACTGGGGATTAAGCATGAGAGCAGCATTATCAACATCATTGATTTTCCCCTGCAGTAAATGTTCTATCCAGCGATATTTTCGTCTCCGTATTTGTATATCAATACGATCTTGTTCCGTAATTTTCCATAATCCCCATTGTCTAATTGTCCGAGCCACCAAAATTCGTAGAATCGTATGCAGGCATCCATCTACGAATGTTTGGTTCGCCTTTGCGTTTACGACCTCGATGATTAAGGCGTATGATGTTTCGCATATGTACAATAAAATTGGTTCGATGTAGTAGATTTTTTGAAGTCGTCCTCGTTCGCAATGTCTATACCACTGATCGTCAGTGTTGCCATATTTATCATATTCATAAACAAGCACTCTGTCCTCCTTAAGTTTATGTGTTCAAATCTATGCTTCCGGCTCTGCACATTCCGTTGCTCATTGCCAATCAATACATTGTCCAGACGCAGAATAGCTCAACTAGTTTGCCGTAACCGCGAGTTGATCGTGATCTCACACTGACTGCCACACGTTTAAATGTCACCTGATGGAATATTTTTGATTGACCTAATTTCGATCAGTAGAACGCTGCTGAAACTTAACGAGATCAAACCATTTTTGAAGCGTGTTATTAAGGGCATTAAGAAATTGCTTTAATGGAAGAATATTAGGCGACCTTATTTCCTGGATTGATGGCAAACAAGGTTTTGGGGTGTATTGGGTTATCAAAAGTAATTATCATCTATTATGAGCTGCAATAACCGTAGAAAACGAAAAATTATGGTCTCTAATCCTTAGAATTCGACAACCGTCAGAATAAAGCAAACAAGAAAGAGCGACCAGAATTGGACAAAATAAAAAGTATCCTTTTCCATCACAACAAACATATAATTGATAAAGCGCCGGAAATTTTGCTCTCAAAAATTTGAAATTACTAACATTTTGTTATCGGTGTAAAAATTAGAAACGTACACAAATGTATTTCTAATATGATACAACAACAACAATAAGAAAACAATACCAAAATAATGCTCTGCAGGAATAAATAGATGAATGAATGGAAGTTTTTTTATTTTTTGGGAATAAACATTTAAATACAAATAATTATACGTTTTTTATACACACATGCATACACACACAAACACACATATACAGATACAAACAAATATAACATCCCTTTTTGAAAAATATCTTAAAATGTAATATAAATGGCCTCCAGGTTAATTCTCATGGAATTTTAATACAAGAAATTCATGCAGATTCCATGCCATTACCTACGCATACAAGCACAGAAAATGTACAGAAATTACATGTATAAGGCATATATGTACATACTTATGTGTATGGAATACTTATGTATGTTTAAATACACTAATACTAAAACAAATCATCATCTATTTGTTGTTGCTGTTACATTCTTTTGTATTTAAAAGAAAAAGAAAAGAAACAGACAAAAAAGGATATGAAATATGAAATTCAAACATATGCGGATGGATTGGATAGATGGATAGACAGATGGATGAATGAATATTTAGAAAAAATATATATAAACATTTGCTTTTGTTTATTGTTGTTGTTTTTATAATTTTTGTTATTTAATCGTAAATTTCTATACATACATATGTCTTCGCTGTCTGTCTTTACGTCTATTTACGTATTTTCAAATGCCTTTCATACATTTTAGGTAGGCAGGGAGGGCGAAAGATTTTGTTTCCTTCTGAAGATTTAAAAAAAAGAAAACTTTTTTCTTTTAGTTGGTTTTTTTTTTTATATTATTTTTGTTTTTGTTTTCCTTACATTATTTGTCTATAGCACAACAAATCTAATCATATTATAATTATTTAAATATTTATCAAAATAAACAAAATATCACAAATATGTTCTAAAAAGTCTGTCTAGGATGTTTTGTGAGTGGGTGGGCATAAAAAGACAAGGTATAGTGATATCCAGAGAAACCAGAAATAGGCAATTGCATGTTTTTTCTCATGCATATTTTTCAGTGCCTATTTTTGCATATCTTACTCATAAGAGCATTTTTTGCATTTTTAACTTTAAAAAGCATATTTGCGATATTTTTTTCATATTTAAAAAGTATTTTAAACGTTTTCGAGCATGTATTTATTTTTGTGCTGTAAAACACATTTTGTTGTTGTTTCTGATGGAACGGAGTCCCCATAAGACTTTTCAAGCCATTGCTTAGCTTGAATGGTATTTTTCCCATCAAGAAGCAGTGTAGAACTAAGACCAGAAATTGTTTTCTGACCGATTGTTCTGAAAATGACAAAAGCAGCGTCATTTTTAGCAGAATTATTGACAAATTAATTAATAGAATATCATGAAATTTTAGTAGCTATCTTTTGAAGATTGGCATTAACTGAAAAAGAGTTGAATGCACAAAAAACTAACCATGTATGTCTTAGGCCTGGGACTTTTTAGCCTATGTGGTAATCCATCAAAAAGAGGTTTTTCATTTTTTGCATATTAGAGCTTCTTGGTTTTTATTTGACGATATGTATGTATGTATGTTTACAAACGATATTGAATTAAAATTTAAACCTTCAAATATGCTTTTTTACAGCATATTTTTAGCGCATATACCATTTTTTAAGAGCATATTCCTGGTTATAAGAATCCCGCTATAAAGAACTTCGCTAACTAATGCATCTGCCGTTTAAATTCGGCGTTAAGCTGTAGGTCGCTTTAAATGCGCGAAATACACCTTATTCGAGCTGAGATGATATGGAAATTATATATGTATGTACATATGTATGTCTATGCGTAAACACACAGTCATAGAACATGATCGCCTTTTTCTCGAAAATAAGCCTTATAAAGGGTCCGCCATCTAACGTTTTTTTTTTCAACTAATGCTTATTTCGTGAATGGTAACACTTAGCTCATGTCAAATTTGACAGATAATTAGTTTTATCCTTCGGCTGAACGAATATCGTGGTGTATACGCTTGAACAATGCTGGGAAATATTGCGACATTACTCTGAAAATCATGGTAATGTTGCAGAATGTGTGCGATGTGTTCAAATGAAGCTCATTTTGATCTTGGCGGGTATATAAACAAGCAAAACTGTCGCATTTGGGGCACAGAAAACCCGCTCTCATACATTGAAAAGCCGATACGCCGAAGACGAGCCATTGTTTGGTGCTGATTTTGGTCCAGAGGCATAATTGGCCAATTTTTCTTTGAAAAGGAGTAAGGAGTGGCCGTTACAGTCAATGGCGATCGTTATCTGGCCATGTTGAACAAATTTTTGTTCACAAAAATTGAAGAGGAGGATAATAGCAACATTTGGTTTCAACAGGACGGCGCTACACTCGATGTTTTGCGCCCTGTTTTTGAACCACCACCTCGGAGCTGCGATTTGACACCGTTGGACTATTATTTGTGGGGTGCCGTCAAAGATAAGTGTTACGCCAACAAGCCATAGATAATTGACGCTTTAGAGGACAATATTCGTAAAGCTATTGGTGAAATACAGCTGCACACAATCGATAATGTGCTTAAAAATTGCACCGATCGTGTAGGCTACTGCATTGCCAGCCGAGGCGGCCATTTGTATTAAAATTATTTTCCATTATTAGCCGGAAGGATTGTACTTTAAAATTAAAAAAGAAATTTGAGAAAATATTCAGTAGTTTTTTTTTATAGCATTTTCAAAGAAAAATTTTTTGTTTTGCGGACCCTTTATGTAAAGTAGAATGTTTTACTCATCTTGGCTGTCAAATAACACCATATTTCGGTGCCAGAATAAATATCGAGGGCTCGCACAAGTGTAAGTCTAATATAGCAGTACAGACAACTGTTATCAGCAAGCGAAATACAAGTATTCGATGTGAATATATCCGTACTTCTTCACAGAAGCGAACATGATTTGTGCCGTTAAAGGTTAAGAAAATATTTTAGGTTTTTTCTTAACCGATTGGATTTTCAACAACAAGTAAACAACCATTGCCTTGGAAATGACGCTGGATTGAACGAACACATATTGCGTAAAATGTACAAAACACGAAGTCATAGTCAACATAGTCGAGGAACCGACAGAGTTGTTTGGTAGATGTGGCAGATTGAAAGTTTAGCTAAATATCGTAGTGAGTTAAAGAAATTTTGTTTTGCAAGCAATAAATAATAGTTTCAATAAGAGCTGCCCATAAGACCCAGAAATTTCAGGGTTTTATAAAATCTGATGTTAAATGAAGTCGAGTATTCTATAGAAATGTAAGTAGAATAGAAAGAGTGAAAACTTTATGAAAACAATAGGTCATGGTCAATCAAAATGGAACCATATTTGCTTAACCTTTATGTCTGTACGTTCTCTATGGTCCATCTCCTCTGAGTATGTGAAATTGTTTTGAAAAATAAAAGCCTCCAGTTATTCTGCATATTTTTGTAGTTTTTTTATTTCTTTTATTTTTTTAAAATTTCTGTCTGAACGCATTCATTTGTCATGAAAATATGTAGTTGGTAAAAGGAAAATGAAGACAAATTCGACAAAATTTTTTTTTTTTTACCAAACGCCTACATAAGTATGCTCTTCAAACAACAAATGGCAAATGATCAATTTGGAAATGAAGACCTATGCACAGTGGTATGAATTATATGGCTGGGAATTAAAAATTAAAATTGGTTTGAATAAAACTTATTTAAAAACTAGTCAGTAAGGAATAAATAAAAAAATTATTTTTCAACCCTCACCCTCACCACTGTAACTCACTGCAACCTACTGCAACCCACTGCATCCCACTGCATACCACTTCTATTACCACATTTCTCAACCCACAAAAACAAAAAGAAAATAGCACATACTCGTAGAACAAGACATTAAGGCAACAATAATAGAAAAAAATCATCTTCAAAAAAATGACAAAAAAAAAGAAGAAAAAAAAAAGTAACAGGTCTTGCTAAACAACCAGAGGGCACTCACATAGAAGCATAATCCCTCAAATCAAGTCGGAAACCCGCCCAACAGTCCTGGCTATTAACCAGATATTAATGATCGATAGCTCCGATAAGCTATCCACTCTCCTCTTTCTCAATCGAACTTCAAACTCGACAGAAATCATTCGCTATTAAGCGCACTGCCCAGTGAAGAGAGGCACAGCAGAGCATATGCTGCCATGATCCAATTTAAAGAATTGGTTGGTACGCCTATTATCCAAGCTAGGCCAGGTAAGTCTAGCAATCTAGCAAGATTCCTCCTCTGCCCAGGACTTGTTAGCGTCCAATAAATATTTCTGCCCAATAGATAGTTTAACTGAGGACAGTGGCACAGCCACCCTCGTGGATAGATAGATTTGCGGAATGAGCGTTCCCGCCTTAACAAGCTCAAGTTTCCCAAGGGAATCGAGACAGTCCCTAGTCAGCCTAGAGCTGAAAGTCACACCCAAAAGAAATCTGATCGCCGCTTGGCTATCAGAGAAGTAGCATATGTCCTTTGTGTGAGCACCGTCAATCCGAATTAATTCTTCAGCATGGTAAATAGCCATTATTTCCGCTTGAAATAAACTACAGTATTCCGCAAGTCGGGGAGACGACACTCGAGATTGAGAATTTCGGAAAAAAATTCCTCTGTGCACCCTGTTCCAAAATTTAGAGCCGTCAGTATAGACCTTCCCCGAATCATCGGTAATGACGGAGAAAGATATTCAGCCGTCTTCACTTGGGATCACGAAGTGGAATACCTTATCGAGCACCGATCCGTATAGTGTCAGGAAGAATAGCATAATCTCTCTGACAAGCCAGGAGTAAGGCAACAACTCAAGGTGTTTACAGGAAGACTTACAAAAGTGGCACACGGATAGATCTAAATCGCTCCAAAAAATTTGGTAGCAGTAATAGTGGGGTCCAGTGCACACAGATCGATAACTTTCAGGCGGAAATTGTTAGAGTCCTAACTAAAAAGTAATACACGGGAGTATGATAAAAATGCTATGTGGCAGTCAATCGGTTTAAAAGACCCTTAGCAGTTAAGCATTTATGTTCAGAGAAATGCTTAAATGTCACAACACGCTTAACAATCTGGCTACTCTAAATCACTTAGATTGGCCTGGGTGCCGAGATATGAGAAGCACAAGAGAAATGAAATGAGAAACATCTATGCCAAAAGAGGGGCTGAAATGATTTTCTGAATGAAAGGGACACAGAAGATACAGGCTACTACACGCATTAAAACATCTGTGCCGGTTGCATGACCTATATTCTTAGAATTCTTCGAGGCTTTTAAAGCAGAAAATAATCGCAAGGACATGGCGACTATGCTGTATAAAATAACAGTACATAACCTATTTCAAGAATGTCTCGCTTACTGGGTATACACATCATCGTGCAGCTGTCTTAAAGAAACTTCACTTTTTTACGCGAAATTAGGTCGTTTTTGCTTTAAATCGCTATAAGAAGTTCAGAATAATATTCTCTAATAATCTCTTTAATATATTTAAGGTAAAGGACGAGGCTATAACGTTTGTTAAATTTTGTTCTTATAATTGTTCTTTAATTTCTGCGTCAGGCGGACGGCACTTATGGTGGCAAGGAGGATTATATTTTGCACGGCGGTGAGGCTTAAAGTGACTAGTAAGTGTAGATTTGACTTGTAGGGATTTGTTGCGATTTTCGAAACTGTAAACTGAATTCTAGACCTCTTGGATTACTGCGTTCGTTGATGCTAATTTGGTAGAAAGTTTTTTGATCCAGAAAGCCTCCTGTGCCATTTAAGGTCCTCTGTGTATATACAGCAGGCTACAGAGGAAGTTGTAAGACGGGTGAGAGTTTATACATCGGTGATTTTGAGATTAGTATTTTTGGTTTCACTTGAATAACGGCGCAACTTTTGAGCTTTGCCATAACTTGAGTATGTTTTCTGGTGGCAACTGTCACGATGCTGTAAATTTGGAATCTATGCTAAGGAAATTGATCTTTTTTTACGACTTGTGTCAATTCTGGCATGATGTAGAGGAAGAAAAGACGAATTTCCACTTTCTGTGTCAATGTCCTCCTTCTAGAGCATATGTAGCCATAGTTGCACAGAAGTGCAGTTGTTTAATCGTCTTCGTATATGTATACACCCTAATGGAAACAGAACTGAGAATAACAAATAAACAATAAATTCATTCAGTTGTGTGATAGCTTTTAATGAAAGCATGGGTATGTCGCTTTGTGTATTAAAATTGTTTAGTTGTTTTGTTATTTACTTTGTTTTTTGCACACTGCAAAAATTTTGTACCAGTACTACTGCAAATGCAGTTTTCTCTCTGGTCGCTCTGGTTCTAGTGATACTTTTGGAACCTCTCAGAATTGACGCCTTAGAAACGAAGGGACATGGCGTTATTTATTAATTGCTGGTTCTAATAGTTTAGTTTGCTGTGATTGGATGTTTTTTACTTGATCTGGCACCACGTAATGGCACACCCTGTTGCGAATGCTTGCAATCCTAATGGTTGCGCCTGCCTTCATATAAAGATGGTGGCGAAGGTGTATATTGCATGCATGTGGCATGAGATTGAAGATTTTTTTGTGACTTTCTATTGTTGCTTGTTTTGGCCACAAAATTAAACATGAAAAAACCAACAACATCAACAATAACAACAATAAAGATAACATAAGAAAAAACAGTAGTAGCATTGAGAATAGATGCACGACAAGATTAACAACAACAATAGCAAAACAAAACAAAAATTTTAATGAAGATGTGTGTTAGGCAGCACATCATCATGCATGCATGCCTTATATGCCTTTCTTCATGCAATTCACTAGCAAAAGCAACACAAAATATGGACAATTGAAGCTAAACGGACGATAATGATGACGATGATGATGGTGGTGATGAAGTTGTTCTCTGGTACTCCTGCTATCAAATACACTCACATGACTAGTGATGCTGATGATGATGACGACGACGTTGTTTGATGGAAGTGATGAGTTTTTTTGTTTTTTGCTTTGGGTTGCCTATTATTTCTTTATTTCTATTCAAAATTTGTTGCTATTCCTGTTGAGATGAGTTGTCTATGTTAAGATATCTTCTAATTTTTCTTCTTCTGCTACCCGAGTTTTTTGTTTGTTTTTGTTTTAATGGTCGAATGGTTTGATTTGGCAAACAACACAAAAGCAATTGTCTGCTGCCATTGTATGCAGTTTTTAACCAACTTGTCGGTTCTGTTTCTTTTTTTTGTTTTTTTTTTGCCTTTCTCTGTTGATGTTGATATTGAAAGTTTAGTGTCAGTTTCTTAAGTATCAAGTATTTTTCATGCATTTTTTTTCATTTAGAATTTCAATTTTCCCTTTTTCTTTTGTTTTAGGATTTTGATGTTTGTTTTGAGTTTTTGTTTTCTTTCTATGCAAGATGATGATTGACGTTTGCCGTTTTAGTCATTTAATCATTATTATTGAAGTTTATTCTCTTTTAGTTACAAATGGCTCAATAAAAAGGCTTAATTATGGTTAAGATTGTATTTAAGCAGTACTTTAAGGAAAGTGCTTTACAGACAGACTTGCACAATTTAAAACCCGGAAGTAAAAATATAGAGACATTTTTAATTTAAAAACCGTTTTAATTTAAAAAATTGTCAAAACGAGAATGAGAGCCTAGGTCTACATATCGAGCGTGTTTTTATAGTTACACAAGTTCAAATAATAATAAAAAAAGAATATATATTTGTAACTCGCTAAAACCCGGCGTGCTTCGCTACTCCCTTTTAAATTATTGCCTTAAATGTTATCTTATTTAAAGTGTTTACCTTTTTTCAGCATTTTGTCCCTCTCCGGTACAAATCCAATCATTTGGAAGAGTCTACAGTTCCTTCCAGACAATGTAGGTTCTGCTTATTATTGCTTATATAGTCTTCAAGCAAACACACATTCATTTTTATTCAGTATACGCCTATAGATTGTAACGTGACGTTACACGACATATATATAAAATAAAACACTAACAATACATACGTAATAATTAACACCCGTACAAAATATACAATAATCTATTACTAATAAAAGAAATAACAAAAACAACAACTACACATAAGCAAGCTAAAAATAGAACACAATAAGAATTTAACACTTCGTTCATAAACATTTTTGTAAATAATTAACAAAGAATTCTCATTGTGTTCATATTATTTTTAACATAAATAGTCGTAGTTCTGATGGAATCAAAGAGAGCGTCTTAGTAGATATATGTTATTTATTTTTTATTTACTGACCTCCCTATTATAAAGTCTCCCGAATTCATCCTATAATTAAGCAATAATTGTAGTTGTATTTACGAAGACGGGTAACAAGGGCGACTCTCTTGTCGTCTTGATAGTTTATTTATTTACTAACATTTAATTATAAGGTCTCCAGAATTCAGCCTATAATTTGACTATAGGTGGCTGGTAACAAGGTCTTCCGCATCATCCAGTTACCATTGTGGTTGTATTTACTGACACCCCCAATTATAAGGTCCTCCGCATTCATCCTATAATTGGATTTTAAGTAGCTGGTGGCAAGGTCTTCAGTATTAATCCTATCACCAGTTTTGTAATACTTACAGAACTAAAACCTACTTCAGACAATTGAAAAACGACTGTTCCAGGGATCCAGAGTAAACACCGACGACATTTCCTGTAAGCCTGCCAGATTAATTGCCGACGACCGTTGCTGTAAGCCTGCCAAATTATTTGCCGACAACTGTTCCTCTAAGCCTGCCAGATTATTTGCCGACGACCGTTCCTGTAAACCTGCCAACTAATTGCCCACAACTTTTCCATTAATACTTCCAGATTATTCGCCGAAAACCCTTCCTCTAATCTTGCCAGATTGACTGTCGACAACTGTTCCTGTTCCTGTTAATTCTCGATAACCTTTCCTGTAATCCTGCCAGATCAACCGTCAGACGTCCCGTTTCCTGACCTCCTCAACGACGACGCCAAATCCAACAACCCGAACCGAATCTGTTGGAGTTCAAACTGGCTATTAAGTTTCTACGCTTAAGGTTCAAAATAAAGTTTTGCTTATATTTTGAATACGAAAGAAGGCAGTCGTAATTTATTCACAAAGGACGCAGACCTTTGTTCCGATCCTGGACTGACTGAGTTATACCCCAACTGAAAAAAGAACATGCAGTACAAGATAGCTTTTATTTAGTCTACTTTCTGTTGGAACCTGTTTTTTGAACTTAATTTAGAAGCGTCTACTATTGCCGTTCAAGATATACAAAAATTAATATTTACCTTGTATGGGTGGTAGCACACTCACTTGTCCTTTTTTTGCATGACGATTTGTATTGACTATGAAGTCATTCGAACCAAACTCAAAGGCCTTTGCTTAAACCATTCTCAAGATATATAGAAATCAATATTTAGTTTGTATGGAATGTACCACAACGACTTATCAAATTCTGTCTACTTTTTACCTGATGATTTGTATTGACTATGAAGTCAATCACACCTAATTCTGAAGCTTTAGGTATAGACTAAAATCAATATCTACTTTGCATCGGAGGTACCACGTTCACTTGTCTAATTCCGCACAATTTCTGACTGATGATTTGCTTTAACCATAGATCTATTTGGGCCAAATTTAGAAAATGTTTCTGTTACCATTTTGAAGATATAGACAAATAGATATACACTTTGTATGGGCGTGACACAAACTACTACTATATATAGTTCCTACAAGACATACGATGAGATGTTTATAAGGTACAAAAAAAAAAATTCAAACACACATTCAGTTTTATATATAGGGTCCGCCATCTAAAGTTTTTTTTTTCAACTAGTGCTTATTTCGTGAATGGTAACACTTAGCTCATGTCTGATTTGACAGATAATTAGCTTTATCCTTCGGCTAAACGAATATCGTGGTGTATACGCTTGAACAACGCTGGGAAATATTGCAACATTACTTTGAAAATCATGGTAATGTTGCAGAATGTGTTTCATCTTTTCAGATGAAACTCATTTTGATCTTGGCGGGTATGTAAACAAGCAAAATTGTCGCAGAAAACCCGCACGCATACATTGAAAAGCCGATACACCCAAGACGAGTCACTGTTTGGTGCGGATTTTGGTTCAGAAGTATAATTTGGCCATTTTTCTTCGAAAATGAGCAAGGAGTGAACGTTACAGTCAATGGCGATCGTTATCGGGCCATGTTGAACGAATTTTTGTTCACAAAAATTGAAGAGGAGGATATTAGCAACATTTGGTTTCAACAGGACGGCGCTACGTGCCACACAGCCGAAGCTACACTCGATGTTTTGCGCCCTGTTTTTGAAGATCGCATTATCAGCCGCAGAACTCTTGTCGTTTGGCCACCTCGGAGCTGCGATTTGATACCGTTGGACTATTATTTGTTGGGTGCCGTCAAAGATATATGTTACGCCAACAAGCCAGAGGTAATTGACGCTTTAAAGGACAATATTCGTGAAGCCATTGATGAAATACAGCTGCATACAATCGATAATGTGCTTAAAAATTGGACAGAACGTGCAGGCTACTGCATGGCCAGCCGAGGCAGCCATTTGAATGAAATTATTTTCCATTATTAACCGGAAGGATTGTACTTTCAAATAAAAAACGAAATTTGAGAAAATATTTAGTAGTTTTTTTTAATAGAATTTTCAAAAAAATTTATTTGGCGGACCCTTTAAATATAAAACATCAATGAAACAGGCTTCATTGGATAAAAAATTTTAAGAATTTTAAAAAGAAATTAATCCAATTGGACCATTAGTTGAAATACCTGAAAAGTTATGCTATTTTTCTAACAAACGGCTTCGAGTACAACAAGAAACTGCTTATGAAATTTTCGAAGCACCGCCAAAATCTTTAATTAGAGGTAGAAAACCGATCTTTTGGACCTTCATTCGCTTATAAGCTAACAACTTAGCTGAATACTATCTGATTTTAAGCTTATCAGTGAATTTGAAAAAAAGAAAAGTAGACCTTTTGAATGATATTATACTTCATATCCTGGATGTGTACATATATATGTAAGTGTGAATATCTCAAGCAAACACGTTCATTTATTCCACTTTCTTCAAATTTAGCGCTTTTTTCGTACCATTGAACTTATTTTGTTGTCAGTTGCCGAAAATGGCCTTACATAAATAAGCTGGAACCTAAAATCTATTAGTTTCAGTTTCGTATAGGCAACTCCAAATTTCTCGTTGTCGAGAACACAACTGGAGTTCGACTGTCACCTAAAATCCACATATTAAAATGCAACATGATCACGAATTTCGTACATAAAAATACCAAAATAATAATTTTAATTTTTCGTTTTTTTTATCGAAAATAGCCAACAAAATCGCCAACTAATATAAAAATCGCCAAGAATTCGCCATGTCGCCAAATCGAAAATTATGTCGCCAAATAACTTTCAAAAACGCTAGGTTTGTGAAGAAATCGCCAAGTCTGACATTCCTGTTCACCACTCATAGTAACATTCTGACCATCATCGTTTTTAAAGACATAAGGCCCAAAGCGACAATTTTTGTTATTTACGTACTCATTTAACCAAAAATGTGATTCATAGGAGTACACGATAAGTTTGACGAACAGAACCACTGTTTTGATAAAAATATTTCAACAATTTGCAAGCTTTACTCTGGTGTAAGTCAAACCAAACTCAACAAAAACCAACTATCAGCTGTTAAATCGGTTGTCAAATAAAGCAGTGCTGCCAACCGAAATTTATGAACCACTAAACAAAACAGCCAATAATTTTATTTCTTTTAATAAATTTGTGACTTCTTAAAGCATTTTTTTGCGACACATGTTGCTTTCTCTGTCAGTGTGTTATATAACAAATAATTTATTTCCTTTTTAAATTAAAAACATTTACGAGTAAATGCTATCAAGATTTACTTACACACACCACGTATACGCATTGACTCATGCATTTGACTTTCAATGAACTTTCATTTAAAATGTTAAAGATTTTTAAATTTCGCCTTAAATGTCAGCAAACAATTACAATAACAAGTAAATTTTATAATATTTATGGTCTGTGTCTCAGTGTCTGTCTTTCAGCTTGTATTATACACACATATGTAAGCATACACACATATGTATGTATGCACAGAAAAAATATATTTGAAAAAAAATAAATAAATAATTGCAGAGTAATAATGAAAAAGGACTACAAAGATTCATTAAAGTAATTAAAAGATAATTAACACATTTTCCAACCATTTTCGCACGTAAGGTGTTGAAGTCAGTTAAACATACAGACACACATGCTCACACGTAAGCCAAACAATTGATGATGCAAACATTTAAACACGCATGTATACACAGGATACAGAGATAAATTAAAGCATAAATACACTTACATTTAAAAATAAACATACATATGCCAAACAGTCAGCCAGCTAATGTGTGTATGTATGTATGTATGTATACACATACTAATATACAATAATAATATTAAAGCTTAAATATACGCAAACATTATAAATCTTCCACATACATATGTAACGCATACACGTACACATTCGTATACATTTGCATTAATTTACACTTTTACTCTTTAATTTACTTTCTCTCACTCTACTAGTTCTCTTACTCTTGCTATAAATTATACAAATTCAAGCATATACATACATACATACATACATACATACATACATACATACATACATACATATGTTAGTACAGAATTATTTGTATTGTTTAAGAGTAAGAGACACACACACACAAAGCGAGAGAGAGAGAGAGTAAGTGCGTTTTGTTCATAAATTCCTGTAATATTTTACATTTGTACTTATGTGCACTAGTAGTAGTAGTAGTAGTAGCAGTAGTTATTACTCATACGCCACGCTGTGTAGTGTAACAGTTTGTGTAAATTTACAAATGACTCAACATGATACGTCCAATTAAACTCTAGAGAAATATTGGACATTTAACATACACACGCTGGCATTTACAATACAGGGACACAAATAAACCAGCGTGTATGGTTTGCAGCTTATGAGTAAATATTTATTTACATATATTGTGGCATATGTGGCATAAGTATGTACGCATGTATATGTATGTGTATGCAAGTGTAATTAATATTAAATTAAAAATGATTATTTGCTATTCATATGCCTGACAATTCGTTTTTGCATTTAAAAAATTAAATTCAAAATTTAATTTTAAAACACAATACGAGTAGTAGTGGTGGAGAAATGGTTTTGTGGCGAATAATTACAGTTTAAGTAACTTTTTACCTATTCATACGCTTTAAGGCTATTAAATTACGACCAAAAGTTGAAACCAAGAAATAAATATAAAAAAATTCTAAAAATTTTTAGTTTCGTGATAGGCCCAAAAAAGAAAATCTATCTCTATAAAGATCATGATCTCAGGTCAGGTTAGGTCAAAGAGGGCTACCAGACATATGTCCAGCACACTTAGACCCATAAACTTCCTCCGACAGCCCGGTCAGTTTTCCAACCAGTTAGCCTTCTCAATAAATTTGCCAATCAGCCCTACAGGAGTCTTGACCCGTAAGTGCCCCTATTACGGCAGATATCCTACCTCTCGGCAAGTTCAGCAGTTGCCCTGATCTCTTCTTGTGCAACATTGGCCAGAGAGTTCTAGCCTGTCTACAAGTTGGAGCCCGTCTTCACCTCTCATTAAATATACCATTAGCATATTGTCCTGTACGTAGCCGGCAGGTAGAGATCGGTATACCAGATCTCTCCGCCGCCAAGTTAATCTCGGCAGCAGTACCCTGCCTAGCCAGCTTATCCGCCACACAGTTGTCCAGAATATCACTGTGTCCCGGTACCCAGATGAGATTAATATCAAAGTACTCGGACATCACCCTCAATAATTCGTGACATGACCTTGCCGTCCGAGACTTGGTATACATAGTTCCCAGGGACTTAATAGCGGACTGACTGTCCCGTATAGATACAGACCTTCCAGATCGTCGCGGCACTATCTCTCAGTAGTTCAGCAACTCCACAGATAGCAGCCACGTTTGCTTGAAACACACTGCAATAATTCGGCAGCCTGTAAGACTCATTTATATTAAGATCAGGAGAATTAATACCATAATCTACTCCACCATTTAGCTTTGACACGTCCATAAAGAATCGTATACTACTCATGTCACCCTCCACCGACCTTTTCCGTGCATTCCTATTCGGAACATATGTCCCCAGATTGGTCGTTGGTAATAAGCAAGGGATACAGTAGTCCGTCCTAACGGTAACCAAACCTATTCGGTGCAGCAGCTTAGCGGAATTCTCCGATGGTCTTATACCATATTCCCTTATTCTCAGCAGTGCCATGGATGCGGTCGATTCGGCCATGATATCAGGTGTCCAGATTTTCATAATGATATTGAGATCCAGACCTGGAGTCGTACGCATTGCTCCCCCAACACCAATTAGCGCCGACCTCTGTACCCTCATCAGGGAATTAAATATATACTTCTTATGTACGGAACTCCACCAAATCACAATACCATAGAAAAGTATAGGTCTGACTAAAGCCGTATAAATCCACATTGTAATTTCCGGAGAGGTCCCCAACGCCTGCCAATTGCCCTCCTGCAGCAGTATAAAGCAACCGGCGCCCTCCTCGCTCTCTCTCCTCCACATTGGATCTCCACGACAGTTTCCTGTCGAGAATGATCCCTAAGTTCCTTCAACATCAGTCACATTCCGTTAACAGACGGGTTCGAACTCCGGTATCTTATACTTGTGAGAAAACAGTATAAGCTCGAACTTAAGTGGGTTCAAAGACAACCCGCAATTGACGGCCCAGCCCGATATCAACCCAAGCACTCGCGTCAATTGTGCACCCATCAGATTAGGATTCTTTCCCGTGATAATGACAGCAATGTCATCAGCACAGGCAAAGACCTTATAACCAGCCTGATCCAGTACCAGAAGCAGTCCGTTCACCGGGGCCAACCACAGTAGTGGAGATAAAAACAACCACAGTAGTGGAGATAAAACTCCACCCTGAGTGGTTCCCCTATTAACATCCCTCAGCCTATTCAGCCCTAACGGTTCTCCCAGTCAGAAGCTTCCCTATCAGGTCCGTCACTGAATCGTCAACCCCCAAGTCACATAACGATCCCAAGATCGTGCGAAGTAGTAAGTTATTGAAAGCTCCCCCTATGT
Organism: Wohlfahrtia magnifica; assembly: GCA_023159175.1. NCBI lineage: Eukaryota > Metazoa > Arthropoda > Insecta > Diptera > Sarcophagidae > Wohlfahrtia > Wohlfahrtia magnifica. The sequence continues at coordinate 10,734,346 of JAKWBJ010000485.1, read as the reverse complement.
CCAGGAAGGTCCCAAGAGCACTTCCCTACCAATAGAAATTTTAATTGTGCGCACTAAAGAATAGAGAGTCTCAACCCTTCTCACCTTGGTATTGGCATGCTGAGATTCCGATAGCAATTCCCTCGGAATCTTACTTCATCTGTGAATCTCCTGCAGTCTCTCCAAAGTTTTAAGTGCAAATTATGATGAACTAATAGGTCTAAAATCTTTTTCTCTTACATGCGAGCATTTTCCAGCCTTCGGGATAAAAACTACTCTGGTTTTTCCCCAAATATCAGGAATGACCCTTAGCATGAGACATCCCCTGCAAATGAATTCCAGCCAACTACAGGTCAAGTGCAAGGCTTCCTGTAGTTCCGATCGGTTCCACTCAATTGCCTTTCTGTCTAGTTCATCTTCTGCCTTCCGCAGTGTATTACTAATGCATTTTCTCTTCCGTTTTTTACTTCAACTTTAATTTACTGCTGATTGGCTCTTCTCTTCAATTCGGTGTTTGATAATATTGTCCGCCAGAATATTCGTAGAATTATCCGCAGGGATTTATTGATGAAACCATGCTTCGCATTCATATAGCAGAGCAGATCTTACGCTGGCATTAAAAAATCTGAGTTTAGTCTTTTGCGATATGTTTGTTGAAAACCAAACTGGTGCTAGCTGTATGAACATGTTCCTTGCTCTATTGATACCGTGGTATATATCAGCCGATGACCCACATGATTTGTCGATGAGACTGAACAGATAGCAGTACGAAGCCAAACACATTCTATGTTCCAGTTGATTCGCATTGATTTGGTTTTGTTTATAAAGTTTTTCATTCAATCTTGCACTCCACAAGGACAAAGTTCAAAGTCGCAGTTGAACAATAGTACACATCCTTGACAAACTCATTTTTCGACTGCAATAGTGTTGCTGAGCACGCTTTCATACAGGATACGGCATGTGGCATTCTTGTATAAGGCCCTGATCAGTCGAATTAATTTGCATTTCAAAGCACTGTATATCGCCGAGTGATCAAGAGTAACAAAGGCATTCTCAATATCGATGAATACTAGAAAAGCCTACGATGATCCCCTAGACTATTTTCATGGTCAATGCGGGATTTTCGGGGCGAAAAGCAGGCTTGCTCGTATCTCAATGTCGATAGAATTGTTGTAGATAGTTTTTTTGCTTATGATTTGAGCGATTATTGTTGTTGTCAGCGTTTATTTTAATATTTTTTTATTTATAGCTTTTTTGTGCACTTATTACACCACCCTCGCAGTATCATATTTGTAAATATTTGACTTCTTTGAAAGATATTATTTTGTTATGGCACTTAAACTATTTTTTTAAATTTTTTCACGCACTCTCTCTCTTTCTTTCTCTCTCCCTCTCTCTTTCTCTCTCTGCACATTTATTTGTATTCTGGCAACCAATTAATCCATTGTTTTTTACATTTTAACAACACACTCAACACACAAACTCAGTTACAGTTACAGCAAAATCCTTTAAATATGAATATGTGGCATGCAGATGTACAAGTACCACATGTAAAGCTGCTATATGTTCCAATTACATGCAGCCCGTTGTTTACTTTACCTCATTCAAAACCCCTATCTCCTCCTTTATTTGAAAGGATTTTTTTATTCGAAAAATAACTTGTGACTTGTGAGGATTATTTTTGGTAATTTATCAATACGCATCGCTAATCAAAGAGATTCACTCTGTTCATTCGTAGATTCATATTTTCATGCATTCATTCACTTACTAATGCATTCATTAGACAAAGCAGAGTATGTGTATGTGTGTGTCTGGTTATGTTGTTGCATTCGATTCATGTTAAGTAGGCAGGCAGCTTTAAGCATTTCATTATTGCAACTACAATGCATTGTATGATTTTCTATTGAAAATTTTGCTTCAGTTTTGTACAATTTCAAAGGAAAACGTACAAACACATTCAAAGATGTTCGAAAGCAAAATTTTCGAAATTGTATTCGAATTAGAATTGCAGTAGGTATGTGGAGATTCGCAGTAGACATAAACATACACATTGACTTTTAAATTTATTTTGTTGTTGTTTTGAACAAGTCAAGTCAATAACGAAATATTAGGTCATATAAAAAGTATCTGCGATTTTTTTGTACATTTTTTAAATGATAATTTCTCAAGTGAAAACCGATTTTAATAAAAAATCTTCAACATGATTATTATACATGACTTTTTGTCATTTTGCGGTTTGGTTCATCATAACATTAATGTAATATATCGGGTGTTGTTTTAGAGGTTCTTAATATTAAATTGGTCAACCACGCTACTACAGCTGAAAAGCCAATGGGAAACGACAATGGCGAACTTGTAACATCTAAAGAAACCAAACTAGAACTATGGGCTGACTGCTACGAGAAAATGCACTCTAGTAATGCTACCGGAGCGGATTCTATATGTAGTGGTGTGTCACACACGTGCAGAGCGGATATACCCGTAGATATCCTGAATACTACGGAAATTTTAGTACGTATAAGGTCCCTAAAGAACAGTAAGTCCGCCGGAGTTATTGAAAGTCGATCCACTATTAAATGCTAAAAGCATTTTTCCTATTGAAAGGGAAGTCTAAGTAAATGAGGAATTACCGGACCAAAGAACGGGGATTTAACTGATCGAGGCAATTGAAGGGGTATAACATTGTTAGGCACTATTAATAAACACGAGTTAACGCGAGCAGTATTGCGTACAGAATATCGAAAATACTTTCAACTGAAATGAAAGCAGAACAAGCAGATTTCCGACGTTAACAGCTCTAAAATAATCATAGAGAAATCGGTGAAATACGATCGCCTTCGTATTTAATGTTTTGGAAAGGCGTTCAATAGACTCACGCACTAACCTATATTGGCCAATTAAGGATATTTAAAGCGTCCCTGGGAAGTTAGTTAACTTTATAGGGTTCTACATAGAAGAGAAAGTTGTCGGATTCTTCATAAGAACAGACTTAGCCAAGGAATACCAATACTTAAGGGTGAGAGGCGGTGCCGTGTATTGTCCAGACTGCTTTTTATTATTGTTCCAAACATGGACATACGGAAGCCTTTGTAGAGAGACGAAGAATATTATGGGGGCTCAATAGTCGATTGGAAGACTTGAGCTATGTGAACGACATTTATCTGATGTCTCACAACCACGCAGATGTGTCAAAGAAATTAGACATTGTTGCTCGGACTGCAGTCGGAGCAGGATTGAGAATAAATGTGGGGAAAATGAAGGTGCTGAGAATGAAGAGCGATGTACACATAGACTTTACAGTCGGCAAGAGTACCAATGAGGAGGTAGACAATTTCTGCTATCTGGGTAGTATTACAACCGACTCATGTGAATCCTAAACTGATATTGAGAATCGCACAGAGTCTGCGAAGCAAGACTCACTCACTCTCATCGAATGCTAAAATTAGGATATTCAACTCGAACGTCAAGTCAATGCTTTTGTATGGCTGCGAGATCTGGCAAGCTGCTCCTCAAGGTTATACAGCTTTTCTTTAATAAATGTTTGCGGAGGATCATGAGAATATTTTGGCCCAACACGATACCAGTCAGATATCGATCGGGTTGGGAATGGGCAGGCGCAAATGGAACTGGGGCGGTCATACGCTTAGAAAGTCCCATAATAATGACATAGCCTAGAATGCAATAAATTGGAAACCACACTTTAGATTAGACCCATACCTAGAGAAGATAAGTCGAAAACGAAGTTGCGAAGATGAGGAAAATCTGAAGTGCAGCTAAAGATATGGCCATGGATAGATGGAACTGTAGATCATTTGCTCCTTATAGAATGCACGAAAAAAGGCGTTATGCGATTCACTGCACAAATAACTACAATCTTCGAGAAATACAAGTACTACGTACGTAAGAATATCTGATTACTAGGAATCAAAACCTTATTTTCGTAAGGATACATTTCCTTGTGAAACGCACAGCACATGGCGACGATGCTCTAATGAATCGATATAGTATGCTACCCTACCGTCATTATTGAGAGTTTTCGCCATCTCCTGTACGCCGTGGAGAAGCTTCAAAATAGACTTTGAAGTACGGGCCAATACAAGAGTTGTGTTTCATCTTAGGTCGAAGGTAGGTGTTTCAAATATTAAGGAAGTCAGATGTAGTGAAGTATTTCTTACGCTCTCTTAAAAAACCAAAGCACTTGAGTGCTTTTTTCGACAATCGAAATATGTGATCGTTCCAACGAACGTCAGAGTGAATTCTCATGCCCATCAAGAGCATCTGATTCCTCATTTACATTACCTGTCAAAAACATGAAATGCTGATAGTATCTAAGTCCACATTGCTGGTTAATACTCTAAGTTCGCTCCTGTTGGGCAGTAACAGTAACAAGGATTGTCTGAAGAGATAATCCAATAATTTTTGTATAATATTAGTTGTCAGGTAGCCAATCGGACTTACCGGCAATGGCATACTGCGAGGTAAGCTCAAAAGTTGTTATGGACTGTACGACATCTCTCAATAAACAATAGAGTTAAGTTATGATGGGTCTGAGAGACTGGCTCGACGGCTTTTTATTGGGTCTAAGCCATTTTTCGGTGCTCCTTCTGGTTTAGTCCAACGAAGGAAGAGTTTGAGGAAGAATTCAAGAAGTATTTGTCACCGTTTCCAACGCTAGATCAACGCCATCTAGTGACAAAAAACTGCATAGAGTTTTTACATCATCGAAGTAGGTAAGCCCTGTTTTTTCAAAATGTTTGAGTCTTTTTAAAAGAAATCTCAGCATTAAGTTAAATTATTTTACTTATTTTCTTTAAATAAAAAATAAAAAACAAAAAATAAATCCCCTAAAATCAAAAAATCAATGTAATAAAATTTTCTATATCAACAGAAAACAATCTCTATTACAACAACAAAAGCAACAACAACAACAACTAATATTAAGCAAACTTTGACTAAAAAATTTCTTTAAGTTCTTTCAGAATAGAATTTTATAACCGACAGGCATTTGCATTGTATATACACTTTCATACATACACACACACACACGCTCTCACACACACAGACACACAGGAAGAACACTTATATAGATCTTTGAAAGTGCATTTGTATAAGTGTCTACCTTCCTACACACTCATTTACTCACACGCTTTTACACTCTCTCTCACAGCACAAAAATGCAAGAGAAAGAAACGAAACGAAAAAGCAAGAAAAATATTGCCAATAGAGCCTTAAGGGTTGGTCTGATGTGAACATATAAACTACACGACGATTGTTGTTGTTGTTGTTGTTGTTGTTGTTGTTGTTGTTATGTAGTATAGCAACAACAACAACAATTACAATAAAAGTGTTCGTGTGGTGGCATAAGAAAACTTGTACGAATTGTAAGTCAATTTAAAATGAATGATTTAGAGAAAAAAAGACGAAAAAGTAATTCGGACCGCTGTAAGCGGTCTAACACAGCTCTTTGATACCCTACACCCCAAAGTCCTCTTGCAAAATTATAAGTTTCGTAAATAATTGCCTGGCGGCAAAAACGGTTATACCACTTAACACAAAAAGAAACTGGTCCTAAAAAGCACATGGCTTTTCTTGTGACAGAGCTAAGCTAAACACTGACCAGGAACTATTGTAAGATACTGCGACCCATGGAATTCCTTTCAATCTATGGCTTGTTCGGCAGATATGCTGCCTTTCTAATGAGCACCAGCAAATTTGAAACCATAATAGTGTATATGTCACCTAGTGAGACCCTATGTCACCTAAACATTTCCATCTAAACCTATCAAGAACCGAACCCCACATTCACACAATATGTCATCCGCTGTCTCTGATGCTCGTGATCTCTGTCTACAAACTTCCACATCTGTGACCGACATCCTCTTCAGATGCGCTCATAGTCCAGTCTGTCATACTAAAGAACCTAGACCGACGCCCAAATTGCAGACTAGATACCACCATAGAGTGACGAAGTCCCCTTTGTGCATACTAGTATTCCAGCATCTGGCAGTTTCCCAGTCCCTTATTAAATTGAGAATGGTAGTAGTGGAATCTCTTCCAGTCAATGCAATCACTGTTCCATTACTATCTTTCCACAGTGTCCACGTACTTCAAATAACCGGTTGAAATTCCTAAACGAAAGCCTTTGCAACGTATCGTAGTAATATTTGACCAATTTAGACGTCATACGATTCGATGCAAGTGTCCTTAAGGCAACCTTGCTGTCAGAAAATATATTAATGGTCTTACCTTTGAGCCCACTGTCTAAGATGATTTCCGTACATTTGGCAATCGCCATGATTTCAGCATGGAATACACACTGTGGCATTCACAGGTCCCGGTTAACTACATGAACACCAGCATCGACACAGTTATTCATTTTGGAGCCCTCGATATACCAGTTAAGATCAAACTCAAAGGGCACTAAGGCTGTATTAGGCCAACAATACCGGTCAGGGAATTCAACCCTGAATCTACTGTCCAAACACAGATTCGCAGGCATTACATCTACGATCGAAGATGATCTCCGACCACCCTGCGTAGAATGAACAGACTTCCCAATGCATTTCGCGACCCCTTGGCGAAAAACGTTGCGATCAGGAAATACCTTTTATGGAAATCATACCCGATGATTAAAACCTCATACAGCAGATAGGAGATAATGCGTTTTATGTTTGACGTTCTCATCTGTCAAGCACTGGACATAAAACAATACCGATGTGGTCTAGTTGGCCTCTTATTACTTATTGCTGGAGAATTATCCAAACCTCTGTTGCACTATTGGCAGTTACTAGACTTTTTCTGTGTTTGAGTTTCACATCGTAGCCATATGTGACCCAGATTAACTAGGCAGAAAGCAAAGTTTTCATGGCAGTACCACAATTATGTTGTTGTTCAGACCTCAACAGTTGATTTCAGTTACCAGATTAGTGGCAAGTGGTACCAAACCACCATGGAAGCTTAATACCAAGTTATATTTGTTCACAGCTAGTAAGCCCAGTATCGGCGAACCACATTCGTTAGATAAGACGCACGATGCGCTCAATGTACGAATGAACAGAATGCATTTCCATATGTCTACAACGCCTCACATGAGTACCAAATTCGAAGTAATACGTTTGACTATAACTTTTCTTTCGATAGGAATCTAAACTTATCTAAGACTCTTACCGTTCTATGGGTCACAGAAGGTGGCTACAGTCGATGATTTAATTATACGCTATAACCATCACGTAGTTTTATCCACTTCCACTTTCCACTTTAGGTCATAGAACAATCTGGAACACTCTAGAATGCAAGTGCACGCCACAAAAAAATCATTTCTCTAATTCAAGCTCTGCACAGAGCCACATGCATAGTTTTCTCAAATGGGCGACCAAATAAATGTGGGAGTTGGCGTGCTAGTGTGCAATATCACCACTTCTGTTTAATGTTGTCCTGGATGTTGTGATAGGGACTGCCACGAGCATGAGTTTAAACATGCTGACCACATCTGACAGCCAAAATCAAACTGCTTGGTGTAAGTGCACTAAAATGAGTCCTTTAGCTATTTAGGCTTTTGCTATTTAGGAAACATAATGACATCTACCGCCGAATGCATAATGCCAACTTCACATTAGCAATACAGAGCCCTGTCTGGAGCACGTCGCATATTTCTACAGAGTCCAAAATCATAATTTTGATCTCCAATGTAAAATTACTTTGATTTTTTTAATACTAAACTTAGAACGCAGAGTATAACGATGTAATTGCTCTATGAGTGCTCATCAACGGATGCCTAAGAAGGATTTGGAAATTGATGGCGACAGTACTTAACAGGGATCTATGGAATGTGTCGTGACAATCCTTTCTGTCAAGTAAAATCCCAACACAAAAGTGGGACTGGCGTTGCGTAAATAACAAGACGACCTGACAAAAGCTGCGCTTGACTGGAATCCACAGGCAGGGTAAAGAAGTAGAAAGTGCGCTCACATATGGAGGATACAACTCAACAGCGAATTTACACGAGTGTTGAAATCAAGTTATTAACCCTTGAAGGGTCAGAATGGAATTTATTTGTTATGCCTGTATGTTCCGCATTGGAAGGACGGAAATGAAAATACTACCTTGATCAAAAAGTTTCCGGAATAATCCCATCGTTCCGATTTGTGTTTTGTTTTGTTTTTTTTTTGTTAAGTTTGTACGTCAAAGAGATAGATGTACTGTTGGCTCATTAGTTTTATGTCAAGCTATGATGCTAAGATTTAGCTGGAATATCAACACAGATGTACCACACGGGGGTTGTTCTGTAAACTTTTTGATAAAGGTAGTATATATCCTAAGGGAAAGCTTAAAGATACAAATACCAGTTGAAATTCAAGTAGTTCGCAACTGGTGAGCCAGTCTAGAAATTCCTTGAAAACGCTAAGCAGGGCTGGACTACAATGCAAGATTTCTTTCCGATTTTGGGTTAAAATAAGTTAATTGCGCAGAAGTAGATTAAGAGGCGATTTTTCCGAACAGCAGGATTTTTGTGTACCGTTAGACCCACCAATGTTGAAACAATTTTTAAAGAAGATATGATATTAATATTGCTTTTTGCAGAATTTAAAATTCATTGAAATATATTTGAAATTTTGGTCCATATATTGGTGCCACTGTTGTTAACATTAATAGATAAACATTCCCTTCAATCAAATCAGAAGCAATTCTAAGTCGAAAGCTGTAGGTAAACAAAATTCTAGGACCGCTTACGAGTAATTGCTGTATTTAGGGTATAACAATTGTCACCACGAACACAATCAATCTCTCTCACACCATGTTTCTTCAATTTAAGTTTATATTAGTGCTCTTTACTCTCTCTCTCTCTCTCTCTCTCTCTCTCTCACTCTTCTATTCTTTTCATATATTGGTGTGTATTCATGTATGTATGTAAGAGTGTAGTGTATTGTAAGTGTGTTGGGCTTTGAAGTGTTTGAATGCATTTGATTCCTTTGAGCATCAGTTTGTGTGTTTGTGTGTATTTTTGCCATCTTTTCTTGTTTATGGTTTTGGGCTAAAAAGAAGTAATTTTGTTGAATGCCCCAAAATCAGAGCATAACCAAAATTCAATTGGTTAAGGACAAACGTTACCAAAAGAAAAAAATAACACACTAAAGCGAACGATGGCAACAACAACTACCAAGAGATGAGATGAAAATGTTGAAAAAGAAGGAAAAAACCCTAGAGATCGAAAACCAAGAGGCAACAAAAATTTGAGGGAAAAACACATAAAAAAATTGGCAATAATTTAAAATTTAAGCGCTAAAGTTAAGCAAAAGTAACTATTTATTGATTTATTTTATTTTTTTTTTTTTTCTAAATGAAGAGAAACTTGTAAAAATTTCCTTGAATTGTATTTGACCGTAATTTAGACAAATGAAACTGTAAAACAATTCCATATGATATGCCGATTACTTAAACTACTAATGTTATCAAGTTTAGATTGCCTGTCGACGTATGGCAGAATACTTTGGATAGTCAAGAATTTGTTAAAAAACTAAGGTATTTCATTTAAACACATACGACGTTCGTTTGAAAAATTTAATTTAAGAAAACACTATCTAACAAAGTTTCCTCCTTCTAATCATATTCTTCAATGCTCATCTTGCACCAAGACCATTGTGGAATCTATTGCCTAATCATCGAGATCGCAGGTTCTACGGTTTTGGGTGACGGAAGACATTATGTTTGATTTCTTTTTCACACATCCTGCAGAAGTTCTCGCTTTTTTAACGAGAGGTCCTCGATTTTAAGAGACGGTATCCCATTATTATACCTCTCACACTACTAAGTGTACCCCTATCCAAATCCAGGAGTACCCTAATTTTCAGTCACTCCTATCTCCCCATAAACCGTCGGATCTTACCGATCTCCCTTGCACTTCTAAAGAGATGGTCAATTTTTGATCCTACTAATCGTTCCCTGTCCTCAGAACACAGTCTAGGCAGTTCGTTGGCAACTTCGTCGCTGCTTCTAATGCATTTTATTCTATACTCAGCAAAGTCCGACTACGTATTGGTCCATAAGCTCACTAATGGTTATCCCGCAGTCACTAATCAGCCTAGATCTCACCGCGAGCTCCATCAAAGTCTTCAGTGCCGCCTGACTGTCAACATAGAAAGTCACCTCCTCCACCACCGCAATAGAGATCTAAGTTTATTCTCACTGCTTTTGTTTTGGCAATATTTATATTTAAATTTGCAGATTTTGCAAACTCGCCGAAATGTGTAAATTTCGCTTGAATGTCAAAAAAATAAAAATTTTTAGCTAATCAAGTTAATGTTGTCGACGTAGTCGATTTCTTGTACTCCTTCTTCTAATACCCATGTGATGCCCCTTCGTTTTTTTTTTATTAAGAGAACACAACTGAAAGGAATGGGTGATAAATGATACATATTCCTGCTGTACTCGAGTTTTTACTGAGATTTTGTTGCTTCCTTGTTACTCATGAATTACTTGACAGGTGGCAACACTTTGTATGGGTTTTTATTGAGGTCTATTAAGGTTTTAGGAAATCCTTTGTCAACAGATTAGTTTATGTTAAGAAAACTGCAAGACAGCACACTGTCCAGCATACTTATGCCATAAGACCCATTCTGATATCTACAATTAGCCTATGGGAATCACTGACTAATTAAATAGTACTTTCATGCCCTCTGTGAACTTGCTCTTCAGTCTTCAGCTTAGGATTAAGTGCTAACAATATGTTTACCTAATATCCATTTTTAGTTAAGTCAACGCTTGGCAATCAGAACAGAAGGTGTACCTTTATTTCATTATCTCTTTTCATGTAGCATCTACAGCAATTGGAATTCCTATGGCTCAATCTAGGGCACGAATGCCAACAAGACAATATCCCGTTAGTGTTGACATCACTGGCTAGTTCTATTGACGCCACCCTTTCCAACCCATGGTCTCTATTTGTCGTTGAACATATTATCTGCAAGTCGTATAATATGCAGATGGCAGGTAGAGTTCGGCACAACAATACTTTCTTACTTGGCATTCACAACATGGCCTCCGGTCATGGTAACGAAAGGGCTAAATTTTTAGCAAATAGGGAGCTATTTTTCAGTGTACTGTGGTATACGCCAAGGGGAGCATTGACCCTGGCCATGACCAAGATAACGTAACATACTGATAAGTGGTATTCCAACACTATCAGGTATTTGGCAAACATAGTACGTGTAGATGCAGATTATTTGGAGTATTTTAATAATTCTTCTTCCAATAGTTCAACAACCTCAACTATAGCAGTGGGGTCCGTCTGAAGTACTATACAATCCAAATTAATGTTAAATTTGGGATTTTTTTCTAAGTAAACCTATTCGGAATAGAAGTCATCAATCGAGTTGATCTGGTGTACTAGCTTAGTATGCCTATACTGCACCGATAGCCTAACATCACATTCTCCGATGCTGACAAAAAATACAGAAGCAGCCGATTTAGCCATAATACCAGGAATTCAGATGTTTAGCATGGCACCAAGGGTCATACCTAGTCCCCGAACACATTTTTGCCCTTCAGTAATTAATAATTTAATTACTAATTTTTCCCTTCAGTGTATAAATATAGGGTGTCTCAAAATTAAAGCAAAACTGTTCCTGGTGTTCGATGATATGGATGTGGCTGATATGGAAGTTTAACCAGATGGTGCCACATGCCATACAGCTTGTGAAACAATTCAATTACTGCATGAGACATTTCCAGATCGTGTACTCTCTCCTTTCGGTAATCAGGCTTGGCCTCTTAAACCGTACGATTTAACACCATTAGCTTTCTTTTTATAGGGTTATATTCAATTAGAGGTCTATGTCAACTAGCCCACAACCACCGGCGCATTAAAGAAAGATATTCAACGTTTCATCAACGAAATTCAGCCACATTTTTTTTAACTTAAGGCCAGTATGCAGTGGATGAACCCTACTCATGCAGCGCTATGTGCTATTAACCCTGTGTGGAAAATAGGTTGTGGGAAGGAGAATAGAGGCAGAAGATCGTTTACAAGCGGACGGTGCGGCTAAAGAACGTATTCTCTCTGTAATGCATTTTGCTACTCATCGGACAATCAACTACAAAGGGATAGCTCTACGGGAAAAATGAATATTGCGTGAAAACATGTGATTGTGATGTGACGGAATCAATTTCTTTATTTCGTTAGAATGCATTTCGTTATAGTATCGATAGAACAATGAAACACAAGCTACATTGTGACGATCCTCTAAGGAATCGATAGAGTTGCCTACACTACCGCCATTAATAAGCACCTTCGCCCTCTCCTGTAAGCGGTCGAGAAGCGCAAAATATGAGATTTTGTATTCTATTTTCGGGCGGATATAGATTTCGTAAATATTGAGAAGGTCAGATAGAGTGAAATGTTCTTGCAACATCTTCATAAAACGAGGCATTTGAATGCTTCTTTCGACACATGAAAATTGTGATCGTTCCAACGTACATCACAATGAATCCTCATGCCCAGAACATCAAGAGCATCTGACTCCTCAATATCTACATTAGCCATAGTTACAGACGACACCACACCACCACGTCTTAGTATGTGCCAGAAACCTACATTTTGTCTTGAGCACATTATAATCAACCCGATCCGCACAACTCTACTCCAAGATTTTCGCCAAGTTGCTCGTAAAGGTGTCATTCATATTTCGCCTTTTCGCTCCAATCTCCAAAAGGTTCGGCTTCCGATCAAAATAATATGAATAACCAAAGTTGCTATCGCCTGCGAAAGAATACATAGGATTGAAAGTGAAAAGAAGAAAGTCAATAAGAAATATTAGGTATAGAATTGGAGAAAGGACAGGGCCTTGTGGTACCACTAAATTCATCCTGAACTCGGCGGATGAGATCCCACCTATAACCATTCTTCTAGTGCCATCTCGGAGAGAGCTCGATATAAATCGAGAGAAGTGACTGCCGAAACCAAATCATGTAAAATTTCGACAAACGAGTGCATATGTACATGCAAAGCCGTGGAGGCTATTTGCCAGATGTGTTATTCCATAAATAACCCTATCCTTTGTACTTTATGATTCAATGAAAAAAATTACAATCAAAAGACTTAAGGCTGAGTTCTCTATCTAATTGAAATCCTGCGTTAATTTTGGAACACCCTACAGTTTCCATCGGTGAACTACAATTTGTTTTTTTTCTATTAGAGCTTTCACTGTACTGGATTTAATATACCTCCCAACCACATATGAGTATTTTTTAATAAATATATTCAGATACTCCTCATACGTTGCACGGTCTACACATACATACGTATGTATATATACGTATGTGTATACATTTTAACTTTTATATTATAAAAATGCATTTGAAATGTTCTTTTTTTGTTTTTTGAGTTGCTCTCCTTGTGTTCCTGCTGCTGCCTTTGGGGGTCAGGTGTGGTGGGTACACACAGGTATGGCTTAAATATATAGTTTTGGCCATATCAGTTGGCTGTTGTTTTTTGTCTTTTAATGTTCATTTCGATATGGTTGCATGTCTTTTTGGGTGGCTATCGGTTTGGTTTGGTTTGGCATTCATAAGCAGTTGGGGTTTTTCATTGCCTACAAGTGGTCTGGCTTGGTTTGGTCTGGTCTGGGTACATTGGGTGGTGCTGGCAACTAAAGCCCAAGGCAAGGAAGTGAATCAAAGGAGAGCTATATAAGTATTTTTTGCAAACATACACACACACAATACATATTTATAATAAAAAAAGAAAAGCCCGAATTTCATTTGTTACATTTAATTTTCATTTGTGTGTGTATATATGTGTGTGTAGGTGTATATATGTGATTTTTTTTTATTAATATTATTTATGCCAAGTATGTGGCATATAAATGTATAAGAGCGTGTGTGTGTGTATGTATGTATGTTGGGTATATGTATTTTAATATACCTGAGGTTAAATAAAAGGTTAAACAATGTTTAATTGAAAGAAAAGTTAATGTCACTGCATACACTCCTACACACACACCATACCTGTATGTGTATGTGTTTTTTATACCCTCGTTTGTAGAAAATATAACAGTAACATACAAAGATAAATTGAATTGGTATTTCATTTATTATGTTCTTGTTCTTTTTTTTCGTGTATAAAACATTAAAAAGATTGTCTATAAAAGCGCAGAGAGAGTTGTGCTCTGACAAAAAAAATCAAAAATATAATACCAGCCTTTAAACCATATCCTGCGATATCCATAATGTAGATAATGTGTTAATTAAAGCGGCATTCTTATAGAATAATTGGAAAGCTTTGTTCTTTTCAGCTTAACACGTTGTCTCCCATGCTGTTCATTATGAGCTGTCTTTTCTAGGCCAGTTCCAGGTCGACATTAAAAGGGTCAATAATTCTGTATAATTATTTGTAACTTTTTTTTCTTGACTGAAATTCATACCAAAAATTACCACGCCACGTGTACCGTTTTCAGTTCAGTTGAGCCAATGTTACCAAGACAATTACTTTTAGACGAAAAAATTTTAATTAAAAAAATATTAAACTTGGCATACAAATGCATTTTAGCTTGTACCATAAACGGTACACTTGACAGAGAACGCGTAAAAAAGATGTTCTAAGCGTCTTGAACATCCTCGGGAAGTCTGTCACTTCTACGCTGGGTGGTTGGAGAAACATTATCGGACATGTTGTGCCTTTGAATTTGTGCTTTGCGAGGAGATTAAGGCTTAATTCTCTGACCGGGATTGTAGGTCTAATGAGGCCTTGGTTCGGAGCGAGTTTGATCTAAGTTGGTGTACCGATGGCTCCAAACTGAATAACTGTGTCGGTGCAGGTGTCCATGGATCCAACCGATACTTGTCGATACCACTGGGGAGATCGCAGAGTGTCTTTCAAAAGTAAGACCATTAATATATTTTCTGATAGCCAAACTGCCTTAAAGGCAGGGCACTTGGCTCAAATCGAATGACATCTACACTGGTCAAATATTGCTATGATACGTTTCAAAAGCTTTCGCTTGGTTCAGTTGTTTTGGGTACCTGGACACTGTGGAATAGATGGTAATTAAATATCGAATGCATTGGCAGAAAAAGGCTCCATGATACCCTATATAGGTCCGAAACCTTGCTGTGCAGCACTACTTGCTACAACCCTGAATCTGGTCAAAGATTGGAATGCTCAATTGGGACTTCGCCACTCTAAAGTGGCAATCATTTCACAACTTGGGCGTCACTCTTTGGTTCTCAAGTACGTCATCCCAGACTTGAAACTCATAACTGAGTATTTTATTAGTAACTGTAGACTGAGGGCGCTCTTGAAGGGGAGTGCGGTGAGAGATGTTGATGTTTGTAGACTGTATTCACAGGCATCTGAAACAGCGTATGTGTTCCGCTGTGTGAATATGAGGTTCTTGATAGGTTTAGGTGGAGGTATTTAGGTGGACATAAGGCCTCACTTAGTGACATATGGTAACATTATGGTTACAGATCTGCTGCTGTTCATTAGGAAGGCATCAGATCTGCTGAACGATAGATTCCATGGGTCGCACTGTACACAGTAGTACCTGGTCGGAGATAATAATAAGCATCTGGAAGTTATTCTGGATCCCAAACACTCCTGGAGGGAGAACGCAATGGACAGGGTGGAGATGGCTATAGAGAGAAAACAGACACTCCAGCGTTTCCCTGGTGATCTATACTGACGACTCAAAATGCTAGACAGAGTTGGGTATGGTATACCACCACGATCAAAAAGATGGTTGAGTTTTTTTTTTTTTTTTTTTTTTTTTTTTTTTTTTTTTTTTTTTTTTTTGTTAAGCTGGTACATCTGTTGTTGATATTCCCGCTAAATCTTAACCTCATAGCTTGACATTTGCAAAAGCAACGTAGCCAAGAGTACATCCAACTCAATGTGTGTTGGCGATTTTTTACAATTTTAAAAATGGATTTAAATTCACAACAACAAACTCGTATTAAATTTTGCGTAAAAAACGGATTTAACGGTGCACGAACGTTGGAAATGTTGGAAAAGTGTTTCGGCAACGATTCTCTAAAGAAAACCAGTGGCACGAGCAATTCAAAAGTGATCGTGAGGCAATCGAAGATGATGAACGCAGTGGAAGATCATCGACATCGAACACCGATGAAAACATTGCTAAAGTAAAAGAAATGTTGGTCAGCAACCGCAAATTAACCATCAGAGAGATAGTGGAGGAGTTGAACATTGACTACGGATCCGTCCAAGACATTTTGGTTAATGATTTGGATTTTCGTCGTGCAATATCAAAGTTGGTGCCAAAAGACCACAATTTCATGCAAAAAAGAGTACCTGATCCCAGATTCATCAAGAGGATCATTATTGGAGATGAAACGTGGGTTTATGAGTACGACACGCAATCCCGACATCAGGCAAGTGAATGGCGTTCACCAAATGTGCCGAGACCAAAACAGCCAAGTCGTTTTCAGTCAAAAAAGAAAGCAATACACACGGTTGTCATGGATAAGAAGGGGGTAGTGCATCATGAATTTTCGCCAGAAGGCCAGATAGTAAACAAAGACTATTATTTGGGCGTTATGAGACGTTTGCGTGAAGCAATTTGGCGAAATAGACCAGAGATGTGGGCAGAACAAATCGTGGATTTTGCACCATGATAACGCACCGTCGGAGAGTGCCATCATTATCGAATTTTTTTGACGAAAAATGTAACAATTACCATCCAAGGCACCGAATTCAACTGATTTGGCTCCCTGTGACTTCTTTCTGTTCAATCGAGTTAAAAAACCATTACGTGGCACACGTTTCAGCAGCCGCGAGGACATAATAGAAAAATCGCAGGAAGCACTGATGGATATACCGAATACCAAATTAAAAAAATCCTTCTAGGATTGAATCACGCTTTGGCATAAGTGAGTTGCAGTCGATGGCCATTCACCGTAATGGATGCTCCGTTCTCATTTTCAAAGAAATATGGGCCTATGATGCATCCGCTGTACAGGCTGCACCAAACAGTCAATCGTAATGGGTGCATTGGCTTCTGTAAGACTAAGTTTGAGTTTTCTGAACCCTAAATACCGCAATTTCGTTTATTAACGTATCCACATTCTCATCCGAGAAGATCTTTTTTTTGGCAAAATCGACATCAGCAGTTTCTCGTTAGCCTATCCAGCGAAGCGGATGGTCATACGGCTTCAACTCCTGGACAAATTGAACGTGATCTCTTGCGTGAAATGTTCAATTCTTGGGAACGATGACGAGTTGCTGTTGATGGATTCTCACGCACACTCTCAGCCACAACTTCGATATTTTCGAGTGTACGCACTGCTTACGAGCAAGCTTACGTCTTGGTGCATCATTTTGTATGATATTTTTGTGCATTTTCCGATCAAATGTCTTTGTCTTGGAAATAAATTTCAAATAAATCCCAAAGTTGCTCAAGCGTAAATCGATTCATTTCGCTCAGTGGAGATAATATACTGAATTATGTGACAGAATATAATGACACAAGTTTTGCCAGATTCGAATTAACCGCTGGTTCGAATTTAAACCGATAGATGGCCCACCCGGCACATTGGTATACGATGTAATTTACAATATATCTGCAGAATGGAGTGGTCTTATCAAACCGGAGACTTTCGCTCAATAAACTACGTCGTTAACACACCAGCCAAGGTCATCGATGTTAAGTGACCTAGCATGCATTGAAAGAAAAACAATGGCTATGATGTTGTTGGTTATCAGATCTACCTTATCGTGCAAAATGCTCTCAGTCTTATCTAATTTCTGCACTCTTATCTTCGTTCGCAGAATATCATTCCAATAATTTTTGTACATTTCAGATGTGACCGCATCTCCAGAGTATAGTTTGCAATGCTGAGAGCACCAGGAGGCTAGCGGGTAATGTGCTAGTTTATTAGAAGGTGTGACTCGGATTTGTTATACTACAACAAGCAATTAAAATACAATATCATTTATAATTATATTATAGTTTAATATAAATTAATAGAGGTGCTTAAATCGTCTTAAAGATTAATACTGAATACAATCTGCCACAAACAGTATGGAAGTGATTCTAAATCGATCGCATTAATTATTAATTTTTTGGTTTTAAAGCGTTAAACTTACATTTGAAAACTTATTCCTACGACATTATAGCAATGAGACAGCAGTATATGAAATGCTGCCAGAATAGAATACGTGCAGCAAACAAAAGGCCAAAACACACTACCATACACAGGCAAACGCCTACACCCACACCACTCACTAACATAGATAAGAAACATGCGTTATTGTTGGTGCTGCTTTTTCATGTCATTTCCTAAGCAGCATAGAAAACATACATTCAACAGGAGATAAAACAAAAAAACTGAAAAAATAAAACAAAAATAATATTTCTACAGGGCTGGGAAGAGGATGGATAAGAAAGAAACAAGAAACATACAATTGCAAAAAGAGAAGAAGAAGCAGAAGCAGAAGAAAAAAAAGGAAAAACGCACACAAATCACAAAATGTCCTGAGGAAAAGTTAAAAAGAATTTCTAACCGCGAGCAACTTGGATGGGTTTCTCATTTTTTTAGTTCATTTCGTTTTTCATTTTGGTTCGGTTCAGTTCATTTCAGTTCAACATTAACATCAACAACATCATTGACGTCCTTGTTGTTGCTGTTCTTCTTCTTCTTTCGTCTGTAGAAGAGAAATCATTTGTCTCCGAATCATCATCTTCATTATCCGTTTTTGTTAACGTTATTCTTATTATTATTGTTGTTGTTGTTGTTGTTGTTGTTGTTCTTGTCTTTTATTCTGCTGTATGTTTCAGTGGTTATTTGTTTTAAACAATAGACTTTTAGCTCTTGAATTTGTCTTTCTCTCCACCTACAATAACAGTTAATACTCACAGACACACACACATACATACATACATACACACATACATACATACATACATACATACATACATGTGGGCTGAATGATACTTAATAGGCAGAATTGAAAATGTCATCTCAGACGAATAGTTTGTAACCAAAATTCATCGGGTCTGAAACCACAAATTATCTCTCAACCTCTATGGACAAGATATCGGGTGGGCCATTTTAATTTGAACCAATTGGTCGGAAATTGCAAAAAATCAAAAACAAAAAAAATATTGCAAAAATCATCTTTTCGAATGGAGCTCATTTACATTTTGGTGGGTTGATCAGCAAAATTGCCGTATTTGGGGCTCAGAAAACCTAAACGTGGTCTTACAGAAACCAATGCACCCATTACGACTGACTGCTTTGTGTGGCCTGTAGAGCGGAGGCATCATTGGCCCATATTTCTTTGAAACTTAGGACGGCGCAACCATTACGGTCAATGGAGACACCTATCGCACCATGATAACCAATTTTTTTGTGCCCGCTATTCAGGGTATTGATGTGAACGATTTTAGGTTTCAACAGGATGGTTAAACTTGCCACACATCTTATGTCACAATCGATTTATTGCGTCAGATGTTTGATCGCCGTTTAACTAGTCGAAATGGTGATGTGAGTTGACCGCCAGTAAGCTGCAATTTGACACCGTTGAACTATTTTCTGTCAGGCGCCATTAAAGACATGTGTTATGGCGACAAACCAGAGACAATTGGGCATTCGAAGGCTAACATTTGTGATGCCATTGCTGAGATATGATCCCATTTACTGGAAAAAGTTCTCGAAAATTGGTCCGATCGAAAGGAGTACTGTGAGGCAACCGGAACGATTGTATTTCACAATAAAAAATAAATGTGGCAAAATTTCAAACCGTTGCGCGTTGCATTAAAGACTTGGACACTGACACAAGAAATGCTCTACAGTCTCCTCCTCTTCCTCATCCTAACAACCCCTACAGTAGTCATTGAACGGCAGACCCAAACTCGTAGTGTGCGCACAAGCCACACAGTGCCCAGTAATCACAGTCACCAGAATTCGTAGCTTATGTAGTGGCATCCACATAATAGACTCTGAGCGAGCCCGATCATATAGGGGCCAGATTTATTTTGATACAGAGCACATTGGTTCATCATGCCACCTTAACTGTGTCATGCCCAACATGTACCGCAGAACTAGAAGTCTGCAAGAGGAAAGTGGCATCTCAACCATGGGGTTAATTTCTGAATTACCGAGCAGAGAGCCTACACTAGCCAGTTCGTCCCCAGGTCTGAATGTCTCGCCATTTAGTTCAGAGATGCCAGTTTACATACCAGTCGCAATGTGGACACCGGAGAGCGCCCTGATCACAGACTGACTGTTCATACAGATCCGGATATCAACATCATATACCCTATAGTGCATCGACCTGTGCACTGCCCTCTTTATCGCTGAGACCTCCGCCTATAAGATACTGCAGTGAACCGGCAGTTTAAAGGCTACTCTCACTCCGTATGCAGCAATAAAGATACTGCCCCCAACCCATTCCGAGCATTTCCATCTGTCCGTGTATACCTCAACAGAACCGAGTGCAATTACGGGCTCTGGTGAGATGCACACGGAGAACATTCTATCCAGAATGGGTTTAGGTGTACAGTAATCTATCCCATCAGGGATCGTATCCAAATACCTAAAGATGGCCGCATGCCTGTAGACCCTACCAGACCATGCCCATGTCATCTTCAACCTTATCGCAGACACGATCGCCATCTGCTTAGCCATCAGGTTCACTGGAAGCCAGTTTAGTAAGACAAACAAGGCCTTCGCAGGAGTGGACCTGAGCGTACCTGTAATCATTGGTGTCGCACTCCGCAGAAACCTGTCAAAGATCCTGCGATATGTGGATTTCTCAAGAGACCTCCACCTTACAACCGCACCATATATAAGTATGGGCTTAACCACCGTATCAAAAATCCAATTGGAATTTCTAGGACTTAGACCACAGGACTTTCCAATGGCCCCACTATAAGTGTACAGTGCAACATTCGCCCTCGCCGTCCTCACACATGTGTTCTGGAGCGTTTCCCTTGCTTATGTAAAATTTTCTTGTTCGGTTTGGCTCAATTTTAATCGATTGACGTTAGACAGCTGCTTCTGATAAACCTGACAAATGAGAACGTGATACTTAGGCCAAGTCAGATTCGTCGTCCTGCAGATCCCGACATACTTAGTCAAGAATAGCTCTCTCCAGCGATGTCACCGAGACTGCACGTGCGGTCCAACTCTTCTACACGCTCAATCCCATAGAAATCACGGTGTCCCGAAACCTAAGCAATGGTCATTTCAGAATAGAGACTGAGGGCGTTCAATGAGTGTCTGCACCCTCTTGCCAACAGAGAGGTGGCAGTGTGATTTAAGAGCAAGAATGGTCGCTTGGTTGTTCACGCAAATACAAACGCCTTCTGGCGTATCGACCTAAGATAGTAGTAAGCACGTTTTCCTAATCGTCAATATTTCCACCTAAATATGGTTCTACTGTACAGTACTTGAAATTTCTCTTTATAACCTTACCATAGCAAAGCAAACATGGTGTACAGTATTATAAAGTCGGTATTGTTTAACGATTACTTTTTAACTTATTTGACTTGATTTGGTTGTTGCTGCTTTTCTTTTTTCTAAAATAAATTCAAAACTAAAAGTTTTCCATTAATTTCTAAAAAAAATACTTTTTTTTCATAAAAAAATTGTCTAGAAAATTGTGTTTAAAAGCCAATCTCATAGATCGCATAGTGTGTGTTTAAAAATATTTTAATAAATTATCTTATCGTTCGATTTTACTTCTTTTGCTGTTTTTTCTTTGTTTTTGTTGTTATTCCTACTATACAAACATGTGCATGCATATCCTTTGAAAAAAAATGCCAAAAGGAATTTTTACGGAAATAAAAAATGGTTCTTTACTCTCTGCGAAGTAAGAAGACAACGACGAACAAAAATGCCAACAAAACCCCCCAACAATACAATATGAGGTTACTTTAAGGTTGAGGGTTATAATATAATGCTTTATGCAGGAGGAATGTATGTAGGCTTTGTGTGTGTGTGAGAGAGTGTGTATATTATTCTCTTCTCTTTTGGTTTTACAACAATAACAACAACAACAACACTAACATAAACAAAATATAACTTAAGGCAATTTAAAATTGAGATAAGTAAGGTCTTTTGCCTGCAAAACTTTTACAATATTCTTCTGTGTGTTTGAGTTTAAGAGTGTGTATGAGTTTTTTTTCTGTACCCATTACTACAATAATAAGATACAGCGAGGGTGAGCAAGAGAGAGAGAGAGAGAACTACTAAAAAATGACTCTAACCTGCAGTAATATTGAGAAACAAATACTTTCGTACTTACATACGAGTAAGTATGTGTATGAGCTCGTGCTCGTATACAAGGAAATATTTTGTGTGTGTTTGCATATGTATAGTTTACATGTGCACATATAATGAAGCATGCAAAGATTTGCCAAAGCACAGAGTTGTGGTTAACTAATTAGAAAAAAATATATGAAAAAATTAAAATCATTTTTTACTTATATCACAATTGAACAGATAAGCTCGTGTGAGCCTTATCTGGTTGAGAATATTCTACAGCTTATATGTATACAACCGAACGAAAATGAACAGATAATAACAAGATAATAATAAGATCTGAATGATAGCAGAGCAATGTAGCTTTGCTTTTAAAAATTGTTTGTTTGTGTTGTTGTTTAGCTTTTTAGTCTCTCTCTTCAACGCATACAGCAAAAATTCACTAACGCTACTACACTGTTAATTACTCTTCTTGGTCACCCTTGCTTTATATGTAATTAAAAGAGAAAAATGTTTACTGGGTGAATTTCAAAGCTATTTCTTTAAGTAAAAATTCCATCATCGAAATCAAGCAAAAACTTGTTAAATATTATTGGATCTGCTCATCGTTATCTTTTATTTATTTATTTTAAATCGGAATACGATTATAAATAACATTATAATTCTTACGAGCGGAGGACTATGTAACGGAGGTGTAATGTAACAATTCACAGTATCTGGTAGCAATCGAACTCACCACCCATGCGATCACTAACTAGTACACAACCTAAGTCTTGTGGCTCGGACTGGCCCTCTTATAGATCTTGACGCTGACCGATCCTGGGCAGAGATGGAATCTTTTTTCAGTGTCCTAGACTGAATAGGATTCGTATCAACCAACTGTTTAAACTGAACAGGGGGAACATATCTTTGGTATCTGTTCCCACAAGTCATTGTGTAACGGGTGGGTATAGGGAGAGGTTGCGGTTATCTGCGAATGATTTTTGTCTGGTTTGTGGGTCGATTGATGAGGAAAGAGCCAGTGTCCATTTCTAGTTCGGCGTAGACTTCTCTTTCTCATTGTTTCCCTCGGTTCATTAGGCTGTCTTGCTGGTTTCTGACTTTATTTAGGAAAATTTTGCTCGTATACAAAGCCTGTGGTCGGATATTCTTGGTGATTAACTCAGGGACGTCGTTTCATGTCATGTCATAAAAAGTGTGTGTTTAAATGTGCCTTGATTTAACTAGGCTGTCACTCCCTCCTGCTCAATCCTAGTCTGCCATAACATCCTCCGCAGCAATAATTAATTTTAATGGCTTAGAAATGATTTACTTAATTTTAATTCAGTTAAGCCAGCACAAGCAATCAGGTTAGCCAAAGCGGACGTGAAGGCATATCAATCGAGCCGATATATCACATATGACATGAATATACGAATATGCAAAAGCTATATAATTACTTGTACTCGAAAAAAACTCAACCAGGTCATCATTTGAAAAGGTATTTGGTTATATTCATAGACGTGACCTGGTGTTGTGGTTAGAGTGCACGCATAGATTCGTCTAAAAACGAAGCCTCCTGACCTTC
The DNA here is from genome assembly GCA_023159175.1 of Wohlfahrtia magnifica. NCBI lineage: Eukaryota > Metazoa > Arthropoda > Insecta > Diptera > Sarcophagidae > Wohlfahrtia > Wohlfahrtia magnifica. The sequence continues at coordinate 10,710,582 of JAKWBJ010000485.1, read as the reverse complement.
CAGCTTGCCTCTGGCGATAATGACAAATGTCAGACGTATGATCAGGAAAAAACGATAAGTAAGGATCACCACCACCACTTGTCAACAATCATATGAAGGCGAGCTAGAGTTGATTAATCAACTACTTAGCTTGTAAATCAATGGATGCTTTGTGGAAAGCCAATATGCTCTCTAGAGGAGTGGCGGAGAAAAAAAAAATTGGCGATATTCAGGCGCAATAGGAAGACGTTTTTCTTTCGTTTCTTTTACTGAGGACTCAACATAGAGTCTTCACGAAACACCATAGATAAGACATTAGCAAAACAAAGGATTTCATCACGCTAAGTAAGATGTACGAAGTAATAGAGTCATGAGCGCAATTACTTCATTTACACACGGTGTTAGTGGAAACGTGAAAATGATTCCCGAATATTATTATAAGGAGCTCTTGAAAAGATTCGTAATAATAACTTGAAACAAAAATGAGCTCATCTAGCGAAAAAAAACAAGTGCAGTACACTGTAAATATGTTTAGCAAACAACGAATAAATTGGACAACAAACTGTGAGCCCATTTAGAATACTCTCCAGTTTAAGTCATTTGCGATTATTTCATGCTTCCAAATTTTAAGCAACGGGTGGATGATAGAAGATTTGGGCCAAAAAAAGAGATCATCATTGAAATGAACGCCTATTTTTAGAGCCTCGAAAAGTATTTTTATGGACTAAGTTCTTTTGAAGCCAAACAAGTCGCAAATTTATTGAAGAAATGGACTTGCGATCATAAAATTTTTCCAATCATCTTAATCAATAGGATTTATCGAAAAAATTTTTTGCCAGATTGCTTTAGAATCAAAAATAGCACTCAAATTGGGTTTCAGCATCTCACCCGCCATTGAGCAGCACGTGGTCATGTAAAATATTTTTATACCGAATCGTTACGGATGATAAAATAATGCCAATACATAAATTTGAAGCAAGGAAAGGAGTGTGTGGCTCCAGGAGATAAGCCAAAAAGACGAAAATCAAGCTTGACTGTTAACTGAATTACGCCGCGTGAAGGAGAAGTTATTCCCCCCCGCCCCCATCGATAAATGCTACATCACACGCTTTTACAACAACGCTGGCCCCCATCTTGCACAAGTCGTAAAAGCCGCTCTCCAAGATATCGAATGGGAGGTACTTCAGTATCAGCCTTATTTTCCGGACCTTGCACCAATTACCATCTTATCTGCTTCTTGTGAAACGATTTTAAGGGCGTTAATTTCGATAATGCAGAAGAAGAATAACTGACCCAACAACTTCTTCGATACCAGACCTGATGATTATTGGCGAAACGACAAAGACAAACTGGTCGCTATGTCCACAATGGACCGATAGGAGTTTCAAGTCCATCCTGCCATATTTGCCTACCCGAATTGTGAACTGATAACCGCCCTAGAGTGACAAACTTCCCTTTGAGCATTCCAGTGTTCCAACCACCTGGCAATTTCCCAATCCTTACTCATATGAAGCATGATAGTAAATATTGATGCACAGTAATATTCCAGACCGACATAGGGTGTCATGAAACCTTTACTAGCCCAATACATTCGCTGTTTCATTACCATCACTCCCACAGTGTCCAGGTACCCAAAACAACTGGACCTTATTTTTAAGCGAAAGCCCTTAAGGCAGTTTGGCTACCAAAGCATATATCAATGGTTTTACCCTTGAGAGAGCGAACACATAATTGATTTATTTATCGTTATATCAATAGATGTTTTTTTAAATGGTCTTTGAATGAACTTATTCTCCAACTCAATACTTGAAGGTAACAAAAGAACTGAAAAAAAGCTGGAAACTCTACTCATTAATTAATTAATTTTTTTTTTTATAAAAAATTCATAGAAACATCAAACGCCTGTCATGCTTTACTCGGTTTTTATCAGCATTTCTATTTAGTCAACAACTGCTGTACACTCTTTATGTGTGCGTATGTGTGTGTTGGTTTCCATAACCATAATATATGATATCAGTTAACAGAAAACAATCTACAAAACTTACTATCCCTATGAAACCAACAAAGGAAACTTTTACTTTAAAACAAACCGGTGTATAGGTAAGTGTGTGTGTGTGTATATGTTTGTAGAAAAACCTGCAATAATAGCATAAGGTCTGCAAAGGAATCCAAGTGCCTCTCAATGAAGAAGAAGAAAAACAAATTTCAACTTCAATTCCCCAAGTGAGCATTTCTAAAATGGAAAACGAAATGAAATGATTTTTTTTTTCACTTTTGTTAGTTGGTTCGCTGGTTTCCTTTGGCTCTCAATATCATATTTGTTAAGCATTCTGAGTAACTGAGAAGGTCTGGGATTCTGTTACTGACTGCTGCGCCTGCTGTTGCTATTGCATGACTGAATGGCTCAATGAATAGATGGTTGGTTGGTTAGCTGACTTACTCCTTGGCTGTGTGGCTAAATGTTTAGATATTGTCTTAAGGGCTTATAGTGTGTGTGTGTGTATGTGTGTGTGTGTGTTTTTTTAATAGTTGTTGTTATTCTAACAAAATGAAAAACTATATGAGTGTGTGTGTGAGCAGTAAAAGTTAAGAAATTCTTATCGTTGTGGTAGTACTCGTAGTAGTTGTCTAGTTCCTAGAGTCTCTCATGCAAAAATTTAAATAAAAACGAAAAGGGAGAACGAAAATAGCAACTCAACTGCTCCCACAAACCACCCAATAGATTCGATTTCTTCTTTTTATGATATGATAATAAGCGACTACCATACGTTGTTCAATGCTGGCTACGAGGGTCAAGTGATAAGGATGGATAATTTATATATAAAAAAGTTAATTTAAGTTCGATACTAACGATTTTGGTTTCCATGGTAGTTCACAGTGCGGAAACAGTCAACAGAAGACTAGAAGACTGTTTCTCCGTTTTCCTTGTTATTGCAACTGCGACAATACTCGTCGAAGGGAGTCGTTCTGTACCGGCTGTTATGGGCCATTAGTGGCATAACGCTTCTTTTCAGGAATTTTCTTCAATGACCATGCAGAGCTATTTCTTCAAGTTTTAGAAACAGAAAATAGTCTTGAGTAGCCAAATGAGCAGTGAATGCGTGATGAGATGGATATCAGTTCGTGACTACAATTACGTCGATTTTCTTGACTTAACAGTACTTTTTTCTTCAACAGTTGTGGTTGTTCCAACATTAAGTCAAAATTAAATCCATCAAAAAGTCCGAATACGATTCGGTGATTTTTTTTTTTTAATCTTAAAACAAGTACTCAGATGGTAAACACCACCTATGGCGTGCATTGTGCTGGTAGCAGGAAAATAGATTGTGGGAAGAAGGAAAGATATAAATGGCTGGGAAGACTTGCGCGGAATAATTATTTCACAAACGAACAGTGCAACTTAAATACGAATTCTCCCTACAAAGCGTTTTCGATTCGCTGGACAAACAACGTCAAAAGTATGCGATCTAAGAAGCATTTGTGATTATTAAGAATTAATTACTTAATTTCGTCAGAAAACATTCCGTTATAGTACCTAACGAATAGATAGAGTTGTTTATCGTACCGTCCTTCCCTGTACGCGTTCGAGAAGCTTCCAAATAGATTTTGTAACACCGATCCAGACATGAGAGTTGTACTCCATCATAGGTCTTGAAAATTTTAAGGTGAATAGATGGAATGAAGTATTTCTTACACCGTCCTAAGAAACTTATTATTACACTCGAAGTATGTGATCGTTCCCGGAACATCCATTGTTCTTGACTCACCAATATCTACATTCTCCATAGCCACAGACAACAACACACCACCATATCTTATGGTACGAAAATTAAAGAATGCGAAGAAGAATAGAAGCACGATTCCACTCGAAGAAATGACTACCAACACTAAAAGCAATAAGTTTGATATGAACGCCTCATGCCAAACTTAATCAATGCTTTTCATATGCCAGTCCGTCAAATGATATCAAATGTTTTCTTAAAGTCGACAAACAGTAGATATATATGGTACGCCGTTCTAGAGATTATTCTACGATGGCGCTTAGCATGTTGACCTAATCTATGCAGCTTCTATTTAGCCGGAAGCCTGCCTGTTCGCCTCGCAATATGTTCTCTATTTTGCTCTGAAGCGTTCCCTACATTATGACTGCGAGTTTCATGTACGTACGAGTATATGGTGATTCTTCTCCACTTAATGCAGTCTTTCAAGTCGCCATCGCATTATCTTTCTGGTGTCTTTCTTCTCTTCCTCCCATGCTGATGTGATATGAGGCTGTTGAGAGTGGGTATAGCCAAGCAACTGGCAGCAGGCAATAATTTACTAATCCGGGAATGAGCAATTCGAATCAATGACGTTGCATTGAAAGATATGCCAGAGGAAATACAAAACGTCAGCGAACTAGTCCCTAAACTAGTACTCATTCCTTCTAGAAAAGCAGCAAAACAAGGGAAGAACAAATTTTAAGTAATTATCAATTAAGCCTCGTTATTATATTAGAACTATATTTCCACAGAAAGAAAGAATAAGATTTCTTGTAACGATTCACTTTAACTTGGGCTTGGTAGTACATAAGAAAGAGTTCGCTTAAGTAAATACAGCCAATGCTGCTTACGATTTTCTCTTCTATAACTGCTGCTAGATTTGTTTGCTTTAAATGCAATAGTATTAGTTAGTTGTTGTTGTATTATTGTTACTGTAGTTGTTATAGAAAAACTTATAGCCCTCGGCTATATTTCTTCGTCTATCTCTTCGTCATCATAATCGTCGTCATCATCATCATCCACACATAGTTCGCCTCGCACTAAACGTAGACGTTAACGTCGCAGCTTAATAGCTGTAGGCAATATAGCCTGCACCATTTCAACATGTTGTTGTTATTGTTTTTTTATAGCTGCTAAGGAAACGTGTGCCTGATAAGTAGGGTTGGCAGCGTGTTTTATATTTATATTTATATTCCCATTGCTTAGTGGGCGTTTTGGGTTTTTGTTGTATGTTTATTAGTGCAAGAGAGTGTTGTTTTCTTCTTTTTTTTTCTTGGTTTGTTGTTTCGTTTTTAAGCCTTAAGGGTCTTAACCAAAAGGTTTCAGTCTATGCTGAACTTTGTACTTAATATTTGTTTAATACTGCGCTAATACGTTACACTTTTCTAAAGCTTTTGTTTTATTTTGCTTTGTTTCTTCTTTTTGCTATGATTACTTTGGTTTTATCCCTAGTAAATGCCTCAAACTCAGCACAACTCAAGTCTCTTTTGTTTTTAAACTCATGCTCTGCATTACTTTTGCTTATTTCATGCGCTATTTTTTTGTTTTCTTATTTATGTTTCGAGCCTTAAAGGCTTTAAAGCTTAAAATGTCATGTTTTTTTCTTATGCATACGAACCATTTTACACCACCCCACCACCTTCGTGTGTATTCTATATACTGGGTTATATTATCTACATCCTGATTACCTTAGGGACCTCGTTTCTTTTTTTTTTTTTGTTGTACTTTTCTTCTTCTATAACTTCATATTGTTGTTCTTGTTACTTTTTATAAAACAACTCTTTTCTAATTTTGAATATTTTTTTTTTTTTTTGAAAATTTGTTCGTTGCTGCTGATCCTTTCTATCGTTTTGCATAAATTTTGTCTGTTTGCCTGTCGAAATTGGAGTTAAGGAAAGTGTAATAGAAATTAGTTTTCTCTATACATTTACTTTTTTCTTTGTTGTTGTTGTTGTTGTAGTTGTCGAAAATATATTTAAAAAATTAATGAGAGTTAATATAAATATTTATCTTTTTTCCATTTTTCGTTTTGTGATTCTTTTTTTTATAAAATTTTATAACATGTGTGGCATATTTCTCGTAACTTAAAACCAAAGTGGTTTATGTACTATATGTTGTTGTTTTAGCTTAAGGCCATTTCAAAAGTAACCATATACCCACCATCATCATCATCATCCTCATCATCCTCATCATCACCTTCATCGTCATTCCTTTAACCCATTGCAAATCAATAGCCCTTTGGTTCATGTTTTATTTCTTGAGTTATTGTTGTAAAGTTACCACATTCCCATACTCTTTTACTGCCTTAAACGAAATAAGATATGGGAAATAAACTAAGTTGAGAAGGAGGAGGTGGAGGAAGAGAAGGCGGTAGATTATTTTACTTTAAACTGAAAAATGCCTTAAGGTGGTCACAATGAAAACCAGCCAAAAAAAAAAGAAAAAAAACATAAAAAATAAATCGCATGTGAATGTCAGGCCAATAAGTTTCTCAAGTTTTTAGGCCACAAAAGCTTATTTCACTATATGAGAAGATATAGTTTACTTCAATGTGACTGCATGTGTATAGGAATAGTAACACCCTACATCCCCTGCTAACATACTTAGAATGCAATGTTTGTAATGTCAAATAATATTTTTTCCTTGACTCCTAGAGGGAGCAGATTGGCTTCGTACAAAGTTCCATTATTTTGTTTCAGTGTTAGTAATCAAGTTTTTTTTTTGCAAACTAAACTACTGTAGCTCGCCTCCATATGATTGTGTATAGTGGTGAAGATCCTTGCTAAGTGGTGTTTTGTTTAGAATCCTATTTGCAAGTCAATCAATATGAATGATGTGCATGAAGATACATTCGAATTTGAGAAGCGAAGACATCAACCATATTTTTTTTAACATATTAAATTTTTGCGTTAATAGGAACTTTATACAAAATGTAAAATATCTTCAGAGGATAAGTGGACATTTCGGCAAAATATGAAGCTGCTCTCATATATCTTTATATACAAATGGTGATCCAAGGATTTAGTTTAGAGCTCATATAGTGGTATGTCCGGAAAAATTTCTTTAAAATATGGAAGTGTTTACTTATACCACTATATATACATGGTGGCCCACGAGATCGAGTATAGACCCCAAACAATGGTATCTCTGAACTAATTACCGGATTCGAGAAAATCGAATTCCAAAAAATCCATATTTTGAAAAATCTCAAAATTCTTGGAAGAATCAGTAACCATTTCTCTAAGATATGGAAGTGTTAACTTATACCACTATATACATATAGTGGCCTAAGGAATCTAGTATAGAACCCATATAATGGTATAACTGAACTAATAACCGGATTCGAGAAAATCGAATTCCAAAAATTCCATATTTTGAAGAATCTTAACATTCTTGGAAGAATAAGTAACCATTTCTTTAAAATATGGAAGAGTTCACTTATACCACTATATACACATTGTTACCCACGAGATCTAGTATAGACCCCAAACAGTGGTATGTCTGAACTAATTACCGGATTCGAGAAAATCCAATTCCAAAAATTCCATATTTTGAAAAATCTCAAAATTATTGGAAGAATAAGTAACCATTTCTTTAAAATATGGAAGTGTTCACTTATACCACTATATACACATTGTTACCCACGAGATCTAGTATAGACCCCAAACAATGGTATGTCTGAACTAATTACAGGATTCGAGAAAATCGAATTCCAAAAATTCCATATTTTGAAAAATCTCAAAATTATTGGAAGAATAAGTAACCATTTCTTTAAAATATGGAAGTGTTCACTTATACCACTATATACACATGGTGGCCCACGAGATCTAGTATAGACCCCAAACAATGGTATGTCTGAACTAATTACCGGATTCGAGAAAATCGAATTCCAAAAAATCCATATTTTGAAAAATCTCAAAATTCTTGGAAGAATCAGTAACCATTTCTCGGAGATATGGAAGTGTTTACTTATACCCCTATATATATATATATATGCTGTCCAAAGGCATCTAGTATAGAACCCATATAATGGTATAACTGAAATAGTTACCGGATTCGAGAAAATTGAATTCCTTTTGAAACCATCAGGTTAGATGCAATCGGGTGCTCTATCATGCAAACTATATTATGTTATGTCGACTCGAAGGAGCTTTTGTTCAGTTCCATAAGCTTACCACAAAAATCAGATCTCTTATTAGGTGAGATAAATCAATCGTTTCGACTTTCTTCTCAGGTATTCCCTTAGACAAGTGAAGATAGTGTAAACTTCCACCATACCCACAGGTAAATACTAGGGGTTGTACAGTTGAAATAAGACTAAATGAATCAAATCGCCTTTCGTAAACCAGACGAATGTAAAATTCCCAGTGATCCTTGTAAGAACTAATCAGTACTTCCGTCAAATTTGATCAGATCAGTGTCAGTGACACATTTCCGAGTTAGTCTAGACCTTAAAAAAGACTTACACAATGATGTTTATGCTTTTGCCTAAGTGTAGCATGGTAGTAACATAGAAAGTGTTGTATCGGCCCTTACTCTTTTCCATCTTAAAAACTTGTACAATGTCCCGTCAAAATGTATACTACACTTCTAATCTCGGACTTACCAAACCTTGTTTCTTCTTAGGTTTTTATAGTTCTACGCACTGTATAGTTTAAACAAAAAACCACATGACCCTCTCTCAGTATTTATTTTAATTCCACGTTTGTTTCGAATAATTTTGCGTGGTCTAAGTTTAACTTCACAAGTTCCCTCTGTTTGCGGACGAGGTCGTTAGCTCGTTTCTCTTGGTTCATGCAAGATAAATTGGCCAGATAATGGCATTGTAACAGTCTCCAATAACATCACCTTTTCAGATGCGGGAAAGCCAAGTGGACTCAATAGATTCAGTGGCGTAAGTTTTCTTTTTATTAAAGAAGCCTAGTATGCTCTTAAAGACTGTGAAACCTATTCAGTTATGACTATATCCACTAACTTTGCTGTCGAGCTTTTCGTTTAACATGCAATGAATGTTATGCCTTTGCACAGATTACTCCAAGTCCCTGAAAAGGCTTAGAAAGAAAGCTCTGTGTCGGAATTCAATTCCTAACTATCAATTTTATTACACGGAAATTTATCTGCAGCACTAATATGAAATCAGTCACACCCTTTAGGCTCGCTTACTTGTTTACTGTTAAAAACTAAAATATAATTCCTTTCTTTTGATACTTTTTCATTTTAGAAAAAAATGCGACATGGATCGAGAGCGCGAAAGAGAAAACAAATCATTAGAGCCAAGGGATCTATCGGCCACGGGCAGAATATATGCGCGAAATGATATTAAAATCAGGTAGAAATACTTTTTCTTTAATTTTTAAAACAGATTTTACAAAAATACTTTGGTCTTTATAGCGCCTCGCCCACAGTCTCACCGACCATATCAAATTCCAGCTCTCCCACACCTACACCACCAGCCAGTTCTGCCGTAACACCCCTGGGCTTGCCACCGGGCACAGTGGGCGGTTCTGTCAGCGGTACTTCTGGGTCTGGCAGTACTTCAGGATCGGCAGCTAGTGCTGCCTCCTATTTACATGCCAATCATAAGGCCATAACTGGAATACCTTGTGTGGCGGCTGCTTCCCGTTACACAGCGCCCGTGCACATAGATGTTGGTGGTACTATCTATACAAGTTCTTTGGAAACTTTAACCAAATATCCAGATTCAAAATTAGCCAAACTATTTAATGGTTCCATACCCATTGTTTTGGATTCTTTGAAGCAACATTATTTCATAGATCGTGATGGTGGCATGTTTAGGCACATATTGAATTTTATGAGAAATTCTAGACTGTTAATAGCGGAAGACTTTCCGGACTTGGAATTGCTGCTAGAGGAGGCGAGATATTTTGAAGTGGAACGTAAGTCCATAATACAATATTTATAAGTTTTATTGTAATAATCTCGTTTTCTATTTGCCTTAGCTATGATCAAACAATTGGAGAGCATGCGCAAGGAACGTGTACGCAATGGTAACTATTTAGTAGCACCACCAACACCACCCTCACGCATTAAAACCAGTCCTCGTGCTTCATCGAATACAGAGTACAACTATGAGGTGGTGGCTTTACATATTTCACCCGATCTGGGTGAACGCATTATGCTATCCGCCGAACGTTCTCTACTCGATGAAGTTTTCCCCGAAGTCAATCAAGCCACCCAAACCAGTCGTAGTGGAGTATCCTGGAATCAAGGCGATTGGCGTCAAATTATACGTTTCCCGCTTAACGGTTATTGTAAACTGAATTCGGTACAGGTATTGACACGGCTCTTAAATGCCGGTTTCACCATTGAAGCCAGTACCGGTGGCGGTGTAGAGGGTCAACAATTTTCAGAATATTTACTAGTTAGACGTATACCAATGTGATAAACCTATTGTGGTAACGCAATAACGGATATGACCGAGAATCTGGTTTAATTTAATAATAATTCGCAAAGTATTTTAAGTAAATAAAGAGATGAGTGTGTGGTTTTTATTTGAAATATTTTCGAAAGGAACTTAAGGCAATAGTGGAACAGTTAAAAGGGATTTTAAAACCACAAATTCCACGTACGGACTCATACTTGTAATGCAAAAATAAAGTCATTTTATAAAAAAAGAAAATTAAATATTTAAGAAACTACAAAATAAAATTAAGACTCCTTTCTACTATAATCTTCAAAATTAAAAAAGTATACAGTGAAACACTTTTATAACGAACACGGTTATAAAAAACATCGTTTACTGTAGCCTTCAAAGAATTTTTAATAAAATTACCAAGTTTATTACGAACTACGGCTGTAAGAGTTCATTATAACCGTGCTCGACTGTATATTAACTTTAGTTAGTAGAACAATTTTTTGTTTAAAAAAAACCGCTCAAAATAACTGCTTACTTAGTTAAATTGTTATTAAATTTAAAAAAAAAAATATTTAATTTCTCTAAATTCCTCTCTGAACTCTAAACTCTGCCTTCTTTTGTAAAATATTCTATAAATAAACTAAAACTAATTTGTATTTATTTAGTTATAAGTCTAAAAGTAGTTTTAAATTTAAAAAAACAGAAAATCATATACCATTAACACGCCCATAAAAACGCCCATTTTTCAAGAAAAATAAATTTGTATCATTTCTAAGTAATATTTCATACATCAAGGGGCCTACACAGAAGGAGAATAAGTAGTAATCTATTTAATTTTAATAATAAATGGTCACGCCCCTTTTTATGAGATTTGTTTTAGTCGGAAGAACTTTTTTTATTGACATTAAATTATTTAAATACTAAGAATCAAATTTTAAAATATTTAAGAAAATAATTCTAGACAACAGACATATTAATTTAAAAACAACCGCAAAATGAACTATAAATCAGTGTAATTTTTCTAAGTGTAGTTTCATCTTAAAATAAAATTAAAAATAAATTTAACAAAAAAATATCAGTTTTCATCTGTGTAAGCAATTAAAGGTGTTCTTTTAGAACATGGATTTAAATAAAAAACTAAAATAATAAATATAATAAAATTATTTCAAATATAAAAAATATGTATTTTATTTATATTCTTTATCTAAAGGGTTTGACATTAAGAGAGTTTAAACATATCTTTTCGGCAGGAGGCCTATTCATTCACAAAAACTGTCTTTGATAGCGTAGCACGCGTGTGCATTTGGACAGCGTTACAACGTCATGGTGTGTCCTCAAAATATATACGTCTTATAAGGACACAGTAGAGGTAGAGGTCATAAACGCGGCATTCAAATGAACTTCAGGTAACATCTCGAAGACCTCGACTACGCCAACGAAATCTGTTTGATATCAAAAGAGACGTACTGAATCGCTTAGCCGTACCAAGACAAAAACTATGTCTGTTCCACCGATCAGGTTGAATAATCAGTTCTGTATCGAGGACAAAAGCATAGAGCGCTCGATGAGTTTCTGTTATTTGGGCAGCCTAATTACAGCCGAAGGGGGAGCAGACAATTGTGGAAATTAACAGCTTTATCCCCGACCACAAGATTACTAATATTTAGATCAAATGTGAAATCCATCTTACTGTATGGCTGCGAAACCTAACTGATTAATGGAAGTCTAGCAAGTAAACTGCAAGTGTTTACAAACCGCTGTCGGAGACATGTATAAAAAATATGATGGCTAAGAATTATCTCGAAATCAGAGCTTTTGCGCAGGTGCGATGAGGAGTTAGTAACTATCTAAATTAGGTATAGAAAATGGAGGTGGACTGGTCGCACGCTACGCAAACCGGTAGGTTATCTCCCCAAAGAGGCGTTGGAGTGGTATCCGTAACATACCAAAAGCTGCGGGCGGCAAAGAATAACGTGGCATCGGACAATAAATGCGGAAATGCAAGCTTCTGGCAAAAGTTTGAAGAAGAAGTGAGATGGAGAAAGTTTGTAGAGGTTGTTTGCTCCAACTGGGAGCCTAACCAGGCGCAAGAAGAAGAAGAAGTTTCAAAAAAACTATTTTTCAACTTACTCAGACAGCAAACAACAAGCAATAGCAAAACATGTTTTCAAAAGTTTATTAGCTTTTTAAATGTTTGTGCTTCATAAACGGAAGTCTACTTTTCGAGTTATAAGCTTTCTAATATAGGTTAGGTCGATAGCAAGATCCAACTGCTCTATCTCAAGACGGAAATTTACACCTAAACTGCACTGGGCTCATTGTTCGCTTCCGTCTCACGGACAAAACCAAGAACCGCAAGAAAACGACATCACTATAGAGAAACTTAGTCCCAAAATATGGTCTTTTGGGCTCCTCCATTTAATACCAGGTCTTCAACCCAGAATGTCTCGTCAAAATGCAGAACTCTCCCAAACTCGAATTTAATCAAACCAAAAGTTCACCCATCCTGCTCCCATCAGAGTATTCCCATAGATCTTTGTTGTCCTACCCACTGTATCACTCGACTGAAGAGCTCATTTGGATTCTCACTTAAATGCGTTGCTCTATTCACTGAATAATCAATTAATTACAAACAGTTGTGATCTAAGTGAACAACGAAAACTGTAAATCAAAAAGCGCTTATTAAAAATAAATTCCTTTATTTCATGCGATAATATTCCGTTATAGTATAGATAAATAGTATCGTCACATTGCGACAATGCTCTAACGAAAAGATCACCTTTGTCCTATCCTGTACGCGGTCCAGTAGCTCCAAAATGAACTTTGAAGCACCTGCCAATACAAGAGGGTTGTATTTCATTTTAGGTCTGGTATAGATCTTGTAAAAAAAAGGTCGGTAGGAGTAAAATATTTCTTCTAACTTTTCGCAAAACTTAGGCACTTAAATGCTTTAAGAGCATTTACTTTCACAGTATGTACTTAGGTTGCCCATAGTAACAGAGGAAACACCTCACCTTCAATATGTTAAGAACATTGGCTATTGCGCAAATGAAATTTTATCCTGCTTACACGTTCCCAAATGACGACTTTTGCTTGATTAAATGCGAGTGTGTCCTCCATATAATATCTTTTTACCACAATCACCGAAAGGCTCGGTCTATGCTCATTATTAATTTTAAAAAACAGCTTTTTTCTCAATCGATACAATTTCACACATTGAATGCTTCTTCGCAACCGGCTTATGCATGCTGTTATTATCTATCAGTGAACATATATATTTGCCTGAATACTGTTTTGACAGGGTGGCACAAAAGATTTTTAAGACATACAACATGACTATATTAAAAGTATTTTTCGTTAGTTTAACGCCATTCATATCTTGGTTTTTGGCAAGGCTACAATAACAAAATAAATCACAATGGTCAATAGCAACTCACAATAACTGCTCTAGCAATTATAAGCTTCATAATTCAGTTTTAGCGCTACGAGTACTTGCGCCCTCTGGCGCTAAAATGTAACGTTGATTCCAGCATATACAGCAACCTTTGAAGACTTAAATTTATTTTCTACCATCGACTGGGTGATAATGAATGAATAAACATACATATCGCAGCGATGGTGTAATAAATAGCACAAAGTGGCAATAAAATATAAATTTTTCCAATGAAATACCTATTTTTTGTATATAACGGTAAAGCAAAAAATTTCCTGACAACTATTATGTATAAACTTGACTATATAATAGATCAGATAACATCAAGCGCCAAGTGCTTGCTTGAGTTCGTTGTAACGCCACTTAAAAAACTTTCGTTTTTTCTGCATTTATTTTTAATGCCGCTCTGACTGCGGCTTAGGCAACTTTATTTAGTATTAATTACATATGAAATTTTATTATATAATCGTGCCTGCGTAGTCGAAATAATATGTGTCCAAAGTGCCACTGATGTGTAGAAAATAAATCAGCTCCATATACACATATATATACCATAGCTACCAGATTTGACGATTTATAGTCATTTTGACGGTTTTATGCTCTAAAAATGACATATTGACGACTTGACGATTTTAAGCCTTATTTTGACGATTTTTAAATTTAAAAATGCACAACATTTTCTTTATTTTAGCAACAGCTTGAGATATTCTTCTGTTAAAATGAATTTGATTCTTGTTAATATCAAGTGTTATATTTGCCAATATGTCCAGATCAGTTTTGAGATTATGCCTAAATTGGCGCTCGAGTAATGTGGTTTTCAATTCCTACCACAAATACTCTATATGGCTAAGGTCAGGGCACTGAGAAAAATGGCGGAGCACTTTTTTACATCATATGAAAGTCATGCAGTTACTGTTAGGAAATACAGCTTTGGGTCATCACACTGAAACAAGCAATAATCCAAAAGTCGTGTTTGACAGTTTTGTTAAAAAATTTTGTTTTAAAGGCATCAATAGCTCTGATAACTTTTCGAGCACAATGCTTTTCACTGAAGAATTCAAATTTAATATACATGGACCTGATGATCGTCGTTTTGTCTATTTAAAAGAAGGCCCGTTCAATATCAAAAAAGACAGCAGCGAATGCTCTCTCACGTGTAAGGATTTTACCATCTGCGATATCAGCGAGTGGAGTGCTATCTCAACTGATCTACCCCTCGTATACGCATGTTAAGAAGCAGACAAGAGTGAAGGACAGGAACTATCCGGTGTCTTTAACAGAAAATAACTGAGACTGATAGGCCCAAAATCTTTTGTAATGCTCCTTCAGATTTGGAAATAAACCACCAATTGGGCACTGCGCCAATACAGTGGAATGTAACTGAGACCAAGTTACACATTATAGATAGTCAACAACCAGAGAAGAATGAATGCCAGCCGGAATAAACCCATCAAGTCACGGTGATTTAAAACGTCCAAAGAAACCGATAGTCTAGTGTAATTGATAAGAAGTTACCTGCTTAAAAAGTGATGCCCATGTGTGAATGCACCAGCTTGATTGTCAACACCACCGAGAAGTGGGTTTCATAGCAAAGCTCTAGGGTATCATCGATCGAGGAAGTCCAGCTTTCGTCAGGTATCCAAAAATTAACGAGAGGTCTGTCAGCAGACCTCAGACCCTACGACTGTCCTCAGTAGAATATTAAAATCTCTGGGAGAAGTTTCTCTATGATGAGTTTTTTGCTTTTATTTTAAAACTTTGTAAGTTTGTTTTTTTTGTTTTTGTATTTACTTATTATTTTTTGATGATTTTAAGGGTTATTTTAACACTTGACGATTTTAGGTTTTTTTTTATCTGGCCTCTATGATATTAAATCGAAAACCGAAAATGGAAATATTCAACAGGGAATAACAAATAAACAACAATTTCATTTAGTTGTGTGATAACTTTTGATGCAAGCAGACGTCTGTCGCTTTGCGCACTAAAATTGTTTATTTGTCTTGTTGTTTACTTTTTTAAATATTTTACTACTACTACTGCTACTACTACTGCTACTACTACTAAAGGGTCCGACAAATAATTTTTTTTTTTTTTTTGGAAATGCTACTGAATATTTTCTCAAATTTCTTTTATTATTTGAAAGTATCAATCCTTCCGGTTAATAATGGGAAATAATATCATTCAAATGGCTGTCTCGGCTGGCCATGCAGTAGCCTACACGATCGGTCCCATTTTTAAGCACATTATCGATTGTGTGCAGCCGTATTTCACCAATGGCTTCACGAATATTGTCCTTTAAATAATAGTCCAACGGTGTCATATCGCAGCTCCGAGGTGGCCAAACGACATCAGCTCTGCGGCTGATAATGCGATCTTCAAAAACAGGGCGCAAACCATCGAATGTAGCTTCGCCTGTGTGGCATGTAGCGCTGCCCTCCTCTTCAATTTTTGTGAACAAAAATTTGTTCAACATGGCCCGATAACGATCGTCATTGACTGTAACGGCCACTCTTTGCTCATTTTCGAAGAAAACTGTCCCAATTATGCCTCTGGACCAAAATCCGCACCAAACAGTGACTCGTCTTGGGTGTATCAGCTTTTCAATGTATGCGTGCGGGTTTTCTATGCCCCAAATGCGACAATTTTGCTTGTTTACATACTCGCCAAGATCAAAATGAGCTTCATCTGAAAAGATGATTTTTTTGGCAAAATCGGCATCTTCTGTAAGTTCTGATAGAGTTTGGCACGACGCTCTCATTTCGAAACTTAATGCTTTTGGTGTCGGTAATCACTTCTCTCGGTTTATATCGAGCTTTCTCAGAGATCCCTCTATAAGAGTGGTTATAGATGGGGTCTCATCCGACGAGTTCAGGGTAAACTCAGGGGTACCGCAAGGCTCTGTTCTTTCTTCTACTCTTTTTCTAATATGTCTTAACGACTTTCTTCTTCTCACTTCCAATCTTATCTACTCTTTTGCGGATGACAGCAACATTTGTCACTCATATTCTTTTGATCGTAGACCGAGCCTTTTGGAGGATGGGGTAAGAAGGATGAATATAAACGTCACACTCACAAGTGACCTGGTGAAGGTCTCAGAGTGGGGTCGTCCGAACAGGGTCGATTTTAACGCACGTAAGACTCAATGTTGTTTTTTATCACACAGGCGTGGTGGTGTGCTGTCATCTGTGTCAATGGGTAATGTGGATATTGAGTAATCAGATGCTCTTGATGTTCTGGGCATGAGAATTCACTGTGACGTTCGTTGGAATGATCACATATTTCAAGTGTCGAAAGAAGCATTCAAGTGCCTTGGTTTTTTGAGACGGTGCAAGAAATACTTCACCCCATCTGATCTCCTTAATATTTACAAGACCTATATCCGTCCCAAAATGGAATACAACTCTCATGTATGGGCCGGTGCTTCAAAGTCTATTTTGGAGCTTCTGGACTGCGTACAAGAGAGGGAGAAGATGCTCATCAATGACGGTAGGGTAGCCAACTCTATCGATTCATTGGAGCACCGTCGCAATGTGGCGTGTGTTTCATTGTTCTATCGGTACTATAACGGAATGTGTTCTAACGAAATTAAGGAATTAATTCCCAAAAATCATATATTTTTACGTAGTACTCGTATTTCTCGTAGAGCGCATCCCTTTGTAGTTGATTGTCCAGTAAATCACACAACGCATTATAGGGTGAATTCGTCCTTTGGTCGCACTGTTCGGTTGTGGAATAATCTTCCAGCGAAAGTATTTCCTGCCACTTACAACATGAGAAAAATTTAAATCTAACGTCCATAAACACTACTCCCTCTGTCCTCCTTCCAATAACCTATTTTCCTAGTACCAGCACAATGCACTGCATGAGTAGGGGCCATCCCCTGGGTGCTGGTCTTATATAAAAAAGTCGATCACAGGCCCACTTAGAGAAGCGTATACACAACTATATTCGTTCAGCGGAAGGATAAAACTGATTACCTGTCAAATCAGTCATGAGCTAAGTGTCGATAAAAAAAAAACGTTAGATGGCGGAGCTTTTACTACTATTACAAATGCAGTATTATCTTTGCCCACACTTGTTCTAGATCGTTCAACTGAGTACCGAGCCCTAAAACTGTTTCTCGTTTCTCTGCAAGGGCTTCGCTTATGACTATGTCCAGAACAATGTTGAAGCGCAGTAGGGTTATAACGCTGCCCGGCCTAACACCCTTAAGCAATGGGTTTCTTCGGTTTCTTATAACATATAATTGGAATGACTACATACTTTGATAAAAGCGCTGTCTTATTTTAACAAGAAAGAAATTATATCTTCCAACAAAAGTCACGTAATATAATTAAGCATTCAGTTGAACCTGCTGTGCACTCTTCCTAGTGTTCTTTATTCCATTGCTTCCATTTGACAAATTCCGTTGCTGTTGCAAAAATTTGTCAATAATGCTATACCACAAGCTGTCAAAAATAGAGTACATGTGCGCATATTACAATAATTATTTTAGCGGCAACACTGCTACCGACTACACGAATACCGCTGTAGCTCGTAGCTATTTTTCTATTTTTCTTGGCAACAACAAACAGTTTAGTGCTATCAATACAATATGATGCATGAAATAGGAGCTTTACAAACGCAATTCAATATAATACATTAAAAACGCGAAAAAAAAATTATGTGACTCCACTGAAATCGAATATTATTTTTCGAATATTTATTTTGTAGCTGTAGTCTTTGAAATAATTGAGTAGCTGGTTACTTGGCTACTTTTGTAGCCAGCGTCGTTTGTAGTTGTGTGGTCGAAGGGCGATGGCCTTGAATGCGTACATGGTATAGCATAAAACTTGAGTTTTTTAAAACAGACTTCAATTTTAATTCATTGTCACATTAAAAGTCCTTGTAATTTCTGTTAATTGCTTAACAGAATTAATTTTCTTAACATATTTTTAGGGGGGTGATGTAAAACCACTTATATTTCTCTCTCTCTCTCTTTCCTTAAAATCATAAAACATTTATTTGTTCAATTTCTTAACCCCAATAAAACACGTTGGTATTTTATGTAATATGCGGGGGTGTGAGGGAGAAATCAACTGATAAATTTTCAAACATTGAAAAATGTGGAGAATCTACAACGCACCGTACATACGGCATCTCCCTAAACAAACCAAGGGAGGTTTTTTATGTTTAAACAACAGACTTAATCAATTTAAATTAAATTTGATGGTATAGCTGCTCCATGTACCCCAAGCAATCTCATAAAAAAAAGAATTAGACTTTAAAAGTACTTCAAATGAAGTACAACTCAGATACTAAACACTGATACACTCACTTACACAAAGACACACACACACACGAGCACACACTTTAAAACCTCAAACCAATATTTATGGAATGACGATATTTGATGATAAAAAGACAAGGAGATAAAGAGTATAAAACCACCCCACCACCGTTACTAACAACACCACGACGATGAAAATGACAATCGGCAAAAGGAAAAAAGACATGAAATTATGACAATACGGCGAAATGACAAAATGATTGAATGGGTCTTTACAACATGAAGCGACTCTCAAGCTCACTTACTCACGCACTTTTCCTTTTTTACACGAAGTGTGATTCTGGCCTTTGACTTTTTATGATTCCCATTTAAATGGTGTGTGTGTGTGTGTGTGGTTGAGTGTATAGTGTAAGGAATTGACAACAACAACATGTACAATCATTACACAAGAGTGTAATTCAATTATTATTTCTTTGTCCCACTGCAAATATGATTTACGAAGAGATGCTTTTATGTTGGCATTGGTAATCGGTGGTATTGGTGTCTATAAAGAGACTGTGGTGACTATGAAAGGTTTTTCTGTTATTCCGGCCTCCTTTTTTTGCGTTTAGTTTTTAAGCATAAAACCCTCTTAGGCATACGCACATACAGACAAACACACATAAGCGTATAGAGGAAATTTTGAAGATTAATACACGTATTTACAGCTTGTAGTAGTTAATTAGAAATATGTGATCTTATCCAGTCTTTTAAGGGTTTGGCATGTGCCGGAAGAGGTATCCCTATCCGATCATATGCATATTAGATTTGACTTGCTTGGGCCAAAGATAATCCAGTGTTGTCAAAGAAGGTGGACTGGTCCTCTTCCAGGGAGAACATAACAAGTGGAATTGACTGGCTACCTAACTCTGTAGATTCTATTGTTGCACTGGATCTGCCAGTAAGTCAAGTTCCGTCAATTATTAAATCCTCTTCAGATATTAGCATGCGTCATAGTGACTATTTTGCCAAACCAGGGTTCCATAGTAGAATAATGCTTTGGTAAAATTGAAAATAACGGTAAGGAGGAGCCAAGCTAAGGCACAGGCGACTGACAGACATATAGTGCAAGCCTTACGGAGTACAATAAGAAGGTCTAACGGAGGAAATATTGTCAGTCCATTGAAGATTTTCCGGCTTCAAATGTCAATTTCCAATTTCCTACGGTATTGGGTCCCTATGTACTGAAACCAGAGCCTACAGTAAATCTAGAATGAACACTTTCGATCTCTTGTCGAGGGCACATTTTTCTGACTCACGAACAGCTGCACCTGTATATGAGAAGGGTCAGGGCCAGAAGGGTCAAATATCTCGCGGGTAGAATATTCTCCACGGACAGCATTCTAGGGCGATTGACTCCTTCAAACCTTACAAAGCAAAAGAGCTCCGACATAATCTTATCAAAATTGTTAGCGATTTTTAAGGCCAGCTTTATCTTGAGTTAGGTCCCACTAGCCTGGAAGGAGGTCACGGTTGTTTTTATACCGAAGACAGGCAGACCTGATGATTTTCCCAAGTTGTATAAAAAGATAGATTTGATTGATGTCTATATAAGGGCGAGATACCTTGTGGAACGCCCTCTTTAGCTGACTTATAGTTCGCGTATGTGAAGGAGGTTCACTGAGGATGCCATTTTGTCTCTTCTGGGCGGTTCTGTCTCTTCTGGGCGGTATTGAAAATGCATTCTCTAATAGGGAAGTGGCTCTTTGTGCCTGCTTGGCATACAGGGCGCCTTTGACAATACAGGCTTTGACTCCACTGCTAGGTCGTTGGAACAAACAGGGGTGCAGAAGTCAATTATAGCTTCAATTAGATCCATACTTAGAAGCAGGATCATCAGCTCGTCTCTTAATGAGGTGGTATCCATTGTGATGGCATCAAATGGGTGCCTTCAGGGTGGAGTACTTTCTCCATTTATTATGGACAGTGGTAGTTGATGGCTTACTCACAATATTGCCTCTTGGGGTGTCAGAGTAATTGGGAAATATGAGAGTAAGTTTTCTGACCTCATGAGGACGGCCCTGACCGAAATGCCGAATACGATTGTTATACTTTTTAAAAGGAGATACAAGTTATCATGTGACCGAAACTGAGGCGAACAATCATTAACAGAGCTGGAATTAGTTGGGTTATCTCTCCACTGCTATTCAACAGTGTCCTCTTATGTTTGTTGAAACATGTTTTATCCACTCCAAGAGGTGTAAGCTGGGGATATAATACAAGATTGTAAGACCTAGATTATGCAGACAACATCTGTCGCCTGGCTAACGAATACTGCGACATGCAAGAAAAGCTAGATTCTATACAGGCGGAAGAATATAGAGCGGTCTTGCGTATAACAACGCAAGAACCATTCGAATTAGAAACAGAAATTTATGAGATGTCTCGTCTTTTAGTTATCTCGCCAGAGTTTTCACATGCTGACATTTGAAACAGATTGAACCTAGTCAGCCAATTTTTTGTCAGATTTAAAACCATTTGGCGTTCTCCACATATCTATTTAAAAAGCAAAGTAAAACTATTTTGCGTGTGAAGTCTAAGCTTTTGTATAGTTGCGAGAAGTGGAGTACGGCTGTGAGGCAAGTCAATTTATTCAGGCATTTATAGACCGCTGTATGTTGCGCATTTTGAAATTATTCTGGCCAGAAACTGTATCCAAAGTTTCCTTATGGCAAAGATCACTCCAAGTTCCAGGAGTGAATAAGCTAGAGCTGGAGTGAAGCCGCTGAGAAAAACAAACAACGACGTAGCGTAACTGGTCATTGGATGAAACACGCAGGGAAACCGGCAGAATGAAAGGGAGGCTGCTTCCAATAGAATCACTTGGAGCAAGATTAGAGCATTGGCTATAGATAGGTGTAAAAGAAAATAATTTTTTAAGGTCCTTTTATTTTTGATCTTATAAAGCTTTAATTTATAATGAGTTTTTTCTTCGTCACTCCTCTAGGGAGCATATTGGCCTTTCACAAAGCATCCATTGCTTTGATTCAGTTTCTTTAATCAATTTGATCGTTCAAGCTAAGCAGATGATTAATTCACTGTAGCTTCCTCCATATGATTTTGCGAAGTGGTAAAGATCCTTGCTAATTGGTGGTGATCTTTACTTTAGCATTGTATTTTTTTCCCAGTAGGTGGCATGTTTTCCTGATCATTCGTCTGATGTTTGTAATCAGGTACGCGGGAAGGTCAGCCGGCTTCTTTATTTTTTAGATGGAGTTATCTGGAGGGAAGTTGAAACCTTTTTATTAAACATTCTACACCACAATTAAATTTTTTTCGTCATGTCCTCCGCTATGGCTCGAACCTGGGTCGCTTGTATTGTTATGTGTGCGCTCTAACAACTACACCATGTCACCCTCAATTTATAATGATTAATCTCATTAAAAAGCAGTCTTTCATCCCTGACCTAAAGAGGGTATACTACGGCCTGTTAGTGTAACCCTAAATTGCAACTTGGGTGTGTGTAGTAGTAGAGAATTCAATGGCGTTGGCTGACTAGCGTTAAGAACTTCACGTTAAGGTCTATTAATATAGCTGAGAGCGTAAAATCCACTTTAAACGGCTCTAAATACAAATTTCAAATTTTAAATGCAAAAGAATCTCCAAACTAAGCTTGAAATAAAACTGCTCCAATGCTACTAATTAGCAAACCACTGCTATAAAATTTCACTTATACAGCCTATACTAAAAATAATGTAACATCGATGTACATGTGTATGTCTGCGCGTACGTGTAACTGTAATTGTGTGGGTATGTATAGACATATTTTTAGGTTGAGTGCGTGCGAGTCGTCTATCTGTATGTGACCACTTAAACTTTTTATGTCTAAAGGTCATAAAAATTTTTAGATTTACACGGAATATGTGTGATGGTGGCAATAGATGTTCTCTTTCAATGATGAAGATGATGATGATGATGATGATGATGATGATGATGATGATGATGATGATGATGATGATGATGATGAGCATAAAAGTATTTCTTGTCTCGTAACATATTTTAAATTCATATTCAATTCTATCTGTATCTGTGTCTGTATCTCTATCTGTATTTGTATCTGTGTATCGGTGTTAGTTTTGAATATTAACACACAAACGATAACATCACTTCCGAATCATTCATAACATTCTTTAAGACTCTGTTGTAGCCGTTATTGCTGTCCACGAGTGTGTGTAAGTATGCGTGAGTGAGTTTTTTCGTGAATTTGTAAATTTATGCTCCGCCAATAAATAAATTTTATCGTTGACCCTGTAAATTAGAAATTTATGTTAAAATCGAACAAAAAAATATTTTATGATTCATTATGTATTTTATTAATAATTGCAGGGTTGGGAGTTTAGAAACAAACAAAAAATAAATTTAAAAGTATTTTTATGTTCAAATGCAAAAGGTTAGTTTAATGAATGAATTGGATGGATGATTGTAAGACCCCTATATGGGGGGGAAAAAAATTATTTTATAAGGCGTAAAAAAATTAAAAAATTTTCAATTTAACTTATGATATATGCGAGATTTGTGTATACCAAAAGTGCATGTTTTTCAATTTTGGATAATATTTATTAATAATATGCTTAGTTTATGCAAGCGCTTCTATTAAGCACATTTTGTCATAAGGGCCAACTATAATATACTCGTTGCTTACTTACGTTACCGTCAAAAAATCAACGAAAGGTCTGTCAAATATTTACTCTACTCTTTTTCCCGGACGGGGATTGTTGGTTTAATGGGGCTTTAGTTCAGAATGAGTTTGATCTTAAAAAAACAAAAAAAAAAAAAACAAAACAAAAAATGTTGACTGTGTCGTTGCTGGTGTTCATGGACCCAGCCGAGAACTTTCAATCAAACTGGGAAGACAACTGAGTGTCTTCCAGGCTGTGATCATGACCATTGTTATACATGTGGAGAACAACCTGACCCAATTACCAGATGCTTGAGGGTCATCAGAGATGTGTATTGTCTGGCGTTGTTTTGATGGAACACAACACTTTCTCTGTTGATCAATTCTGACTGTTTTAATTGAATTACTTGCTCAATCTTGTTAATTGTTAACAGCAGAGATCACAGTTAATCATTTGACCAATTCCCTTTCTATCTCATCACAAAACGGGCTCCTATATTATTCCTGCTTATGTTTGCTCAATTTATACTAAAACGAGCTCCCATTTTCCTTTCCCTTTCTATCTCATCACAAAACGGGCTCCTATACTTCTACTTTTCTTGCTTATGTTTGCTTAATTTATACTAAAACGAGCCCCCATTTTCCTACTATGGCTGCTTAATTAATGCTAAAACGGCCTTCAATCTTCCTACAATGACTGCTTATGGTTGCCTAATTTATACAAAAATGGCTCCCATCTTTCTACTTAGGGATGCTTAACTTATATTAAAACAACTTCCATCCTTCTCTATGGCTGCTTAATTTATACTAAAACGGCTCCCATCTTCCTACTATGACTGCTGATGGCTGCTTATTTTATACTGAAACCGGCTACAATCTTTCTACTGTGGCTGCTTAACTGTCTCGTGTGCTTATCATCAATGATTTTTGTTTTTCTCCGTCACTCCTCTGGGAGCACTTTGGCTTTCCATAAAGCATCTATTGCTTTGTTTCAGTTTCTTTAATCAATTTGATATTCAAGCTTAGTAGATGATTAATCCGCTGTAGCTTCCTCCATATGATTTTTTTTGTGTAGTGGTGAAGATCTTTGCTAATTGGGGGTGATCTTTACTTTAGCATTGTAATTTTTTCCCAGTAGGTGGCGTGTTTTTCCTAATCATTCGTCTGATGTTTGTCATCATCGCCTGAAGTATGCGAGAAGGATCATGGCGGCTTTTTCTTTTTTTTTTTAGATGGAGTTGTCTGGAGGGAAGATAACTTGAAGCCTTTTTTATTATTAAACATTCGAAACCACAATTATTAAATTTTTTCTTCGTCATGTCCTCTGCTGGGGCTCAAACTTGGGTCGTTTGTGTTATTATGTTGCGCTCTAAAGTCTCAATATTTCAATCCATTTTGAATGCTTATTCATAGTCCATAAAGCAATAAAATTCAAATTTTTCGATGTCATGGCAGTTTTGAACAAGAGCCTCTATGGAAGACAAAGCTTTTCGAGTGTCCATAGCTCATCTGAAACCAAATTGAATTCGATCAATATGTTCTGCCCATTTCTTATACAATTTTTGATGTATAACTCTAAAGAATATTTAAAAATGTGATTCTTCAGACATATTAGCCTTTAGTCCTCACATTTTTTTCAAACTTTAATAATTTTTGAAATTCATTTTCCCAAGTGCACTCGTTCAATCAATTCAAAGCCATTCATTCTAATTATTTTCGGCTCTTTTCTTTACTTTGAGAGAAAAAGACCAGTAGAAATTCGTTAACTCTTAAAAATGTATTCAACTGCTGCTATGTGCTGCTTTTTCAAACACCCATTCAAAGAAGAACGTATTCATTGTGTATAATGCCACATACAGCATCACTACTTTTCTTGGTGTATATCCTGGCTTTGTCACTGTTCACTGTCTGCGAAGCTTCATCTTACTTTGTCTATGATCCTTTTCGCACATTATTGTCGTAGTCGATTCACTTTTCATCGCCTATACTCAGTCGGACCTATCAAAGAAGCTATAACATGCAACTACTGACAAACTAAAGTTTTTCGAACACAATATTCTTTTTGACTGTAAAAATTTTTTTTGCTGAAGATTTTTTTTCTAAAAATGTCAAGAATTTTGTAACATTGAGACAGACTTTCGAATGAGTGAGTAGGCCAACAAACAAAATTATCGAATTTGGGACCGATAGGAATGCAAATGAAATGCAAGATAGTCCAATGCATCCCAAAAATTTCTTTGTTTGGCTTGGATTTTGAGAAGTCGATATTCTCGATTACGACGTAGGCCACGGCGAGCGCTATAAGTCGTTGATTACCACCTTTTTTTTAGGCTGATTGATAGTGAGATTTGCCTCGATAGGCTTTCTGCTGTGATGTTTTCTCAAGTTGCCGATCTATGCAAACATATGCCATAGTGGCTTTTAAAGCCAACTCAGACTGATTTACAGACCAGAGTCATTAAAAATTTATGCTTTTAGGTAATCCTTCTATCAATTAATAAAAAAATCGATTGACTGCTTTATTTTATTTTATTTTATTTTATTTTTATTTATTTATTTACTTATTTATTTATTTATTTATTTATTTATTTTTTTTTTATTTATTTATTTATTTTTTTGTTAAACAATGAAAATATGAAAATATTTGGCAAAAATATTGCCAAAAATCCTTTTAAAACCGTTTAAGAACATTTAATGCCGTAACATGTAAAACCCAAATATACCCATATGCCCACATGATACGAAAGCATTTGTGTAACACACTGTATGCAAAACACAATCAAACCAACAAAAGTCAATGACAACGATGATATTGAGACAAAACCGAATAGCATTTACAAATTAACATTTTAAATCCCAAAATTTTACAAGAACAACAACAGCAATAGCAACAACAACAACAGCATAAGCGACAATAATAGCCATAATATTACAGAGAAACACATAATAAAAGATTAAGTAGGTATGGATTGAACAGGAAAAGTTATTTATGGATAAACACACACACACACTCAAATATATATACAAAATGGATACTAAATAAGGAGAACAATTAATACTGACACCCACACATGTGGTTCTTTACCTTTCTCTCTCTCTCTCTCTCTCCATACCTCATACACTTAGTCATTTACACATGAAATGCAGAAAATAGATAAACGAAAATAAAGTGTAACAACAGGTGTATTATCCTCTCTTTACTGACCACCTTCTCTCTCTCTCTCTCTCTCTCTATCTATCTCCCTCTCACTCTCACTCACTTTTTTCTTCCATGTTTCTCTTCTTTACTTTGAAGTTATTTGTCTGTGTAGAAGAGTTTAAGCCAGATTCACGCAAAGAGCAGCTCTTCTCTTCTGTTTTCACACGTACGTTCTCACACTCATAGACAAAAAATAAGCAAAAAATAAAGAAAGTGAACTAAAGAGAAAACAAATGGAAAAATACACTGCAAAATGGCCTGAGTGAGAGCTTTTACATTGCTACCACAATTCTAAAATGTATTAAGATTAGTTTGCCGGACGCTGGTTTAAGCCTAAGCGTTTTTGATGTCAATATACATATGTATGTGCACAATATGGTATGTGTGTGTGGTAGAGTGTTATACAAAAGAAGCATTTAACCAGAGTGCTTAGAGTGAATGGAATGCATTTACAGCAACCACTTCTAAATGCGTTTTTGTTCATTTTTTTTTTTTTTTTCTAAGGACAACGATTTGCATAGAAATTGTATTTAAAATTTGACAAAACAAACAGCAAATGACGATCCTTATTAAGATAGATTAGACAGATAAGCAAAGAGAGAAAAAGAGAGCAAGAAAGAAAGACATAAAGTATAAGACTATTAATTCTGTGGTAAAATGGTAATAAATCTGTTTGGCAATTATTATTACAACAGGAATAAACATATTAATCTGAGAGGAAAATCTTCGAAATGCTCAATTCAAAGGAAAAAAGTGAACTTTGCTTAAACACACAAGTTAGTTGATGTAGTAGGAGGCCTGAAGACATGTGTGGAAAAAGTCGCTTCCCATAGGATGACTTTGAGTATAAGTCTATAGGATATTAAAAGATGAGCAGAGGTTGGTATTAAAACTCACTCGGCTTTAGTACGATGCCAGTTTGATAGCTGCGTAGCTTTTAGTTTTTCCTGCTCCGTAATAATCAATATCACACTGTTTCCGGTAACTGTTCAACGATTGTTAAGTTTTAAGCAAGTTTCCTTAGGCAACTTCTCTAAATGAGACTGTCATGGCATAAATAGTCATTAAAATCACTGAAATGATATCGGACAACCAAAACACGAAAGTTAATGAAGCTGCCTAATCTGTAGACATCTCCACATTCTAGCAATTCAAACTGTAGGTTTCCATAAGTGAAATAGGTTCACATAGTTGTAGTCTATCAGCCAAAAAATAACCGATTATATATTTTAGAAAAAGCGTCCCGTTCTTAATTTCAATAAATCAAAGTGCATGCATTCTTGAATGACTCTGGAGAATATACTCCGGCTATTCCAATCTGGAGCCAGCGATTTGATCTGACCCCATTGTTGTGATTCCGGCATCCACTTGCCTTTCCCCAAATATGTACTGCTTCTCCAGGGGTTTCAATCAACCGTTACTATGTCTGGTTGAAATGAGGTTGCTGCACCGTATGACGTGGAGTAGTTTAATGGTTAGAGCACACGCATGCAACACAAGCGGCCCAGGTTCAAATTCCTAGCAAAGGACATGATGAAAAATCAAGTCAAATCAAATCAAAAATCAATCTAAGTGACAGCACTATTAGAGGAGAAGGAAGTCTTGTTGTTGATGAACTTTTAAGAACAATATCTATGGCGGGCATTCACTGCCATGTTTATGCAGACGACATTGTTCTGATAGAAAAGGGTAAGTTCGAGAATACCATGCGTGAAATCATACAAAGCAGACTTAAGATAGTAAATCAATTGGCTTAAACATTATTCCGGACAAACCATTCGCTAGGAAAAGGAAACTTCATAAGTGGAAGCCTTTCAAATTCTGGGTGAGAAAGAAGGATAAATATCTAGGAATAATACTCGATAGTGAGCTGACGTGAATAGCGCAAGTGGAGTCTGACTCAAGAAAAGCCACGCATGGGCTTATGGTGTGCGGGAAGATCTTGGGGCAAGAATTTTATACTGGATGTATACCAAGATGGCTGACCGATTGTGACATTTGGAGTTGTTGCATAGGCGGTAAGATCCAGTTTAGGAAAAGCTAAATAAGTTTCAAAGATTAGCGCGCATAAGCACAACTGGGGCAATGATAACTTATCCCACTCGAGGTTTTATTGCGCCTTAACCTATTGCATTTGGCAGTAAGAAATAGAGCCATAGAGAAAGGGATAATGGGAGATGAGTTGGGTACGGGGATCATGCCGGTTAGCCGAGAGTTCGATTACTATATACTTTGTGACTTTGGCAAATGCTGCAGAGTAAGTAATAGATGTGCGTGGCAAGTTTTGGACACTGCATACTCCTTTAGAAAAGAGACCATTTTGTGGTACACGGATGGGTCAAAAACGGAATGTGGTACAGGCGCTGGAGTGTTTGGCCATAGGAGGAAATATTCGGAACCTATGGGAAAACTCACCAGCATATTTCAGACAGAAGTTTATGCGATAGAGAGATGTGCTCAATTTAACCTGGAGATAGTCTACACTATCTGATAGTCAGGCTGCCAATCGTGTACTTAGCTCCAATTAGGTTGACTCAAAGCTAGTTTATGAATGTCTGGGTAAACTGAACCAGCTGGGCATCTTATGCTGGCTCCCGGGTCTTGTAGAAATTCCGGGAGCTTCCATTCGCGCTGGGTTCAGAACCCCTTTGTGAACTGGGAAGGGGGTATATTCAACAAAAATGAGCGTCTCTAGCTTCTTGATTATTGAAACTGAAACAAAACAATGGATGGTCCTAGAGGAATGACGGGGAGGAAAAATAACCAACCCAGTTCCAAGTACGTTTAAAAATTTCTATCGATATAGGCACCTGTTCCTTCGCTGACCATAAATCGCTGATTGAGTTTGTGCTCGGACGAAAGACTTTCTTCATTCCTCATTGGTAAGTTCACATCAGCTTAACCTGAGATAACTATGCCCTAATATCGCGGTTGCAGAATGTCTAATATGGTATAAACTGTGTGGCTAATAGTGCCGTCCTCTTGTTGGTGTCCTTATCATCCAATTTATGCCAAAAGAAGTTGATAACCATCGACATATGTATGTTTATGGTTCATCGTTGACGGTTAGGCTCAGTTTTCAAATACTTCAAGGCTAATATAGATAACACAAGTCATTGTCTATGGCCGGTTACTTTCAGCTCGTATGTAAGTTGAATTTTGTATATGTGCAGGCCTCAGTCACCTAACACACGTCAAGTTGTGCTCTTGTAAGCGATGTGATAGACTGACTCAGTTTCTCCTGCACACTCTCACAAATAGCAGATCCTGAGTTGCGCCGTTGGTTCATAGCTTATTCATCGCACTGTGAAAAAGTTCTTTTAGTTGCGCAATTATGGCGACTGCAAAATGGGCGACACACACGGAACGACAGCCCATTCGTCATGTATAGCTTCAACGATATAATCGCTATCAAATGTCGAAGTTTTGAAGTCCCTTTTGGAAGACATGCATTTGATGTCTGTCTTTTACTTGAGATACCTAAATATCTAATGGCTTTCCAAAAACGTGATAGATTTGAAAACTTGTTAAATTTGTAAGTGTGTTTGAATAACATTTTTAATGACTGTACTGTCTCGATTACGTTCTTAACGCTGTTTAAGTTTTGTTTCTTTTTAGTATTTGTCAAATGTCATGAATTATTGACATTTAAAATCCTGCTTTAAACATGAGAAAACTAAAACCGAATAACCAAAAATTGACACATCAAATGAGTTATGCTTGCCAAGCCAACATTACCAGCATCATCACAAAAAACATCAGAATGCTGAATATTAGATGACACTCACAGACAGAATCAAAACTTAAAACCTGTCATATGTGTGCCACTCACATAAATACTCACACTAGTTTATATGCTACCTGGATCAAAAAGTTTTTGGAATAACCCCCGTGTGGGGCTCCCATCGTTCCGATTTGAGTACATCTATCCCTGTGTGTGTTGGCGATTTTTTACAATTTTGACGGTGTTGAGGTCGCAAAAGACATTATTGGCGAGCCTGAATCCGATCCTAGATTCATCAAAAGGGTCATTACTGGAGACGAGACGTGGGTTTATGAGTACGATACACAATCGAGACATCAGGCAAGTGAATGGCGTACAAATTAGCCGAGACCAAGGAAACCACGTCATTTCCAGTCAAAAAAGAAGGCAATGTTCACGGTTCTCATGGATTACAATGGTGGAGTGCATCATGAATTTTTGCTAGAAGGTCAGAAAGTAAACAGGGAGTATTATTTGGGCGTTTGTTCAGAGCAATTCGCCGAAAGAAACCAGAATTGTGGGGAGAAAACTCGTCGATCTTGCACCATTTTAACGCACCGTCGCACAGTGTCAACATTATTCGAAATCTTTTGAAGAAAAGTGCAACAAATACCATCCAACAGCTATCGAATTCACCTGACTTGGCTCTCTGTGTCTTCTTTCTGTTCATTTGAATTAAAAAACCATTACAGCGAATGCGTTTAAGCAGCCGTTTTTTAAATTGTAAAAAATCACCAACACACGCAGAGATAGATGTACTCTTGGCTACATAGCTTTTGCAAATGTCAAGCTATGACGCTAAGATTTAGCAGGAATATCAACAACAGATGTTTCAACTTAACAAAAAAAAAAAAAAAAAACTCAAATAGTAACGATGGAACCCTCACATGAGTGTTATTCCTAAAACTTTCTGATGAAGGAGCATATACATATTTGTGTGCATGAATTTTAAATATAGATGGGCTTATAGAGGGATATATGTTACTATATGGATACCCAGATACAGATATAATACTTAAGGGTTCAAATGTGTGAAAATAAATACGTTTGTGTGCGTGCGGGTGTCTGTTCTACGGAAATGTACAGACACTCACTCACACACAGTCATTTATACTTCTACGTATCATTAGTATTGGAGATACATTAAGTCTATAAATTCATGGGTATATATGTGTGAATATGTTGTTTTACCATAATTTCCTGATATAGGATTTAATCTTAATTGTTTCGTTGGTTAAATTTAACCGAGAAATGAAATTTTTGTTCGCCCCCTTCAATCGTTTGAATATCGGGAATATTAAGAGGTGGAGTTGCTAGTGATGCTGGTATACTTTACATGTTTAAATGCATCAGTGAGGTATGGAGAGAGAGAAAGAGAGAAGAAGAGAGAGGAGTAGATTAATGTTGCAACATTTTGTAAAATTAATTAGGGTTATGGTCAATTCTACTTATATAGAGAGTAGGGTCTAATGCCTTCTCTTTAAAGCTTTAAATTCAATTCAAAATGAAAGAAAAAACTTTCTTTTGTAAACAAAATTTAATTGCATAATCAAATAAATTAACCCCATTTCACTGCAACATACTTGTCTAGAGTCAATTACGTTTATCTATTTGTTAAAGACTGTCAGTGACCCCTTCAACATCTTGGGCATAGGGATCCCCATTATCATCATCATTATCATCATCATGACAGTCATCATCTTTAATAATAATTTAAATTACAATCAGCAGTCATTATAATTATCAATTTGTAAATGAACAATTTAAGTTCAAACATACGAATCATTACGAAATGAATCCCAAACCCATGCATACGTATGTGCATGTGTAGTAAAAGAATATCAAATGAATGGGTGACAGTTAAAAGAGAAAAATTAAGACATGGAAAGCGAAAGAGCAATGAGATTGGTATGGAAAATAATTACAAGTCATAACAACCCGCATATATTGAAATAATTATCCATAACCGTTCTAATCATTATAATTACAACTGATTTTTGTTGTTTTCTTTAAAGTTACTCTACACCAATATATGTACATACATACCATATACACTGGTGGCCAAAACTAAAGCAAAATATGTTCCACTCAAAATGTTTAAGCTGGAGGTTTTCTGGTTATTATGTTTACACTTTATTCAGGTTAAACGTAAATGCAGAAAAATTATAATCCATTTGCCATTCCAATCCAGTCCATTCTAGTGGTCAAAACTAAAGCAAATTTTGTATTTCTGTAACAAAACTTAAAAATTAAATAAATAGTCAATAGCGTAACACTTATTTTTAATGACGGCAGCACATATACGTGACATTGAGTCATTTAGCCTCTCAATTTGATCTTTAGAAATGCTGTTCCATGCGTTATTGATACGATTAAAAATGGTGTGTTTATTTGTCTCTAAATCACTTTTTATTTTGCGGTCAACGATGCAACAAAGGTTTTCAATAGGGTTAAGGTCTGGCGATTGAGTTGGCCACCCGAGAACACTTACTTTTGATTGACTCAACGATTCCTTAACAAATTTTGAAACATGTTTTAGGTCATTGTCATGCTGGAAAACCCAAATCATAGCATGTTTTCTTTTGCGTATGGCAGCATTACGTTTTCCAACAGAGTTTTATAAATAAATCGATCCATTTTCTCAGTAATTTGCAAATTGGTCCAACTCCATCGTATGGAAAACAGCCCCACACCATTATTGAGCCTCTACCATGTTTTACCGTTCCTTTATAATATAGCGGTTTAAGGCGTTCATGTTTTGGTCTCCTTACGGTGAAGTTCTTCATGTTTTAACCTTTTATGTTGCATTTGGATTCATCCGAGAACAACATATTTCTTCACTGGGCCTTTGCAAAAGTTAACCTGGCTCTGCGATTTTTCTGGAGAATAAATGGTTTCTTTGATGATTTCCGAGCATTTAAACCTGCTTCAACAGCTTGTCTTCTTACAGTTCTACAGCTTATATCCAATGACAAATCTCTCACTAATTCAGTTGATGTGACAAAAGGCTTCTTTTTTATTTCACGGATTATTTTTTTATCTGTACGATGTGAAGGTTTCCTCGGTCTACCTCCAAAATGTACTGACACTACTAATCCAGTTGTTCGAAATCGACATATTATTCGAGAAATCACTGATATACATATTGAATGCTTTTCGGAAACTTGTGTTTGCGACAAACCATTTTGATAGCCACTTATAATTTGCCCTTTAAGATAAGTAGAGTACTTGTTTTAAGCCATAATTACTCTAAATCGAACGACCATAAAGCAAAATATGCAAAGTATAACGGTAAAAACCATTATTGTTTTTTGTAAGCATTAATGTTGTAATAATGTTGCTTAAGTTTTGACCAGATAAAAAATGCTTTAATTTGGAAAAAGTGAAAAAATTTCCACGTAGTTGAGTGAAGATGAGTATTTTTTGTTTGGAATGTGTAGATTAGAATAATATCTGTTACACTGCGAAGAAAAAATCACAAATTTCCTCAAAAATTAAAATGCTTTATTGCATTAAGTAAGTGATTGATTTTGGTTGCTTTAGTTTTGGCCCTTGGCACTTTCTGAATTTATTTGAATATAAAAAGCTAACAGTTTCATAGATTGCTCTCCCAATACACTCATATGAAAGAAGACAATATAACAACAAAAATAAGTGCCCCACGAGCAATATCATACAAGTGGATTTGTCGTTGTAACCATTTGAATATAGAGCATTTAAACACATGGTCAATTGCTTGAGTAACTGTGTGTATTGTTACGAAAGTAAGGTTGGGCACCACAGCGTTTATTACGTCGCTAAAATAAATAAACAAAAGCTGCAAGAACAACTATACGTGCTGTTTACAAATAACCAAATCTACAACAACAACCATTAGCAAAGATAAAGTAAATAAAAATAACACGGCAACAACAATAATTAAGCACCAAAGAAAACAGGTAACAGACCATAAACAAGCAACAACAAATACTAAGAGCTGAAAGAGGTAGATGTTTACATACGCATGGCTATAAAAGAACTAAAAAGAAATTAAAAGCAAGAAATGAAATCTACCTGAAATATCGAGAGGTTCGAGAGCTTTCGAAGTGTTGTTTACTCAGCCATAAAAAAGCACATCGATGCGAACAGCAATCAGTTTATGTGTCGTAAACTCAGCGAACGTAGTTGAAGTAAAGTTAATTCAGGGAATGTGTTATTGGTGTGAAGAGAGTTTATAAGGAGTAAGGAAGCTAGTAGTGAAGTAAAAAAAAACAGTTTAGTTGGAGCTAATTCTGTAAAGAGAGTTAACTGTGGATAACCTTTGCTTGAAAAGGTTGTGATCGAGCCTAAGTTATAACTACCATCGGGTTGGAAGATCTTTAGGAAGGATGATCTGTCGAATAATTGGTGTTCTTTACAAAGTTGTTAAGAATAAAAATTGTTATTGCCTTTGAAAAGATTACAAGCAGTGGTGCACATAACTGTGTTGAATAAAGGATTTTTAATTAAAACCAAACACAACATTTATTTTATTTTAACTACAATCTACGAACTCATAAAAACACGTTTTTAAAAAGCTAAAAAAAAGCTAAAAACGTAACAGTATGTTTTATATACTCGTATATCACAAAAAATTAAAAAGCACATTTTTGTGCATTTTTTGTGTAAAAAACAATAGGGACCAAAATAGTCCTTTACCTAGGATTTGTAAGTTTTTTTTTTTTTACTTAAGAGCAAGGTTAAGCTTATGAAGCTTATGAAGCAAGTTTTATTAAACTCCTCCAAAGCTATTAAACACCTTATAAAGTAGTAGTTTGAAATGTCAATAGGAGGTCTTCGCATTAGGAAAGGCTACAGAGAAAGCGACAGAGATAGCTATCGGCTGTTTTTTTTTACAATTACACAAGTTTCGCCAATAGCTTCACGTATGCTAACTTCAAGGTGTTCAACTGTCTCTGGTTTATCGTCCCATTATGTATATTGTATTATCACAAAGAAAATAATCTAATGAGGTTAAATCACATGATTCGGGTGGCCGATTAATTGTACCATTACGTGATATTATTCCGTCGTCAAACATTTCTTTCCGCCCTGGGGGAAACACATGCCAGCAATATTAATGTCCACTTACTGAGATACGAAAATATTTCAAATCATGTTCTTATACCGTTTACCATCGCCACTAACATTCTGACCATCATAATGTTGGAAGACATATGAATCAATAACTCGGCCAGACCATAAAGGGCACCAAACAGTAATTTTCTGTGGATGTAATGGTGTTTCGACAAAACCTTGTAAATTATCCCTTCTTCAAATTAAACTATTCTGCTTTTATACGTAACCATTCAACCAAAAATGGGCTTCATCGGAGAACAAAATTTTGAATGGAAATTCAACCATTATTTTGATAAAAAATTTCTACAGTTTGCAACCATTGCTCTAAGAAATGTCAAATCAAACTAAACAAAAAGCAAGTATCAGCTGTTAAATCGGTTGTCAAATAAAGCAGTGTTGTCAATTCAGTTATTAATCTTTAAAAAAACACCCGATATACATATATCGAATTGAAATATTTAATATAAAGAAGAACAAAATCATTTCCATCTGGTTTTTTCTACTCCCATTTCGAAAAATTATTTATTGCATTTAAAGGCATTAAATATATCAAAGACTATAATTTGCTTTAAAAATTCAGAAAAAAAATTAATTAAATTATTATTTTTATTATTTAATTTTTGTTGTTGTTTTTTGTCCATATTAAATAATAACGACAAATGATATTAAAATACAACCGTCACCACTAACATGACCATCATCATCATCACTAACACGCAATAGAAATCATCTTTCAACAGCAGCATCATCATCGTTATCAGCACCCAGAAAAACTAAAGCTTAATGAATGAATGAATAAATGAATGAATGAATGTCCGTCCGATGGTATGACTGAAATTTTTAAATGTCTGTGTGTTTATGAACACACCCTAAAACCACCGTAAAGTAGTTGGGCTACACATTGGATTTGTGCTAATGCATCAACATAACGTATTAATTCTAACCTCTATTTTTAAGTCCATACAAACATATATAATGAGATATGTACTCCGCTAGTTTGGCAATCGGAGCAATATTATCGAAACTGGGGCGGTTAGATAGCATACTTGAATAGTGCCGTTGCTTGTTTTTAGATGTT
Source organism: Wohlfahrtia magnifica (assembly GCA_023159175.1). NCBI lineage: Eukaryota > Metazoa > Arthropoda > Insecta > Diptera > Sarcophagidae > Wohlfahrtia > Wohlfahrtia magnifica. Next base: position 10,673,970 of record JAKWBJ010000485.1, on the reverse strand, counting down.
GTTAGTGTACCCTCGTTATTTCTCAGTTCATAGTTCTATGCTATTCAGAAGCCTTATGCCATCTTCTCTTATCATCTTTGATGTTCCGCTGGTCTTGACTATAGAGCTATGTGTAAGACTCACCCAACATCGCCATCGCTCCGCGAGTTCTTGCGATATTTATTTTACAATTAGTATGGTTTTTTTTCTAAAATTAACCTCCAGGTGAAGTCAGATAACCAGTGAGCATCCTTCCTTACGCTTTGCTACTCTATCTATTTACGCAACTCTTCACATATTTTTGCAAAGTTTGGTAGTTCCCCAGTTTCTGTTTATAATTCAGTTTCAGCTTATATATCTGTAGAATTGAAACTGGTTCACTGATAACGGGATATGGTGGTTCGGAAAGCAGTTGGCGGCGTGTTTGGTTTTCAAGTCTAGAAGATATCTGTGATCTACTTATGGCATTATGGTCGATTTGATTCTTAGTTGGCGATACCCCTTAAGGTTCACATTGACGTGGCATGGCTCTTTCAATGCATTTTTGCGTCGGATTGGCCAGGCCGAAACTGCGGACTGCCAGTGTGGGATGAAAACTGAGTACTGAGGACCGAGAACTGAAGACATGTACTGACTAGGCACCCGTACTATAATAACATTAGATATGTAGATGATATGGGTATTACTTATACTGGAGGGGTGTGGGATTTCAGTAGGGCCTTTTTAGACGATCCTATGTTTGGGAGGTTGGTTGCTATTGCTCTGAAAGTTTTAGTATTAGAAGGACTGCACTGCTAGCGATGATTAAACCTGCACCAATATCATAGTGGTGTCCTAACCAGCCTTTTCTAGCTTTTTTGCCGGTGGTATGCTGATAGGTTTGCTGCTTGCTACTTCCAGTGTTTGTGCTGTTTGCTGTTCGATTTATTTCTAATTGTGTTATTGTGTCCGTAGCGCACGATGTCACTTTGCGTTCTCCTGTGACGGAGGCTTCGTTTATTATTATGTTGTTGAATGTTTTATGTTTCATGTTTTTGGGCACCAGAGTTGTTTGGGACTTAAACTGGTAGTAGCATTTATGCTACGAATTCTGACCGAAGACTTATTTCTGCCATCATGGGTATCGCGTGCCCCAGGGACCTTAATCTCTGCTCGACTATTGCGAGACCCTTTTGTGGGGGCAACGTGGTGGCTGTAATTTCAACCCAAATGGCGGGGAGAGGTATAATGGCTCGGCGTGGTGTTACGTTCTTAACCAGGTGCCGTGACCTATAGATCGATAGGAGATTAGATAGTCTCTGGCACTTTACCAAGGTGGAAGTCATGTCCAAATAACATATCTTCGAATTTGGTACACGCATGTGGTGTATAATATGTGAGCGGCGTTATGCTTATTCTTTGACCATAGTGTGCTAAAGTCCTAGGGCAGCTACTCACGTAAAACGCCTGACTTTATTGTCCGGCATTACCTATGTAACTATGTGGCACGTTTTGGGGGGAATATAGAAAAGGTTGCTATTATTGCATATTCCGATCATTCTACCGACTACATGTCACCCCATTATACTCTCTCGGCTTGTGTTCCATGAGCCAAGCTGCTGATTAAAATCTTCCTTGACTATAAGCGAGGTCTTGCAGATAGCACTCCGTTTAGATGACTGTAAAAATGCCCCTTCTCTGAAGATTTAAAAGTTTCCGTTGTCCTCAACCGTGCAGTGATTATGTGCATTATGGGTTTCTCTGGATAATAGCAATCCGCAACAATAGATCTTGGCTTGTCCTGTAGTTTGATTTTTTTGAAGATGTTTAATTCTCCTGCTTCTAGCCATCTAGTTTCACACAATCCTAAAAGTAGCAGGTGATACCATATGATATATGAGGAGGACTGTTTTTTAGTCACTCCTCTAGGGAGCATATTGGCTTTAAACAAAGCATCCATTGCTTTGTTACAGTTTCAGAAATCAAGTTGATTTTCAAGCCGAGTATATGACTAATCTACTGTAGCCGTCTCCATATGATTGTGTAGTGATGCAAATCCTTGCTAGGTGGTGGTGGTGATCCTTACTTAGCATTATAGTTTCTTCCCATAAGTTGGCGTTTTATCCTGATCATTCGCCCGATGTTGGTAATCATCGTCAGAGCCAAGCTGGGGGATTCTTATATGAGAAGCTTATATATTGTATGATGATGATATAGAGTATTAAATAGTCAGTATACCTAGACCAACAACATTAAATTTCGTACTTGTTTTATTTGAAGGACGGGTGATGTTTGCCGGCAGCCGTACAAGTTGATCTTGCAATGAATTTATGTTGACGCACAACACTGCTCGTTATTTTAAATTTTAAAAATTTTATTTTATTTTAATTAAATATTTAACACAAAGGTCATGACCTTTAAAATAAAAATTGTAAATATCATATTTAAAGTACACTAAAAACCCCTGTAGTTGTAATACACACATACATAATAGTGAACTTAAAATACTTGTTTTAGTTAAAATTGTATATTCTGACCCGAAATTTCAACAACAACAGTAACAAAATAAAAACAAATTAAGCCAATTTAATAAGATCTGGACATTATCATCACCATCATCATTGTCATGATTATTTATGCAAGTGAATCATTCATTCACTCACTAATTCATTCAGTCATTTGGACACTCACTGCTACTCACATTCATAATTAAATATTTTATTGAAAAAAAGAAAAAACAAATTCTTCAATATGTTTTCCAGTATAACGAACTTTTAAACAAATCAACATCAACAACAACAACAATAAAAAATATAAATTCCAATTTATTTTATCTTTTTTTAGTTTTTCTGGTTTTTTCATATGCAAATACTTCTCGTTCTCATGATAATGAAATGAGAAGAATTTTATGATTAAAAGTAAGAAAAAAAATGAAATTTTTTTTGCATATGATTGTTGAATTGTTGGAAATTGGGTCAGTAATTCTATTTTTTTTGTTTTTGTTTTTTCTCTCGATATCTCTTTGATTCGCTGTTCTAGAACCAACTTTACATGATGATGTAAACAGTGTAAATAGACAATCAGAAACAATGTTAACATGACTGACAATATAGCAGTGAGTGACAAAAGTAAAAAACAAAAAACTAAATAAATAAATAAACAAAATCAAATAAAAACAAGAAAAAACCAAAGAAATGTTGACACTTATTTAAGAGACACACTCACATACGTGTGGAACAAAATATGTGATACAGTGTAACACAAAAGTTTACATACTTAATGTGATATACATCTCTTTCTTGGCTACTCTCATGAATCCATAGGTCGTTCACTCGTTAAATATTAAATTCTAGTCGATTAAAATATAATTTTAGCATAGCTGATGCCAAAGGTTCAGGTCGCTTAGAAGAGTTGTCATGGTCAAAACAGTCGAAAAAATAAATGGAATGCTATTGTACAATATAAGAAGGAGAGAGTGGGGTGACGTGGGTGGCATAACAATACAAAGGACCCAAGTTCGAGCCAGAGCAGAGGACAAGACAAAGAAAATTTTATTGTGGTTTCGAAAGTTTAAAGAAGCGCCTTCAACATCCCTCCAGACAACTCCATCTAAAAAATAAAGAAAAAGACCACCTGACCATCCGGCATACCTCTGGCGATGATGACAAACATCAGACGAATGATCAGGAAAACATGCCACCAACTGAGAAAAAAATTAAAATTACAATGCTAAGTAAGGATCACCACCAGTTAGCAAGGATCTTCACCAGTACGCAAAATCATATGGAGGAAGCCATCTACTTAGCTTGAAAGATCAAAATGATTGAAGAAACTGAAACATAGCAATGAGTGCTTTGTGGAAAGCCAATATGCTCCCTAGAGGAGTGACAGCGAAAAAAAAGAAGAGAGAAGAGGGTAGCGTGTTGTAGCGGTCAGAGCGTACGCCTACAACACAATCGACCCAGGTCTGAATCTCCAGCAAAGGACATGACGAAAAATTTAATTGCTGTCTCGAATACTTGATAAAGAGACTTAAATCTTTCTCCAGACAAATCCATCTAAAGCAAAAGCGTCCTTAACCTTTCAGCTTACCTCTGGCGTTGTTGACACAAACACCAGAAAACGCCACCTACATACTTGAAAAAAATAAAAAACGATAAGTTAGGATCACCACCATCACTTACTAAGGATCTTCACTACTACAACACGAGCATAGAGGACGAGCTACACTAGATTAATCACTTATACTGCTGTCCAGATATTTAAGGACGACAAGTGTTTGCATATCGACAAGTGTTTGTATATGACAATTTAAAAATCTTTTAAGAACTTGGTTTGGTGGGCATCTAAAATACTATTTACAATCCGAATCCAAAAACTAACTTGGATTCATGTCATCATACAAACACTTGTCCTTAAATAGTTGCCCACAAGTGTACTAAGCTTAAAAAAATCAATTTGATTAATAAAACTAAAACAAAGTAATGGATGCTTTGTGGGAAGCCAATATGCTCCCTAGTGGAGTGACGGAAAAAATAAAAAGAAGGAGTGTGCTGAAGGACTACTAAACATTTCAGAACTATATCGAGACGTTGAAGTGTGACCTGGCGAAGCAACACCTCGTAAAATAGTGGTAATTTTATTGATGCTCTCAGAGAACACATTGGTTGCAAGATGCCTAGTAGAGCCACCAGAAAGCTCAATACCAAAACTCTGAGAAATAACAATAGTGTACTGACAACATCTATAAACGTGCAACTGGATATCTGTAGACAGCACTATTCCAGCCTGCTTTCTCACCCCACAATAAGTACCTTAAACATCTCCACATGTATTTACAACTCATACAGTGCGACAGGATATTTCCACAAGGATATCTCCACAGCCGCGATATCACTAAGGAGCTAGATGCGTTTAAGGCCTTAACCCGGTGTCGATAATATTGCTTCTGAGATGCTTACATCTGATTGTCAAACAACTGCGAACCGCCTGTTAGACCTCATCAAAATCTTCTGACTCACCCTCTCACTCGGCTCGCAGCCTGAAGAGGGTTTTAATTTGAACATTTCCAAGAAGGGAGACCTTACCGATGGCAGAAACTGGAGTGGTATCACGGTCCTTGGTGCTGGCAATATTAATAGCGCATGTGATCAATAGGAGAATTTCAGATCCTGTATTGGAGAATCACAGACCAGAGTAGGCTGACTACCATCCTCAAAAGTCTTGTTTAGACCATATCAATACTCTTCAAACAATTGTAGAGCAGTTAGCTGAAGAGCAGTCTCCACTCCACGTAATCTTTATAGACTTTGACACCCTGAACGACCGGACTTAGTTGTGCTTATGCGAGCTCTTTACAGTGATGCTAAATGTCGAATATAATGTTCCTCTATCCCACCTTTGGGTTACTCCTCCTGTATGTAAATCTTTTGCTATTTCTAAACTACTTAGATCAGTTCAATCAATCCTTGCGTCAAATCGGTTATTCTGTTTGCCTGCGAATCTTGAAATACGGCGCAACACGACATAAATTTCATCTAAGTGTTCGTTAATCAACGATTATTCTCGTGATATTCTACTCGAGCATTATATCCAATTGGTAAATCTGGCTTCAATCCGACCAATTCATATCGAGGCAGCTGACCGCGAATGATTTAGTGGACACAAGCTATGCAGACCTCAGGATGAGACTACCAAAGAGGATATTGATTGGAATACCTTCTCAGGACAACACGAGCAGAATAAGTCGTCAACTTGATGATGAAGTCAATCGAAAGATTATTAAACTGAAAACCACAGGACATAATAATAATAATGATAGTTAATGAAGTGACACTATGGCTATAGTAACATTAAGGGCACTTGACTCGAATTGTATGATATCGAGACTTGCCAAATATTGCTAATCGCTTAGGAATAAGTTCCCTTTTTTTGGGTACCTGGACACAGTGGGATAGGTGGTAATGAAACAGAGGACGTACTAGCTAAAAAAAGTTTACATCACACCCTATATCAGTCCGGAATATTGCTCTCCAGCACCACTAACTAACATCCTCAATTTGATCAAGGATTGAAGCACTGAAATACTTAAAAGGGACTTGCTACTCTATGGCGCCAATCAGTTCGTAATTTGTGTTCTTCAGTATGGCAGACCGAAATTGAAACTCCAAACAATATTTCTTACGGGCCATTGCGGACTGAGAGAGCTCATCTGATGGGGATGGCTGTCATAAATGTGAGAATGTGGGATTCTTGAGAGGCTTAGATGGAAATGTTTTGCGTCTCACTGGGTAACATAACCATCATTATGGTTTCAGATTTGCTGATGTTCAGTAGGAAGGTAGCAGATCTGCTAAATAAACCATAGACCGGAAGTGACACAATAGGTCCCATTCCTCGCAGTACCCTGCAATAGTGCCTGATCGGTATGACGATGATAGTAATCTCAACCGGGAAAGTTAAACACATTTCACAAACATATTTGAAAGCGAAAAATTTCACACTCTACGCCATTTTTTTTTCCGCTACTCCTCTTGGGAGCATAAGGCTTCCATAAAGCATTTCCATCTTACACGATTTGCTGCTATTGTCTTTGCCTCTTCCCATGTAAGACTGTTTTGCCTTAGTTCTTGGATAATTGTGCGTCGCCAGATGTTTCTTGGTCGACCGCGTTTCCTTGATCTTTGAGGATTCCACTCAAGTGCCATCCTTGCAATACTACTGGAATTTTTCCTTAAGATATGGCCGATCCATCTCCACTTTCTTTGCCTTATCTGCTCAGTATGGGCTCTTCTGCCATAGATCTATGTTGCTTATGATGTTAGACAAGAATATCTTGCATATGACTCTAAGGCAATCCTGTAGCTTTTGACTAATGGTGTTAGATACAAGCCAGGTTTCACTGCCGTACAACAGTATTTATTTTACACATGCGTTGAATATTCTGAGCTTGGTTTGCCTAAATATATATGAGCTTCTCCATACTGGCTGTAATCGTCCGAATGCCGACCTTGCTTTGTTGAGCCTGCTGTGGAAGCCATATGCTTTTTAAAAAGAATAATGGGAAAATTGTAAAGCTCGAAAGAAGTCAGTGACATTACTAGTGTAAGCATAAGGACTTTAATTTTTTTTAAAACTGAGTATTAAGGCTTTAAATGGTCATCAGTTTTAAAAAAAAAATTCTCCATCGTATAGTTTTTAACACCCACTATACAATACAAATAGAAATATGCAATTGAGGTAACAAATGTTAACAAAAATATTCAACGGCAACAGCAAAACAAAAGGACATACATTCGTACAGCAAAAAAATCCTTGTGGTTGGTCAACAACGAAGGTGCATATATTTTAACAAAAAACAAAAAAAAAATGAAAAAAATCATATAAAAATTATTTAAATAAATGAATGAAACAAGAAGAAGAACAAAAAACTAACAACAACAGCAACAATAAAAAAATACTAAATCATATGACAACTGGAGAATTTCACTCTTTAGTCTAAAACAACAAAAAAATAGTTAAAAACTTGTTTATCTCATACTGAGATTTTAGTCATTTTAGCAAAATGACAGAAATTGTATAGAAATACGAGAAGAAAGAAAGGAAAAAATTCTAAAAAATACTACCAAAAAAGCAGAGAATTAAAAAGAAACAAAAATTTAAAGTGACATTTCTGTAACCGAAAAATTCCTAAAAGTCAAATCTCGAATGCAATAACAACAACACAAATTTTCTGACAACAATTTTAAAAGCTGACCAATGACAAATTCAAAATGTGTTTTCAAGGAATTATTTAATGGAATAAATGAAGAAGAAGGATTGGTTAGCAAAAAAAAGTGCAGTTTTGTTGTAAACGGTTTTTTATTAAGCGCTTCCTGTCTGTAAATTTGTATGAACTATTTTTTTCGTTTGAGAGCCCTGTCGATGACATTAGGTATGGAATTTCAGCTATACAAAGATTATATGTAAATATACGCCAGCTCTGGCTGTTCTGTTCCAAACATTTCACTTGTGGCCACGTCTCTTTCATCCGAATATTTTTTATTTGCTTTTCCATTTGTGGTATAATGCTACCAAGATATTTAGCAAAATTTTTTCACTTCAGCAATCTGCTCACCGCTTAGCAATATAGGAGAAGTATTGTTCAGCTTTATAAGTATGAGCTTTGTTTTCTCAGACCCACACTGATCATTTGAATTAAATCTGGTTAAAGTGCGCGCTGAATGTCAGATAACGTGAGCGAAATAATATATACATATATATGTCGTCAGCGAAATCCAGATCATAAAACTGTCGAATTCGGATACAAGTTAATAAAGTCCATTTGGACAACATATGGCATAACTATCACATACGGTTTGGAGCGTAAGCATCTGTCATTATAATTCAGTATTCCATAGATGCTAAAATGTAGGCACAAATTTTTTTCAATCGCTATAATAATGTCGAGTTTTGTGCCTAAAAAAGATGTTTTGCGTGGAAGTCTGATACGCTTCTTGTATTTAAAGAAAACGCCTGCTGAAAGTTATCGATTGTTGGTTGAAGCTTACGGTCAACATGCACCAACTCAAAAAACTTGTGAACGATGGTTTGCACGATTCAAAAAAGGTGATTTCGGCACATAAGACAAGGAAGAATATTGTCAAATGCAAGAAGAACTGGCATTATCATTGGGAGTCACACAACAAGCCATTGTCCTACGTTTGAAAACATTGGGATTCATTTAAAAGCAAGGAAATTGCTGGATTGAAGCCGATTGATGTGGAAAGGCAATTCTGCATGTCGGAAATGATGCTTAAACGCTAAAAAACGAAGTCATTATTGTTACTGGTGATGAAAAATGGATACATTGTGACAACCCGCAACGCAAAAGTCTTATGTAAAGCCCGGCCAATCAGCCAAATCAACGCCGAAGCCGAATATCCATGACGCCAAGGTAATGCTCTGTATCTGATGGGATCAGAAGGATGTCTTGTATTATGAGCTGTTAAAATCGGGTCGGACGATTACAGAGCACGTGTACCTGTACCTCAAATGATTCGTTTGAAAAGAGTAATCAACGAAAAACGACCAGAATATTCGAGCAGACACGAGGCCATAATCTCCAATCACGACAACGCTCGGCCACATGTTGCAATACCGGCCAAAGACTATGTGGACGGGAGGTTTTGGCTCATCCGCCTTATAGCCAAGACCTTGCCCCTTCTGACTACCATTTGTTTCGATCGAAGCAGAATGCCCTTACAGGAATACGCTTCACTTCAAAACAAAACAGGGTATCAGAAATTGGCTTAATTCATTATTTACCTCAAAACCAGAGCAGTTCTTTTGGAATCCATATGATGGACAATACTTTGAATAATGTGTATCAATTAATTCTTTTATTCTAATAAATGCATTTTTCAAGCATAATATCGACATTATTAACTAGTATACCCAATATAATAAAGTACTAACACGAACAGTGTTGGACAAAGTACACTTCACTGATGTATACACCTGTTGATCATATATCGTTGCTTTTAAACCAAACTCTTCACGTTGTATCACAATGGCGAAATGATGATAATGAAAGATATTATCATTTCGCAATACTTTTCGATGAATAAAAATAGTAGCGAGTGTCATTCCACCGATTACTTTACGAGTATGCTAAGTGAATTCCCGTGATCAACACAGCTTCTGTTGGATCTCAAACCTGCTTATTCAAGTCAATTCTTGTGTTCACCACAGCTTCTGTTGAATCTCAAACCTGTCTGTTCATTTTGCAGTACTTCTATTATTGGAGAGATGCGGTCCATAAAAGGCAAAATCTTCTGGATGATATTAAGTAATGTTGGTGCATTTATTGAGGCCGCCTTTTTTAGGTATAGTTACAATAATTCCATCATTCTACTTGTACCCTGTTAACCAGGTTTTTTTCGCAAATGGCAGGACTGCCACAGTCATAACATGGGTTGCCTTGAAAAATTCTTAAACTTACCGATTGTTGACTATATCTTTGCAAGTCGTACTCTGTTAGTTATTGGCGTGAATGTGTGCCTGTCTGGTTTTATGTTTGTGACGTTTGTATGGCTGCATTATTGTTCGCTTGTCTGTTGTGTTTCATTGGTGGTTTTATTTTATGTTGTTTTTATTGGCCACCAGTTCGGAGTCATTTGGGACTTATACTGGTAGTAACATTTATGCTACGAATTCTGACTGAAGGCTTAGTTCTGGTACCATGGGAATCGGGAGCCCCAGGGATCTAGCTCGGTGTGATGTTACACTCTCAACCGGGTGCCTTAAACCATAGATCGGTGGGTAGACACTTTACCAAGGTGGAAGTCATGTCCAAATTACATGTCTTCGATTTTGGTACACACATGTGGTTTTTAACATTTGTGGAGGCTTTTAAACATTTGCCAGCGTAGCGATACTCACGTTAAACTTGTGACATCTTATCTTTATATTTCCAAGTGTTGATTACGTATAGGTATGGAATATATTATCGTACAAACATTAGCCGCTAAGGGTTCAAGTTTGGACGACTCTGGCGCATTGATCAGACTAAATTTTATTTATGGCATGGATAACCTGGGCTGTAAAGGAAGCTGTAAATTGTGGCTTATTCGCATAGATCTGTAACTAAGGAAAATCCCATAAGAAAAAGTCTATCAGGCTCAAATCACACAATCTAGATGGTCAATTCGTATCAACTCCACGTTTCTTACATGGCATAAGCTGTGTGGCACATAGCGCCATTCTGTTGAAATCATATGTCGTTGGTGTCTTTGTTAGGCTAAAATAAAGTGATAATCATCGACCTATAGCGACTTTGTTAATGTTGTTCTCAAAAAAAAAAAAAAAAATCCACTGGCAGCCTAAAGTGCGAACCAAACATTGACTTTTTGCAAAAGTGTCCCTGAGAAAGAGACAATCAGTATATTGCGATACTTTGGCGTACATTTCTGTAATGGCTTGGAGGGGGATCTCCTTGATCATCACCACTTCATAAACAGCTCAAGATGTCAATAATCCTCTTTTACCCTTTATTATCCTTTTAGGTATTTATTTACCTACGGTTTGCCTTGGTTTCAAAACGGCACTTTGTTGCTTACTGTTGATCTCGTCTTGGTTAACTTGCCAACTTATATAATAACCTCCCTGGATGCTCTTAGATTAATACTTTGTCTAAACAATATACTTGATTGAATGCGAGTTGCTTTAATTCATTCCACTGCACCTATAGGCGGAACAATTCAATTTCGGTCTATCGTCTCTACGTTTGTGATGCCGTCCTCGCCTTCGACTGCCTTGTGGGTACCAATCTATGGCCTGTTTTGTTATACTGCTTGGATGTTTATGTAAAGTGTGGCCACTCCAACTCCACTTACATTTGTGGATCTCATGTGTGATTGATATTTGGTTAGTTTCCGAACAAAGCTGCCGATGGAAAATCGTTCGTGGCTAGTATATACGAAGGATCTTTGTAAACAGTTCTTTACAAATGTGTATATGTAGCTTGCAATTCACGGTTTGACGTGTTTCATATCTTACATGCATACAACAAAGAGGATCGCAAATTTACATTGAAGAGTTTCGGCTTCGTTCTTCTTGACATAACATACATATACGATGACCTCTATACTGGTTTAATCTTAACGGGCTGGAGATATCAGCCCTGGAGCCGCTAATCTAGTCCAGTGTCTACAGTCTACTTTTTCAAACGATGGGTCTCGTATGTAAAATCCTCAATCGTTATTTGCATTTAATCGCATTGTTTTCGATTTGCAAATATTTATTTTTAAGCCTACACTTAACGCAGGCCCCATGTAACTTTGCTTATCTGAGATGTTGCTTCAGACAATATTACATACGAGTACGCAGTTAAAAAGCAGGAAAGATAATACGTAGCCTTGCCTTCCAGCAATGTTTACTTCTGTCGCTTAGTTGTTGTTTGTTGAGAAATCGACAGCAAGCATTCGGATAAGTCTTTTAATCTTGGGAGGTACGCCTTCATATTCCATTGTGGCTGATATCACCGAGTAGATTAGGGCGTAAAAACCTTTCTCCAAATCTATGAGTGCTGGGCACTCGAAGATTACTCGTAAGCTGTTAACATGGTTAATACAAGATTTATGAGCTCGAAAAATTGTGAATTACTCTTATCTTATTCATTCGGAAATGGATCTCATTGATGAATATGGTTTTTTTTTGGGTCAGTTTTCTTCCACCGAACACAGTTTGTCTAAATAAATTGAACTTTGTGTGAAAGCGGAAGTCGTCGTATAGGTGTTGATTCATAGTTTACTAAGCCATGACGGTTTAGCAGAACAAATTTAATAAATTACAGACAATACAACCAAAGTTCGGAAGCCCTTATTGGAAAACACGTTATATGTTCTTATTAGTATTTAACAAATTTCAATTAAATATTTTTATTGTATTGCATTCTGTTCTATTCTATTCTGTTTTATTCTGCTGTGTTGTTAACAATTATAACTTGTTAGACATACAAATACTTAAGTAAACTTTACCAAAAAACAAAAACAAATTTGTCACAAACTCTTCTCATACATGTAAAGTACTTAAGGTAGAACATTTAAAAGCAACAAAAATTCACACAAAATAATTAATTTGGAAAAAAGAAGAAGACAGAGGAACACATATACAGTGACCTACCGTGTACGCTATTTCCTATTTCAACTTATAAGGAAATGTTTTTCCTTCTTTTTTCTATGTAACTTGTCAAAGTGTGTGTGTGTGAAAGAAAACAAAAAACAAATAATTATTATTATCCCCTCAACACCCATGAAGTCTTAAGGACTTGTTTGTCATTTAAACTGCAATAAAAACTCATCTGATTCATTGTGCAGTGAGAGAGTTACGAGTTATAAACGCCGAGTTTACAAAACATGAAAAACTTTTCTCTTAAAATGCACTTGAAATATCATCATCATCGTCAACATCAGCAGCAATGTTATTACAAGCACATAAGTAGTGTGTGTGTGAAGGTGGATCTGGGCAGGGGGAGAAACATAAAAACAATAAAAGAATCTTCATTTTATTCCTTGAGATTTATTTGAAGTAGCACTTAAGAAAGTACAACATGTTGGAAAGAAAAAAAAAAGAAAATAAGAAAAAAATGGCAAATATGTCATAAGCACAGTGAGAAGGCTTCTAAAATGCCCTACAAAAAAATGGAAAAATAATACAGGTTTGTGTAGATATAAATAGGCCTCTAATAGTCAAAACTCACACGTCTCATATCGGTCACCACTATGGCTCTTAAATATATTGATCTTTTATCAGTAGAAAAACAACAAAAAATCGCGAACCTTATCAACTTCAGTGTCCGAGGAACAAACCTGCCTCCTGGGAATCTATTTTAGAATGACTCTAAAGTGCCTCGCTATTTGCTGCACCGCCATTCACCGACAGCAATAGGTGTTGCGCACACCACACCCCAAAGAACATTTTGATTTCAAGCTAAATTATAAATAAAAGCTATTCTTAAGCTCTATCCTCGCTTGGATGCTAACCGTAAATACGACTAACATTAACCCTTCCCTCCTTCCCTATCAATAATGATCAAGAATACCGTGAGCATGCCAGATACTCCGTAGTTTCTTGACGCGCTGGAGGCAAAGTGCAATAATGCTGCAGCGGGAGTGCATAGAGAGATGGCTGAATATTACAGACATGGAATTAGCAGCACAGAAAACAGATGCGGTATTGATAAGAGGGTACAGACGAAGGCAGCTAATAATACTGTGTATTCGTGGCCAAAACAATATATACATTGATGGACTCCTTCATATGGATATACGCAATAATTCATTATATACGGCAGATAGCCCAGGTACAAATACGCTCTATGTTAAGAGTCTCCTACGAATACAAAGCACTATCAAAGGTGGCAATTGCTGTAATATTCGTTATGATACAGATGTAACACATGGGCAGAAAAACCCGGGTCTAACAAAGAAAATGCTTTTGTTTCGTGCAAAATTAGCTTTATGCAGCAACGTAATCTCCATCAAGAGCAATACAATCATTTCAGCGCCACTCTAGCATTTCATTACCACTTTTGTAAAACGATGTATCTTTTCCCTCAAAAAAGCCAACACTTTCAAGCTCTTAATTCAGTTAACCTCTTAATTCGTGCGAAATTTCTTAGCGGCGAGCATTTTCATGAGATCTACGAACAGCCAGTAGTCGTTGTAGGCCATATCTCGGAAATGCGGTGAATGTGATAGCAATTTGAAGTTCAATTAATGTGGTTTTGCTATCGTTTTAATTGGCTTGCTTTCGGTCAACAATAAGCAAATGCGGCACCCACTTTAAGCAGCGCTTTCACGAAACTTCACTTTTTTATCGTTCAAAACAATTTTATGGATTTTTTCTAGTATTATCGCCTCATTTGGACGTCCACTGCGTTTTCCATCATCGTTGTCTCTACGATCACGTTTGAAGTCAGTATACCAACGTTTTACTGTTGTTTCTGATAGAGCGCAGTCCCCACAACACTTTCCAAGCCATAGCTTCACTTGAACGGTATTTATTTCCCACCAAGAAGCAGTATAGAGTTAAAACACGAAATTGTTTTCGATCTGTTATTCTGAAAATAACAAAATTGGCGTCATTCTTAGTACAATAACTCACTAACTAATTAATAAAATGTTATGAAATTTTAACAGCTGTGTTTTGAAAGGTAGCACTAACTGAAAAAGAGGTGAATACAATAAAACTAGCGCCATCCATCTGCTAGGCTCGTGACTATTCAACCCATGTGTTATAAGTGATATCCATAATGAGACCGTGCGTATCCACACGAAAGTACTTAATCTGTTTTATAGCTTGCAAAGTACGGCCCCGTCACAGGAACGGAGATCAGAGGAGCGCTCACGATCATTCGGTGAGTGGAAACATAGTTTGGAGACCCATAACAATAGTAGATGGATATATGCTCTTATACACTGTGTTAAAGTGCAGATTGCAACACCGCATGGCGATCTGGATGTTAACCTCACACAGAAAGTTTTCGATCCTAAATGTTTCTTTTGTGCCTAAGCTGCTTGGATGAACTCTAAACCGCGTAACATGTAACTTTCGAGTGCGTCAGGTTCACCGAAGAACGTCATACCCTAGTCAAGTTTTTTGGCTATAAGGCCACTGTTGAAAATTTGATTTGTAAGATGTGCTCTTAGAGTACTAAGTAGAATTTAGGTCAACAAGGTGGCAAGACAATTATGATGAGAACTAGTCACAATCAAGAGGTAAACAGGACACAGCAGCAATGAAGAAGCAACAATCGTACAGACACAATTAAGCTGTAACGAACGTTACGTTTGAGCTTAGCGCTCTGGACGGCCTCTTGCTGTAATATCGACAGACACTGCGGTGATGTAGCAGAAGGTCCCACACTGACTGACTACTTTCAATTCCTTTCAACTGCTTTACAATTCGAAAAAAAAAAATTTCATAGCAGAGTCTATCTAAAGCTAAAATTACTCGATTGTTGCATATATACCAATATGACACAATTTCTATTGTGCTTTATTGTCGTAAAATGCCAAACTTATCCCATCTTATTTATACTAAAACAAATTTCAAAATTTAAATATTGGTACGTATTGTCCACTTCGATTGTAGCACAATATATATTGGCGCATTTTTGATATATGTGTTGCCGCATTGGTACTTAATGGGCTATATTGTTACTAATTGCCGTACCAATAATTGATGCATTGCGACAATCGTGTGATCCCAGCTTAAAGCTAGTATTTTAATCTGACTCCAAGTTGTACTATGGGTAATTGCTTTTTCTTTCAGTTGCTTCTCCGCTAGCCTTCCAATTCTTCGGGTTAGCTATCGATATTATTCTATGGCTGTTTTCATTAGGATGCCATGGGATTTTCAAGGGTGTAACCAATCTTTTTCATTTCCTTTGCATTATTTCGTTTTCTGTTGGAACTTGTCGAGTTCTTTGACTGGCCAGAATATTTTCATAGTACGTTGTAAGCAGCAAAAAAGTCTATAGACTTTGAATATGAGTTAAATATGTCAAGTTGTTCATGTTATTAGGATATGTCAGCATTGGAATGCTGCCGAGGTAGCTATAGCACCAAACTTACTCTAAATTTTAGTACCCAATATGAAGGCTTCAATTTTCAAATTCTACAGCAACTTAGAAACCAGGAGAAAGTCCAAATTGTGTACCATATTCGATAATTTAAAGCAAAACTAAGTCACACAAATTGCTTTCAATCTTAGAAAATATAATTGCTGATAATAAAATAAATAGGCCTTCAATATATAACATAAAGGCTCTATAAACCTTTTCTTACGAGTCCCTAGTGTTCATATCCAGTAAACAGAATTTTTCTTTAAATAGGCCTTAAAAGGAATATAAAGCTAAGATTTGGAGAAGGGTCATGTGTTATTAATTTTTCTTAAGCTTGCTTACCGTTCCGTACTTAAGCCCACAAAAAATATTTGGTTTTTACAACAAATCAACAAAAAACGAAAATCTTTCTTTCAAAATGTACTTTTCCAATGTCTTGTTTTACTTTTTCCCTTTACTTCCGCCAATTTGATTAAAATTTTACCCCATTTACTTGATACTTTTAAATTTTTAGGGTTGCTGCTCGTATATCTGTTATAATTCACTTAGTCCCCTACTCATAGATACGCCTGCTACCCTTTTGCCATAACCATATTATCAAATGGGCTGAGAAAGATGTCCTTTTTGGTAATGCGACATGTGGTCACAACTTCATGGGTGGTAATAACTGGGCAGAGAATAAAATAAATACAACAAATATAAAACGAATAGCAAAAATTACAACAACAACAACAACAACAAAAAAGGCAATAAAAAATCAACTGGGGGGAGCGAGGAAACCAAAGGTGCAAAAAAGGAATTCCATGTAAAAATTTCAATTTCAAGCGAAAAAAAGAACAAACAAATAAACCGCGATAGGATTAAAAGGCGTAGTAGTAGTACAAGTCTTAAGCTACACCCTACTTTAGAATGCTAAAGAAGACTATAAATTTTTATAGAAGAGTTTAGTTACTTAAGTACTTAAGTACTTTTATAGAAATTACATTTCAGCCGTTAAGTCGGCCAGTCTTGAAGAAAATGCAGTAACTTCGCTTAGGCGTTGACCACACGAAATCGCTATTGTCGCATATATACTTCCGTGACTTATTACACCTTCGAGTCCTTTGAGAAGATATTTGCCTAACTCTCGTCTGAAATATAACATTAAGCAAATATTTGCCGCGAAATTTTAAATTTTCCATGACAATGGCGCACAAATCAGACTAAACTTAGTCTATGACATAAGTAATGCTGGCTTTCAAAGCCGCATTAGTTTGTGGTTTATTCGCATTAAGGAACACCTCACAAGAAAAAGTCTAACGGAATCAAAACCCAAGATGGCCAGTTCACATCACCTCCAAATGAGATGATCACGCCCTTAAATCGCGTAGTTCTGTTAAATTCACATGTCGCTGTTATTCGTTTCATATAATTTAGGCCAAGAGAAGTTGATAATAACCGAACGCTCACCGTTGCTGCTGTAAGCCCATCGATGAAGATGATTTTTTAATAAAAATTAGGATCGATTTCCAATTGCTCCAGGGGCCATTCCGTGAACAAACTTCATTTTCTATGGTCGTTTATATACAGATCAGGGGCCAGTAAAATTTTATACGGTTGCAGGCCCAAGTCATGATATAAAATTTGCCAAGCTGTGGACTGCGAAAGCCCAATTTCAAACGCCTGCACATTGTCTTTGACAGCCCGCCTCCATATTATTGTGTCTTGGCGAAGATCCTTGCTAGGTGATGGTAATGATCTTTACTTAGGTGGGGTTTTTCCTGATCATCCTTCTGATTTTGTCTGGAGGGAGGTTGAAGTCTAACTATTACACACTCGAATTTTATCATCATATCCTCTGTCGAGGATTCTAACCTGGGCCGCTTGTGTTGCATGCTTGTGCGCTAACCACTAACCATACTTCAGTGCCCTACAATGTCGACATATTTGATATATAGTCCTAACAAATGGACGCTAGAGGCAATACAAGTGAAGCAAAACAACTGGGTCATCCCACTGCGTAAAGCATCAGACTGATGGTTTTGGTACAGCCGAAGAAGGTAATCTGGTAGCAGATACATATAATGTGCTCAGTATAATGAAAGACCATTTTTCCTAGCTGTTGGTGTCCGATAATAACGTCGACAAGGACATCCCGGAGCCAAATCCTGATGAGTATATACTGGCTAGCCAGAATGAGGCAACAGTAGCCAATGGGTTACCGAAGGCGACACGCTGATAGGGCGTAAGCATAACATTTTTTGCTCAGTCTGACTAGGGGAACGCATACCCGATTGGAACTTTAGCAAATGATGCTCTGTGCATAAAAAAGGAGACAAGACATTATGTGCCAACTACTTGCATATAAAATTCTATGGAGCCCACTCTGTGAAAGACTAAAACCTAAAGTCGATAAGATAATTGGGCCATATCAAGTAACTTTAGATCTGGAAAATCCACTATCGACCAAATATTCACGTAACTCCAAAACATCAAAGAAAAACAAATCGACGTCTACCACCAATTTGTCGACTACAGGGCTGCTTTTGACAGCGCTGAAAGCTTAAAGGTGTTTAAAGATAATGTGTATCGCTGCAAAACTAATACGACTTTGTTTGATGACACTACGCGATCCTCAGTTAAAATAGAAAATCACATCTCCGAGCCTTTCAGTATCAAGCGAGGTTTCAGACAGGATGACAGCCTATCGTGTGATCTTTTTTAATATACTGCTAGAAAATGTTATGCGAGACGCAGGTGTAAATATAGATGACACTCATTACACCAGACAACATAAGCTACTCGCTTATAGCAACGACAGCATTCGTCGGCCATTGCGATTATTTATTAGCGCCTTTATTAGCGCCTACTAAAGTGGATCTGACAGTAAACGGACATAAAACGGAGTTGATGGTATCAAAGCACAAAACGTACAGTGGATTTGGGCAGGCATTGGAAGTTGAGAACTACAACTTTGAGATGGTTAGCTATTTTATCTATCTCGGCTCCGCCATAAACAAAACAAACAACATCAGTTTTGAGTTAAAAAGAAGAACAATACTGGCGAATAGATGTTCTTTTGGATTTAACAAGCAGCTTAAGAACAAAGTAACCTCTCTGCAAATGAGGATTATCCTGTAAAAAACACTGATACTACCCGTGCTGTTATATGGTTCTGACGAGGCAGTGCTTGGAGTATTCGAAAGCATAATTCTTCGTAAAACTTATGGACCAAGCTGCGTTGACGGAGAAAATTGAAATCGCTTGAAACATGAGCTGTATGATCTATATGCCGATACTGACATGGTTAAACGTATTAAATTGCAACGTGAGAATGAATGAACATGCTCCAGCTAAATAGTCATTTGAGTGCGAAACTTGTGCCAGAAATCGGAGAAGTAGTGCAGAAGATCGTAGCGCTTCGACTACGATCTATGTTCGGCCACTGGTGCAAACGCTCTGTGTCGGCCACCTAACTAAGTAAGTAAGTTAAAGTAATGTCTACAAAGTAAAAATTATTTCCTAACGTTCTTATCTAATGACCCCTTGTTTAACTATGGGATACTCAAAATCGGAATTCCTTAATACTTGCAATATAGTATTTTTGTTTTCATGCCACTGTACCAATTCCCTTTCAATCTTGTATAAGATTGCACCGGCCAGTGTAGCGCATTGTGGAATTTTAAAAACCCAAATTGTTGAGGGTTTCGGCTGACTGCACAGCAATATTTTGCAATCAAACAATTTGCAACCCAAATCAAAAAATTAACACAGACAAAATGCCAACAAAATTTGTGGTTGTTACCAGGAAAAACAAAACAAATCAACAACAACAACAATAAAAAAATTTATTTATAAATAAATAAATATATTTTTTAACGATATGCCACCGGCCAGTCCATGCCAGTCAGGCCAGTTCAGGCCAACTTAAAATGCATATACAAATAGAGATTTAATTATAATACGAAAATACGAGCATAAAACAAACAACAGAGGAGTGTGTCAAACCAGAAAACAAGAACAAAAGGGAGAACAGTGAGTGAGTCAGTTAGACACAGACAAAGGGAATAAATTATAGAGAAATACTCGTAAATTTAATAGAGAATATGGAACTAACAAGCCAAATCAACCAACCAACCAACCAACCAACCAACCAACCCATACTTAAAACTAAAGGCACAAAAGTACAAAATAAAAGTGGAACTTTATTAACCATTAAAAACATGTTTTAAAAAATATTCTAAAATATATGTTCTCTTTAAAATACAACAACAACAACAACAACAACAACAACAGCTTTAATAGTAAAATAACAAAAAATAAGGCAACGCTTATATTGCAACCCCCCTGTTATAACAGCTGTCTGCTTCATAAAATGCATTAACAAAAAAAATTGTATTTGTTGTTGCGGCAGCAAAGTACTAACTGACCATGGCCTAATGACACCCTCACAGTTTTCTCGTTTTTTGTTTGTTTCTTTTCTCTCTTCTGTTTCCATTTTCATTCGTAGCTGCTTCAACTATAACCAGGACATTCGTAAGTACTCACTTATACATTGAAATGCACCAAATACATACTTGGGCTACACAAACGTACTTATTCGTATACAACAATATATTTTACTGTTACTCAAAAACACTAACTCACACACACGCACCCACACACACCATTGTACATGCATATGTATGTATGAGTATATAAATGAATACATCCGCAGGACACGTGATTATTGCCTTGTTAATACTTTTTACAAGACCAGTAAACTACAGCACTGATAAACAGTTGCTATCAGTTAATTAGTAATAATAAAGGGATGGCTTAAATACTATAGATTACTAACTTGTACGCTGTTTGGGAGAAGCAGTGCAAAAAAAACTTCTCAAAATTTTAAAATAAAATTGCCTTTCCATCACAATACTACACTTAACTTTATTTATCGTGTCACCAGGTGAGTATTCTGTTATTGTGCGAGTCGCGGGATTGATTCCTACTCAAGACTCTGAACTGTTAGGACTCCACGAGCAGAGACGCTCAGACAGAGTCTCTGGATACCACAGTCGGACAAACTAAGATAAGCATTGTCTAGCTGTCAAAAATTCTCATGCCCGTACAAATTGTATGAAGCAAACCATAAAAGCGCGGTGACAACGCGTTAGAAAGTAAAGGTTGCTGCGAAAACAGAAAAATAATAATAAAAAATAGTGCCTTTTCAACACTTTTCGCGTCCAATTTAGAGTAGTAACTTCTTAATTTAACTTAATTAACTTTACTGTTCATGAAACAATTTTAACGCTTTTATTTAGATATGTCACTTCAGCGTCAACGCTAGTCAAATGTCAACGCTACGCCTAACGCTCTAATTTAAGTTTGTCAGAAACGAATGTCTAGTCTGGTAACAAGCTCTTATACGAGAGTATAAGAAGACAATATAGAAGGCTAGTAGACTTTTTACGTGAGTTACGCTGTAGGTTCCATTAAGTGGGAGATTATTCCTCAGCAAGTCATGTTTAACTTCAGAGCGATGGCAACCTTCAGTTCTTTTAAACGTTATAAATCGCCTTGTACTTCTGTCATCATACCTGCTGACTTACAGAAGACATCTGATATGGTGACTCCTTAGCTCCAGAGAATTTACTATGCCTGTTTTAAATGCTCATATGCGAGTATATTAGTTAAGTGGAGAGAGAAATGGCGCGAAAACCATTAATCTCCAACGCAAAAAACCTTAGGCCTATAGGCCTGATCTTATTTCTTCTCAAAACCTTGGAAAGAAGTCTGTGCAGCGAGATACGCTGCAACTATTTGCTTGCCAATAGCACTCAGCACACCTGCGTAAGGGTTCGGTCCAACATTACTGCACTAAATTTCTTAAAGGGCTATGTTGAGAAGGCAAATAAGCTTTACCCACCCACCCAGCATACAATGCTAGTGAATGCATAGTTAGGTTTGTGGGGCAACTATTGAGCGAAAAATTTGTTGTGGAGGCTTATCTGGTAAGCTCGTTAAATAGAGATATTAGACAAGAATGAGTTCTTTCGCTCTAGCTGTAGAACATTGCTGTGGAGGGGCTGTTGGATGAGCTTCAACGATGTGGCTTTATACGGACGAGTCAGCTATTGATCCGCTCAGTCTTTTCTCAAAAATTTCCTATTGGAAAGGCTTATAAATTTGAAAACATTTTAAATGGGGTAATTTTTATATAATTTTTGCGAGAAAATAAAGTTATTTTAAAATGTTGTTGATACGAGTTCTATGCATTTCATACCTTCCACGCAAAAAAGTGTATACAGCGTACAATATATGAAATGTGTAGAACGCTTAAAACTGGAATATGTTTCTAAACTTTTTTGCATTCAACTATAGAAGTATACAAAAAAGTGTAGAAATACAACCGAGTTCTACGCGTTTCATGCATTTTATGCTGTACACCCTTTTTGCTTGAATATGTTTCTACACTTTTTGTATTTAAGCATATAAGTCTGGTAAAAATATGTAGATATATATTCGAGTTTTACGCATTCTAAACATTTCATGCATTCTACGCTGTATACACTTTTTTACACTTTATAATGCGTAGAATGCGTAGAATGCGTAGAAGGTATTAAATGCGTATAACGCTTAAGAGCAGAAATTGTTTCGTATGGATATATTTTTATCAGCTATAGAGTAAGTTTGCTGTTGAAATATGAAATAGTTTATGTCTTCCCCGTTACAAATATCCCCGGATATCAACAATAATCAGCGTATGAAGTTTACAAAAGCAAGCGAATCGCACGTTGCAACGTACAGCAACATTTATTCCATTTTTTGAAGGAACATTTAGAATGCGAAAAGGCATAGAACACAGCGTTTTGACTTTCAGCTTTAGAAATATTTGGAAAGGCTTATCATTACTGATTACCTGTTATCAGCTGTACTTGTACGTATGTGTTTATTTAAAAAATATATAATATTCTTTTGCTTATGAAAGGAAAGCGAAATGGTGGTAATGGTCAGTATTTTACCACTTTATCTTCGTCCACACTACGATTATTAGTGTGAATGAATAAAAATGAATGAATCAACTAACGTATCGACAACGGCAACGGTTTATTATGCACTTTTGGCAACAGCTGCTTAAGCAAAGGGGACCCATAATCATACTTTAAGATCATCACATAAATAATGACATAAAATTGCTTATAACGCCAACCATCATTGTCTTCGTTTGCCATACAGCAAATGAGTGGGCAAGTGACCGTAAGTAAGTGTGAGTGACCATACCATAACGAAAGATTTTACAAAATTAGGCTGCATATACAACACTGGGAAATCTGAGAACTCTGCATACAGAGTATAAACAAATATCTATGACTGTGGCATATAACATAAAAATCAAAAACAAATTCACAGAAATAAAATTGTACTCGTATATCCTTCCCACCAAAAATTTCTCTTTCAATCTTTATGTCAGACTGTGTAACTGCTTTTTTGTTGTGTCAGAAGTAAAACATATTTAGATAATTCGAAAAAGATAATATTTGCTAAAAATACAGAGAGAAAGAGATAGAGTGGGAGAGAGAGAGAGAGAGAGAGAGAGAGAGAGAGAGAGTGAGTAAAAACAAGAAAAGTATAAAATTAATTGCATTTATATTATGCCTTAAAGGGCTATTGTCAGGTTTAAATGCCAAAAAAATAAGAACAACCAAAAACTATATTAGAACCAGAAGGGAAAGGGTTGTTTGTAAAGGGTTGTTAAAGAACCGATTAATATCAGTATCATTTGAAATTTCGTATTTTTTCATGGTCTAGAAGTTAATCGCCTTAATTTAGTCTTTATTGAGTCATAAAAATGCTTTTTCATTTGCCTTAAATATGCTTTAAAAAGTAAAACAAAATTGCTTCAAAAATTGTGGAATAAATTAATAATTAATAAATTAAATTAATCAATTAAATTAAAATAGTGGAGCAAATTAAGAGGAGTTTGTATGAAAGTAAACTTTTAATCCATAGGCAACATACATATGCATGCATATTGATCAGACCTCTTACTGCAAAAAAAGATTAATATTCTTTCTGTATTCAGAAAATATGCTTCGAAAGGAGCTTCATATGCTCGATAAATAGGCCTACAGTTACAAATTATATATGCTTTTCTTTTCTCTGTCACTCCTCTAGGAAGCATATTGGCTTTCCCAAAGCATCCATTGCTTTGTTTCAGTTTTAGTAATCAAGTAAATTTGTCAGGCTAAGTAGGTATTTAATCTACTGTAGATCGCCTCCATGCGATTATGTGTAGTGGTGAAGATCCCCGCTAAGTGGAGGTGGTATGTGATCTTTACTTAGTACAGTAATTTCATTTCCAGTAGGTGGCATTTTTGGAAGTTAGAGCCTCTTTATTAAACACTCTAAACTATTCTGCTGGGACTCGAACCTGGGTCGCTATACTACACCACGTTACCCCCTATCATTGCTTACTTCTGTTAAAAACCCAAGTTCGCAGGTGGTACATTAGGAATGCAATGAATGTAGCAAAGGTAATATTGACACACTGTTTATTGTAACCTTGCGATAACAATTCTTGATTGACTACGTCTTGGTAAATAATACAGCCTTTCAGTATCCAATAAAGTAAATGGAGTTATAAGTTAGAAAGCAAATATGATGACAGTCTTGAAATTCCGCCAACCTTCGACTGACGACTAGCATTGACAAAATGACTTGATCAAAATCAGAAACTTCAAATTTTACTGTATTCTCATGGTATTCAAAAATTCGTATTTACTCCCATTCGTACCACGCCCACTTATTTAATCCCTCCCATGCTGTGCGTTAACCACTAAGTTGTTTGAATCAAATTTAGAAGCTTTTACTGTCCTCGAGATATACACAAATTAATATATCCTATTTACGGCGGAAGACACGCCCACTTATATAATTCTGCGCTTATACCTGGTTCCGCCCACTTTTTGACTAATAATTTGTTTTGACTAAGTAATTTAGAACAAATTGGGTAACTCCTACTTTTAAGGCTTATATTTTTAATATTTAGTATGTCTGAACCTAATTTGAAAACTTCTTATATATATTACCGTTCTCAAAAAATACAAAAATCAATATTTGCTTTATATGGGAGGTACCACGCCTTCTTTTTAAATTCCACGCAGTTTCTGGCTAATGATTTGTATTGACCATGAAGCTATTTGGACCAAATTTTGAAACTTTTGCTTTAAGCGTACTTAAGATATAAAAAAATCAATATTTACTTTATATGGGAGGTACCACTCCATCGTTTTCAATTCCGCGCAGGTTTTGACTGCTAATTTTTGTATTGTAAGGTCATTCACACCAAATTCTGAAGTTCTCAAGATATACAGAAATCAATATTTAGTTTGTATGGTAGGTACCACGCCTACTTGTCCAATTACGCCCACTTTTTGATTGATGATTTATATTGACTTTAAAGTTATTCAGACCAAATTCTGAACTTCTCAAGATATACGCAAATCAGTATTTAGTTTGTATGGGAGATACCACACTCACTTGTCCAATTCCGCTAAGTTTATGACTGATGATTTGCATTGACCGTGAAGTCAATCAGACCGAATTCTAAAACTTAAGCTTTTACTGTTCTCAAGATATACTAAAATCAATATTTACTTCGTATTAGGAGGTTCCACGCCCACTTATTCAATTTAGCCCACTTTTGGACTGATGATTTGTATTGACTTTAAAGTTATTCAGACCAAATTCTGAACTTCTCAAGAAATACACAAATCAGTATTTAGTTTGTATGGGAGATACCACACTCACTTGTCCAATTCCGCTAAGTTTATGACTGATGATTTGCCTTGACCATGAAGTCAATCAGACCGAATTCTAATACTTAAGCTTTTACTGTTCTCGAGATATAATAAAATCAATATTTACTTCGTATTGGAAGGTTCCACACCCACTTGTTCAGTTTAGCCCACTTTTTGACTGATGATTTTTATTGACCTTGAATGTATTTAGACCAAATTTAAACCATTTTAAATATAAAGAAAAATAAATATCTTCTTTGTATGGACGTATTCCTTCCAGACCTACAGAGAGATACTGCAAAAATTTGAAGAAAATCGATTCAGCCGTTTAGCCCTCCATAAGGTTCAAGTCACCAAATAAACAAACAGGCAAACACACATTCAATTTTATAAAGGGTCCGCCATCTAACGTTTTTTTCTTCAACTAGTGCTTATTTCGTGAATGGTAACACTTAGCTCATGTCTGATTTGACAGATAATTAGTTTTATCCTTCCGCTGAACGAAGATGGTTGTGTATACGTTTGAACAAGGCTGGGAATCTGGGCCTGCGATCACCTTACAGAAGATGCCGATTTTGCCAAAAAAAATCATCTTTTCAGATGAAGCCCATTTTTATCTTAGCGGGTATGTAAACAAGCAAAATTGTTGCATTTGGGGCACAGAAAACCCGTAAGCATACATTGAAAAGCCGATACACCCAAGACGAGTCACGTGTGGATTTGGTGTGGATTTTGGTCATTTTTCTTTGAAAATGAGCAAGGAGTGGCCGTTACAGTCAATGGCAATCGTTATCTGGCCATGTTGAACGAATTTTTGTTCACAAAAATTGAAAAGGAGGATATTAGTAACATTTGGTTCAACAGGACGGCGCTACGTGCCACACAGCCGAAGCTACACTCGATGTTTTGCGCCCTGTTTTAGAAGATCGCATTATCAGCTGCAGACCCGATGTCGTTTGGCAACCTCGGAGCTGCGATTTGACATCATTGAACTATTATTTGTGGGGTGCCGTAAAAGATAAGTGTTACGCCAACAAGCCAGAGACAATTGACGCTTTAAAGGACAATATTCGTGAAGCCATTTGGTGAAATAAAGCTGCACACAATCGATAATATGCTTAAAAATTGAACCGATAGTGTAGGCTACTGCATGGCCAGCCAAGGCAGCCATTTGAATGAAATTATTATCCATTATTAACCGGAAGGATTGTACTTTAAAATAAAAAAAGAAATTTGAGAAAATATTCAGTAGTTTTTTTTATAGAATTTTCAAAAAAAAAAAAAATTTATTTGGCGGACCCTTTGTATAGGAAGATAGGAGATACCATGCCCACTGGTACAACTCCACCCACTATTTGACTGATGGTTTTTTGTATAAGAAAAAATATTTAGACGAAGTTTAGGGACTTACGTTATTACCATTTGTACGATATACAAAAAATCAATATTTAGTTACTATACATGGGAGGGGTAACGCGCAAATATCTGATTCCGCCCACTTTTGAACTGATGATTTTTATTGGCCACGAAGCTTACTCTTACCACTTTAAAGATATAGACATAAAAATTTACTTTGCATGGGCGTGTCACCGCCCAGTTGGAATTTTGTACTTTATATAGTCTACAGCTCCTTCAAAACATACAGAGATATTGTAAAAATATCAAGAAACACAATGATTTTTATGTATAAGATATTTTTATGAATTTTTTGTATCATATGAATGTATCATATATCACAAAAAACTTCTACGACCATCTTAGGGTTAACATGACTATATTTTTAAATAAATGAAATTGCAAAAACATAGCTGGTCATTGAGCATCAACATGACTTGACAAATTTATTTTAAAAGAGTAACAACAATATTGAACAGCCAAGACAAACGGTAATGACTTAGAGATAATATTGTTGTTATCAAATCAAATAATAACAACAGCAATAGCAACACACAAATATACAAACATACGAGAGAATATTTTAATAGAAATAAACAAAAGAAAAACGTGGAACAACCTGTTATCAGAATCGCAAACAAAACACACAGCGAGCAAGAGCGTTTAAAAGCGTATTTCTATAAACAAAACATTTTAAAATTTCACAGGTAGTCTTAATAGAACGCTGGAACTCACTGGTTGAATAATAAAATAAAAAGTATTAATTAAAAAAACATTTAATTAAAAACAAAAAATTAATAAAAAAAAATTATTTCAAAATGTTTGCTTTAAATACGACAAAATATCTAACGAAATATAAAAACAATCTAATCGCTTTACAAAAGCTTATGAGTACTACACAAGCAGTGGTAAGTAACAGTAGATTGGCTTATTTGCCTACTAAGCGACTATCATTTATAATGAATTTGTTATCCTCTATTAGATCTCTACAGATTATGAAACTGCTAAGGACTATAAACAAATACCTCGGCCTAGTCTATTGACATTCTGTCGTGACTTTATGCCGGGTGGTCAGTTTCAGAATGTCTCCTTCTTTGATTATGCTTTGGCTATGCGTGAACGTTATGGTGATATTTTTGTTATGCCGGGCCTATTTGGTAAACCAGATATGGTCATGATATTCAATACCAAAGATATTGAGACTGTGTTTCGTAATGAGGGTCAATGGCCTGTTAGGCAGGGTCTAGATTCCATCAAACACTATAGAGAAAAGGTTAAGGGAGATTTTTTCAACGATACATTGGGTTTGGTAGTATCGTAAGTTTAATAGAATGGGATACAATCTGTATGACAAAAAATATATATTTATTACAATTTTTTATTACAGACAAGGTGAACAGTGGGGTAAATTGAGAACTGTGGTCAATCCCACCTTAATGAAACCCAGAAATCTTACCATGTATATCAAGCCTTTGCAAAAGATTAACAACGAGTTCATCTTACGGTATGACAACAGCATTTTACTCAAAAACTTTGTCCTAAAAACAAAACTTCTTATTTCATTATAAAGCATCAAAGAAATCCGCGACCCTAATACGCTAGAAGTACCCGATAATTTCGATAATGAACTCAATCGCTTAGCGTTTGAATCCGTTGCTTTGGTGGCTCTTAATCGTGAAGTGGGACTTATACGTAGGGCTCGTGATAATCCCGATGCTGAAAGTTTGTTTAAATGTGCCAGAGCCTTCTTCGATTATGCTTTTAAGTTGGATATACAACCGTCGTTATGGAAAATAATACGTACCCCCACCTTTTATAAGAGCATGAAAACTCAGGATGAACTTTTTAGGATCACCTATAAATATGTACAGGAAACTTTGAAGGCTATTGAGGAGAAGCAGGAGAAAGGTGTTGATAATGAAAAATTGTACAGTGTTTTGGAACGTATGTTGGTTAAGGATAAAAAATTAGCTGTAGTTATGGCCATGGATATGCTCCTCGCTGGTGTGGATACGGTAAGTTTTAAAAATAAAAGTTTTTAGAATTCAAAATAAATTTTAAAACTTTTTTTGAATAATTTTTATATTTGAGCTTTATTAGGGTTCTAATATAAATCAATTAACTAATTTTAAGGCAATAAGTCTTTTTGAAAAGCTGAAATAGACAAACAGCTGCAAAAATGTTCTTAAAGATAAAATATGCAAAACTATGCTCTTAAAAAAAGCTGAATTTTTGTTTAATTTTAACAAACCTTCATTAAATAGACTTATTTAATATAAAGAACTCTAATGATCATTATTTAAAAAAAGATTATATTTTTCAAAATATTTATTTTAAATTATGTATTTTTTAAAGCATATTTTGGCATATTTATCATTTAAAATAAAAACAGCAGAAAATGTTTATAAAGCTTAGAAATTATAGGTTTTTTTAAATCAAGTGTATGTGCTACAAATTTTTTAAAGCATATTTTAAACATATTACACTTTAATGCTATGAAAATAAACTCTTGTTTATTATCTATTGGAGTCAACAAAAAAATTTAGGAAAACAAAAGAAACAGTTAAAAAAAATATTTATATTAAAACCTGAAAATATTTCCTTTGATCACATTAGCTTTTATAGATAAAATGTGCAAAAATATGCTCCGAGAACTGAAACATGCCAAAATATGCTTTTAAATTTTTTTTTTTTTTTTAATTTAAGAAACGTTCATTGTACAGACTTAATTAGGATAAAGAACTCATATGATCATTACTTTTAAAAATATATTTTTATTGTCAAATAATGTATTTAAATTTATTTAAGCATATTTGCTTAAAAAATTCAAAATATTTAATATTTTCCAAAAACAGATTTAAAAAAACTAAGAATAATAATAAATAATCTCAATATATAAGTAAAAACAGTTTAAAAATATATTTTCATAAATATTCTTCACATAAATTTTTTTTAGAGCATATTTTGGCATATTTTTTATTTTAAAAAATATATTTAAAACAATTTCTATAAGGTTTAGAAAATAGTTTTCTTAAGTCAGTTGTATTTTACCAAGAACTTTTTTGATGCATATAGTATTCTAAGCATGTTACAAAGCTTTTGTTTAGTTTACAGCAGAATTAACAGAAGATTTAAAGAAAAGTAGGTTTTTGCTTTTCAAAGTATACAAAATCGTTATTTAAAGCTTATAATGCTTTTTTAAGCATATTTTGTTGCATTTTTCGTAATTTTAAAAAAATTTTTTCTATTCAATGTCAGGTCTTAGGAATAATGCTGAAATAGCGTATGAAAAAGTAGTAAGAATATGATAAATACTTGCCAAGATTTTTAACACAAAGATAAAATTCCAAAATTCAAATGAAAAACAATAAGTTTTAAAGCATATTTTTGCATATGTTATTAAAATGCTTAAATTTTTAAGTTAAGTAAGATAATACTTAAAAAGCGTATGAAATGGTTAAATTTTTTGGAGCATATTTCTGCATATCTTATTTGAACTTAATATTACTTAAAAAGTAATAAATATTTAATAAATACTTGCCAAGTTTTTGAGCACAATGAAAAAATTCCAAAGTCAAAACGGAATATCAATCAGTCATTAAAGCATATTTTTGATATTTTATTCAAAATGCTTGAAGTTAAGTAAGATAATGCTTAAAAAATGTGTGAAATGGCAATATTTTTGGGAGCATATTTTTGCATATTTTATTTAAACTTAATATTACTTAAAAAGTAATAAATAATATTTAATAAATACATTTCAAGTTTTTGAGCAGAAAGAAAAAATTCCGAAATAAAAAGGAAAAACAACAAGTTTTAACGCATATATTTGCTTTTTTATTTAAAATGCTTGAATTTGTAAAATTTTTTTTGTTAATTCTTGATCATATTTTTTAATAACATATTCAAATCATTCTTTCTAAGCATATATTTTAGGCAATTTGTTATTTTTTATAATTTCATAAAATTATTAAGATATATTTTAATATATTTTGTCATATTTTTATAATTTCGAATAATATTTATAATTCTCTGTTTCCAGACCAGTGTTACCCTTTTAGCTATACTCCTTTGTTTGGCCAAAAATCCCGAAAAACAACGAAAACTAAGAGAAGAAGTCTTCAAAATCATGCCCACCAAAGATACCCCACTAACTGAGAATAACACAAAACATCTGCCCTATTTAAGGGCCGTCATCAAAGAAGCTTTGCGTTATTATCCAAATGGTACTGGTACCTTCCGTAGTCCCGTACAAGATCTCATACTATCCGGTTATAAAATACCCAAAGGTACCACTGTCGCCGTGAACTCCAATTGTCTGTTAAAAGACGAAAGCTTTTACCCTCAAGCAGATAAATTTTTACCTGAACGTTGGCTACGTGATGACAGCAATAAGAAGGCAAACTTTGATGCCTTCAGTTATTTACCATTTGGTATGGGAGCTCGTATTTGCATTGGAAAACGTCTGGCTGAAATGGAATTGGAAGTGATAGTAATGAATTTGTTAAGAAACTTTGAAGTGGAATTCAATTATGATGCTTCGAAACCCTTTAAGGCCAATTTTATTAATACACCCGCCATACCCATGCGCTTCACATTTAAAGATGTTCAAAATTAAATAAAAAATTTAAAGGGAAAAAAAGAAGCAAAATATGTTGTTCTATGAGCGACCAAAAGGAACTTGATTTGGCATTAAAACTAAACAGAAAAATGTGTCATTGATTGTCGTTTTTTTGTTATTTGTTTCCGGGAAAAATTATTATGTTGATGGTGGTTGTCGGTGTAGTTGGTGGTGAAATTGTTGGCACTTAGTCTGCATCAATTATTGTGGCAAGACGCTGCACATTGTTTATAATGAAAGTGTCAGGAGAGTGTTTTTTTTTTTTTGAAAATTAAATTAAACGTTAAACACAGTAATTTGGCGAAACATTGAAATTTTGTGGTGAATTTTACATTTTGGTGAATGAACTGAGTGGCTAACATTGTAATTACATTGAGTGCCAAATAGATGAAAATGGTTTTCACTTTTTCACTCATTTTTATGGAGGTTTAAATGGGGTTATGATGCTGTTGTGGTTTTTAGACAGAATAAGTAAATTAAAAGAATAAATAAATTTTAAATATTACTTTGTAATGAATTTGTTTGAAAACGAAGCAAAAACTTTATGTTTAGTTATCATTATCATTACCATCACATCGACCAGGCACTGTAGCAGTACACTGCGACCCATGGGATCTATTGCCCCATTCCGGTCTATAGTTTGTTTAGCAGATCTGCTACCTTCCTAACGAACACCAGTGAATCTGAAACCACAATGGTGGATATGCTACCCAGTGAGACCCTCTGTTCATTTAAACAACTCCCCATAAACCTATCAAGAAACCCACTTTCACACCAGATGTGTTCCTCACAGTCTACAAACATCCACACCCTTTTCAGATGCAGATTAGTCTACAGTGGTCCGTAAGAAACTCCGTTAGGAGTTTGCAGTCCGGCCTGCCATACTTAAGAACCTCATAGAGACGCCCAAGCTGACAGCCACCATAGAATGGAAAAGTCCCTATTCAGCATTCCATTATTTGGTTGGATTTGGGATGGTAGTAAGTGGTGCTGCCGATATAGGGTATCATGAAACCTTTTCTGGCCAATGCATACCCTATTTCATTATCATCTATTCCACAGTTTCCAGACACCTGGACCTTATTTCCAAGAGAAAGCTTTTGCCAACTATCGTAGCCATATTCGACCAGTCTAGATGTCATACAACTCTAGCCAAGTGCCCTTAATGCAGCTTGGCTGTCAGAGAATATATGAATGGTCTTAACCTTTAGCGCAATGTTTAGGTAGATCTCCACACATATAGCAATTGCCATGATCTCAGCCTGGAAGGCACTCAACGATCTTCCCAGTGTGATCGACAAGTCTCGACACAGTCATTCATTTGGGAGCCCTCGATATAAATAAATTTATTAGGAAGATTATATACTAGACCCCTTCACTTACGGTAGTCGACCCAACTACAGCGTCCCATCTTTGCTTGAATTGTCTGGTCTTCCAATAAATTAAAAATTAAATTGGAAACGCTATTAATGACACGAAATTTAATAAAGCCAAAGAGCCTTCAAAAATTTCCTACATTCTGATTTATCTTGCGCTGAAGTTTTGATTTCCACCTCCTTCTTGACTTGTATATTCCATTTGTGGAGCGTGCTCATTTACGACTGCCTTGGGGATTTCATTCTATTGCAGTTTTTGCTATATCATCAGTCATTTTCTGAGTGTCTGACCTATTTAATTCAATTTTCTTTCGCGAATTTCCCGCTTGATTCTCATTTTCTCTTCCGTCGCTTTTCAAAGGAGAAAATTTGCTTTTCAAAAAGAATCTATTGCTTTGTTTCAGTATCATTAATCAAATTGATTTCAAGCTAAATAGAGGATTAATCTACTGTAGCTCGCCTCCATATGATTGTTTAGTGGTGAAGATCCTTGCCAAGTGGTGTTGATGATTCTTACTTAAGATTTTAATTTTTTTCAGCAAGTGGCGTTATTTCTACTTATCATTCGTCTAATGTTTGTTATCATCGCTAGAGGTATGCTGAGAGGTCAGGGGGGCTACTTTATATGGTTTTTTTTAGAGGGAGTTTGAACTCTCTTTATTGAACACTCGTGTCCTCTGCTGGGGTTGGAACTTGGGCTGCTTGTGTTGTATGCGTGCATTCTCAAAACTATACTACGGCACCGCCAACTCTCATTAGACACCGTAATCGGCCGGAAAGTTTTAAGAATTTTTCTATTAATCTGTACAAAATTTAGCATAGAGCTAGCATTGGGAGGAGGTGTGTTCCACGACTCATGTCAATAGAATTAATTGATATGACATTGGAATGGAATATCTTTATTTCTCTTTTCGATAAGGTACTGTTGATTTCCATATATTGCTTAGACGACCAAGATTTGTAAAAACACAGTTCACGCAGCAAAAAGAATCGAGGTTTTCGATGTCACATTCATCCTGAAACCTACTACATCTGCCGAACTAACAATAGCAATCAGCTTCTTTTCCATATCCGTGAAATTATGTCATCGACGAAATCTAAGTCCTACAAATAATAGCCCTACCTTCACTATTTGTGCGCTTCATTCAGAATACTTTTAAGGAGCAATGGAGACATTACACAAACCTGTTGGACACCAACGTTCACTGGGATATTACGGCTTAATAGATTTTCGTACAAAACACGATAGCTGGCATCCATGTATAATGCTTTGATGGGGGATATTAGCTTTATCGGGACTTGCTTGCAAACCATATTACTTTAAGAGACAAAGTCATTCATCCATTTATTCCTTAGGCTCCTTGGGAAGTATAGGGCCTCTGGGAATCTGTGCCAACCCCTTTCACTTATTACAAAAGTGTTCACATTGTTCCACTTCTTTTATAACTGCTCCTCTCTTTCTCGAGCCTTATGCATTTCAGTCGGGCATCATACTGCAAACTTAATGTTATGGCGCTTATGGCCAATCCAAACCCATTTACGAATAGCAATCACATAGAACACTGCGTGCATTTTACACTTAAGAAGCAAGTCGGCATTACTGATGATGTTTGGCCGACGAAAGTTTCGTCGGTTGACAAACGTTTGAAGTTTCATACGTAGTCGACCACGTATTTGTTGAGAGAACTTCATATTTGTTAAGAGAACGCTTAACCGCTAGAGTTGCCCAAGTTGCGCAATTAGTTATTCTAACGTCCACATAAGCTCTCGTGCCAACGTCTTATATAATAATACTGGCAAGGTACGAAGAAGAGTTCACAAAGTCAACGGGGCTTTTTTGCCATGTAAAATTTTTTAGAATTGTTTGACCCGTTGCTTATGGCCTTTGTCTTATCAACATTAACTCTCAGGCCGTGTTTCTTTGCCTTTTCTATTAGATCATTGATATTCTGCCCAATGTCACTATGCCGACCCGAAAGCTGACATGTGTCGTCGGCATAATCAAGATCTTTAAGCTGCTCAGTAAATCTTAATGTTAAGAACCTGTTTCCCCCGTCCACAGCTGTGCTGAGAATATCATTTAGACCATTAAAAACATTGCTGTTGAGAGAATGTAGCCCTGACGATCTCTACAGTTCGTTTCAATTGGATGGGGCAGACGATCATTATAAAAAATCTACACTTAAAGTCGTCGTAATGGGCTTTTGTCAAAGTTATTAGTTATCGAAACCCTGCCTGTTCTGGGCGTAGCTCAGATGGTGACAGTTTACTAGATAGCCGTTTTATTATATTTTATTATCAGTCAACGCAGGAGCTAAGCAGGACATCTTAAGTCGCATACAGAAGGGAAGCTGAAATATATGACGAGCAAATAACGTGAGCACTACAACTAATTGCTGAATTTCTAATGCCTGCGTGAAGCCTGTACTTCTTTACATCTCAGAGACATGGCTAGTTACCCAAGAAATGAAGGCAAAACTTCAGGACTTTGTATACCGATGCCTTAGAAGGAATATTTCAAATATGGTAACACAGGGTAATAATTAATGGGGATCGTCCTTCCAGGATGTAGTTAGTTTTCTTCACCATAAAATATAAATTGAAGAGGGCTGAACGTGGTAGAATTAAGACTATCTGATGGGCTCTAGTATTTAAGAGTTTTCTTGGATAGGAAACTAAACTGGAGAGAAAATACCCTTTTAAAGATGAGTAAGATATTCAAGGCTTACTATACGGTTAGAGGTGTTATAAGTAAAAGATATGGTCTTGGTCCGAGGATGGTGAAGTCAATCTATGACTGGTTTCTGGAAAAGGTGCAAGGTGCATGGGTGTGTTGCTTTGGGCATATCGAGTGCCTTTTAGAGTACTCCTCAGGCATCACTAGACACTCTCCTGCGTCTGACCTCTTTGAAGATCGCGCTGAAGAGGATAGCTGCTAGGAACTTTTTTGAAGATATTAAAAGGAGGTCCTGCCAAGATTTTGGACTATGGGCATTCTGCCATTTTTGGGGGCTAGACTCGAGTGTAGTGTCTTTCAGGCCGAGCTCTTTGCTGTGCTCAGAGCAAACTAGTTAATTCGCTATTAAGTCACTGCTATTAAGGCGCTGACTGAGAGCTGCGTCAGCTCAATCATCCAGGGTTCCACGTCACTTCTGGATATGTGGTAGCGTCAAGCTCTGCTGGGTTGCTTGACACATTCGCGTGATGGGAAATAAGACTGCCGATGAGCTGGCGAGAGCGAGCGCGGCCAAGTGACTAATGCGCCTGTTAAACTATCGCCTAGGTTCTTTGTGAGCTTAGTGGATAATTGGGCCCGTCGTAGAATGGAAAAGTTGTGGAGTGACAGAGGAGACTGTAGGGTCTCTAAGTAGCTCTGGCCTAAATTTAACGCTCTAGAACGAAATGGGTCCTTAATCTGAGAAGGCAATCTGGTTGAAAAGGTTTTCTGAATGAGCTTCTTTAGTGGTATAGCTAAGATTGCGTTAGCCATGATCTGTGATCCAGAATGTTACCATATACATATGTATGTGTATCAGGCATAGGCTGGTTTACTAGGTGGCACCCGGTATTTCTTTTGGGGTGTTCCATTGCCTTCTTTCTCTTTTAACTTCTTTTCATTTTCATATTATATATTATATCTTCTTCACTGCTTTTTGCCTTTTTCTTCCTATATTTCTAAGGGCTTTCCACAATGAACTTTTCTGATTTCTGGATGGAGTGCTGCTCCACTGGCTTTTAAACCTAACCTAACCTAACCTATGCAGTACCATCTACCAGCAGAACATCAACGCTGAAATAGCAAGTAGAAGAATTAGATATGGCTGAGTTGGGCACACTCTGCGATGATCCTTTCCATGCTGCTACAACCTGGTACCCGAGAGATGTACGACGTCGTGGAAGATACAGAGCAACGGGGCGCCGAACTGTGTTGTCGAGAAAACTGGCAAATTATTTAATGAATTAAAATTAATAGTGCCCGATAGAAATAGCAGGAAATCTCTTGTTCTTAAAATTCTCATTTCTCTTTAAATTTTTATATTCGTACTCATATTAACCCAATTACAGATTTCTTTTCACAACATTATCCTTTAACAACACCCAAAAGCCACGCAAATTAATGTGAGCTTATACAGTATTTCTCTCTTTGTTTTTGTCAAGCCGATATGTGTTATTTTCGAAAATATAAATTCATAAGGGACTAACAACAATACAAAGATAATACGAAAATATTGAAAACAAACAAAAATGCTGCGGCTTAAAGGACTAATTAAGACAGCATTACCATTATTACAAGCCAGTTGCTATTGTTTAAATTTGGTTGCAACATGAAAAAAAAAGAAATGACTCCACTAATGGTAACATTTGCTACTTTATCACACACTCTGCTGCTATAACTGACTAAAAACGTTTACATATGAATTTCATGACCAAGTAAGTTCATCTATTTAGCATATAACAAAAACAGGAACAACAACAACAACACCGAAAGAAAATTAAAGATATAAAAACACTAAAATGGTTGGCACTTTTAACTTTACGCGAGCAGGGTAAACCAAAAAAACAATGTGTTTAAACAATAACAACAGCAACACAATACTATGGTATTGACAACATTTTAATGGTTTTTCTTGCTTATTTTTAATGTTAAACAGCAACAACTACAATGGAGGCACAAGAACAACAAACCGAAAAAATAAAACAATAAAAAACAAAGGAATATTTGAATGGCAACCAAATAAGGTTCACAATAAATGCCAGCTTCACTGCTTCAATTTTTTTTTTGTATTTTTTGTAGCTTCAAAATAACAACAAATTCTTTTAAAACAAAATGTACAAATAGTTATTAAGAACAGTAACAACAACAACACACATATGTACATATACAAAAACGCTCAAATACAAACAAACACACTTAAATATTGGCTTTAATACTTGCCAAACTAAACTGTTAAGAAGCATTAGCAACGATGCCATTTTACAGCATTTACCACCATCACTCGTTTACACACACACGCGCGCACACATGTCATATGTAGGTGAACGAAACAGAGGGCAAGAGAGTGCAGTGTTAAAAGAGTTAGAGAGTGCAATTGGAATATGCAAATTTAATTAGCATCTAATTTTGCAAACTAGCGTAAAATTGAAAATTTACCACACAACAACAACAATAGCAACAACAATACGTGTGTTGTGTGCGTGTGTGTGTGTGTATTTGTATTTAACACACACAAATATATTTATAATTTAAGTACACTCGCTCTCTCTCATCCAAACTCCATATGATGTTTTTTAAATGTAAACAAATTCGCAACTTTAAACGTACACGAGTGTAATTGAATCTATTGAAAGTGCACTCGCATATGCATGTGTGTGTATGTGTGTGTGTGTGTGTGTGGATATGTGTTGTGTAGGTGAAATAAGAAAAAAAAATAATTTTGTTTTGTTTTGTTTTGTAAAATTAAACAATACATTGACATGGATTACACACAACTACAAGCATGCTTGAAAGAAACAGTGGTGAGTTAACGTTTATTGGAAATTTTCCGAGATTTTACGAAGAAAATATAAAAACGGTAGATATGTTATTAAAACGGAATATGTGTTATAATAGAAGCTAAGATCGAATCCTTAAATTTGCAACACAAATTATACTCCTGAAGTAAGAATTTTATAAAAAACAGAACTTTTCAATACATGTGTAAACGGTAGGTATCAGAACAAGCACTTTTTCGGTATACTTATTACATCGTTTAATAGCCTTTAAGTGTGGTTTGTTAAATAATTAAGCTGTTTTTTTTACGTTGACACACTCATACTGAATATATGAATATATTCGACCGGTTTTAATCGGTTTTTTTGGTTTTATCGAATACGGTTTTCTCCAAATGTTCATTTTTCGAATAGCGAATAAACCGGTTATTTTAACGCGAATAACCGGTTAATTTAAATATGCATAATTTGTATATTTTTTAATATTTTTTATTGCAAATATGCTCATCGTTTAAGTTTAAGTCCAAACTTAATACATAAAGTCTTATTCTTATACCATGACTGCCTTGAACATAATAATTTTTCTCTGTTTCTGTAAATAAATATGAACAAATTATATATGGAAAATAATGATCAACTGGACTCATTGAAAGGACCCGCAAACACCGGCTCCGAACGTCAGATGTATTAGTTAGTGAAGTTTTTCACAGCGTAAATACTCATAACCAGTCGCTAGTAATGTTGTGAGATGATACCGGTGTTGAAAATTGTTAGATGGTGTGGCCTGTGATTGAACCGAGAATATCTTGGTTGGTAGGCGGGTGTCTTACCTAACATCCTACACTGGCACAAACTATTAAAAATCTGGTGCATGCATTTATGTTTCTATAGATGCCTTTTGAAGTATAAAAATATTTGGAAACCGTTGTCAAGGAAGGCTAA
This sequence comes from Wohlfahrtia magnifica, assembly GCA_023159175.1. Classification (NCBI taxonomy): domain Eukaryota; kingdom Metazoa; phylum Arthropoda; class Insecta; order Diptera; family Sarcophagidae; genus Wohlfahrtia; species Wohlfahrtia magnifica. The sequence goes on along the minus strand of JAKWBJ010000485.1, from coordinate 10,634,319 downwards.
ACAGCCCAACAAGGACAGAACCATTAAAGAGGCCAAAATGGTATAGAAGAAAGATCTCCACATAAAGATCCAAAAATATCCGTTACCTCATTTGAACCAACCGGTACCCTTGACGAAGTTAATCAACTTCGAAAGTGACACATCCCTAGGACAGTCCAGATCATGGAAGCGACAGGAACCGAAATATCTAAGTCTAGACTCCCATAGAACAGGACAGTCGCAGAGAAGGTGTATCGATTCCTCCTTCTCTTTATCCTGACAGCTCCCACAGTAGCTATGACCAGGGCATCACATGCACTCTGGCATGCGACCTATTACACAATGCCCGGTAATTATGCCCGAAAAACCCGTTCAACTTCCTTCCAAACCTAAGAAAAAATCAAGTTTTTTCCATGGAAAGAGAAGGCCTAAGCATTCTGGATATTTCACAAGTGGTGATATCGATCCACTTGTGTTGTATCCTGCTCAGTGACCATTAATCCAACAACACCGACAACGCACATGGAGGGGCATGTACGTCCCTCTGTACGAGACTCAAAGAGGACCCTATAGTAGCGCACTCATCTGGAATTTCATTCCCTCGGATGACCGCATGACTTGGAATCCATATTAGTTCGACATGATATCGTTCCAGAGGGGCCAGTAAGCATCGAAACCCTGAGGTCCAGATCACCAAAATAAAAAAAAAAATTAATCACTGCATGAAATATTAGGACGTTGTGTTTTCGAGGAAGACACGTTTAAGGCCCTAAAAAGTTGTTCCAGCACACTTACTTGCTAGACACTACGACATGGTAAAAAAATGTAAAAAACTTTATTTGCTAATGCAACATGAATTGAGACGAATTTTATTTGAATAAAAGAACCGAAAACCGGTTATTTTAAATTTGAAAGTTTTCGAATTATTCAAAAAATCGGTTTTTGAAACAAGCGAATAATCGATCTCCCTAATATATATTCACTTTATTTGATATACTTGACGATATTTTGGTTAAAAGCCTTTAAGATTTTCATCAAACATTCTATCCTAAAGCAGTAACAATTTCTAAAGATAGACTATACATACTATGAGGAGAAAAAGTGGTAGAGATAAACTGTGGCTCTTCTAAAGTGTAATTTTATCTCTATTTGTGCATGAAAATAATTCTATTGTTTGATTTCCTTTAGAGGGTTGCCTGTATTTAAAATAACTCCTGTTATTGTATAGTGTGGTGTTTTAGCTGCATGAGAACTATCGATATCGAATGTTAAACTGTGATGGCATTTGTGTTCAATATGGTTTGGCAAGTCATCATGAATCAGCGTTTCCAAATTGTGTAAATTAATTTCGAAAAAAAAATCTGTTCTCGACGTTCATAGAGAACTTCGTCCATTTTACGGTCAACATAATCAAGTTAAATGGCTACATCAATAAGCAAAATAATCGTATTTGAAGCGAAGACAATCCTCAACTGCACATCAATGACATTTGATTCCAAAAAGACGGTGCAACTTGCCCTACAGCGCTTTTAACAATCGATTTATTGCATAAAGATTTAGTAACAATTTCCTTTCTTTTCACGTGCTTTTTTCCCTTCATCCACTTATTAAGATCAAGGATTAGTGTTGTGTGCTATCTACCCTTTGTGGTAGGATATTATCTTTTATACCAAATTTCCATAGTTCTTTATCAATCTTCTGCCTTTGTTATACACGTCACTTCCGCTGCATATATTATCGAGCCATAACCGCCAAAAAGAGATAAGCGTTGATGCAGCGTTGAATCTCCTTCTTTAATGCACAGGTGATTGTGAGACTGTTGACGTAGATCTATGATTTTAAATAACTCTATAAAAAGAAATCTAATGGTGTTAAATCACACGATCTGGAAGAGGGCAAATTCTGATTGCCGGAATGAGAGAGTATACGATCTGGAAGTGTCTCATGGAGTAATTGAGTTGTTTCACGGGCTGTATGGCATGTGGCACCGTCTTCGTTGAAACCACATATTGGGCACAACAATATCGTCCGATTTCGGCAGAAAGAACTGTGTTATGATGTCGCGGTATCGGGCACCATTAACAAACACTGCTAAACCATAATCATTTTCCAAAAAGTATGGTCCAATTATGCCTCCAACTTAAACTTCATGCCAAACAGTGATACGTTTTAGATGCATTTGTTAGATGCATTTGTTATGTGGATTCTCAGAACCACAAAAACGAAATTTTTGAAATTAACAAAACCATCAAGGTGAACATGTGCTGTGTCGCTTATGATGATTCATCCATTCAACGAACTTTCTACGCTGTGCATGGCCATTAGGCTTCAGTTGTTGTGTTAATTTTAATTTTGTAAGCATTGAGACACAGATCTTTAGTGAGTACACCCAGAGAAAAACAGCAGGAACCCAACTAAAACAACGTTAAATCAACAAAAAACCACTTAAAAACTAGTCAAGGTGGGAAATTGTTAATCCAAAATCAATGTGAAGAAAACTTTGTTTCACTGGCTTTAATATTGGCCAAACTCAATTCAAAAACTGTACATTTTTAAACAAAACATGGTGTACATTGTTTCAAAATAGAAAATATTCTCAACAACGCACATTATAATTTTGAAAGGTGCTTTCACATTGGTCCGAAGATGTAATTCGTTGATTTAAAAACGCATTTAAAATCGACATGTAATATTTTCAACTTACGATTGTTGTCTGTGATAATAAGCTAATTCAGAAATCCTACATTTTTATGTTTAATTCAATGTTGAATATTTTCAAATTAACAAAAACATTTGTGTTTTAAAGGTGAACTCGTTAACTTAATGTGGTTTTATATACTTTCAAAGTTGAATTAACGTTAAAAAATAATCAAGTTGTGAAATTTTAAATTCAACAACGATCCACTTTGATCCTAAAATGTGATTTTTCTCTCTGTGTATAAGCTGTAAAGTGCTTCATGAAATTTGCAATTCTTGTCCACGGTGGCGAATTTAGATTTCTGGATTGTCAGAGACCCTCTCACGCACTGCTTCGATATTGACATTTGAGCAGCTTGTTTTTGGACCACCAGTTCATTTTTGGCGTCTACAAGGGATCCACAATTGCCGAAGTTAAAACACTATGCCGACCATATTTTGTATGAAATAATCGAACTGCGGCCTCCAAGCTTTCATTATTTCTGAAATATTGTTCAATAATGAGGACACAATGTTTTGTTGTGTAAAGCTCCATTTGTACTAACCCTAAACTGTCGGCTGTTGAAGTCTTTACTTTTAGGGTTGCCAACACTTTACTGCACAAATGGTGACAAAAATAAATCTTGAGTTAATATTGGGACACTTGTTACAAAGAAGCTAAGTATCAATCACTAGCAGCATATCTGAAAAATACCCAGAACATGCAAAAAGTCGAGATTAGCCGAATAGTAATAAGTTCCCTCGGAACAGACCCGAAGTAGATAACAGGGCCAATACAGCAGCTGAGTCTTAAGAATGCAACAATAAACGAAATGCATAAAAAGATAATCAAAAAGAAAGTATCAATCGTAAGGGAAAGAATAAGCTAAGGACATAAAACCTGGAGCGCAAACCGGAGTGTAAATTCCCGCAAAAGCTGCGAATGTAGAATTCAAATAGTAATGATTATATCTTAACTTTGCTTAAACCGCATATTTTGCCCTTTTTGCCGGTTTTATCATTAAATGTAACCACTGTGCCTATTTTAGCAAAGTAATTGGCATCATTATAAAAAACTATTCGTAGAGACTCGTAATGTTTGCGTTTATTATTGCCAATGTACCTCTCAATGTTTAACTAAACTTATCAACATCATTATTATTACTGTCATTGTAGTTTTAAATTTTGTTGCCATGGTTCTTATTTTCACCCACAAAACGTATTATTGTTTTGCCCTATTGTCACATGTAAGTAAACGTTTACTTCATCGGAATCACAAGCAATGGCAACCAAATGAAAAAAAAAAGAAAACAAAAACCCCAAACGAAAATCATTATCATCAACAGCATCAAAACATTATTTTTAGATCCATATACACTTACATATATGGTACTATTAGGTTCATGTATATACATACGTATGCCTAGCTGCTTGGCCCATACATATAACCATTTAGATGCGACAGCTCATAGCAAAGAGTACCAGTAAAACGGCCAAACATTTTGATTATTTATGACTTGTTTTTGGTGATAATTTTTCTCTTTTTTTCGTTTTTTTCTTTTTGGTCTCTGGCCAACGCAGTAAATGCGGAAACTTGTAAAACAAAAGTTACAATTTTTCGTAAAACCCTTTCAAACCGTTTTCAACATTTTTGCCAACCAATTGACTGAGTGAATGAATTGATTGCTTTTGTTGGCCCAGCAATTTTCAAATAAAAAAAAAAAAAAAAAAAAAAAAAAAAAAAAAAACATTAAAACGATAAATATTTGTAACAATTTTGGGGGTGATAGTGAAAGATTTTGTATTTCAAAAAGCAGGCCTATTTAGTTCTCGTAGATAATGTAGTTTCATTAAAAACATGTTAAATTCGAGTGAAGGCGGGGTCATGTACATACACAATCATTGATTTATTTGAATAATTTCGACAATTTGTTTTCTGTAACAAATTTTAAATTGAATTTTAGAATTTCCGCAGAAATTATTTAGAAATTTCTGAAGCACCAAAAAGCTAAAGGACTAGAAATACTTGTTTAAAATTTGCAGTAAAATTTCTTTTTTAGTTATTTTCTGAAGTATTTTATTGTAGTTTTTCGTATTATGCTAATATTGTATACATTTATGTTTATATATATTAAACAACATATATATTTAGAGCACTTACTTTCAAAAAATATAAGAATGTTTTTTGTAAAAGATGTTGCTCAAGTACCAGAGAACAGAATCATAACGTAAAAGAAGCAAACAAACAAACGAACGCATAAGCAGCACTTTGCCCAAAAGCACTTTTGCATTCTACTCGAAATACTGGGTTACCAAATACCACTAAAACTACAAATACCATCACTACTATCACTACTTTTACTACTACACTAACAATCATAATTGTATTAGTATATATATATCTATGTATGCATGTATGTATGTGTGTGTGTGTAGTCTACATATTTTTGTATCAACACAAAACATTTTTCATCTCTTTTAGGGTTTTATTCAGTGTTTCAAACGAAGACAAAATACGAGTAATAAAGGAAAAGAAAAAAAACAAAATTTTTCAGCATAAACATGCTTTTAAACTCTGAAGGAATAAGTGAAACACCAAAAAAAAAAAAACAAATTATATGTGTTGTTTATGCGTAGCAATTGAAGAGGAGGAAGGATACCTGACACTTATAGAATTTAGCAAATCATCTTTGTCTCAGTTTCTTTGTAATCAACTGTAGCAAGTTCTAGCATCAATGATGGTCCTGTCGGCTGCCGTTGCCTAGAAACAACGCCATTCGTGTATTTGCCGTAGTGGTGGGAAATATTGCTTATCATTGATTCTACCTTTTTGTCTTTCACAGTTCATGTCCCCAATAGGCGACGTTGCCTAACCTTCCTACTACTTATGTTGTTCGTAGTTGATGTAATTTTTCTTCAGGGAGACTCTGGTCACTTACTGGATGTTTTATTTGAAGGACGATTGAAGTCAAAAGAATTGCCAAATTTGGTGTGAAGCTCAGCCTGAGCTGCCAATGCACCCTAAGAAACCACTGCGGTTTGTAAGCCGGCAGCATTTTAGACCGTACGCTGAAAGCGGCAACATTACAGCCAAGGGATTAAGGTACCGTACGATGTTTACCAACTTTTCCCTGCTCAAAATAAAATAATTGGACTTGGTTAACATGCGATTTCAAGAAAACAGTAACACTTGCCACACGGCATGCGATACCGTGAACTTATTGAGAGTCGAATTTGGTATGCAATAGATATCACGTTTTTAAGTATTCCATTGGCACCACGGAAATGCGATATAACTCCCCTAGACTATTTTTTGTGGGAATACATGAAGTCACCCGCTTTCAGGAACAACATTACAGCTGTCATTGTTTAGATATCGACCGAAATGCAGAAAAAGTATGCCAAAATTGGAGCTCATGAATGAATATACATATGGAATACATGAAGTCACCCGCATTCAGGGACAACATTACAGCTGTCATTTTTTAGATATCGACCGAAATGCTGAAAAAGTATGCCAAAATTGGAGCTCATGAATGAACCACCTACGGCATATCCAAGGGCAACATTCACATTAAATCGTTTTTAAAAAGTAAATGGCAGGCATTTATTATCATCCCAAATAAATATTTCGTATACTTTTACAAATTTTCAGTCTTTTTTTTTAATGTTAAAAATTCAAATGGTTAAGAAATCACCCGCTCCAACTTATTATCCATCCGTGCTTTGAGAACTGTGAGGTCGCGTGGCACTAGAGATACTAACCAGAGATCAGCAATGAATACTGAAAAGATGAGTATACTCGAATCATGATTCATAAATCTTTATACTCCTACTCATTAATACTTATTCATATTCATTGCAATGACTATTCATAAGCGTTCATTCTCTTATGCTATAAACACATTCTAGGCAGCCGATCATCGACCACACAACTACAAAAGACATTGGCTACAAATGTAGCCAAGTAACCAGCTACTTAATTATTTTAGCGACAACATCTACAAAATAAACATCTGATTTGACATATTGATTACTCTTTTTCAGTGGTGCCACATACATTTTTTCGGGTTTTTAATGTACATATTTCATGTATTGCGTTTTTAAAATGACTATTACATGCATTTTTTGTATTGACAGCACTAAGATATTTGTTGTTTGTTGTCGCCAATAAAAATAAAAATTAGTCTAAGTTGACTACAGGCGTGAAGTTGATAGTCGTGCTGCCGCTAAAATAATTATTCTCATATGCACACATATATCTGTGATAGCTTGTAGGCGTTGGCAGGCAGCCTTTAATGTGTTTACAGCAGAATCAGGCAAACTCATAGTAATGCATTGTACAATTGCGATGGAAATTTGAGAGTCTCTCACTCAGTGTCAAATTGTGCTTTCTCTTTACTTCTCTTTGTTGATTTTTTGCTTAGTTTTGCCTATACGTGTGAGTACGTACGTGTGAAAACAGAATAGAAGAGCAGCTATTTGCTGTCGATAGTTAGCAGCATAAACCTTAAAGTACTCATAATACATTGTCAACATTTATAACGCTATTGATTTATACTCATATGCACTCATTGCTCGTAGATGATGCAAAATCAATATGATTTGCATATGAACATTTGAATACTCATAAGGTTGTGTATTTCTGTGAGAGTACTTATATTCATGAATCATTTATAAGCATTATGAGTATGAGTAGATATGACTATGAGTACGACGTTTGATTCACACTCATTGCTGCTTATGAATCAACGCTATTGCGAGTATGAATGAATATGAGCAGTTGAATTTGAATTATGTGTACTTACTTATACTTATAAATTCATGAGTGAGTATGAGTAGCAAAAATGCTATACATTGCTGGTCTCTGGTACTCAAGTTAACCGTCGGACTCATACATTCATCACTTTGGCCTTCGAACCTTCCGTGTATTGTCTTAACCTTAAAGGAGTATATATAGCCTCTTGCCACTCAGCTTCACGGTGAATGATTTCTCAAAGTCATAGTGTCTAATGATTCTGTCCACAGGACAGTCAAGCAGAGAATTGCCTGTAGAGAGTATCAAAATCCCGTAAAATTTGTTTATTTTATACTTGAAGGCCTTCAAAGTAAAAAACAATGAATAGGCTCACCTTCCCCGGAATATCATCTTTGAAAATACGCAAAATATTAACAAAAAAAATTTGTAAAAATAAAAGAACAAGTAACGATGAATGAAAAAATAATATGAAAAATATGAAAAAAGAAAGGAAAGAAAAAGGAAAGAAAAAGAAATAAAATGGCATGGAATGCTAAAAATGTTACTTTCAAAGCAGACATTTGGCTTAAGGCCTAAACAGAAAGCGTACTTTTACTATGCGAAGTTTACAACTATTTCTCTGATACTACTACGAGTACTACTTTGCCTTGTTCTATTACTTTTTATTTTGCTCTTTTACAAAACAATATTATCTTACAACAACAATGGCAATAAAATATAAGCAAAATTTGTTGTACAACCACTATTAACTAATGAACTGCTGTATTCAAGCACGCGTTGATCCTTTGAGACCTTTTTGCAAAGAAGTATTTTCGATTTAATAAAAAAACAAATATTAACTTTAGAAGATAAGTAAAAATAAAAATAAATTTAATAAATAGACCCCTTCATTAAGAATTGTAGAAAAAATTATATTTTTTTACATTTATTGCGAAAAACAATGCCTAATTACCCCCTAAAAAGTGTAACCACCTCCTTTTTCTACTGCCAAAAATTTACCGGCAAATGTTTTTTTAAGCCTCCCTTAATAGCTGGTGGTTTTTAAGGAACCACAAGTGGCTGCTACAGCAACTTCAATTTACTTTAGGAAAACTTGTCAAGGAGGCGTTAATTTTCGCACTTCACTCAATTTTTGTTGTCTTTGGCAACACCAACAATAACTAAATTTGAGATTTTTTCACAAAAAAAAAGGATAGACTTTAATAAAAAAAAAAAATAAATTTCTTGAAAGCTTACACTCTGCCACACACATCGTAATCACATGCTAACTTCTGCTCTACGGAAAAGATTTTCTTAAATTAAAATGTAAACTGCATGCGCTCACATCGTCCTTCATGCTTTAAGAACTTAATTGACACGATGCCGCTATTTAGTTGTCATTAAGGTGTAACAAAGGAGTTTTGATAGAAAAACCTCAATATGTGCTTAGCAACTGAGCCAACATTTTTAACAACCTGGTGCTGGGCCAGCAAAAATGAAGACAGATTTCTTCCTGCAGAAAGGCAAGCGAACTGTGGCTGTTGATTGATCCGAAAGAGGTATATTCAGCTGGTGAACCTACCAAGACGAAGAATTTCGATTGTCGTGGGAATGCTTTTGGCGCTGTGGTACGAGACTTACGACTACCCGCTTACCAACAAAGAAGTCTTCGGTTCAATTTCAAGCCAGACCAGCGATATCACTTCATAATATTGCTACCGACTGATTATTTACGCCATAACTAATGGACCTGGCGTTCTGAGCCAGTTTTAAACTGTAAGTTCCTTCCAATGAGTCTAAAATAAAAATCGGGTGCAGCTCATTGATTAAGAGACTCCCCCTTTTTACACTTAGGATGTAACGGAAATTATGTATGCATGTATGCATGTATGCATGTATGTATGTATGTATGTAGTATTACGACTATAATAGAGTAGCACAACGACTGTTAAGCAGTCGTCTAAAGGTTGCTATACATACATTGATGTACGCAGAAGTGTTGCAATGATGTAAGGTTTGCCATGCAAAGTTGTTATGACTCTAATGCAAAAATGTGGTGGATTAAGTATTGTTACTGGTATGTGATGCAAGGGTTAGCAGATTTGGTGAATTTCTTTGTAGAAAAAAAAACACAAGAGTTATGAGCAGTGGTGGTTACAGGCATTGTAGGTTTCAATTGTATAGGCCGTCTCTAAAAATTTAATCTGAAGATTTAGATTATGCGACCATAAATGATCAAAAATATTTTCGGCATAGTTGTAATTGTAGAAGAATATTTTTTTTTCAGTCACTCCTATAGAGAGCATATTGGCTTTCCACAAAGTATATATTGCTTTGTTTCGGTTTCTTTAATCAATTTGATATTATTAAGCTAAGTAGACGATTAATCCGCTGTAGCTTCATCCATATGATTATTGTGTGTTTAGTGGTGAAGATTCTTGCTAATTGGTGGTGATCCTTACTTTAGCATTGTAATTTTTTTCCAGTAGGTGGCGTGTTTTCCCTGATCATGCGTCTGATGTTTGTCATCATCGCCAAAGGTATGCAGGAAGGTCAGGAGGGCTTTTTTCTTTATTTTTTAGATGGAGTTGTCTGGACGGAAAGTAGAAGCCTTGTTTTTTATTATTAAACATTCGAAATCACAACTAAATTTTTTCTTCGTCATGTCCTCTGCTGGGGCTCTAACCTTGGTCGTTTGTGTTTTTATGCGTTCGCTCTAACCACTACATCACGCCCGAAGAATATTACGAATATTAAATTTAAAAATCTGACAATGGATATGGTAAACTATGTTTGGAGCCGATAAAAAAATGAGCAAGATAACCCAATTTGAATAGGTATACTGCTAAGTATGTGCAACTCGTTCCACTAACGAGACTGAAACTATCCTTTGGAGTGTTTCAACGTGTTCAAGACAAGCTTGTTAAAACGAAGAGGAAAACGAAAGATGTAATATAAATATATAGCAACTGTGACATGGCAGTGTTTCGAATATAAGGTAAATATTACGGTATGACACATTACCATTGTGCAATGCTATGCCCCAAGGGAAGATGCTGAAGAAAATAAGAAAGATGCATTTTACGCACAGTTACCATCCACGCTCACTGAAATTCGAAGAGAAGATATCATCATAGGCAGCGTCGACACTAACATCCGTCCACTACGGGAACACACGATTATGTAGTTAGAATTTATAATTGAGAGCGATTAAGAAACTCTTTATCGGCTGTCAGAAATAGAAGAGAAGCTGACATCGACAGTGACCACGAGCTCATCACTGGTGAAATCGAGATCAAATTGAAATATCAAATAAGAATCATCAGGCACACAAGGCGAAGACGCCGATACATACAGAAACTCTACAATAATGCCACCAGGTACGCATTAACCTTAGCTATGAGCGAACGGCTACCAACAAGCCAACATCACTCATGGGAAGATATCACAGCAATATATAATCAAGTCGCAGAAGAACAACTCGGTGTAGTGCAATCACATAGAAGAGCTTGGATATCAGATTACACTTGGAACTTGGTTTCTAAAAGAGGGAAACTGAAACTACAGCTGAATAACAACAATACTTTGAGGCAGTAAAACCATCAGCTGGCGAAACAAATAAAGAAAACTGCAAGAAGAGACAGAAGAAAGTTTCTAAAACTACTGGCAACAATAGCAGAAGAAGCAAATACACAAAATAACAAGAGAAAACTACACCAGACGATTAACTATGTTACTAATCTTACTCTTATAACGAGCAATGATGCACAAACACAGCGAGAAGAAAACAGACTAAGAATACATTGGGAGGTATTCTGAATGAGATAAAGGAGGAGATTGGTGAATTGAAAAATTATCAGGCGTCGGCCGAAGATGGATTACCGGCCGAAATTCTACTGGTTGAATTCCAAACTTCGCTGAACTTCTATGGTTTACATTACATTAGTAAGGGAGGAAGAAAGGTTGACTCTGACATGAAAGAAAGCCATCATTTTAAAGTTACCAAAAAGTGGCAACTTGAAAGACATGTACCAAGTGTAGAGGAATTACTCCTACTGCATTCAGTATGGGGAAGAACACATATATTCAGACGGATTAAGCTCAAAATATTTAAATCATGTGTTAAATCAGTTTTGCTGCATCGTAGTGAAACCTGGCTTGTATCGAATAACATGAAGCAAAAGCTCCAAGTACTAATAAACAAGTGCTTGAGAATCATATGCAAAATATTCTGGCCACACACCAAAAGTAACACAAAAAAATTGAGAACAAACGGTCACACAATCAGAGAAAATTCCGACAGTATCAACAGAAAGGTACTCGAGTGAATACTAACGGCCCAAGAAGTCGTGGTCGACCAAGAAAACCTGGAGTTGCACAATATCTATGAATTGAGGTAGAATCACAGCGTTAACAAGTCTTCTGGGCCAGATGGCCTTGAAGCAGTGCTCTTCGATGCTTGCGTGTCCATTAGCCCACCTTTTCAGTGCATCATATTGCGCCAGTATTTTTCCATCCTGCTAGAACTTTGCCAATCTTTAAAAAGGGTAAGGCTACCAACTCTGAAAACTACCGCCCAATAGCAGTTTGTTCGGGACTTTCCAAGTTTGTGGAGAGTATACCTCACCTTGTCAGGTATTTAGAGTCCAAAGATTTTGGCCGTGAAACCTGCTGGCGGTGATTTCCGAGAGATGAAACAAATCCATTCCTGATTTTGATGAGAAAAATCTTGGCTTTGGAAATTGCCAAGGCGTTTGATAGAGTTTGACATGAGGCGTTCTTATATTACTGCTTTTGGTGTGGGTAATCACTTCTCTCGATTTAAGTATATCGAACTGTCTCAGAGATCGACGAGTTTAGAATAAATTCAGGGGTGCCATAAAACTCTGTTCTTTTCCCCACTTTATTTATAATATTTCCTAACGATTTTCTTCTACTCACTTCCAATCGTATCTACTCATTCGCAGATGACAGCAACATTTGTCATTTTATTCATTTATTCATTTATTCATTTATTCATTTATTCATTTATTCATTTGATTGTAGGCCACACCTCTTGTAGATTGTGGCGAAAAGGTGGAATGTGAACGACGCGCTCACAAGCGACCTGGCGAGAATCTCTGAGTGGGGTCGTGCGAACAGGATCGACGTGCTCGTGTGGTGTCATCAGTGACCATGTGTAATGTAGATATTGAGAAGGCAGATGCTCTTGATGTTCTCGTCATGAGAATTCAATGTGATGTTCATTGGAACGATCACATATATGGAGTATCGAAAGAAGTATTCAAGGTTCTCGGTAAGAAAGACTTTACTCTATCTGATCTTTTCAATATTTACAAGACCTATATCTGACACAAAATGGAATACAACTCTCATGTATGGGCCAGTGTTTCAAAGTTTATTATGGTCCTTCTCGACCGCGTACAGGAAAGGGCTAAGGAGCTTATTAATGACCGAGGATAGTCAATATACGAAATGTATTCTGATGAAATATGGGCATTAACTCCCGGTAATCATATAATATTACGTAGTAGCCATAGTTCTCGTAGAGAGTTGATTGCATTCGCACAATGCATTATACAGAGAATTTGTTTTTTAACCGCATTGTTGGTTTATGGAATAGTTTTCCCGCGAAAGTTTTTAGATATACGTTCATAAACACTACTCCCTCTATCCTTTTTCTCATAACCTAGTTTCCTAGTACCTGCACAATGCACAATATAAGTAGGGGTTATCCGCTGATTGCTGGACTCAAACGAACAATCTAACATAGGAAGAAGAGAAACAGCGGTGAACCCTGTAAGACGGTGATGCTTTTGGAAGCCATTTGTGGAAACCCCAAGAGGAGTAACGGAAAAAAGTATTAAGAACCAGATTTTTGAAATAGTCATGGCATATTTTAAGGCGTAAGCAATTTAATTCTATTTTAAAACTCTGCTTCGTCTTAAATTTAATTTGTGTCTAATAACACCTGAGATTGAAAACTAAATCCATCATAGGGAAATGGAGGTAATTTTTAATTAGTTTACCTTGACACATTTCACGTTGCAAAAAATTATAAAAAAAAAATTTTCAATTTTTTCAAGCCCATTTATCAATGAAATGGAAGTAAATGTCCAGCAGAATACAAAAGAAAAAATTTCATTAAAAATTATAAAAAATAAAAGATATTCTTATTCATCATGTCTCCAGTTTGACTTACAAAAAAAAGACGACGAAACAAAAGTCCTGATGATATTCTATATTCACGTAGATCATAACTTTATGTGTGTGTGTGTGGCAGGGAGTAAGTAAACGAATGTTTCTATCAACCAAGAAATATGATGCGTAACGCAATACAGACCTTTTGTATTCATATTCAATATGATAACCAAATGAAAGAACGGACAGACAGACAGACAGACAGACAGATATGTACTATATGTATGAGTAAGCCATGCAATTACAATAACACCCCCACCACCTTTTTCACTATCTCTCTCTCTCTCTCTCTCTCTTTCTGTTACTCTATCATTTTTCTTTTGCCTTAGTAGTTTTGGTTAAGACATGGAAAACATCCTGTCTACAGGATGCTACTCCTTACTAGATGCTTGCTCAGCTTTCAACTGGAAATTTCATACGTTGCTTCTTGGCATGAGGCAAAAGAGAAAGAAAGAAGGCAACAAGCAAAGAAATAATAATACCAGTGACAGCTCAATGTAATAATGAAAAAAGTTTTTCTTTGTCAACTTGATGAGTGTGAAATAGTTCGTTTTATTTCGTTATGTTTTTTTCTTTTATTTTTTATTTTTTTTGTTTGTTTTGCATTTACATTCCAACTCCAGCTCCGCCATCTACATATTCTTCTGGCTTTATCTTCGTTGTTCTGTTTTACTTTTTTTTCGAAATACTTGTCAACAACGCACAGTGCGTTGTCCCATAGACCAAAATCAAAAAATCTCTCATCTCAGATTTTGATAAAATACATTTTCTGTAAGTTAATTATCGGCTGAATATAATACTGTTACGAAAATAAGGTTGGGCACCACAGCGTTTATTACATCGCTAAAATAAATAAACAAAAACTGCAAGAAAAACTACGTGCTGTTTACAAATAACCAAATCTACAACAACAACCATTAGCAGAGATAAAGTAAATAAAAATAACAATAATTAAGCAGCAAAGAAAACAGGTAACAGACAATAAACAAGCAACAACAAATACTAAGAGCTGAAAGAGGTAGAAATTAAAAGCAAGAAATGAAATCTACTTGAAATATCGAGAGGTTCGAGAGCTTTCGATATATTGGTTACTCAGCCATATAAAAAGCACATCGATGTGAACAGCAATCAGTTTATGTGTCGTAAACTCAGCGAGTGCAGTTTTAAGTAAAGTTAACTCAGCGAATGTTTTATTGGTGTGAAGTGAGTTTATAAGGAGTAAACTAGTGAAGCTAGTAGTGAAGTAAAAACCAGTTTAGTTAGTGCTAACTCAGTAAAGAGAGTTAAGTGTGGATAACCTCTGGTTGAAAAGGTTGTGATCGAACCTAAGTTATAACTACGATTAGTTTGGAAGATCTTTAGGAAGAAAGATCTGTCGAGTAATTGTTGTTGTTTACAAAGTTGCAGACAAAGTAATTAAGAATAAAAATTGAATTTGCCTGTAAAAAGATTACAAGCAGTGGTGCACATAACTGTGTTGAATAAAGGATTTTTAATTAAAACCAAACAAAATTTATTTTATTTTAACTACAATCGACGAACTCAGAAAAACACGTTTTTAAAAAGGTAAAAACGTAACAAGACTAAATGATTCTTTTCGATTACTTCTCTATATTGTCACAAGAGGGTCCTAAACTCAACTAATTTTTAAAAAAAAAATACTCGGTAAAAAATTGGTTTTTATGCTATGTTCGCACGACCCCCTATTATAAGCTTTATTACACAAATTTCCATACAAAATCTTGAGGGAGAACCACTTAAATTGTAAGTAATTCTATTTGTATTACCATTTGTATTACTTCAAAATCAGTGTCATCTCTAATTTTTATAAAACTTAGATCAAAAGAGTTTGGCATACTTATTAGTTCTTAATTAAAATATTTTAATTATAAATTTAACATTGCAGATTTATTAAATTGACCTCCTTCAAGTATGGGGTCAAGTACAACAATTAACAAAAAATAAAATAAACGAAATAAAGACAACAAACAAAACAATGGTCACTCGCTACATTGACTTCATATGCTAGCAGTTAAAAGGTGCCGTGCGAACGAGAGAATCCAAATAAGTAATACAAAAAGAGAACGAAGTACTCCGTGAGCTAAAATAGTTTTGCTACAAATTGTAAAGGTACTGTGTATGACAATGACATTTTAAGAGATGATGCAGAAGTTGTCAATTATTTCATTAAAAAAAAAAAAACGAAAATCGAAAATTATGTTATTAAATGAAAAAAAAATTAACCCACAACTTAAAAACTTTCGAAATTTTAAAAATGTGTAATTTAGATAACTTTTCATAAATTTTATTTATTTTAAATAACTTGAGGCAAATAAAAAATAAAAAATAAAAAATAATTTGGATTAGCACTTTATATATAATAAATAACCCAGAAATAATTAAAATTATTATTCAAATTCAAAATTTCAAGTACAACGTCCAAGTTTTGCCAGATTACAATACATTTATCTATACTTTACGTTTTAACCTTTTTAAAACGTTTAAATTGCCTTAAAATAAAATATACACCACTTTATTTTGTTGTTTTACAGTTTTTATTTACTTCACTATAACTTTTACACTGTTTGTCAATTCAACACTTAATATTCGTTTATACAACAGTTTTATTTTCGCTTTAACACAACTTTATTGACAACCAAACGATAACTAAACTATGTAGGCAAAGCAGTCTCCTTATATACCCAAATGCCTACAGTTTGGAAAGTTCCGGATATATCTCAAATGATCTCATATCCTCTATCCGTTAATTTTAAACATGTAAGATTGTGTTACCCAGAGATGAGTTTTTTGAAGAAGGTTGTTCATATATCTTATAGTAACTTTGAATTGGCTTATTCGATTTCGTTAAGCCATATGTCAAAAAATTTCAAATTATATCAGCTTTAAACCCACAAGGTTGGGATTAAAGTGGTTATTAAAGGTATTTTTTCTTGTTGCATAGTGTAATTGTCTGCACGAAATTTCATGTATCTACGACAATTCCTTCTATTTTTGTGCATTCACTTTATAAGATCGATGCACTGTGCAGCGTGTCCTGTGTTGTATCTGTATTAACCAGGCAAGCAAAAGATTACGCAGTACAGGCGTAGAGAGAGTGAAAAAAAAAACTTAAATGACATGCAAAAACGAGATGAAGAAAAAAATAAAAAAGGAGGCTTTTACTTGTTGTATGGAGTAAAATAATATTACAAAAAACAAAAACAAAAAAAGTAATGCTAAGAACTGTAATAGAACCACAGAATGGACAACACTAATGTAATATGGTAACATCATCACTTTGGTTAAAAAACAACAAAAAAGAAAAAATCATGAACATAAAGACAAAAAGTTAAAATGAAATAAAAAGGAGCAGAAGATGTAAAATTTATAACTAAATAAGGAATTTTTATAAAACAAAAAAAAAAAACAACAAAAACCAACCAATCCAATCAACAACGAGCCCGACAACTCAACCAGTCCATCTACTCAGTCAGTCAGTCATTTAGTCAGTAAGTCAGTTACAATGACAGAGTATGCCATAAATTTTAAATGAAATTTATATGGCAAACAAAAAACGTCTAAATGATTATCAAAGATTTCTTTCTTCACCAAAAAGAAAGCCAAAGATAGATGGAGAAATGGATTGTGGGGGAGAGAGAGAAATAAAAGGAAATCTAAAATGTAAAATTGTAATGAAACTTTAAATTTTCCTGCATAATTCATTAACGAATTTTGAAATCTGAAAGGCCTTATAATTAATGAATTTCATTTAAAAACTAAGATTGCGTAGCGCTTCAGATTCGAAACGAAATCCTCTCTAAGATCCATTTGTTCGTGAATGAGATTCGTGTGTAAGTGACATAAGCTTAAAGACTTACCACAAAGCAAAAAATATTCCCAGGTTCCCTCGGATATTTACAGAACAATTTCTGTACTATTTTTTTTTTTTTTTCTCAATAACTCCTCTAGAGAACATATTGGCTTTGTTTCAGTCTCATTAATAAAGTTGGTTTTTCAAGCTAAATAGATGATTAATCCACTGTAGCCCCTCCATATGATTGTGTAGTGGTGAATATCCGTGCTAATTGGTGGTGATCTCTACTTTAGCATTGTAAAGTTTTCCCAGTAGGTGACGTTTTTTTCTGACCATTCATTATCGCAAGAGGTAAGCTGGAAGATCAGGGAAGCTTTTTACTTTTTTATTTTTTAGATGGAGTTGCCTGGAGGAAAATTGAACCTTCTTTATTACACGCTTGAAACCACAATTACATTTTACCCATTACATTTTTCTTCTGCTGTTCTATTAACTCCAAGATATTTCGATACATTATGCTGGGTTTAGATAACAAGGTTAGGTAGTCCAACGTAGCCTGTCTCACTTTTTTCGCTGTAGTCGCTTACAGCACCACATATAATAACCATACAATGCTGGTTCACTCGGAGACTTAAAGAACCATGTTATACCATTAACTACAAAAAATATTTTAATACAGTTTAGATAACGAGATAAGGTAGCCCAACACACGGGCTGTCTCACTTGGAGGCTATCAGGCCTATTGCGGTATCCTGCAACAATGAGTCATCAAAAGATTAACTAACAAGTTCACTTACCCATTATTTTCTTACAAAAACTGCCAGCATTTTTTATCAAGTAGGTGTGTAGATCCTCTTCACATCTATGTGACTGCAAATTTTTCGCCAAGAGATCCCGAAATGTGTCGGGAAGTCTCTCCATACTACGCAGCTTGGTCGGAGAACCATCTTCGGTCCTCGATGTTACGCCTTTGGATCTGTGCTTTGATAAGAGATTCAGGGTTAAATTTCCGGACCGGAATTTGATCTTAACTGGTATACCGATGACTCCAAAATAAATGACTGTGTCGGTGCTAGTGTTCATGGACCCAACCGAGACTTATCGATCTCCCAAGCTGACATCATGGCAATTGCTATAAGCTTAGCTCGAATCGAATGACATCTAGGCTGATCAAATATTTCTACGATACTCTGTAAAAGCTTCCGCTTGGAAATAGGGTCCAGTTGTTTTGGGTACCTGGACACTATGGGATAGATGATAATTAAATGGCGGATGCATTGGCCAGAAAAGTTTCCATGACACCATACATCGGTCCGAAACCTTGCTGTGCAGCACCATTTACTACCATCCTCAATCTAGTCAAAGATTGAAAAATTGCCAGCTGCTTGAAACACTGAAATGTTCAAAGGGCAATTCGTCACTCTAAGGCGGCGATTATACTACAATTTAATTGTCGCTCTGTGGTTCTCAAGTATGAAAGGCCGGACTTGAAACTCTCAGTGGATTTTCTAATGGGCCACCGTAGACTAAGAGCATCTGCAGAGGATGGCGGTCACAGACGTGGATGTTTGTAGACTGTGCTCACAGGTATTAGAGACAACGAAACACATACTGTGTGAATGTGGGGTTCTTGATAGGTTAAGGTGGAGGTGTTCGTTCAGGTGAACATATGGTATCACTGGGTGACATATCCATCATTACGGTTTCAGATCTGCTGATGTTTATTAGGAAGGATGTGCTAAACACACAATGACACAGTCGCATAAGCCTGGCATGAGTGACCAATAATGATTCCAACAACCACGCTGAGTGCGCTTGGAGGTTGAATCCATGATCCAGCTTTGGCCAGATTTGCTACACTTTTCCATCTTGAAACTGCCAATACGGCCTTAACGGCGTTTGATACCTCTTTGTTAACCCGAGCCATGCAAGTTTTCAATGGGATACCCAATTTAGAAAATTAAAACGTGAGTTTAATGGTTTTGCCATGCTTGACCAGTTCATTCGCCCTATAATTTTCCGGAATGTCAATGGGACCCAGTACCCATATAATGCCAATATCGTACTGATCTGTGGCAGTCTGAGATCTTATGAGATTCCAAAGTTTTCTCAGCTGCCTAAGTGAAGTGGAAGTGTGCTAATATATCGCAACTGGTATGGCCGATACCTCCACGTGAAAAACGCTATAATAATCCGACAGCCTTAAGAATTCAGCTGTATTTGCCTACGTCGAAAAGGTACCTCCACCCACAGCTCAACATAGTTTAAAGTTGTCCGTAAAGATCTGCTCTGAGTTGTTAACCAGGTGCGCTATACCACCTATTTATTCCCTTTTTTTACTAAATACTACATATTTTATATTGGGCACTTTCTAGCTGAACCAAAGAAAACAGCCTCTTCCTAATCTAAGTTACTTTCCTTTTAGTTCCTATGAAGCAATGCGAATTTAAACATTTACTTCTTTCACTTCTTTTTGTTTTGTTGTTGTTTGTAATTGTCGGTTACTTGTTATCTTTTCTGACTGTTTATGTTGTTGCCGTTTATTTTTATTTACTACATTTCTGCTTATGTTGTTGTTGTCGGTTTGGCTATTTGTAAACAGCATGCAGTATATAGTTGCTTTTACGTTTTCTTTATTTTTTAGCAATGTAGCAAACGACGGTTGTACTCAAACTTGACCTCCGTAAGGTCTTGTCAAAATTAAGTCTTTCTTTAACTCTACTTGATTATTGGAGCACAGTGAACTACAACGTTAACCAAATGACAAGCTAAAATAACAACCAAGCGGTATTTGTATTTGCAAGACTCTTAAGTCCAGGTATTATTTATCAACAGTATTTGCCTATATGTACACACATATCTAAATAAGCTGGCCGCATAATGTTGTAATAATTTTTGGAAGTCTTTTAAAGAGACTACAAACCATATATGGTATTTCTGCCTTAAGCAATATTTACTTTTGTTAAAGTAATTAAAAAAATGCATAGTGTTCCCCTACATTTAATCCGCACTATACCATCTCCTAAACGCAATAATTGAATTTATTCGCTTTTTAAAATTTTTACAATATTTTTTTCTCTCACTTACTCTGATATAATTGCAAGCCGAATATCACTTTAACAGCTTGAAAGGAGGAACAACCGAACACACACACATATACTCACTAATAATCTAAATATGGAAATAAAGGATATGCTAATACGCACATATCTAAGCCAACACAAATTGCGTGTTAAAACGACAAGTCATTCATTCATTCATTCATCTATTCATCCATCCGGCCAGCCAAACAGTCATCCAGACAGATAAAAATGTTTCTCAACATTCCGTTTGACTTCTTCGCTGGCTGGTGGGGGACATCGAAGTGACAGTAAATAATTTCAATATATTTTTTATGTTTGTTATCCCTTTTTGAACTTTGAGACTCATATGAACACTATTTTTATGGATTACCTATGAATTTGCGGTTACAAAAATGAAACAAAGAGATGAAGAGGAAGAAACAAAAAAAATATAATTGAATGGGTTAAAGTTGGCTATATGATACATACTCCTGATTAGAATTTACATTTTGGATTAATAATTTCTGGTATAATATCAAGGGCTAATTATATGCTTACTGACATCCATACAGTTTTCAAATTTAACGATTTTGAAGTTGTAAGAAAGTGCTAGATTAGATGATAGTTGAACTTATTGTGAGCTAATACAAGTAAAAGACGATCTTTAACGGTTGTAGAACCCCGTTCACACACAACACCAACTTTGCTTTATTTAAGTTTAAAGGTTTTTTCTCGTCACTTCTTATTTCGTTCGGTCTTTCAGCTTCATTAATCAGTTTGATTTTTCAAGCTAAATAGATGATTAATCTACTGTAACTTGCCTCCAAATAATTGTGTAGTGGTGAAGATCCTTGCTAAGAGATGGTGGTGATCCTTACTTAGCATTGTATTTTTTTCCAGTAGGTGGTGTTTTCTCCTGATCACTCGTCTGATGTTTGTTATCATCATCATCAGAGGTTAGGTGGAAGGTAAGGGGTTTCTTTTAGATGGATTTGTCTGGAGGGATCTTGAAGTCTCTTTATTAAATATTCAAACCATACCACCACGACGCCACCAGCAAATTTAATGACAGAATTAAGTAAAGATCCTCTAGTTTCTCAGTGTTCTTCATATTATTTTTTGAGCCATCTGCGAAGTAGGAGCATCGTCGCATATTTAGGATGGCTAAGGTCTATCAACATTAACTGCCAGCATAATAGGAAGATCAGACAAAGACACTTTTAGCAAAAAAGGCAAATACACAGGGGCGTTCTCTCTAGGCAACGACAAATGACAGCACTATCATTCATCCCAAATCTGCTACAGTAGTGTAATCACCCGCTTAGGTGATTAGTAACGAAAAATAAAATAAACAATTGTTTTGCCAACTAGGAACTAATTACATGACCAGTGCACTTAGAACTAACCAATTGGGATTAGTCAAGTAACTAATCACTCCTTCTCCTTTAAATCCAACACTCTGGGGATGGCCTCTACTCATGCAGTAGTTGTGGTAAGCAGTATAGAGAAAGCCGTAAGTGGCAAGGCAAACTTTCTCTAGAAAATTGTTCCACAGACGAACGGTGCGGCAAAAAACCTAATTCTCTAATACGTTGTGCAATTTATTGGACAGTGAACTACAGAGGAATGCGATCTACAAGATATACGAGTATTACGTGAAATTCCGTTATAGTACCGATAGAACAATGAAATACCTTCCACATTGCGACGATGCTCTAACGTATCGCTATAGTTGCTTACCCAACTGTCATTAATAAGCACTTTTGCTCTGTCCTGTACGCTATGGAGAAGCCCTAAAACAGATTTTGAAACACCGACTTATTCATGGGAGTTGTATTTCATTTTGGTAGGATATAGTTCTTGTAAATATTAAGGAGATCAGATGGAGGGAAGTATATCCTATAGCGTTTCAAAATACTGAGGTACCACAAAGCTTGCTTCGACACTCGAAAAATGTGACCGTTCCACCGAACGTCAAAGTGAATTCACATGCCCAGAACAAACTTTGGCCAAGTAAGTTGTGAGTGTGTCAATCATATTCCGTCTTTTTGCATCAATCACTAACAAAAGTTGCCGTCATCTGTAGTAGATAGAATAAAAGAGAGAAGAAGAAAGTCGTTAAAAAATATTAGAAATAGAGTGGGAGAAAAAACGAGTCCTGCAGTGCTCCTGAATTTATTCTGAAATCGTCGGATGAGGACCCATCTATAACCATTCGTTTAGAGAGAACTCTGAGAAAGATCGAAATAAATCGAGAAAAGAGACTACCGACACCAAAAGCACTAAGTTTCGACACGATCATCTCATTCCAAACTCTATCAAAACCCAGAGCTACAGCTTTGCCTTCGCCAAAGCCATGAATGAATCTCTCGGAGAGCAACGCCAAAGAGTGGCTCTTGTGAAAGCCGTACTGACGATCGCTTAGCGAATAGATGGACTCTAAATACTTCACAAAGCTACAGGCTAGATTGGAAAATACATAGGCCATATGGCGTACTGAAGAGGTTGGCTAATGGACATGTAAGCGTCCAAGATTACTGTTTCAGGACTAGTGTTGGTATGCCATCCGGCCTAGCTGACTTGTTAACATTGAGATTTGCAAGAACCCTTTTGAAAGCACGAACTCGAAAGTATATATGTACCTGGCATAGTGACTGATACGCTTTCGAGTGCGGGCAGTGGTTGAAGGTGAATTCAGTGAATTCTTTCAACTGGATTTGTAAATGCTTGATCTTTTTTTAAATGAACTGGAATCGAACTAGCGCTCTTCTTAAGTCTTTTAACGAAAGACCAAAATTTGGACTTCCCCAAATAAAAGTAAGAACTTTAGCACTAAGATGATGCTCGCAATGAGCCTCTTCGCGCCTAAATACTGTGGCACACGAAGATCTAGCCTGTTTGCGTAGCGCACTAATAACGTCGTATCTATTGCTGAGCCAATTTCTGAATACTTTATCTCTAGATCTGACTAGATCTGCACGTATGATTAAAACAAGATTTCTTGCCTGATTTAATCGAAATCTGTTTTAATGGAATAAACATATCCACCAGCAGCTTTATTATTTTGTCTATAATCTTTGCCACGGCATCGACGTTTGTGTCGAGGAAATAGAGTTTTCAACTGTGGTAAGATACCCGCCTACCAACCAGAAGGTCATCGGTTCAATACCAGGTCAGAACAACTGAAAAAAAGGAAAAAGTAAATTCGATGGTAACGTTCTTGAGTAAAAGTCTTAAATTAAATACTTTGTACCATTACGAGGATATTTTTAAATGTACGTTTGATTATTATTTATTTAACTCATTTACAGATTTTTTAATTGAAAAAGTTTTTTTTTCTTCTCTTGCTCGTGTCTTCCAACACTCCTGCAACAAATTAAATATCCAACAAGTTGACTAAATAATAATAAAACAAAAAAACAAAAAACTTTAAAAAAAGTTGAGAACAAAGAAAGAAAATACGAAATAGTTAGTATTTCTTAACATTGCAATTACATACTAGCCAACATGTTTTTGTGTAATAGAACCCCTTTGGCCCGCTTCTTATCTTACAAAAAAAAACAACAACAAAATAAAATAAAAGAAAAAAAGAATTTTTTTCTGTCTTTGCTTGACACACCAAACAATTGACAAAATTGACAATCCTGTCAAATGTCCTTTTAATTTAAATTCTTTAACTTTTTGTGACACCCCTCCCCTTCCCTTTCGCCTTACCAACACATTCTTTTTGTGTTGTGCTCGTTGTAACCCAATTTCCTTTTGGCTTTTACCAGCACAACAACAACAACAACAGCAATAATACGAACATGAACATAAGAAATACTTTGGTAGCATAACTCGAAATCTAAAAGTCAATTTCTAAACAAAAATTTGGACGAAAAAAATAAAAAGAAGAAAGGAAAGAACGAAAGAAAGTGTTAAGCTTTTAACTGAACTCAACTCAACCGAACTGTAGTGAACTGTTAGAGAAAGGGGTGCAACAAAAAGGATGCGACAACAACAGCAGCAACAATACTAAATGTGTTACGACTTTACTTCTCATGGTGTAGTGTAGCGTAGGAGTGTTAGTGGTGGCTGTGGCGGTGGCGATGGCGATGGTGTTTAACTGACAGTACAAAATAGAACATTTTGAGTTGGAATCTTGTGAAAGGAATTTCTATTTAAGAATTTGTCATGTCTTCAGCTATCAACACTTTTTCTTTCTTTCCTTTTTCTTTCATTTATTGTGTTTTTTAATAAAATTTTCTTTGCTTTTCTTTTTTTTTGTCTCTTCTTTCATTTGGTATCTTCTTTTTTCTTTAACGAATAAAAGTATAAAATATCACACAGAAATCTAAAGAAAAACTTAATGTTGACGATGATGGGTATTTGCAAGTGAAAAAATACAAAAAAATTACAAAGAAATAAGCAAAGCAGCTATGAATGGTACAACACGACTACATAACTCTAATAAAACAATAATGAACTAAGCAAATTAGCATAAAATATTATATGACAGCTAGTGTCAGAGATCAATAGATGGCTTTGAACTTCATCGCACTTTATGCAGCACCAAATCGGGAATACGTAAAAGTCCATTGTACAGGACAGTGCTCAAGGAGTCAGTTGCTATATAGAATGTTGCACCTATAGCGACCAGTGTCAATAAACATTGCGATATGGGTAAGCCAACAAACAGAATTACCGAATTTGGTGTGAGAAGCAGTCAGAGGCAGCTCAAGAGCTGCTAATGCACCCCTAAAAGATGCACTGTTTGGTGTAATTTGTGTGCAAAATGGCAACATTTTATTATAATTGTTTCCCTCCACCTCTTGGAGATATAGAGTGTAATGTATGGATTATTTTTAAGTACATCTAGAGTTCTTCCTTAAAACTTTTTCATGGATTTTTTTTTTAAATTTTTTAAATTGTATTTCTTATAAAAAGTTGTTGTTTTCGAAAAGAAAACGGCATTAATCGATTAAAAACGCCAAGCGTTTTTTTATAAAAAGTTTCGTCGAAAATACTATTAAAAACCGTCAACATTTTTAAAATATAAAGTTTTTAAAAGTAAATTTTTGTTTTCGAAAAGAAAACGCCTTTAATCGATTAGAAAACGTCAAGCGCTTTACAAATTTTAACGGATTCAGCGTTGCCGTTTTGGTTATTTTTAAGCAAAATTGGTTATTTTTTTCCTTGATGTGTAGATCTGTACTTTTTCTGGAAGGAAAAAATAAAGATATTATCCAGGTTCTTACTAAGTGTATCACTTTAAAAACGGGATTGTTGGCAAACTTTGGCTTTTCGTGGTGCGTATGCTGTGATCTTTCACATCCTACTGGTAACATATAGATTTCGTGCCAAAAGACTGCAAAATTTTTGAGGCCTAGAACGAATCGAACCGATTTTTTATATTCTGTTCTTAAGTGAAAGATACTCCGATTGAAACAAATGGTAGTTTGACGGGCAATGTCTGAAATATATGGCGGCTGAAATAGTTTCAACTGATCTTGAAACATTTGTTCAAGCGTTGATATACTTTTTGCATCGACAGTAATGATTGGATTCCAGCTAGAATAGCTTTTTGAGTGTGAATATAATCTTCATAGAGTAATGCCTTCTGCGAATATTTTTGCCTGACCTGGAAAGTCTTTCTTTTCCATGTCAAAATCATTACTTCAGAACTGCCTAAATAATCTCTCGGACGTTGATATTGGATGAAACACATTCAGTCTAAGCTTTAGCAAACAATCAAAGCAATAAAACTTCGTTGTTTATACTATTTCGTTCAGTGGCTAAGTGAGAATAAATATCAGACACATTTCACTTCAATGCTATTGCTTGGTTCGGGTATTTAGCGATTCTCTTAGTAAAGGCTATTGAACTAAAATTATTCACAAATAAATTTTAAAACCTCTAAAGTAAATATATGAGCGAACGATATTTTCTATTGTGCGAAGTTTGTTAATACGGAGTTAAAATATTTAGAGCAAATAGAGAATATGCCTTATCAATTGTTGTATCAAGTTTTTTTCACCAGTATATATTCAGTCAATACTGCTATAAATTCCATATAAAGATTCCGCCAAGTTTCTGCTTTGGTGAATTGATGAATTATTGGAAGATGACAATAAGAAATTAATTTATTTATAGGTTTTCATGTTTACTATGTTTACTTTATTCATCCAAATATTCTGTTCTTACATAGTTTATCTTAAACTAATTAATCATGTCGATACCTATTCTATGCGTAAAAGATACTTATCATAGACTTATCAACAAAAACTTAAAATACTGCAGAATAGCCGTAATCCATCACCAAAACAAACCAACTCTTGTACTATATTCCGCAAAAAATAGAAAAACAGAAACACTTAACAACAACGGGGCACAGGCGTCCACCTCACTGTGCAGTGTTATACACCAGGCTGTCCAAATCCAGGGTAATGACCCTCCTGTGATAAAATAGCAGGCTCTCGTCGCCATAGAGCAGCCCCTCGTCTCTCAACGTTAGGAGATCCACAGACGACAGGTATCCGTGCACCGTCAGCGTCTCCACTCGTCCTCTCGAAGCAGCCGGTCACCATCTCATTCTCTAGGGCGGACGTTCGTTCCAAAAGTGCCAGCGCAGTCCTCATAAGAAAAACATCGATCCTCTCGAAACCCGCATGGTCATAAATGACCCGACAAGACGGTCTCCGGCAAGAACCATAACAACTAATAAGAAAAAAGTTATTTAACTGAAATTAAAGAAAGAAAAAAAAAACAATAACAAAGCATATATGTGCTTTCTCATACTCTCTTTCTAATATTTCTTAGAGACTTTCTTCTTCTCACTCCTAATCCTATTTACTCTTTTGCGGATGACAGCAACATATGTCACTCATATTCTTTTAATCGTAGACCGAGCCTTTCGCAGATTAGGGCGAGGAGAATGAATATGAACGACGCACTGAACGAAAATCTTCGAGTGGGGTCGTACAAACAGGGCCGATTTTAATGCACGCAAGACTCAATGTTGTTTTTTAACGCACAGATGTGATGGTGTATTGTCATCTGTGTCCATGGGTAATGTAAATATTGGGAAATAAGATGCTCTTGATGTTCTGGGCATGAGAATTCTCTGTGACGTTCGTTGGAATGATCACATGTTTCAAGTGTCGAAAGAAGCATCGAATTGCCTCGGTTTTCTGAGACGGTGCAAGAATAACTTCACTCCATCGGACCTTCTGAATATTTACAAGGCCTTTATCCGCCCCAAAATGAAATACAACTCTCTTGTATGGGCCGGTGCTTCAAAGTCTATGTTGGAGTTTCTCGACCGCATACAAGAGAGTGCAAAGGTGCTTATTAATAACGGTAAGGAAGCCAGCTCTATCGATTTGTTAGAGCATCGTCGCAATGTGGCGTGTGTTTCATTGTTCTATCGATACTACAACGGAATGTGTTCTTAATAATCACATATTTATAACGTAATACTCGTTTTTCCCGTAGAGCTCATGCCTTTGTAGTTGATTGTCCAACGAATCGCACAACGCATTGTAGAGAAAATTCATTCTTCAATCGCACTGTTCGTTTCCAGCGAAAGTTTTTCCTGTCACCTACGATGTAGATAAGTGACAGCTAGTCTCTTTTGAAATTTAAGAAGATTCGTAAATAATTTTAAATTCCCGAAATATCTCATTACATATTCAAAGTAAATAAAAGACATATTTCTTAAAGTTTTAAGATCATCAAATTGCCCTATAATAGAGTTCTGCACAATTGCGTTATCATTGGATTACTCCCTTTAAGCCAAATTCTTTTTTCCTTATCATTTAGATATTTTTTTTTAATATCCTGATTATTCTCACATTGACAGCGATATCTTAAAATGAAACCACTTATTACTTCCTGTTTATATTCACAAATACTTTCACTTCTCTTTATCAACTGCTTAATTCTTCATAAATTTAAGCCTAAAAGCCGGCAACATTTAAACGAACAGGATATCATATTGAATGTCTAATAAACCTGTTATGCGCTTCAACTTCACTTTGATTTTTATATGTGTAATACAATGATAGTGAATGTATGTATGTGTGTGTGACAGTGAGAGTGTTTACAAGTTGAAAATAACCAAATTTACTAAACAATAAACCTCCATTGAACGGTTTTTTTTGCATTTTTTGTTTTCTCTCTCACTCTCTCTTTAGGTCTCTCAACCAGCCACCATTTTCATTCATACTTCCAGCTTTTACGTCTGAGTTTTTTTTTTTTTTTTTTGTTGCTTTCGTAATATTGCGCACTTTGTTTTGCATAAAGTTATTGTTGTTGTTATTTTGCAGCTCAATAATGACGTCATTGTTTTAAAAAGCAGCTTTAACCAGGAAAACGGAAATTTACAACAGGTTAAGAGTTTAATGGTGGAAATAACTGTTATACACAAGAGTTTTTATGAAAAAAATTAAACGGAATGTAAAACAGACAGAAAGAGAGAGTGAGAGCAATAAGAGATTATTTGAAGTTTATAAGTGAATGAGTAATGAAAAAGTCAAGTACTCTTAAAAGTCAAGCATTATGCTCTTGTGTAAATGAAATGCGTTTGTATGGGTGTATGTGTGCAAGTGCAAAAGTGTTTCATTCTATGACTTAATGGCTGCTATCAGAAATTTTATATCATTTCCGAGTGTAGCAATACACGAAAATTATTTTATTAAGAGAAAGAGAGAGAGAGAGAGAGCGTAAAAACAGAACAATGATTTTGTTCAAAAGAAACATTTTATATATTTTTTAAAGTATACTTTGCGGCAGTATTTAAAACAACTAAAACAATTAAAGCGAAACAAAATGAAAAGCATTTTGTTTTTTAATGAAAAAAACCTATTGAAATGGAATTTAATGAAGAAAAAAATAAATAAATTTTTTAATATATTTGTGCATACCTATACTATATATGTACACATATGCATATATTATGTATGTATATGAAACTATATACATATATAAGAAACACATTATGATGATAATAATGATTAACATGACAGAAGGTTGCCACAGCACGATGACAACTATAAAATTATAGAAACGAGTCAACGTTCGAGAGCGTCAGGTCATTGAAACGCTTATATATACGTACATACACATGAACATAGATAATATTTACTACATAGATATGTCCATGTGTATGTATTATAAAACTACAACTGCAAAAAAAAAACATTAAATTTCTTTTTTAATAAAAACCGTTTCATTACCTAAAACAAAACTGAATTTTACAAAAAAGTATTATTAGAACCCTTAAAATATGTTATAGTTATAAATTTCTTTATACAGCCAAAAAGTATGCTTTACAATATTTTTAAGTACATTTATACGAAAAAGTAGTAGTTGTTGGTGTGCTTTTTGCCATGTTTTTTTAAAACTTAGACAAGTCTAGTAGCAATTTTATACGCCATTAAAATACTCACTCACTCACTCACACAATACATACACGCTCGTAAAATACCACATATTTTATGTATATGTACGAGTAAGTAAACGTGTGCGTGCGTTTGTGTATGAAAGAGAGCGGAGTAATGTTTTATGTTAACGTTGTCTGTTAGACAACCACCGTAAACAACAATTGCTGGTCCATATTTTGGGATTTCAAAAACATCGTTTTAAATCGTGTTTAAATATTTTTTGTTTTCTATCGTTAAAACAGCAACGAAAGCGACAACAAGAAGAACAATAACAATTCTATAGCAAAAATATCGTATAACAAGTGTTGCCGGCATTTCTGTTATTCTTTTTGTCGTAGAAAACCATGTGCGTGTGTGTTTGTGTATGAGTGTGGAAGTGTAACATGGCTACTGCAGCTGCTACTGCTGCTGCAGCTGCTTGCAAACAAAGAAAGAACGAAAGCATGTTTTAACAAATTTTGCACATGTATGCATAATAGTTTATTACCATTTTTATTATTATTTTTTTTTTTTTTGTAGAACGCATACAGTTGCATAAAATATATACAAAACATATGGGAAAAGAGTGGGAGAGAAATTACTCTTAATTTCACTGTTCCTGGTTTCCTCTCTCTCTCTCTCTCTCTCTCTCTCTCTCTCTCTTTACGAAAGTCGTGCAAAATTAAGAGAACGTCCTAAGGAAACCCAAAGAGACCGCTTAAAAATATGTACATACCTTAACATGAAACAACAAGAAAAAATAGCAGTAAGAGTTTATGTATAGTACCGTTATAACTGCATACATACTATTTTGTGTATACGCTTTAGTACAAGTGTGAGTATCTATAACTCCATGGTAAGTTTATGTTGCCCTGTATGTATAAGTGTAAGTGTGTGTGAATGAGAGTCCATCACTACACAAAAATTCATTGAGGAAGGGATTTGCTTGAATTTTTTTGTTTTTTTTTTGTAATTCAAGCGAATGGCTTGCTCTTGGTTTTTCAGTAGCAGTGTGTGTGTGTGCTTATCAATACATGTGTTGGCTGCTGCAAAATGCTCTCTGCCCATGATGCTGCTGTAACTTCTTCAGTCATAGAAAAGTTTCGTTAATTTTCTTGCTCATGTCATTGTTGTTTATTTTCTATGCTTGTTTCGCTTATATCAGGGTCGTGATTAAGAAAGGGGACGACGATTAATAAATGAATTTAGTTTTTAATTTGAGATTTTTTTTTAGGGAAAATCGATTATTTAATTAAATTTGGATTATACCACATTTTTTGCAAAAATTTATCAATTGCAACAAATTTTTTAATTTACTAACAAAACTTGCTTTCAAATTAGAGAGTAACAATACAAATTGTGTTTTCTGTAAAGTTAAATGCTTTAATATTCCAAAGAATTTTGATAAAAAAAAAAATATTTGTTTCCAAAGAAACTAAAATCTAATGAGCCTAAGCCTATGCCTAAGGTCTAAATTTCAATTTAAATATAATTTTTTTTTGGGGCTTTTATGTCAAAATTAAAAGAAAATAACGGCATCAAATCGCATGATCTTGGTGGCTGGATCGAAGTCAGCAAATCGAGTTTTTACACGACCAGAAGATCGGTAGAGTTGTGTGGCTCTTGATATCGTCTTGTTGATACAGTTCATAATCTTCTATTGCAAGCAACGTGGCGAAATGTGCATATTTATCTGTATTTTGCAGTTTCTAAGGCATTGAACAGTTTTGAAGGTTTTTGTTAAAAAAATAAGTTTTTCTGTAAATTGTGCAAATCTTGCCATATCTAACATTTTAATTTCTTACGTTCAATTTTGTTATTTTAAGAATTACACCCCGTTTTCTTATTATAACTGTGGTGAGGTTAACTCATATCTATTTTAATGCGTCAATGTAATTCTTCATTTTTCCTTGTCACTGATCACAAAGAAAGAGAGAATACATACATTTTGTGATGCTCACATTTAGGTCTAACAAAGAAATGTAAATTTTTTGGCAAAATAACAGTGGAATCACACTGCACACAACAATAAGTACGTACGTATGAGTAATATGTACCTCTGCTTCACTAATATCAATAAAATATCATTCATACGTAAATACTTATGTACGAAGTGATGTGAATCCACTATTTGCCCAAAAAAAAATTGTATTTCTTAAACGACTGAGAAGATTAAGAAAAAGTTTTAGCTTTACCTAAATGGTATATTATTGCAGAATTTTTTTTTTTTTTTTTTTGTTGATTCACTTTTTAGTTTATTCACCAAACTAAACTGTTTTTAAGTTACGCGAATATATGTTGTACAACCTTCACCCTTTTAAAAAAAAAGTTATATCTTGAAAACAAGAACTAACCTGAAAAAACGATCAGCACCACTGGATTCAGCGTACTTGAATCTGGCTTACCTGCCGGGTGACCCGATTGTCGGCGTCATTATATCATATTTTTATGTATATCACATTAAATTTGTTGTGTTATGCTTGAGCACAAGATACACTACGAAATAAATTATTGGGTGTTCTCTGTAAAATTCGAATATCATTTTCAATTCGGACAAGATTTTTATATATTTTCTTATTAATTCGCTTAAATACCTACAAAATAACTTCTTTTATTATCGAAATATTAAAATAATTGTATATTTTTTACTTTTTTAAAAATGTGCACTTTTCACCAGAAAATCAATTTTTTTTCTAAATTTTCAGTTTTTCTGTAAAAAATTATGGCAACACTGATTGCAAGCCAATAAAGTTGAGTATCATAAAGCAATAGCGGTGTGAAGTAACGGTAATGGTAATGGTTCTCATAGCGTCATTTCCGAAAAACACTAAACAGTCAATTTTTCAGCATGCAATCACTTATCCACAGCCACTCATGAATTTTTCTAGACAAATTTGCTTGTTGACGTAACCGAAAAATCAGCATTGAAGGCCTGTTGCTCTAGCACACGACCGTTGTAATTGTTGCTTGAGTTGGACTATATGTGGGCGGAAGTACAAATTCAATTGCAAAACATGCCATAATGAACTGTAAGGGTATGTTGTGAAGGTATTGTTGTGAACGTCGTAGAATTGAAAAATTCTGATTATCCACTCCACTTTCACTAACAAAAGCGATGTTTTCAACAACGCGTACATTGTAATTATGCACAGTCTCTTCAGATTACTCTATAATATTGCTAATTCCAGGTGGCCACGGTTGCATCACCAGTTTTGTAGTAAATTTAACTATTTTTCCGAATTATTCGGTCGTTGAACGATCCATATTTGTAAACGGTAAACATTTCACTAAGTAAGTGACACATCAGATGACAAATATTTAATAGCAAACAGCCTTGTCAGAGCAACTCTTTTGAAACCACTGAATGGATATTGTAACGGAGTACAATAGGGAAATTAGAAGGTCGAGGAGGGATAAATGGAGGAAATATTTTCAGTCCATTAAAGATTTACCGGCTTTGGACCGACTTCAAAAGTCTCTCGCAATAGATCGGTCTAACAATATTGGGTACCAGGGCATACACTAGATCTAGAAGGGAGACTTTATTTCTCTTGTTGAGAACATACTTTCTTAGCTTTTGAACTTTTGCACCTATACATGAATGTATAGGTATTCCCACTTTTGCAAGTGTACCCAGAAGGAACAAAAGTCTTGTGAGTAAAATATTCACCCCGGTTAGGGTTTTGTGAGCGACTGACTCCTTCAAACCCTATAAAACTCTGGGATATTTCCAACTGTTTTGTAAAAAAGCACTGACATAATTCTATCAAAACTGTTAGTGATTTTTACAGCCAGCTTTGGCTTACGCTATGTCCTACAAGCGTGGCGGGAGATTGCGGTTATCTTTGTACCGAAGGCTGATAGGGCCTAGTAGTTTTCCCAAGTCGTATAGACCTATAAGTCTCATGAGGTATCTTGTGGAACGTGTGTAACTAAAGGATGTTATTTTGTTTCTTCTAGACAGTATTGAAAAAGCAATCTCTGATAGGGAAGTGGCTCTTTGTGACTTCTTGAATATTCAGGGCGTCTTTGACAGACTTTAACTCCATTGCTAGATCTTTGAACGAAAAGGGCTGGAGAATTCAGTTATAGCTTGGATCAGTTTCATGTGTAAGAACAAATTATCAGCTCATCTCTTGACAGGGAGGTATCCAGCAGCCCTCAGTATGGAATACTTACTCCCAGGGGTTTCAGTATAATTGGTTATGCTGATGACCTTAATATAACAGCCTGTGGGAAATATGAGAGTACTTTGTGTGATCTCATGAGATTCTCCCTAACTGAGGTGTCATATTGGTGCACTCTGGAAGGACACTCGTAGAATCCCTCAATAACTGTTGTTGTACTTTCTACAAGGAGATGCAAGTTATCGCCCAAAAAGGGTGAAAAAGGGTGTCAATAGGCATATTTCCGAAAGCCATTTTATTAATATTCACCACCGACTCACCGGAGAGTCGCGTTCTTCCTTTGCAACTACAAGTAATGAGCTGCTTTCATGGTATGCTGCTTTAACTTGTCGAAATCACAGCTCGGTTACAACGGCCTTGACAAACACTGATGACAAAAATGTTTGTTAACTATCGTTTTTCATAAAACAAAAATCCGAAATAATTCTGTGCTAAAAACGGACTATCTTCGACTATCTATCGACATTTTTTTATAATAAAATAATTTTTTTTTTTCAAAAACGCCCTTGAAGAGGCCTCAGACTCATTCAAATCCTTACTGTTAAGACAATAAAGGGTGTTTTTTTACAGTTACACAAATTTAAATTGTAATAAAACATAGAAATATATTTTTAATATCAATGAAGCGGCCTATGTTGGATAGAACATTTTATGACATCAATGCTTAAATAGTACTTACAAGCCATAATTTGGAACATCCATTTTCACAAACTTTACGCTGCATATTTGGACGCTTTACGCCAATAACTCTTCGAATGTTGATTTTCAGGTGTTCAATTGACTCTGGTTTATCGACTTAGACAAGTGACTTTACATAACTCCCAAAAAATAATCCAATGCGGTTAAATCGCACGATCTTGGTGGCCAGTCCATTATTATTCGAATTAGTCGCTCTGAAGTACGATTATGTACGCCATGAAATTGGTGAAGTGCACGATAAGTTTGACGAACAGAACCATTATTTTGATAAATAATTTCAACAATTTTCAAGCGTTACTCTGGTGTAAGTCAAACCAAACTAAACAAAAAGCAACTGTCAGCTGTTAAATCAGTTGTCAAATAAATCAGCTGAAAGTTATGAGTCTCTAAAAAGAACACCCGATATATAAAATTTATACTATTGTATGTGCATGACTATTTTGCATACGTATGTATACATGCATGCATAGCTATGTTCATTCGCACACACATATTCACACATGCAATACAAATGATTTTTCTAATCTATAGCATAAACGAGTACTTTTGTACGTCTATTGATGTTGTTGCCGCTGCTGCTGCTCCTGCTGCTCCTGCTGCTCCTGCTGCTATTATTCTTATCAAACTCCCACCGCCTGCGAATATTATTTTCATTATCTCATAAACAAATTTTATATGTTTGAGTGAGTTTTAATAATACGTATGTATGTATGTATGTATGTATGCATGAACATCACAAAAAGCGTATGGATGTGCATTTGTCTCTCTGTATACTCGTATGCCGGTTATTGTTATTGTTGTTGTTGCTGTTTACTATCATTAAAATTCCATTTTGTCTCGTGTAGTCGTTGTTAAAGTTTTGTTTTTGTTTTTACTTTTTTTCGATTTGTTTTATTCGCTTTTTAAAAGTTTTTTTGTGATATTTTATTATTGTTATGGTTTTTAATGTAGTTGTTGTTGCTGTTGTTGTTGTTCATGCGGTGCTGTTTTCATTTCATTTATTCATTTTGTTCCTGTTTTTGTGCCGTTTTTCTCTTTGCTTATTTGTGTGTGTTTTGCGTATGTGTATTTGTTTTTATTTGTTATAAATGCTGTGTGTAGCCGGTCTATTGCTCTTCTTGTTGCCAACTAATTTTACTATGTGTGTATGTGTGCTTTTATAAACAGTGGTGCATAGAAGATTGCTTAGTTATTTCTTAATGCAAATCTAATAAAATCTATTTTTATAGTTTTTTCGAGATTTTTTTATAAATAGGCCTTCAAGTGATAGCACAATAATAATTTAAAAAGCGAGCACTTTCTAGTTCCTTGATTAAGCCTTCCATCAAAGATTGTCTTAGGGATACCATTTGTAGCGCAAGACAAACATAAGGACTTACACCATGCTGAGACTTAAGAAGAATCAAATCGTTTAAAAGGCTCAGTCAATGTCAAACCTTCGGAGGATCCCTCTCAAAATCACTGATTAATTTATTTGGTTATTGTTGCTGATGTCATGTGTACTCCTGTTTTTGCAGCAATGCCCTATGTGTTCTCTCGATTATGCCGAGTTTGCGCAAAACTGGTTTTGCAAACTGTTGACCGGCATTCCACTTGGCACAGCACAATTCGCCAATCTGATTTTTAACTGTTGGTCTTCAGCCAAAACCTCCATTAATGCACGATGTTTTTCGCTGAATTTGCCGCACTTGAAAGTTATATGCTCCGCAGTTTCGTTTTTATCACGACAGCTTAGATACGCAGCACTCTCTTCTAGCTTAAAACAGTGCAGGTATTGCTGGAAATACCTGCGACTGGACAGGATCTGTGTGATATAAAAATCTATTTCACCGTGCGGTCTCGTAATCTGTACTTTGACACAGGGTATAAGATCCACCTGCCGTTGTTTTGGGTCTCTCGCCTTCGCTGCTATTCTCTGATATATCATTAGCGCTCCCCTTATTTCTATTCCTGTGACTGTGTTGCACCTTGCAAGCAACGAATTTATTTACTGCCTTCGTCAGTGCGCACTTATCATCATTACCATCATCAGTCCGACCAAGCATTATTGCTGCCTTCCTAATGAACGTCAGCAGATCTGAAACAATAATGGATCTAAGCTTATCATGTATCCCTCATTGAGAACATTAGAGTGACCATCAAATTGCGTACTGATCGCCGCTCTAGGGTGGCGAAGCCCCCTTTGAGCGCTCCAGTGTTCCAAGCATCTGGCAATTTCCCAATCATTGATTAATTTGAAGATTGTAGTAAGTAGTGCTGTACAGAAAGGTTCCGGACCGATATAGGGTGTCACGGAAACCTTTCTAGCCAATTCATCAACTGCTTCATTACCATCTATCCCACGGAGTACAGGTACCCAAACCAACTAGACGTTATTTCTACGCAAAAGCCTTTGCAACATCATTGACAAGTCTAGATGTCATACGATACGAGCCAAGTGCCCTTAAGGCAGCTTGACTTTCAGAGAATATGTTAATAGTCCTAAGCCTTGAGCCCATTGTCCAGGTTGAATTCCGCACATATGACAATGACGATACTCAGCGAACTCCCCAGTGGATGGACAAGTCACGATTGAGTCTTTCAATACCAGGGTTGGCAACCCACTGGGTAACCCCGGGTGGGTTTAATTGGGTATTATATTTAAAAAACCGGGTGGGTTTTTTTATTTAAAGGTATTCGTAGTTTATTTACAACAAAAATAGTCAAATTTTACATATTGGGAGTAAAATTTAATTCGGACTGTTTTTTTAGCTCAAAAAAATAATGAATTAAAAAACTTAAAAAAGTAAAATTTATCGACTCACTGCTTACTTCTTTTCCTCACCTCTGAACCAATGTCCGAAAACTTCCAGTCTTTTTATTCGATACACTTTGAAGATGATTTTATATTTCTTTGAAATAAATGCTTCGGTGACATGCTAAAGGATATTGTATCCATCGAAACAGACAATATTCAGAAGGATCAATATTTGGAGATAACGGTGGGTGTGACATTTGATCGTTTCTAACACTTGCTTGGCAACTTTGGCGACGTGAGACCGAGCGTTGTCATGCAAAGGGAAAACCTTATCTGTCTGCCTCTTTTTATATTGTATTATGGGCGTTTTCTCATAATGCGCGGTTTAAACGAAGTAATTACAGTCTGCTCCGATCACCGATTTTTAGTAGCTCACTAAGAACTAAGAATGCAAAATGGCATTATAAATACTAACAAAGATGTAAGTGTACTCAAAACGAAAAATATTGTTGACTTGAACGAAATTCGGAAGTAGTTATAAAACCAATAAAATGGGTTTTATTTAAGAAACCCGGGTTTTTGTCAACCCTGTTCAATACCGACACAGTCGTTTATTTTAGAACAATCGGTATACCAGTTTAGATCAAACTTACTTCGAACTAAGGCCACAACAATCTCGGTATGGGAATTCAACCCAGAATTCTCTGTTAAAGCACAGATCCAAAGGCATAACATCCAGGACCGAAGATAGTCCTCTGACTACCCTGTGAATTCAGAATTCAGAATACCCTGTGAGGACAGAATTCTCTGTCAAAGCACAGATCCAAAGGCATAACATCCAGGACCGAAGTTTTCCTCTAACTACCCTGTGTTAAATGTACTTATCAATAACGATTCTGTTTTATGTGCGGCTAATACCCGGCCAGCATTGTTCAGCCACCTCTGTACTTCTGCACGTTGTACTTTGCCTCCAGAATGTCAAGCCGTTTGTCTGCAACCACCAACTCAATATCAGCTTAACCCACAATTGCACCGTTCGTTGGCATATGCCTTAATAAATCATAGTGTATCGCTTTCTACCAAGTACAGAGCCCTATGAGACTCCACCCGTAACTCTTTATTTCCTAACACCTGCGTCCATTCCCTACTGTAACTACTAATTGTTCAGTTACGCCAAAACCTTTCAGAGATGCCAACAGGTTGTTCCAGTTCGTAGAGTTAAATGCTTTCCAGACATTCGCTGTTATACTTCAAAGTATTTCATGCACGTGTGACCACCGCTACAGCTACTGTTTGCTAAAGTTAACATTGAGCATTGTACTGCACTGCAATGCTGTTTGGACAAGCAGGACTACTTTTGTACAACTAACTAGTTAATATGGTAATGCCGACCACTGTATGACACTCGAGCTGGTAAGACTGCGTATGTGTGTGTGTGAAGGTATATGTGTATCTCTATGCTTATTCACTTCGTTTTGCCTATTTTTTGCGTTGCTATTTTTACTGCTGTTTTTGTTGTTGTCGTAGTTGTAGTTGTTCGCTTTTCTTTTACTTTTGCTAGACAGCGTGGAATTGTGTTGTGTTTTTCCCCCGTTTTTCTACTTTTCTTTTATTTTCTCTTGTTATTGTTAATACAACTACAACAAAAACAGCAGTAACAGAAGCAGCAGCAGCAGCAGCATCAGCATCATTCATTTTCTCAACTGCCAAAAGCATAATTTTTCTCTGTTCTCTTGTGTTTCTTTCATAGTGCTCGCTAAGTTCTGTCTTCTCTTCGTTTTTTGTCTTTCTTTCTGTTTTTTAAAGGCCCATCGTGCTTCTATTGTAACACACAAGCACATGCATATGCACGAGTAACTAGGCACTCAGTTGCATTTTTTTACGAATTGTTTGTTGTCTTTGACATTGTTGTTGTAGTACTGCTGTTGTTGTTTGGTTTACTATTCAATATTATACCACTTGGTGTGAGGAGTAGCGTTATTTCTGTTCTTTGTGTTTTTATACTGGTGTTGTTGTTTTTGTTGTTTTCAAACTTTGATGGAGCATAGTGTTTGTTGTTGTTAATACTCCTGCTATTATTGTTGTTATTGT
Source organism: Wohlfahrtia magnifica (assembly GCA_023159175.1). Classification (NCBI taxonomy): domain Eukaryota; kingdom Metazoa; phylum Arthropoda; class Insecta; order Diptera; family Sarcophagidae; genus Wohlfahrtia; species Wohlfahrtia magnifica. Next base: position 10,594,734 of record JAKWBJ010000485.1, on the reverse strand, counting down.
TATTAAATACGAGTTTTGCTTTTTTCTTACTTGCTGTCTGGCCAATATTATGAAAATTCCATCAATAGGGCTTTTTCAGCGAAAAAACCATGAGAAAAAATATAAGTAACTGTGTATTTGTAGTTTTTTTTTTTGTTCCCCCAATTTGTTGTTGTTTTTATTATTATGATTGTTATTTTTATTCAACCACTTCAGGTTGTTGGCTCTCAAATAACCACGTGGTGTTTTACTGTATTACATGTGCTCCTCTTTTTTGCTGCCTGCATTTCTCGTCTCTCTCTCTCTCTCTCTTTCTCTCTTACTATGTATGGGTACAAATTATAGTTGCCATCAGTGTATCTTTATACCAGGGAATGCCGTTGTGTATTTGGAATCGTACTGGTTGTGTTGACTCGTTCACTTATTGATACACATTTTTTCTGATATTTTTTTTGTTTTTTTATTTTAAATTTTGATTTTCCTGTTACCAATAGGTGTTAACATGGCCTATTACATGTGCATACAATTTGTTGCGTACGTTGTTCATGCAACTTTTTGTGTCTGTTTGATAACCGCATACAGTGCGTGAGAAAAAATTTTTGTTTTAATATTTCTCGTTACTTAAACACTGATGAGTCTTTAGAGCCTGTTTCAAGTAAAAAATATCCTGTAATGGTTATGAAAGTATTAAACGCGATATTAGGAATACAGTAAAGCTTCGAGTGATATGTCTTTTTTATTGCTTTCGGTATAAACACAGATACATACATACATACATATGGATTTATGTTAAGATTACGTAAAACTATAAATACTTTATATCGCTTAGAAGGCATTTAAGTACGCACCAGCTGATGGCTCACGCAGAAGGGGAAGACCAAAACTCCAACTGAAGGATCAAGCAGACATCTCGAAACTTGGTGCCAGAAAGAGCGCAAGCATTGCAGAAAATCGTAGTGCTTGGAGATCTTTTCTATGTTCGGCCACTGGAGCAAACGCTCTGTAACGGCCAACTAATTAAGCACAAAAAACCGGTTTTACTAGAGCTAAGTAAATAACTGACAAAGTGTAGGCTCCTTATTCCTACGTAATTAAGACGAAATGTGGTCGTTTACTGGCCCAACTGCGCTGACGAGTGCGCAACTAAAAGATCCTCATCGAACGTGACTCTAGTGCAAGGAGAATATGATAAATGCCGTTGGAGATGACTCATCTTTTTCTTCTGCATAGGGCCAAGATTCGATTTCGATTTCGGCGTTTACTTCGGCTCTTCACCTCGTTGAAAGAATATCTTTGTTGTTGTAGGTCCTTCGGCCTATCTCGTGACCCAGTGGGTTCCATTAGAGGGCTTGTCTGCAAATCTAGTTGGTTGTTTCCTTAGAGTGTGTCCAATCTATTTCCACCTTCTCTTTCTCTACAGATGTATTCGGATTGCTTTACATTTGACTCATAATTCCGCGTTTTATACTGTATTTGGCCATTAGATCTTGAGGATTTTTCTCAGACTCCTGTTGATAAAAGTTTGCCATTATCTTTGTCAACAGCCATGGGCCGCATCCGTACAGCAGAACTCGTTTTATATTTGATTTAAACAATCGAATTTTCGTACCCGTTGATGTAGAGGATGATCTCCAAATTTCCCAGAGCTGTGAAAAGGCACCTTGTGCTTTAGATATTCTGCTCAGGATATCACTGAAAGCGCTACCATCTGTCGAGATTACACCACCAAGTTAGCTGAAGGACGTGATATTTTCTAATATATCGTCACCGACTCTAAAATTATCGTTAAGGTCGAGTAAATTTATCTTCAACCCTTCCGTCTTCATGGAGTTAATTGTTATACTTACTATATGTGATTCGATAATGATGTCAACTATCTTTCTCTGCATATCGCTGTGTCTTGATGATAATAGACACATATCATCGATATCGTATCAAGATCTGACATATAACTTCCAGGAGATGTTAGAAGTTTTATCGGATTCCACGGTTGTCACCTTTATCGACTGCCCGCGTTAGGATATCATCCCGAAGTGTTAGGAACAATAAGGACAACTTGAAGTACCCCAGAGATGTTGTTATATTTGTCTGTTAAAAATTATCAGATGGTATGGCCTGGTATTGAACCGGGAATCTTTTGATTGGTAGACGGATGTCCTACCTACCATACCATAGCAGCACACCAAACCCAAGCCAAAGACACGACGCATAATTTCAAAAATTGTGGTCTAAGGTCTGAGTTTTTGTGAGGTACACGAAATCAATTGCGTCGGATTTTTTTGCATAACCATTGTAGAGAATCCTGCAGCTAAAGCCTTATCAGTTTAGGTGCTATTCCTCTCCGCCGTAATGCAACCCAAATACAGCCTCTATCTATGCTATCAAATGCGGTACTGTAGTCTACAAATACGAGATTTAAGGCTGTTTTAAACACGAGTGACTGCTCGATGATAATGCTGAATGTTTTTTCTGTGGTCAACACAAGAGCGCATGGGACGAAACCCACCTTCCTGTCTTTATATGTTCGACTCCAGTTTATCGTTTAAACGGTTAAGCAGAATTCTAATGAGTATCTTTGATGGAATCGGCAACAACATGATACCCCGCAATTTTCACATCGGCTTATATGACACACTCTTAGAATTTCCAGAATCAATTCTATCACTCCATAGCTGGGAATTCGATTTATATCACTTTTGTTTTGATAGGACGAAAATTTAAAATCTTCCTAAAATACTTACAGCCTTTAATGTAAAGCGCACTATTCGTACGTATTAAAACACACCGCCCTACTCGTTCCTTAACCGCACGGAGCAGCCTATCGGTATTAATTCTTGAGCCGACGATGAACCTCTTATGGCTATGCTTCATGATGTCAATGATATTTTCTACGTATAGGCTTTCAGCAAAACGTGGGCACTGAAATACGACGTGTTCTGCGCTTTGTCTTTTACATAGACCAGATATTTAGATAAGTTGCTGTGTCCGTATGGGTATACTTTAGATACTTTCTATAGCCTTCTTGGCCTGTTGGGAATTGGGTGAGATTATAGTTTACCTCGTCATGCTTTCTCCTTATGCACTTATATATCCGCAGAATTAACCTGAATTTATTCTGGTGGGTTTTCCCGTTGCCAGCTTAACATGGATTTATACTTTTTACAATGGTCCGAATTGTTGAAAGTCGCAAGAACCTCGATTACTTACTTTTCATTAAAAGACCGAGTGTATTGGTCTGGTCTCCATCTACACACAATAAGCATATGTGAAGGTTCAGATACTAATTGCGCAAATAACTTAACGATTGATCTTTTGGACCTATTTCACTGTTCGTATAAATCACTTAAAAAACTAACCACTGGACGGGCAAGCGTCGAAGAGCACTGCTTCAGAACCAGCGCTGAAATGACATCGGGGTCACATGACTTCTTAACGTTGAGATTTGTAACTTTGCTGTTTGCCGCTTAGAATAACGATAATTTTTATATGGATGCCCTCATCTAGCAACGTGCAGCGAACACTACTTCATATATTTTCACTCTACAAATCCTAAAGGCTTGTTAGTCCTAGATCTGACTATGCTAGGCAAGATAATCTTGCTGAATTCACTATATCATTAGCATCGTTCAACGTACTACAAAAATGATATCGCTTTGCTCAACAGGCTGATCATAAAACTTAGCTAAGTGATCATGACTTAGTAGCCCTCGCTTAGCTAAAAGCAATGTAATGTTAAGAATTCTTTCCCTGTCTTTATCACTTACCCAGACATAGTACAAGGTTGTATAATTAGAAGTATTACTCTGAAATCATGATCATAAAATAAGTCCGGTATGGTAAAATACTACAGCATAGTGGTTCATTAGCTTCTTATTACTGTTTCCGAAAACACAGCAAAATAATATTTTTGCCATCCTATGTGTTAGTGTTGGTTCCATGCTCCTTTTTCTTATTCCCAACTGAAAGGAAACCCATCCATTTAAACAGGTTTATTTCTCTGCGTCGCTTTTTAATGCCACAAAATGATTATTGAGTTTTTTTTCCTGGATTTTCCTTTAATTCCTTCGACATATCTTGTCTGTATTATTTATAATTAAACCATATGTCATGTTTCGTCTAAGTGTGGTTTAAAAACAAAAACAAACAAAAAAATACATATTTTTTTCAATTTTTTATTTTTTATTAAATCACCAACAAAGCATTATTAGAGAATTTTCATATGGATATACACGGAGAACTACGCCTCCTGCTTACGTTGCTTGCAATAGTTAGAGTTCAGAGACAAGTTTTTTTTCTCTTTTATTATAAACCGTTTAAACTCATTTAGCCACACAAACTAAAAACAAAAAACCAGGACAACAGTTCACAAGAACAGCAACAGCAACAACAACGACAAAATAATGTTTAGATTCCTTGCATAGCATTGATTCCTAATATTTAAACTGCGATGATGGCAAAACACAATGAAAATTCCATTCGAATCAAATTTGAAAAAAAAGAACAAAAAATAAAAATATAATGACAGCTAAAGCTAAAAGTGAACGAGGAAGAGAGGGAGAATGAAAGTAAGATACTATAGAGCTAAGACCACTACAATAATAATAGGATAACTGTGAGACGCAAAAAAACCTTGTACAGCCGTAATCATATTAAAATATTGGTGACAAACAAATATGAACTTAAACTTTTTTATATACATATGTCAGCGTCAGGCAAACTAATACCAGTGCATTTTACCATTGCGATGGTAATTTGTGAGTGTTTCTTAGACTACTAAAAATGGTTGTGTTTAAAAAAAATTTTAAGAAAAAAATGAAAATAACGATAAAAACAGCAACAAAAATAAAGGCATGTAATAAAAACCAACAACAACTCTGCTTTTTTCCCTTTATTTCTCACTGTTTATTTTTTGCCTATGCGTGTGAGTAAGTACGAGTGAGAGAAAATGAGAATACTTGCTCGAAGGCATGTTATGCCCGAGGATGATATATATCGATATACCTATATAAGTATGTATTAGTCTGGTCGGCACACTGCCTGCCCGGAGTGGCAACGTCAAACGCCTACTGGCTTAAAGTGCTGACCGTGCTCACTTTGGGTCGTCATAATCGTCTTACCGTGAGGACTATGGGTAGGTAGGTAGGTAAGTTGGCTAGTTAACCAAGACGATATCAACTACAATTAGCAATTAGAAATGCCGTTTTGAAATCGAGACAGACTACTATGGGTACCTTGAGCTGCTTATGAAGTGAAGAAGATCAAGGAGATCCAAATTGAAGAAAGGTACGCCAAAGTATCGCAGTTGTTTGCTCGTCAGACCCGGACATTCACAGAGCAAGTGAATAAATGTCTCCCACTCAAAAGTGCTTTTGTAATTTCTGCAATGAAAGAGTAAGGGAAAGCCAATTTTCTCCACGCACATTCGGATCAGCCAATGACCCATGTACACCGAAATGAGTTTTGGGATTTGTAGTAGTTTCAGTGTCCTGCCACTGTCATACCATAGCTACAGCGTCCTCGAAATAGCACAAGAGGAAAGGAACTTCACCTGTTCTGTGTCCTTTCACGGAAAAAAAATCTATTGATTTCCCTTTTGACTTCGGTCATAGGGCAGCAGATGTCAAAGTAGGAGGTGATAGATTTCACATCCATCGAGGTTCTCCTAGTTCATCAGTCTTTATGTCCCTGTGTCCAGGAACATAAATCAAGGAAATGGCATATGTATCAACGAGGAGCTTCATCTCCTCTTTACACTGGAGAACTAAAACCGAGTTACTCCTAGGTAACACCAGAGCCCTGATAGCGGACTGATTATCAGAGAAAAGTCTGATCCTTCCCACAGATCCCCGATTTCTCAGCATTCTACAGCCTGTATAATCGCCAAAACCTCTGCCTGACAAATGCTAAAGACCTCCGGTTGTCTTACCGAGAGGAGAAAAAGAATTAAAATGATAGTGATCAATGAATCAACGCTCACCCTACGATGCAAGATCCATCGAAACATTGTCTCTGTTTGGCAGGAGAATCCATTGATCCAGGAACGAAAGGTAAATGACCGTTGGCAACGACAAAATTATCTTCAATGTTGACGCCCATTTCTGAACGCATGGTTACGGCAACAAATAAAATTGCTGAATTTCTGACAAAACTAATCCACATGAGATCCAACGGTGTTCAATGACTCTTTGGTATGAATTTTGGGCTGGCTGCGCCATAACATAACCTAACTTCTGCTGCTTCTACACGGAGCATAGGGCCTCAACGATAGCATTCCATTCTCTTTTGTCTGATGCGAGAGCTTTCATAATATAATTTATTTCTTTACTTTTGCTGTTTCCATATCCACTTGCCTTCGCAGGATCTGATATTGATGCCCTCTTCTGCAGACATTCCTTAACTTACCATTCAATGCTGGTTCTGTTTATATCCATCTCCATTTTCAACTACGTACTTCAGTTTCGACTGAGGCTTGTCCAGTTTTCCCAGAGCTGAGGATTTCTATTTTTATTTGGCCAGAAGATTTGTAGAAAGCAGCGAAGGCATCGGTTAAAGAAGACTTGAATTGCTTTGAGATCGAGTTCCATGATTTTCTTATCCGTAGAGAGCAACTGACTTTACACAATGGGTTTCATAATCAAATCAAAACAGAATCAACAGAACTTCCTCGACTCCTTGTTGCTGTAGTGTAAAATTGGATATGCATTCGCCGCATTAACTCTTATTGCCTTAGACTGGGATATGTTTTTTTTAAGGCCACTTGTTGCTGGGCTGAAAAGTCCTGGGCCTAACAAAGAAAATGCTTTTTTATTGTTCAAAATTAGCTTTATTTATCAAAGTAATCTCCATCAAGAGCAAAGCAATCATTCCAGCGCCGTTCTAACATTTTAATACCACTTTTGTTGAACGATTTTTCTTTTGACACAAAATAGTCCTCAGTTTCAGCGATAACCTCTTCATTCGTGCAAAACTTCCTACCGAAGAGCATTTTTTGTGGTCTGTGCACGTAGTCTGTGCCAGTAGTCGCTGGGGAGCCAAATCTGACGAATAAAGTTGATGTGGGACTCTTCATTCCATGTGTTATTTGTTTAAAATTGTGGTCAACTTCATCCATTTACTTCACACCTACTGCAGCAAACCATCCCTTTAGAAGTAATTTAATTACCCATCGTCAGTTTTTGTGATGTTTTAATAATCAAAGTAAGATTTTAGAACTAAAAATCACTTAAGCTTTTCCTCACATCACTTTAGAAAGAATATCTTTAATCATCAATTAGTTGCGAATTACATTCATTCCCTTCGCTTCAGACGTTACCACATTTAAATGTCATAGCATTACTAGTCCTAAAGTCAAAGTTTAAGTATTCTGTGGCAAATCGTAATAATTTGTCAGTAAATCTGTTGAAATATTATGCAATTAACTAAAATATTTCTCATCCCTCCCTTCCTCCCCACGCACATAACTATGGTTTTTGCGTTTAAAATTTTATACAAAAATTTACAGATATTCTCCGAGTAACTAAGGGAATATTTAATAAATATTTACCATATGCATACGATGAACTCATGTCTGAGGTACTGAGCTACCACTCGGTGTATTCGCAGACATATTTTAAATTATTAATTTGTTGTTGCATTGCATTAAATAACAAAACTAACAAAATGGCCTATTTCATGTATGCACTTCTATCCATACATCCTTTATGCTCTTTAAGCGACTATTTATTCAATTCTATTGATTCGTATACGAATTGATTTCAGCAGTTTATGGTATACCTGGAGCTGATGTTTAATTCTCAACATATGTCTTAAGGGAGAGAAGAGGGAAATATTCCATCTTAAAATTATCGAATGCATACATATAAAAGGGTTCGTACACACACGAATATTCGTTTAAGTGTATGTTTGACATAATGTTGGAATAGCATAAGCTGATGATAATAATTTTCTATCTTCATTACCCCTTCTTGGGAGCATATACTTCCATAAAGTATCTCCATTTTACTTTGCTTGTTCCTATTGCTTTTTTTTTGTGATCCCATGCAAGATAGCACTTATTACTTTGCCTTTATGCAGTTTCATTAATCAGCTTTCGTTTTTCAACTAATCAGGTGACTTGTGTACTGTAGCAAGTCCTACGCTGCCAACTGTCGTTGTGTAGAAGCTACTTCCTCCGCGTATTTGGTTTATTGGTTGTTGTTGTTGTAGCAGCGTCTCTGTTCCCTGATATCCCTTCCCACCATTTTATTAAAATTATTGACCATTGCTGGCTACACATTTTTTTCTATCTTTCTGGTAATTTGTGGATTCCACGCCAATAAGACTGTTTGTCTTTTGAAGCAAACCAATTAGTCACCCAATTTTCTACTTCCTGGTAGGAATGCGTGACGCATGAATGAAAACAAATAGCTCCCAGCCTAACGTTTTGATTGTATCCTGAGCCGCTTTTGCTTTGTGTGCCATATCTTGTGGCCCATTCTGATCGTTTTTCGATCAATGCATGGTTCAAATTGATCATTGGTTGTCTGTAGCGATCTGTATTAACGGTTTTACCAGGTTTCAGGAGCACATGGAGCACAACACCTTTCTGGTCCCACCAGACACACAGCATTGTCTTCCTGCCGAATCAATCTGGTTTTGCAGCCGAAGTTGATGATTGTCCTCAATTAACCCAAGATTTTTTCCGTTCAGAGCATGATCATCATATGCCTCAACAAGCATTCGATGCGACTCTGTAGTCGTTTTCTTCAAATGAAAGCAAAAAAATTATATTTTTCGCAAATCATTATTTTCTGGTATAAAATTCGCCATCTTTAACACGATAAACAAATATGATGTTGTTTGTTCACTGATTTGATGTATACTGAATATATTTGACGGATGTCATTGCCAACACAAAAAAAAATGAAGGTTCATTCACAATAAATTTTCTCTGTGGAGACATTTTTATCTTGACCCTCATTTCATACCGGTACATTTGATAAAGGACGCTGTAGGTCTGTAAAAGCATCGAATTAGATGCGTCGGTTGTTGTCGGCAGTCTGGGCATCTATTCGGCCTGCCAGGCACAATCCTCTTGCGATAGCAGTTGAGAATCCTTGTTTGTCTCTGCAGGAGCCGTTCATTATCTAAAATATGAGGTGGGTGTTGGTTTAGAACAGTGTTGTTTTCGTAATTGTCAATCGGTTTCAGAACCATCTGTTGATGTACGAATTGGTGAGCCTCTGCAATGGCGACCCGGTCCACTAAAGATGACATGACGTCTCGGATGTTATTAAATCGCCGAATGTCTTGTCGGATGCGTCAAGGAGGAGTATTCTAGTATTCCTGTGGTTGAGGTGATTGGGCAGGTGACAAGCAATCTGTAACTGTTTGGCTAGAGCGCGTTATGACATCTGATCAACAACAGCCTGGTCCCCTCGTGAAGATGGTCTATGCTAGTCATCTTGGCGTTTTGCAAAATCGCCATTTGGTGCCGCTTGGGAGAGCGACCGATTGCCTTATACGTAGTGAGAATTATCTCCTTTGTCATCCCACAGGAGATAGCCGCAAGAGCCTTTAAAACTTTATTCCGTGTTCTTAACTGACGTATATATGTGGCCTCACATCCCAGGATTCTATGGTTTCGAACGGTGGATATTCGTCGGCCCTCAACTGAAATATCCAGTTCTAGCCTCACTTCCTTACCGATGGTTAAATAGGGTAATCGAAGACTTGGATGGAGAGCGCCTCAGTTTGCGTTCCTCTAAAAAGTGAGAGATGGTGACCAACTCATTAGTAATCCTGGTACTTATGTCATCTATGTTAATCCCAGATGCGTAGGCTGAATAGTCCATCCACATACGACACCATCTGAAATTCCCGCGGTGGAGTTGGAAGTTTGGATAGGTATATGTTGAATAGAAGTGGAGATAGATCTCCACCCTGAGGATCACCCATTTTCAGCTTCAGGAATTCTGATCTTTGGGCCCTGAATTCCACAAATGCTTGCCACCCATCTTTTGATTTCATTGGGAAGTGTAGGGCATAAAATGTACTCAATGAGTAGGAAATGGTCTCCTTATCAAAGGCCTTGGACAAATCTGAGGCTGCCACAATTGTCCGTTGAAAAGGTCTTTGTTGATTAAGGCCGTTGGTTATGTAAGAGACTATCATATTCAGGGCTGTCATGGTGCTAAATTATTCCCTGAAACCGTGCTGATGTGTGGCAAGTGTGAAGTGTTCCTTAAATGTACGCAAGAGTAGGTACTCTAATACTTTCACCATAGGTGAAAGGAGGGGAAAAAATTGTGACGGGAATTTTTCGTCGACTCCGGTATTCAAACTTTGTTGTTTAGCTTTGAATGTGAGCTTATATGTCGATTCCCATGAACTTTTATAGGGCCAATTGCATGCCATTGTATTTAAGCCAGTGCATGAAATTTCACACCCTCGGGCCACTTTTCTATCCCATCTGAGGGTCGCCGGGTTGTGAATTATATTGACTATGTCTAATATGGACTGAAGCTGTATAGGAGATTCTACATCGTCATTCATAATAAGGACGACTTCTCCTTTGGCTCGGTCATATCGGCTAATTCCGTGGAAATCTGTACTGACAGCTCCAAACTTAAGGATAGAGTGGGCTGTAGTACCTTAAGAATTAACTTTAGGGCGTCTCTCACCCCTCCGGACTTCTGCAGTGTGGACAAGGCCGATTGAGTGACTATTTATGAAGCTACTACTGACATATACATATATCCCTTCTGATAGCCAGGCATCGATCAAATCTATTTCGGGTGTGACATTCAGCTCTAGGTTGGTTGGTAACTAATGGCGATTCTGATACTCTCGCGGTAATTTTATATTTTGCTCATATGGATTCCTAGTCGCAGGGACAAATGGGGAACTGTGTTGCCTATGAACTTGCAAGAACGGTCACTCTTCTACCGGACATCCATTCACACAAGAGGATGGCTATAACTCTTACCTCCGTAAAACTGTCTATGATGCTAAAATATCTATTCGACACAGAAGGATCCTGAGTAAAAGAGTGATCTTGCTTCACTGCTAGACTTACCTGACTTAGGTTAGATAGGAAGCGTACCAATCAACTGTGGAAATATCTTCTCCACTCTATATTTTCTCATAGGTGATTGTGTAATGGGCTGTCACGTGGAGAGACTGCGCTTACTTGCGACAAGTAAGTCACAGATTGTTATGAGTTTTGTCACGTTGGCATTCCCCACGGTGCCCGAGGCATGAGTGAAAACAATGCAGAAGCCAAGCTATGATGAAAATCACCAATCAAGGGCGTGTTATTTGGGCACGACTATCCAAACTCCTAACGATGTATGGGTAACGCCACCCGGCTAAGAGTGTAACACCACACCGAGCTAACGCTCTTCCCGTGAGTTGAGTATAAGTTGCAGTCACCACGGTGCTCCTACAAGGGGGCCTCGTCAAATTCGAGCAGCGACCTAGATCCCTGGTGTTCCCAATTCCTGTGGTACCAGAACTATCCACCGATCAGGCTTCGTAACATAAATGCTACTACCAGTGTCGCAAATGACTTTAGACTGGTAGCCAATAGTTTACTTGCGACTGATGTATTTACTTAGACTTTTCACACTTGGCTCGCCCTTTCTCAATGGTTTATTGGAGATATCAACCATTGATATCAGCTTAATAGGCAGATTCATTAGGCTGTTGGGCTGGTTTGCGACTTAATTTAAAAATATTGTGCTTCTAGACGAACCCTCTATGCTGATTTTCAAGATCGTTTAATCTGGACTTGATGACCAGCTCTGGCGCATCGTGTTATATGGTAGCACAACGAGCCGCTATGTGTGTTTTAATTCAGCGAGGCTTCCACTCCCTCCCATCCTATCTCTGCATCTTCTTCTTAGGAAAATATTGTGTGTTCGTAGTATTTTTGCCACCACTGTAAATATTCGTTTATGACAAAATGTATACAAAATTAAAACCTTTCAAATTTGTTTTTATAAATAAAATAATTGTTTTTATGTATGTATGTGTATGTATAAAATCTTTAATTATAATTTAAATATAATTTAAAAACTAAAATAAAAACTAAAATAAAAATAATTTATTAAAGATTTAAAGTAAAACGAGGAGTTGTAAGCAATTTTAATTGCTTTTATTATTGCTCTCATCTGTGTTACGAGTGAGTACCTTCACTCTTCTTTATTATTATTGCATTGGCAATTGTAATTGTAATTGTAATGGATTTAAATATGAAATATATTCGCATTATATTGATGCTTCATTGATCGCCTGCAATTGTTGCAATAACAACAGCAACAGCCACACCAACAGCAACAATTGTATCGACATTTTGTATGGAAGGAAATAACCTGCTGCACAATATGATTATTGCGGCCATTTACTGGATATACTGGCTACGCAAATCCTTCAATCAATTTAATCTTACACTTCAATTCGTCAATACTATAGCGTACGCATATAAATGCAAATGCAAATGCAAAATATTTTTGTTTTCCTTTTTCATTTATTCGGAAATTATTTGGGTTGTAATGTGTAAGTCGTTTATACTCGGAATTAATTTTTTTTATCAAACAGTTTTATTTTTATTTTTTCTTTTTTTTGCATTTCATTCGGGAGAGAGAGAGAGACTGTCTCTGTGAGCTTGTCAAGTAATCATCGTTACAATCAGACAATCATCGTCCATCAGCAATGTAGGATTTATTCATCATTAAATCATTGTGATCATCATCATCGTCGTCGTCATACGTTTAAATTTTAAAGGCTTTTTTTTCAGGGTAAAAGCATATACAAAAAAAAATTCCGGCTTAAATGTCTGAATAATGTATTACCACTGTGTAGGTAATAAATAAATTGCGTTAAAACATAACCCAGTGAAATGTTTGATGGAAGGTAAAGAAAATATTTGTGTAGACAAAATAAAAATTGCAATATCTAGCAGTAATCCCTAATCCGTTATCGAAGTTGATAGATGAGTAGGCGTTGAGAGTGTGGAACACAGGTGGTCTAATATTATCACTTGCTTGATATTCAGGATGCTTTCAGGATGCCTTCCCTGTTAGTAATAAGGACCAGGACTCTCCTGACTTTGGGAGGAACATTATATGACATTATATGATTGACCGTACATCTCAGAGTATAGTTAACATTGTTTTGTAGGAGCTTTAAGAATGAGAAGAAATGTATACAAAATCTTCTTTCCGACTGCCCAGCTTGGATTACGGCATCACGGCATACGTGTCTTCCACGATCTGTACTGTCTCCAGGATATATCACTAACGAATCTAATGTAGTTTGTTAGGGGTACTGGTCAGCTATCTCGAGTCCCAAGTGATATGCCTATTAAGGTTTAAGGACGGCTTGACTTTCGTGTCGGACTTTGGATCCTTAAGTAGATTTCGTGTTTTTTCTTGAGGGTATCACAATCGAGTGTAATCGCTAGCTTCGGGCGACCCTTGTAACCTAACCTTACTACCCTGAAATGGGACCACTATCATAAAAGATCGTTTTTTTAGCAAAAACTTGCTTAGTCTTTTTTAAACTCAATATCCAAATGTTCAAATGTGAACAGGAGGGTCGCTGCAGGTTTATTTCAACTACAACTCTCAACTTAACGTCAGCGAGATCTGTAAGCTTCCAGTGCCCGCAAATGTCTTTCAAGCAGAAAATTATACGACACAAATAGCCGCAGAGGAATTGATAAGGCTGAACGTCAGCAAGCACATCACAATTTTTATTGACAGCCAGGTAACGGTACGGGCCCTGACAACGAGAGTGACAACCTCTATGCTGGTCAAAATGTGCAGTTGGCTCTATAGGTGCCTGCTTCGTTTCATCTCCAATCTGCACAGGTCCTTATCCGCTTTGCTTATTAAAATTTTTATTTATGTCGTTGTTTGCCTTTTTAATTTTTTTGCTTCAACACACACAACAAAAATTTACTACTACCATACTAGTACTACTCTCTGGCCACCCTTGATCTATAGGTTGTTCATTATTTTTAATTTACGCTGCTATTTTAAAACAATATTTTAAAAAAAGAAGGGAAAATTAATAAAAAAATATATTTTAAGCTTCTTTTCCAATAGGATGCATTTTGGTTTTGCATTCTTTTAAACGAATCTGCCTCCATACCAACCACTGAAACCGACTTCTCTTGTCCTGTCTTCTCTTTTTTGTTTTTTTTTTTTTGTTGACTTTCTTCAAATTTAATACACATACATTGCCATGGCTTCGTATGGCATATAAAACCAATAATTTATTTATTAAAATACCGCATTAATTGAAATCATCGACCATTACCCAGAAAGATTCACAGCGAATAAGAAAAATAATTTCCAGTTAAATCGGAGAAAAAAAAGAAAATTATGGTGAAAATGTACCACATACGGCATATTGGCATACATGTGGTTAAAAAAAACGATGAAGGTTTTTTTTCTTCTTCTTTTTCTTTAATTTTTCTCAATAAATTTTCAACAATTCGAAGTCAATGGTTTTAGTTTTAAAGAAAAAAATTTTAAGATTTTATGGCAATGCTTCGGAGCAAATAAAGGGTCCACCAAATAATATTTTTTTTTTTTTTGAAAATGCTATAGAAAAAAAACTACTGAATATTTTTTCAAATTTCTTTTTTATATGAAAGTACAATCATTCCGGTTAATAATGAAAAATAATTTCAATCAAATGGCTGCTTTGCCTGGCCATGCAGTAGCCTACACGATCGGTCCAATTTTTAAGCACATCATCGATTGTGTGCAGCTGTGTTTCACCAATGGCTTCACGAATATTAACCTTTAAAGCGTCAATTGTCTCTGGCTTGTTGGCGTAACACTTATCTTTGACGGCACATCACAAATAATAGTCCAACGGTGTCAAATCGCAGCTCCGAGGTGGCCAAACGACATCAGCTCTGCGGCTGATAATGCGATCTTCAAAAACAGGCGCAAAACATCGAGTGTAGCTTCGGCTGTGTAGCACGTAGCGCCGTCCTGTTGAAACCAAATGTTGCTAATATCCTCCTCTACAATTATTGTGAACAAAAATTCGTTCAACATGGCCCGATAACGATCGCCACTCCTTGCTCATTTTCGAAGAAAATGGCCCAATTATACTTCTGGACCAAAATCCGCACCAAACAGTGACTCGTCTTGGGTGTATCGGCTTTTCAATGTATGCGTGCGGGTTTTCTGTGCCCCAAATGCGACAATTTTGCTTATTTACATACCGGCCAAGATCAAAATGAGCTTCAGCTGAACAGATGATTTTTTTTGGCAAAATCGGCATCTTATGTAAGTCGATCGCAGGCCCACTTAGCGAAGCGAAGTTCAAGCGTATACACAACCATATTCGTTCAGCGGAAGGATAAAACTAATTATCTGGCAAATCAGACATGAGCTAAGTATTACCATTAACGAAATAAGCATTAGTTGAAAAAAAACGTTAGATGGCGGACCCTATAACTGCAGTTAAAATGAATTTATTTAACAAAATTAAAAGGAATAAAATTTATATTAAAAAAATTATTTTATAATCCAAACGGTAATTTTTTAAAAATTTCGTAAAAATTGCTTAGAATTTTCTAATGGAACTTCCTAGAACTTTTTACAAATACAATTTTAAATAACTATAGCATAACTTAAGGCGTTGAAATATTATTTTGAAAATCTTCTTGCATAAAAATACTTACAATTTCAACGTTTAAACAATTTAATTATCACAGATCATTAATGATTATTTTCTTTTTTTATTATTTCTTATTTGTCTTAAATGATGGTACTTTCACGTTTACAATCAAATCTCCATTGAATGTTTAATGATCTGAATGATGTGCACATTTTATTGAGTCTTTCCTCCAATACTGAGTGTAGAGCTTTATTGTGGGTTAATCACAGTTATAAGAAATTTAAATTAAACATTATTTTGCTTCCTGCGAGACGGGTTTTAATGTTAAAATTTTTTAAAATAAAATAAGGAGAAGCGAAAGGAGTACTAGAAATACATACACAGTTGTGGAAGATATAATAGGGACACTTTCATTTTTTTCCAACGACTAGAACAACATGCTATGGTCTGAAGAAACGATAGAATCAGATGTAAAATAGTATGTACGAACTTCTCTCAATTACAATGGACTCTTTATATTATTTTTATTTAAGAAAATTTTGATGTATCCAACTTATTGCTTCCAACACTACATATTTCTTTTAGAAAAGTCTCAAAATATGATGGCAGTTAATATCAATTAAGTCTCGTCTTTTTTTTCGTTACTTTTCTTGGAAGCATCTCCATCAAACACGGTTTACAGCTGTTGACTTTGCCTCTTCCCTTGTTAGGTTGTTCTGTCTCAGTTCTTGGATAATTGTGCGTCTCCAGGTGTTTTTTGATCGACCACGATTTCTTGAGCCTTAAGGATTCCACTCGAGTGACATTCCAGTGATACTTTCTGGACTTTCTTTTCCTTATCTGTTTCAGTATGGGTTCCTCATTATTCATGCTCCACAGTTCTGTGTTACTTGTGGTGTTAGGCCAGAATATTCTGCATATGATTCTGAGGCACTTGTTATTGATACAAGCGAGGTTTCAGTGCCATACAACAGTACTGATTTAACACATGAGTTGAATATTCTGAGCTTAGTTCGTCTGGATATATGTAAGCTTCTCCATACTGACTGCAGTTGTCCAAATGCCGCTCTCGCTTTATTGAGCCTGTTATCTACGTCTGTTTCTGCGCCACCATTTGTAGTCATTGTACTTCCTAGATAGCAGAAGCTATTTGCATACTCGATTGGCTGACCGTGTAGTATGATATTTTCCATGCTCGTATTGTTTATTCTCATGGCCTTGGTTTTCTTGATGTTTATCTCAAGCCCAACACTACGCGCCAACTGCATATTGAAAATCTTATGCGAGAATAGACAAATGTCATCCACATAGTCCAAGTCTTCGAGTTGGCGTGAGAGATTCCATGTGATCCTTCTACTTTTCGAACAGACTTTGCTCATTATGTCATCTAGCACGATGATGAATAGCTGAGGTGAGTGGGCATCCGTGTTTAACTCCAGCACTGGTGTGGCATGAAGAACTGAAAGTTCTGCATCCTCATACACCGCTCTAATTATTCGAATTATCTTCTGGGGTACTCGTTTGGTTCTTAGTGCTTTCCATATAGCCGTTCACCTGATGGTATCGATCGCTTTCTTGAAATCGACAAATAATAGATACAGGGGGGTACGCCATTCTAATTGAAACTTCTTTTTTTCTTCTTTCCTAGTAATAGAATATTTTATTGCCCTGAAAATTGAGAAAAGGAAATACAATATAACGAATTTCGTTATAACGAAAAACTTCTTTATTTTCAAGTTTTTGATACAAAAATGCTCTGTAGCTATAACGCAGAAATTCTGAGCTATAGGACCTCTATTTAACGAATTATTTCGAGATGCTCTTTTAATCAGTGGACATCAACAATTCCAAAAACTGAAGGAAAGACCTCAACTTATCAAAGATCATACGATATGACTTTTTTATTGGCATGGGATGGCGCATCCAGAAATGTTCCTATTTGCGCATATCATGAAAATAAAAGTAATAGTCATCGTGCTCATCCAAATTAAATTGTTTTTTATTCGCCAATCTATGTCACTCAACTAATTTTGGCATTCTACGTCATATGTCCTTTTTTAAATTGAAGTCGTACCCTTCTGTGGGTACTACCATGAATTTTCTGAGGGGATAAAGTTATTCTTGGTAGGAGGCTTAGTTGGAACTCGCACATTGGTGCCGTCCTCGTACGGTAAGACATGGGGTCTTTCGCCGAGAATGATATCTACCACCATGAATAAATTAGACAGGGTACAGACTAGAGCCGCAAAACTATCGATAGTCAGCCCACTAGATAGTTTCGATAGTTTGCAAAATAAAATATCGATATTGTCGATACTATCAGATTCTCTTAACTGCTACTTTTGGCAACAATATTATAATTTAAGTGAAATTGAAAGAATAATAATAAATATACAGTGTTGAAACAAATAATAGGGACACTTTATTTCTTTCCAGTATGTCATAAAATTTGATGTATTGAAGATTTTGATGGAAGAGTAATCCTTATATATAGCAAAAGTTGTTCAGACCATGAAGTGCTTCAAAACTAAAGTAATTAATAAGATCCAGTGAAAAAAACTGCAGAGACTATGAAAAAAAAAAACGTAGAACAACTGTCAGTTTTGAAAAACTTTTAATTCGTACTTCAAAGATTAAACCCGTCAAATCCTCAAAAAGCCTCAAAAATGAATTTATTCTTCTGCTTCAGGTCGCACAATAAGAAAAAAACTTATGGGTAAGAGTCCTCGAAAGCAACACCTTCCACGTAATAGTTAGAACAACATGCTATGGTCTGACGAAATGAAGAATAATTTGTTTTGAAACAAATGTAAAATCGTATGTACGAACATATTTTAATTACAATTCATACTTTGAGTTTAATAAATAGAAATTCAAGAAACTGTTAAACTGTGTCTCAATGTAACTATAAAAGGTTACAGACGTCTAACAACCTGCGTCGAACAAATTTTTGCAAAGGTGACCTTGATTGTGTACATGTAGTGACCTCACTATTTACTCTTAGTATTTGACGATAGTATCGATAGTGAAAAAAACTATGGATGGTCAGTTAAAAACAAAACTATCGATACTATCGATTGTTTTGCAGCTCTAGTACAGACACCCGCCTGCATTGGCTTAACTGGGGCAATGAGAACTCCAACAGCAGCCTAGGAGGCCTTGATTGGCATATTCGGCGGCAAAGTTTTTCGCCGAGTGATCGCCAAATGCGTCGGGAAGTCTGTCCACTTTACGCAGGGTGGTAGGAAAACCATCTTCGGTCTTGGATGTCATGCCTTTGAATATGTTCTTGGGCGGGAGACTTAGATTTGAATTCCCGCACCCGGATTGTTGGTTTAATGGGATCTCAGTTTGTTCATAGACCCAACTGAGACTGGTGGATCCCACTGGGAATCTCGCTTAGTGTCTTCCAGGCTGAATCAATTGCAAGACGATTATTATATTCTCTAAGAGCCAAGCTGCCTTAAAGACACTTGGCTCGAACTGTATGACTTTCGTTTAGAAATTAGATCCAAGTGCTTTGGACACTGGAGATAGATGGTAATGAAACATTGGATGGATTTGTTTAGAAAGATTCCGTGACATCTTATGCAGGTCCGGAATCTTACTTTGTAGCACCACTTACTAGCATCCTCAATCAAAAATGTTCAAAGGAGACTTCACCACTCTAGGGTGGCGATCAATTCGCAATTTAAGCACCGCTCTGAGCTTCTCAAGTGTGGCAGGCCGGACTTAATGGAATTTCTTATGTTTGCAGACTAAGAGCGATTCTGAAGAGGATGGCGGTCACAGATGTGGATGTTTGTTGATTGTGCTCACAGGCATTGGAGACAGCGGACCCATATTGTGTTTATGTGGGATTCTTGATAGGTTTAGATGGAAATGTTTAGGGAGACATAAGGTCCAACTCGATGCCACAGCCGCCATTATGATTTCATACTTATCTGCAGGTATTCATTAGGAAGGCAGCAGATCTGCTGACCGAACTATAGACCGAAAGGGACACAATTAATTCCATGGGTCTTAGGGTACTGCAATTGAACTTGGTCAGGATAATAATGACAACTATAAATAAAAGTATGAAGTCATCACACAGTTTCATACTCACACAGTTTCACAGTTTTCATAATCAAATATTAATTTAAGAGGTGAAGTATGTGGTCGGTTTTGCTACCGAACTTGAACTTTTTAATTGAAATCGATGTGATTGCTTTTATCCCAAAAAATTGTGAGAATGTTTCTATTTGATCTCTTAGCCTTCTTTAGTACATTTACTCTCAAAGAAACATTCTTTAGCCTTTGGTGTGCTGTAAAAGATTAATATTTTCCTCAGTGGCAAACAGAAAAGTGGACGAAATTGGAATAGACGGCTTGATATATCCCATACGAAATATGTGTATATTTTTGTAAAACTTCACAACAGTTAGAGTAGAAGTTTCTGGTTTCAATCTAAGTGACTTTGCACTTAATACAAAGTAACAGTTTGTAATAAATATGGAATTTCGAAAACGTAGAGAAGAGTAACAGTAAAGGCTGGTTATCTATCCACATCAGCCAAAAAGCAGGAGAGGCCGGATAAGCGGATACAACATAAAGTCGCCCAGCATCGCGGGAAGGGTTACTTTAATTTTCTATGAAATAATTAAAATTTTTAAGTATTTACTGAAAACAAAATGGAATTTTATTTTTTTTTTTAAATAATTTAAAATATGTCTGATACCGCCCTCCCTAATGCTCCTAAATATTGTCACAGGTCAGTTTTACCACACAACACACACACGCAAATTTATTGATTTCCTTTTTTTGGGATTTTTGTTGCAAAAAGTTAATGCCAAAAAAGGAGTAAAGAAAAAAACTCGTCGATTTAATATATAAAAGCCAGCCAAAAATTTAATCATTCGAAAAATTCTATAATTGTGGGTATTGTGTTCAATTCACCAGGGGATTTATTGAATTTTTCATTTGTAAACACAGACATACACACGTACACACACACATATGTATATACAGCAAAGGTGGCCAGAGAGAAAACTTGAAGAAAAAACTAAATATGTAAACAATAATACTAAAAAACAAGCTTAATGCGCAAAGCGACTTAAGTCTGCTTTCATCAAAATCTATCACACAACTGAATGAAATTGTTGTTTATTTCTTTCAATTTAAGAGACTTAACATAATGCCATATTTGCAACGCCACCAACCAACCTTATAGACAACAATGTGTTCGACCTGTGTGGGACCTTTGTTTTCTGTTAAATATTTTTATTTTCGTTCGGTTTTATACATATACAGAACCGATAATAATCATGCACTTGAGTGCTTATCTGGCCATGTACGATGTACAGGCATTCAAATTGCATTTTATTACAATTGTAAGGCCAAAGTACCCATCTGACTGACTGACTTACTGCATGCATGCATTCCTTGTTTGCCTATCGCCTGCCTACGTATGTATTTGCTGGCTGCGTGCGTTCATTTACACAATTATTTCGCGTATTACACGCATATTTTCGCACAGATTATCGAAAATAATGCCCGTAAATGCTTTGCATTATAAAATTGTATTTACATGAGATTCAGTCAGAGTATCTCGTTCTATGAATTAAATGTTTATCACTGTATCAGTGTGTGGGTGTAAGTGTGTTTGTGTCAGTGACAGCTCAAGGTAAAATTTGTTGTTGTTTTTTGTTGTGTAATTAACAATTTACATTGAATTATTTCATAAAACTTTAAATAATGATTTTTCATTAAATTAATTTTCAATAAACTACCCCTTTGCAGATTCTCCTCTCGCTCTCGCCCCACTACCTCACTCTCCTTAAAGTTTAAGTTTTGAGGTGTAGAGTGAATAATTACGTGAGTGCAAGTGTATTGAAATTGTCACCAATTAAGCCACACATTAGCAACTTCATTTCACACATGCAGTTACAAAAAAAATAAATAAATAAATAAAAAATATGTTTAAAAAAAACTATAAATTTACCAAATATTTGTCAATAATTGAATATATTTTTTACAAAAACAACTGCAACTACAATGAAACACGGTTACAAGGTGATAATCATATTTTATTTACTACACAACATATAATTAATACCTCCCAGCTTTGGTTTGAAAACAATTAAACAATGAAAGATTTGGGCAAAACGTGTTTTTCAATAAAATTATGAGAAAAAAATCATTTAAAAATAATTTATAATTAACAGTATGAATATTTTTTTATTACACTGTCCGGAATTTTAAAATTTTCGAAACTTAATTGTGTGTTAGTTAGTTAAAATTGGTAGCCAGACAATAGTCCAGCTCACTTGGGTCCATTATTGAGCCTACTGTAATGCCCATAAATGGTAGCGTCCAAGTGGGCCTTCATGCCGCGACCCGGTAAGAAATGAGTCATATAAACGCATGCACGAACGAAGAAAGCCTACACACATTTACATCATCCAGGTTCAATATGGTATGCAGAAACGGATTGTCAAGGAAAACAGTCCTAATATCCGAAAGAGTCGGACACTGACATAGAAAATGTTCGAGAGTCTCCTTCCCTTCCTCATCCTGACTGCTCCTACTATATTCATTGAACTGTAGACTCAGTCTCTTAGCGTGCGCATCAGCCACCCAGAATCCCAGTGACAACAGCCACCAGGATTCTCAGCCTACGTTGCGGCAACCCCGAGATAGACTCCGAACGAGCGCTATCATATAGGGACTAGATTTGTCTTGATACAGAGCAGGGCCTTGCTCCGCTAGTCCGTCCGCTACACAATTCGCCCAGGTGTCAGAGTGATCCCTTACCCAAATAATTTCTAGGTATGAATGTCTCGCCATGTCGTTTACAGATGCCCGGCATTCACACACCAGCCACGATGTCGAGTAGACACTAGAGAACGTCCTGATCGCAGCCTGACTGTCCGTACAAATCCGTACATCAACATCGAATATCGTGTAGTACATCAACTAATCCGCTGTCATCTTTATTACCGAGACCTCCGCCTGTAAGACACCGTTTTCGACTCCGTCCGTGTACACCTCGTCAGAACCGTGCCCAATGCTCGATTCTGGTGAGATGCTCACAGAGAAAATTCTTTCCAAGAAGGATTTGCGTGTATCTAAATGCCACAAGAAGGCTGCATACTCGTAATTCTTGTCAGGCCACACTCTCGCCAATCTGCTTAGCCATCAGGTCCACCGGAAGCCAGTTCAGCACTACAATCAATGCTTTCGGTGGTTGGATGAACCATAATCATTAGTTCCGCACTTCGCAGAACCTTGTCAAAAATTTTGCGTACTTCACTAGAGTTTCTACCACACAAGCGTACCACCGTGTCAAAAATCCAGTTGGAATTCCTAGAAGACTTGCCAATGGCCCTGCAACACGTATATAGCATAGTGTTCGCTCTTCCCGCCCTCGCCTGTGTATTCTAGTGCCAAGACAGCTGATAGTCCACGATCACCCTCAGATGCTTCACACTGTCCGATAGTCTCGGTTCCAATCCGTGCAGGCGTCCGAATTCCGTCTGGCCTGGGATAACGTTTAACTCAGTGCTACACCGACTACGAAGTCTCAGACTTCAAAAAATTTTAATGCCTTTCTTTTACCACTTCTGTTAGTATGAGTGTCTTTTTTCATACAAAACTGTCACACTCTACGGAAACTGTTCCAGAACTACATTAGTTGACCCTTCTGCTTTATTTACTGCAATAATCTTCAAACAAAAATTATCACCGAGAGCAGAATAATCTTCATTTTAAGGGATACCCGTAGGCAGATTCTTCTGCCCTGGTACCACGGATGTCGGGAGCCCCAGACATCTAGGTTTTTGCCCGACTGTAGTGAGGCTTCCTTGTGGGAGCAGCATGATGGTTATAGTTTAGACAAAAATTTCGGCAGAGGCACTAGCTCGGTGTGGTGTTAAATTCTTAACCGGGTGACGTGACCAATAGTTTTTATAGGAGCGTTGGTGAACGCATCGTATTCACGCGTGCCTTAAGCACCGTCGGGTATGCCAGCGTTTCGATACCCACCTTAAGCTTGTGACTTACTTATACGAACATAAGCCTATTTGGCAGTGCTTCGGCATGGTTCGGGCGATCTTTTACGCCTGCAGACGAAACATGCATCCATCACAACTCACCAGAGACCAAAAAAACAATGCAAAAAGTTGAAAGTTTTTTTAATGGATTATCTTGCTACTGAGATTTACCCTTTCCAAGATAATATTTTTTAGATTCTTAAGTTTTCCGAGCAATAATTCTGACAATTCTGCTTGCTAACACAGCCTCCGAGGTGAAAATGGGCCTCATCACTCAAAATGTTATTTTGTTGAAATTCCGAATCAGTTTGATGCTTTTCAATGGCCCAGTCAGCAAAGACACGACGTTGTTGATGGTCGATAGGTGTGAGTTCTTGTGTCAACTTTAAAAAACACGTTGTAATACCGTTCGTGATATGTTCTATTCAACAGATCAACGAAAAATGAACAAAACTGGCTTTTCATCAAGAGTATGGGCTACAAAAGCAATATTCTCAGTTTTTCTTGAGCGACTTGCAAGTGTTCCGTTCTTTACATCACTAGCAATCACTACCATATGCCAACAGCTCAAATTTGTTTACCAGTTTCGCAACGGCTGGCTGAGCAGGTGATTCACGATTACCCTGCACTGTTAAATGCATAGAAATAATTTTTATTTTTTATTTACATTTAAATGTCACTCACTGTACTAAAATTTCGTTTGTTAGTTAGCAATCATACAAGTATTTATGTATGATGTTCGTATTAATTACATGCCAAATACGAATGAGAGAGAATACACGACAAGTATAGTACATGTGTTCGTAAGTCTTTAAACACAAAAACAAATTCAAAATTTACTTGAACTTTGTAAATGTTATACACCATCAACCAAATACACACACTCATGCATAATATGAATATGTATTATATATGCATACACTCGTATACCCACACACACGCACACATATGCATATAATAAGCATTTTATATGCTCGTTTATATTATAACTGCAATATTATTACTCGTATTATTATTGTTATTGTCTATGTAGATGTTTTACTTACGAACACATACACTAATGTACGTACACACATGCATATGTGTATGTAGACACATGTATTCGTTTATTAAGTTGCAGGATATTCAATGTTTGTCTATAATTTGTTACGACTTGCGGCTATAAAATATGTCAGAGCATTATTTGTTTTTACAAATTTAATTTAATTTATTTTTTCTTTCACATTTTCAGTTTTTTCCTGGAAAATTTTCTCTTTTTTTCCTATTTTTTCACTATGAAAATGCAAAAATTTAAGTTTCAATGTGCGTAATGGAGAAGTAAGAGAAAAACGAATTTAAATTTTTCATAGAAAAGCAATAAAAATTAAAAATAAATGAAAAAAGAAAAAATTATGTGTCACAGAGAGCATAGCGAGGGTTAAAGAGGGTTAAAACGACAACAAAGATTTGTTAAATTAACAACATTAGAATTGTTATTTTTACAACATCAAACACAGTACAACTTCGAGTATTGGATTATTAAAATAACTTTTTAAGATGACGCTGTAATCTTGTAGGAACTTTAACACCGTTATAGACAATAGATAATGTCAGACTTTGTCTGTAAAAGTTCGATTAATATATTTCTTAACCGCAAGCAAGTTTTAGACCAAAACAACGCTTGCCGTTGATAATGGTAAGTAGTCTAGTCAACATCCACACCAAACAATATCTTTTTCGGGATTCATTATACTATGGGTCATGTGGATTTATATGGTGCAAAATAAGGCAATTTTATTTGTAAACATTCATTCAGAAATGGGTCTCATCGGTAATGACACTGAACTTTGCACCAACAGAACTCCCATTCTGATAAAAAAAAACCTGTTGATTAATATATCCACCCATGGTAATTTAGCATAACAAACTGAATAAATCGCAGCCAATTCCACAGATGTTAATTCAAAAATATAGCTCCTATCAGCTGTTAATGTTCGGAAATCCCTAGTGGAAGACACGTTCCGTATTCGTAGTCAGAAGAACATTGACGCTATTATCTTGAGATATATAACAAAACTAAGACTAGACAACTGAGCAGGGCTACAGAAAAAAGGGCAAGAGTGCTGAACGATTACAGAGTTGTATTTAGTAGATGCACTAAGGCCGTTAAATTTGAGCCAATTTGCTGTACTTACTTACTTACTTGTGGCTAAGTCCAAAGAAATAACCCAGTTCGTTCTATCTGGCGTCAGTTTGCGATTACCAATGCCGTCATTATCATTATCATTAGGCACTATTGCAGGACACTGCCATCCATGCTATCTGTTGTGCCTCTTGCGATATATAGTTTGTTCAGCAGATCTACCGTCTTTCTAATGAGCACCGGCAGATCTGAAAGCATAATGGTGGATATCTTAGACAGTGAGACAATAAACTTTTTAGCCCAAACCTATCAAGAACACCATATGAGTTCCGCTGTCTTTGATGCCTGTGAACACAGTCTTTAAACACCTAGATCTGTGACCGCCGTCCACTTCAGATGCTTTCTCAGTCCAAAATGTCCCGTAAGAAATTCCATTAGGAGTTTCAAGTCCGGCCTGCCATACTTTAAAACCAAATTGCTGACTGATGGTTGGCCTAGAGTGGCGAAGAAGTCCCTTGTTCCAAGCGTCTAGCAATCTCCCAATCCTTTATTAGATTGAGGATGGTAGTAGGTGGTGTTGCACAGTAAGGTTCCGGACCGATATAGGCTGTCATGGAACCTTTTCTAGCCAATGCATCCGCTGTTTCATTACTATCTATCCCACAGTTAACTTGTACCCAGAACAACTGTAGCTTATTGCTAAGCGAGAGCCTTTGCAACGTATCGTAGCAATATTTGACCTGTCCGAATGTCACACGATTTGAGCCAAGTGCCCTTAAGACAGCTTAGCTGTCAAGAAAGATATTAATGGTCTTACCCTAGCAGTTTCCCAATCCTTGATTATATTCGGGATGGTGCTGCACAGTATGGTTCCAGCGAAGAGCCGTCAGGTTCTGCATAAAATAGATTTGGTCGTCCTATTCCGCGCTTTCCACCTTGGGGTACCGTCTCGAAACTTTGCTTCAAAATTGCCTACTAAGCCAAAAGTAGGTCCTGTTGTCAAAAGTTGTGCTACATTTCATCCCCAGGCTGGTAGACACAGTCGTTCGCCGTCACCAATAGCGACGTTGTAACGTAACGTTTTATCCAAAACCCGAAGATCCTTTGTCCATTGACAATTAAAAGTTATCATTGGCAGCACTCTAAATGCTTGATGTTCGTCCTTTGGACGTTCACTTTCAGGAGACAGGGAGTGCCTGACGCTCCGGGAACCGGGTCCTTAGTAGGTTGCTCACTATGGGCTTACATGTGTTTTGCGCGTATTAGAAAATAGGACTGATATCAGTTCTAGTAGACATGCTGGTGATTATATCTTGATGACTAAGAATTTCGAGATCATGGAGGTAGTAATACCCAGCAGAAATGACTGGAAACAGTGCAATCCACCTAGGCGGTCAAGCTTTCTTCACGGTACTGCATCTAGAGTCTACTGCGAGCCACTCATCGAACCTGCGGACCGAAGACTCCGTATTCTGCCGCCGTTACGTCAATATAACTGTTGGAACTGAGGTTGACTTCGGGCACCATTACGAGCCATTTCCGCATACGTTCAATGACCTGTTAGTGGGAGAATGGGTTTTTGAAGACTGTGTAAGGGTGAGGAGGAAATAGAAACTATCGAACACATATTATGTCACTGCTCCTGGCTGTTTGGAAAGAGGTAACGATTCTTAGGTGGGTACACAATTCAAAATCATACCTTCCTTTCTGGTTTAGAATTTACTTATTCTAACTAGTTTGGTAAGGGCCTTAATTGACTTCGGAATGGGAATTGAACCGGACGCAGGGCGCTTCTGGGCCTTCACCTT
The DNA here is from genome assembly GCA_023159175.1 of Wohlfahrtia magnifica. Classification (NCBI taxonomy): domain Eukaryota; kingdom Metazoa; phylum Arthropoda; class Insecta; order Diptera; family Sarcophagidae; genus Wohlfahrtia; species Wohlfahrtia magnifica. The sequence goes on along the minus strand of JAKWBJ010000485.1, from coordinate 10,567,168 downwards.
CGTAGACAAACCACAAAGATCAGCTGTGCACTATCTATCTTACTTTCTACCCTTTGTGATCTATCCCTCCCCCTTTCTTCTAAGGTGATCATAATGGACCATATGGTCTCCGAGTAATGCAACCAACAGTTCATCCTCCTACCACCTACCTACCATGGTCACACCCTATGTAATCTATACAGAATCATTTGCGACTTCTTAAAGTCTACTGGAATTCCAAAAATTGTTTTTTTATGATTAAAACGCGTATAAGAAATATACTTGAAGTTTGCTAATCTTCTTATAGTGCTCATGGAATGACATTGCCTTTTTCTAAAATGCAAAACCGTTATGGAATGCATTTTTAAAATTAAAACCCGTTTTTACTGTGTCGCTTGCTTAATAGCAACACCCTGTATATCACATTATTAGACTTGATAAATTTTTGTGGACAGCAAATGAAATTATATTTTTAAAACGATTGCTAAATACTTTTTATTTTTGATCCAGAAGTGTATGGCCACACCCGTTACATATCCTACTGACATCTCTAAAAGCCTTCTGGTTTACCATTACATATTTTAAATAGAAGTGTACGTTTAATTGTCCAGTGCTTAATGGCCGCACCCTTTACAACCTACACTGGGTCAGGTGACTGTTTTAACAGCTGAACTTTAAAAGAAGAAACTGTTTTATGAAGTGTAATTGAAAACACGCTACAATGGAATTTCTAGTTTTTAAACTTGAACCTGATGGCTGGAAAATTACCAGCATCAGCGTAAATCTTAAAACCTTATATAACATACACACACACACAGACATTAATGCAAGCATACACAACAAAATTAATGGAATAAAAGAAACATTAAAAGGATTAACAGCCCAACACCATAACCAGCAACAACAGCAATCAACCGGTTTGCTTACACTATCACATACGCCCACGCTTTTCTTTAGCATTTTCGCATACAAAACTTCTACGCGAGAGAGGTTATGTATATACTGGTGTGTGTGTGTGTGTGTGTGTGTGTGTGTGTGTTGGGAGTATAATGAGGCCCACATAAGAGAGAGTTAAGGCAGCAAAGCAGCAACATTATTAACTTTAATGTGGACAATGAATGTGGTTTTGGCTGTCTTATAACGCACAGTGAGTGTGTCTAGTGGTTATGGCAGTGGCTATGATGAGTTTTTTGTAGTAGTGATAGTAGCTTTGCTTTGTCAGCGAAAATATTTCTTGTTGTTGTAGATAACGTGTGATTTTTTGTTTGTTTTTTTTTGTTTTTTTTTTTTTTTTTGTTTAATATAATGAAAGTTATTAACATTCTGCAACGTATCCTGAATGGAAAACAACAACAAAAAGAAGAAAACGAGAAATCAAAAGAAACATTAACAAAATATCACACGTACATAGATACACTCTTACTCACACTACTACTCTACCTCTCTCTGCTGTTTAAGCATAAAATGCTAAGCCCCTGATAAACGGGCAAAGATGATTGACCAACATTTTGTATGTATGTGTGAAAAGTAAATAAAATGGTCACGTGCATAAGTTGTGTGTGAATAATTTTTAACTTTTAACGCACACAAATACAATGTTGGTCAAGCATGCTTACTCGTCTATCATCGGTTTTAAAAGTAATAAAAATGATATGAAAAAACGAATATTAACGGCAACAAAAACCAAAACAAAATAAAACTTTATGCTCCTCTTCTCATTCTCATTTTGATGGTTAAAATGAACTGATGGGATTAGTTTTATTCACCACATACATTCACACACATAAATGCATACACATTTGCATGCAATAATACTAAAATAATACACAGTTAAAAATTAAGTATATGATTACTTATGCGACATACTTGTAGTGTTGGTATGTACATATGTATGTGTGTATGTATGTATATGTGTATAATGTTAACATTCATATAGATTTGTGTGTATGTTTTGATATTGTGTTGCCCTCAGTATAAATTAATAATTTCATTATTATTATTGTTATTGTCTGTGCATACATATGTGTGTATACATACATATGTGCTGTACTGTATTGTAGTATAAATAAATTATCTATGAATTATGAGTTTCTGTGGATTTCTATAGAAAAAATATGCGACAGTGAGAAAGGAATAGAAAAAGAGAATAAAAGAGATGAATAAAGAGTATGAGATAATGATTTATTTATCATTTTTGCAAATTTATTTTGTCAAAAATAAAACAAATAAAACTTTAATTATCATTTTCCAGCATTTAAGCATAAATTAAATGTGACATTTAATCAGAAAAATATTAACGAAGCCAAACAAGGATTAATGAAGGGATTGCATTAAACGTGATTTGCTTGACGATTTGGCTTGCTAACTAATATCGAAAACAATTTTTTTTTTGGATTAGAAATTTAAATTAAATTTAAATTGCAAATTAAGGAAATAAAAGAAATTTAAATATATCGGGTGTTCCATTTAAAAGTTTAAATTTAAAAATGCAATAAAACAAAAACGGACTGAAATTTTGCCAAATTATTTTTTTCGTTGTGAAGTACAACAGTTCCGGCTTGAAATGAAATATTATTTCATTCATATGACTGCCAAGGCCGGCCTCACAGTACCCCATTCGATCGAACCAATTTGCGAGAACTTTGTCGAGTGTATGGGGTCATATCTCGGCAATGGCATCACGAATGTTGGTCTTTAAATGCTCAATTGTCTCTGGTTTGTCGGCATAACACTAACAATAGTCTAACGGTGTCAAATTGCAGCTTCTTGGTGGCTAACTGACATCACCATTTCGGCCAATTAAACGGCCATCAAACGTTTGGCGATATAAATCGATTGTGGTATGAGATGTGTGGCAAGGTGCACCATCCTGTCGAAACCAAACATCGTTCACAACAATACCATTAAGAGCGGTCACAAAAAAATCGGTTGTCATGGTACGATAGGTGTCTCCATTGACCGTAATAATTGCGCTGTCCTCATTTTCAAAGAAATATGGGCCAGTGATGACTCCGCTCTACAAGCCGCACCAAACAGTAACTCGTAATGGGTGCATTGGATTCTGTAAGACCACGTTTGAGTTTTCTGACGCCCAAATACGGCAATTTTGCTTACTAATGTACCCATAAAGATGAAAATGATCTTCATCCGGAAAGATGATTTTGTTTTTGACAAAATCGACATCCTCGTTTTGGAAATGAATTTTCAATAAATCCCAACGTTGCTCAATCGTAAATCGATTCATTTCGTTCAATGGAGATAATATACTGAATTTTGTGACAGAATAGAATGACATAAGTATTGCCAGGTTCGAAATAACCGCTGGTTGAAATTTAAACCGAGAGATAACCCACTCGATACATACATATACAAAATATAAGCTTTCTTTATGCGATTTTACAGGGGTTTATATGATTATGCATATCAATTAGAAGGCCGCTTTAGCATCTATAGCAGTGTTTCAGACGGTCAGTTCGCTCTTAGATGACTTAATGTAATACATAAGGTTCCTAAAATATTTACACCAGTGTTAACCTAAAGACGCTCCCAAATAGTTGGTTTGTCATCGCTGGCTTGAACTTGTAGAAGCTAATTCGATAGTTCTTACCGATAGCCGGACATACGTCCGACTCAGTTGGATCCTGATCCCACTGTGCTATCCTAAAAAAAGACATACAGTAACGTAGCGATCTAATTCAGCAAACAGACGTATGCATAAAGATAAATATACTGTTGACATCCATATCAGCCAGGTCCGATATGGCTTATACCGTAGAAACCAGCTGACAAAAAAGGCAGTCTTATTATTCAAAAAGTTTGGACACTGACATAGAAAATGTTCCACTTTACTAAAAGGAAACCGAATCTCCTTGCACACGCACCAGCTACGCAGTGCTCCATAATGCCTGACCCGCATCCATATAAAGGACTGCAACCAATAGTACAGTGGCTAAGATAGCCTTGAGACGTAGCAAGTGGGCTTATTTTCCCACCATTGCTTGCTTTGCTCGCCAAGTAATGCAAAAACCAGTAGCTTGGAAGAGAAAAGTGACATCCCGATCAGTTCACCAGTCTGCTCATGGCCAGAAGATAACCTTACCTAGAACTTGTAGGAGCTCTGGAGAGAATTACAGAGGCAAGTCTAGACGATGCTTAATGACCAATCGTTAAATGTAGCCTCTACAACGTAGGGCCACTCCCGGTAGGCCGATTCAACCTACAACTACTTTTCCCAAGTCTAACTAGTCAGCTACAAATAGCATCCCATCAGCATGGATTCCAAAAACAACACAACTCTACCACCGCTCTAACAGCCATAGCAATGGAAATAAATCAGAGCCTTAACCTGGCAAAATTATGTGATAGAACTATCGATCTGTCTAAGGCATTCGACACGGTCAATCATGTCATCCTCTTTAAGGATATACTAACGTCGACACTCCCAAACAATACGTAGAATTAAACAAAGATTCCCGCAAAGAGGTGTACTAACCACCATTAAATCTCCATATAGTAGTTGATTGCACGAGAATTCCAAACATCCATGCTCACAAAGCAGTTTCTCTTAGCATGCCATCGGAGTGAGCATCCAAACCAAAGCAGTTTCTCTTAGCATGCCATCGGAGTGAGCATCAAAACCATTAGGTTACACTCCTTAATGCTCCCACTAGAAACGTAATGGCAGATCTTCGTTCCTATGATGGGAGATCCAACAATTTCGCATATACAATATCTCTGAAGGACACTCATCGTAATATTGTTGAAATGGTGCTGAGAGACTCTCACAAGAATGTCGTTTTTGTTGCACCCGTCGTGGCAAACAATGAAAAAGATCGTGCCAGAGAAATTAATGTTGTCCTAGTGGAACGAAGATCTTATCACTGCACAAAGCTTTACTCGCTCTGAGCTGGCATCATCGACGATATTCCCAATATCTGTCCGGCCTGTGGAACAGGTCCTCATGATGTCCAACATCTGCTTACCTGATAACTCTAATCCCTAGATTACTATGGATCAATCCAAGAGAAGAGTATCAATTCCAAGTTTTTAGAATAAAAGAAGAGGAAGAAAGAGAGGAGGAAATGAATGCTACAACAATAATAACCTACCGTAGCACAGGGGGCTTCCTATTCCTGGTAGCCTACTGCCTGAATAGAGAGACAAGGATCCTAGAGAATTCAGACTAAAAACTTAATAGGTCCGAAACTTCAGTAATTAAATTTTCCTTCCGGTGATTTCGCCTAGAATTAAAAAAAGAGAAGACCTCGTGACTCTTAATGTCCTCTTATGGGAATTATCCTACAAAATCTAAAAATATCTCATACATCGCCAAGGGGACACTGTTTGGTGTGAATTTTGGGCTGTTAGTAGTTGCCCAAACAATGAGTTTCTTCCAGGCTGAGATCATGGCCATTGCTATATGTGCGGAGATCAAGTGCGCTCAAGGGTAAGACCATTAATATATTCTCTGAGAGCCAAGTTGCCTTACGGACTTGAAACTTCTAACGGAGTTTCGTACGGTCCCCTGTAGACTAAGAGTGCATTTGAAGAGGATGGCAACCACATTTGTGGATGTATGTAGACTGTGATCACAGGTATTAGAGACAGCGGAACACATACTATGTAAATGTGGGGTTCTTAATAGGCTTAGGTAGACGCAAGATCTCACTAGGTGGCATGTCCACCATTATGGTTTCAAACTATAAGCCGGAAGGGGTACAATGATCCTATGTGTCGCAGTGACTTGCATAGTGTCTGGTCGGACAATCACCGCCAAACTCAAGGTCTGTAGGTCGCCGATTGCCAACTTCTTTTGGCCTAAATTGGATGATATGTACACTAACGACATGCGGTTTCACTACGGTACTACGTTCCACACAACTTATGCTACACTGGACATTCTATAAAACTGATTTGAGGATATGGTCAACTAACGTTAAGGTACTGAACTGCCATGGAGATCATGCTATTTGACCCCGTTAAACTTTTCTTATAAGGTTTTTTAAGCCCATATAACATATGTCATCGGTCAAATTCAGGCTGATTTATGCGCTATAGCCATAAACACTTGATATTTTGAATGCGCGCCACTTAGTGATGGTGAGTTGTATTCCATACTTTATGGCAAAGAAAGGCCTTTCAAAAAAAACTTTGATGATATCCCTCACACACAATTAGTTTCATTTAAATATAAAGATAGGAAGCCCTTAATCAGAAACCATATAGAAGCAATATAGGTCTCCCTTGCACTAGTAGGCAATCTGCTTGAATTAGTTTCTTTGAATTACGGACAAGCAAACATACTCAATTCAACTAAAATTAAAACATAATATTCCCCTATAATCTGCATGTGTACGAGTATAGGCTTTAAATCAAAATATTTTATAACCTTTTCGGCCACTTACGAGTAACAGCACGAATTGAATTGTTTTCTTACCTCTTATTTCTTCCAGTATATGTTCTCTTATAGTGGCTTTGTTTTGTTTTTACTTCTCAAATGGTGAGAAACAAGATTTAGTGCTTGAAAGGTTAAAAAATAAAGGAACCGCAACAAGAAGAAGAAGATGGCGCCTTAATTTTTAAGCAACAATTCGCACATACAACACATAATGGCAATATCAACAGAATGCAACAACAACAACAAAACAATAAAAAATAAACATGAAATGAATATCAACTTGTTTTTAGACCAACTCTACTGCTCAACACAGTTCATTTCAATTCCGATGAATACAAGCGTTGCAACGATTTTTGTTTCTCCACATACAACTCCAATTACAACGCTGTTGTTGTCGCTTGTTGTTGGTGTTATCGTTGCCATTGGTTTCTTTTGTTCTTCACACATCACACGCTCACACACACTATCCGATAATGTTCGTATGTGGGGAGTAGCAGCTAAACAATAATAACGATTATTAACTTGCCTTGTTGTTGTTGCTGTTGTTGGCTTCGTTATTTGTTGTTGCTGCTGTAGCATAAGCTCTTTTAGACCATCATTATCACTTGCATATAAATAAACATATAAATGAGTACGAAAGTGATTATTTTTAGTTTTTTTACTGCTCTCTCTCTCTCCCACTGCTCCTCTCTCACTCTCTGGCATCGTACTCAATTGTTTTTTTTTGTGCAGAGATTGTTTTCAACACATACACATTTGTACATGAATACGAGTATGACAACAATATTTAGTCGCCATACACGCATTTAGGCACTATTATTTGTAAATACTATTGCTATAACAACAACTATAATAATAATAACAATAACAACAGCTACAATACTTGTTCATCCATACACATTCATACACACGCACACACATACACGCACACATTAACGTCTTTAATGATAAGTGCGTTTACGCATAGTAATGATGGTGTTTTGATATTGATGATGGTACAACAACATCATGGTGGTGGTGATGATGATTACAGTGTGTTACGCTGCTGCATATGTTTAATCGTTAATACGTATTTAACATAGCAACAGTGACATTGAAATGTTCAACAATTCCTGTTTCAATTTTTCTTTTCTCTTTTTTTTTTTTTTAAACGAAAACAAACAAAAAATACAATAAAACACTGGAATACTGTCAAGATAATTTGAATTTGATTTTTTCTTTTTCTAGATTTTGTGTAGGTTGAAGTGGGAACACTGGTAGTGATAAAAATTAAAAAAATCATTCTGAATACATTACTGAACAACTAAATAAAATAATAAGAAGGAAATTCGTTTACTTATCCACATTGGGTATAGAAAGCAGAAAAACAAAACTTATCTCCTTATAAAATCTCTGAAAGCTATGAAGTTTTTGTTTTGTTTTGTTTTTCTATATAAAAAGGCCTATTTATAGTTGTTGTAGTCAAAAGATAAAATATTACTGTGCCAACTGTTACATGCAGTCAAAGAATGATTGTTATTATGCTAAATGCTAAAAAAGTTCATTAATTTTTGACGATTAGAGGCCTATTTGTTATGATTTCAAATAAAATACAGAGACGGAAATGTTATATCGTAATCCATCTGAAAGCTAGTTATTGTGAATACCCTCGAAGAATATCACAGTCAAAACGATCTAATATATAGTGTTTAGTAAACGCGACGGAGATACCTTAAAGCGCGGCATAGCCATTAGATGATGTTCACTCATCTCACCGGCGCGGGGCGAAAGCCATGTTCAAACAGCAACGCTATATCGGTATAGAGCCTTGCTGTGCAGCACCACTTACTACTACCCTCAATCTAACCAGGGATTGAGAAATTGCCAGCAATGCTCAAAGGGGAATTTGCCACTCGAGAGTGTCGCTCTGAGGTTCTCAAGTATAGCAGGCCAGACTTGAAACTCCTGACGCACCACTGTAGACTAAGAGTGCATCTGCAGAGGATGGTAGTCACAAATGTGGATGTTTGTAGACTGTGGTCACATATTGTATGAATGTGAGGTTCTTGATAGGTTTGGATGGCAAATTTTGGATAGATATAGGATCCGCTGGGTGACATATCCACCGTCATGGTTTCAGATACTGATGTTCATTGGGAAGGCAACAGAGCTGCTCAACGAACTATACACCGGAAGGGGCACAATACACCTCAATGGTCGCAGTGTCCTGCAATAGTGCCTGGCCGGTATGATGATAATAATAATAAATCCTTGTTGATTATTCACAGCTAGCCCAATGTAATCGAACAAAATGTGCTCCGTGGTTACTTCTCCTCTAGACAGAGCCGGCAATTTAGTCTCTTCAAACCTTAACCTGTTGAGATAATATCTTATGTAGTTGTATCCCGAAAGAAAATCCACTATCCTACTAATGTCAGCCCTACGAAATATACACATAACTTCTCCATAAGATAAAGGCCCTACCAACCGTTTCGAATGTCGCAGCCATTGTGCGCGCTTCCAGTGTGCGATCTTGAGAGAATGTTCCCATCTGAGAGATCAGTTGTTTATGAATGTGTTATCAAATTCCTTACAGATTTTAAGATATACACAGGGACTGGAGTTTTTCTGATCTACGAGTTTTTAGGCTTCAAAACTGGCGAAACATTTTCCAGCTGGTATTCTAAGCGAAAGGGAACTCTAAAGATTTAATAAGGAAACGTACTATAGATAAAAGGAAAATCAATGAGGCAGTCTAGATCTGGAAGTCACATGCTATCAAGTGCCTCAGTCTGAGATCCCATAGAACGGGGCATTTCTTGTCGTCTGGACAGCTCATACAGTAATTATGCCCGTAAGGAGTAAGATCGATGCCCTTCCAAGCCTAAGGACAGATATAACCTTTTCTATAAACAGCAAAGGCCAAATTATTCTGGCTATTTTTGAAGTGGCTCATCATGCTCAGCACCCATCTGTCTATCAGACCCGGCAGAGAAACCATAAAGGACCCAGGCAGAAACCACTAATGGAAAATACAGCAAAGATGTCATTTTGATCTTACTATGCTGGAGTCGAGAGCGTTGATTGCCGCAAGGCAGTCCAAGTAGATTGCTATAGTTTCCCGGATACGCCTCGTGGCACTTTTTATGGCGAAAGCTTCCGCCCTTTAAATCAGCGCAATCTTCGGGCAGTCTGAGAGGGACCCTAAGGTCAAGTACTTTAGAGTAGAAACTCGAAAGCGTCTCCATTTTTGTCTTTGAGACATTAGTAGAAGAGATAGCGTAGCCCACTCATCCCTAGAAGATGTACTAGTACTTTAGAGTAAGTATCGCACAATCTGCCTGACACGCCAGCATTACCAGAAACTAGCTTAGAAATCTGGACTTCAAAATGTACATTTTGATGGCATGAAGCGATATCAACTTCCTTCTGATCAATTTTTCTGCAACATTACCAGATGAACGGAAAGGAGACATGCCACCACCAACTGCATCGTTTTAAGATTCTTGACAGTAGGAAGATGAAGTATTTAGCAGGAATTGTTAAGTACAAAGTTACACTTCTTATTAGTGTCAAAACTGAGCACTGCAGGGGAAAAGAGGTAAGATGCAGCTTATTTTATGCGAATGCGTAGTTCGGAGACTCTTATAATCACTGATGAGAGGCGGGTAGATCACCTCTAACTTCTTTGTCGTCATATGCTAAATTCCATCTTCGAATCGTTACCAACGGCAGTAAAACTGCTTGAAAAACGGTGGTTATCGGGGCTGTACAGTGGAGACATGTACGTATTCTGCCATCACAAGTTTACTTTCTTCATTTCTTAATTCCTCCTCCAGTGAGCGCAATAGCTTTTCGGATGAGGCCCATTGTCGTTTAGCACATATGAACTCCGTTAGCTGACGACGGAGCTGATTCACTGTTACTTTATCTGTGATTGTAATATCATTTTATCGGCAGACCTTTATTAGCTTGTCCTTTTGTAAGAGGTAAATCCATCCCGATGAATATGATTGTAGTGATGTTGACGTAATTTGGTTTTTGCTGCTTTGTTTTTGAGCGATTCCTTGGTGATTTTTGAGGTTTTTCCACAGGATGGGTTCATATTTTCGGGTCCCAGATCTGGCGTCATTATAACGCAATACAGTCTTAACCAACTTGATCTTTCTCAGTTATGGGAAAAGCACAAAGTCGCAGGAAGCCAAATTCAGTGACAACGGTTTCTAAGGCATGATTGTGATGCTGTCTAATAATAAAAAAATCACAAGCTTCGATGAGAGCACATTATTGAATTAAATTATTGAGTTGAATGTTGACTTAATCGTACAACCTTGTGGTTAGAACTCCTAATACACTATACCACTATCATCAAAGAAAATCCCTGGAATTTGCTTAACTTGTTGTTATCTTTAGAAATTTTCTTGCCTTTCTTGAAAAGTTTGTAGCATATTTTTCCCAGAGTTTTTATGCGTGGCTGTAATTTTTGCAAATTCCAAATACATACTCGTATACGTTTCTAAACACGTTCGAAGGACCATTAAATCAATTGGCATATTAATAAAAACGATTAATCGCATATTATTGCTAAACATTTCCCCATACTCTTTCATTACTTCAGCTTGTATTTAACAACTCCCATAACATGCAATTCCCTTTTCTAATTTGCTATTTAATAGGCCAGAATTTCCACTGTACCTGTCTGCTGTTGTTTTTCTTGTTGTTGTTGTTAATGTTGAATTTATTTTCACCACCTTATTGATTAGTTATTGGCGTTGATGCACGTTTCCGACCCGCATAAGCTACAATGTATTAACGAAGTGTGATAGACTCACACTTCCAAAGCATAATATTGGCATAAATATTTATGTATGTATGTATCTCTGAGATGATTTACACACATAAGCAAGCATGCGTGCTCATGTGGGTCATTTTATATTTAATTAAACAAAAATTTATACAAATCACAGTAAATCAAAGGCATCTATGAATATTGCAATGGAATGTTGCAGCACAGAATTTGAAAGAAAATTTATTTTGGCGAACATGTCATAAACGAGTCATAATCACGCTCTAGGCAAGGTAACTATTAAACTATAAGTTACTTCCTACACCACACTGGATAATCAATACTGCTCTATGCTGCCTGTTGGCTTAAAACGGAGGACAATGTGTTCAGCTGGTACTTATCATGCAAACCGAATTGATCTTTATATCAGGATGATAGCAGCAGTGAGTGTCCTAAGGTTGAATTAAGCATATTAATGGAGGAATTCGACTTATTGCCATGCTAGTCTATTATTATGATAAATTCAGTACCCTGGTGGAACTGATTACATTATACTGACATGTCGTTCAATAGGAAATTCTCCACACTTTCCCTCCTAAAAGGAATGAATTGGGAGTCAATCGTAAGACAGCTTTAACTCTACGATCTATACAAATGATTCTAAAATAGACTGTAATACTACTTAAATTCAGAGATCTATGCGGCTTTCCGATATTTCCAGTGTCTTCCAGGCGGAAGTGCTGGCAATAGAAGAAGCATGTAAGCTGCTCAGTGCGTATTTCAGGTTCAAAAGCAATATTGCTATTCTCTCGAATATAAGTGGACGAACTTGCTATACCTGTATCTACTATTAGCTTAAGTTAGGTTAGGTTATGCTAAAACCAGCTGACGGCCCTAGGACCAGCCCACATAGGATAAAAAGCTCAAAATGGGCCGTACACCATAATGATTCTGAGAAAGAAAGAAAAGAAAAACAGGTAAACATAAACATCGTGTACAAGCCGACATCGACCACGAAGCGACCGATACAACCCACCATTAATCCCAGAAAGTAATTCGGGATATATGATGTGCCGTCTCAGGACCACTATTTATTATTAAATTGGCCAAAATAGCTCAACTGGCCACGACACTGCGACCTAGAAAGATCTATGTACCAAGCACTCCGAAGTAAGACCCGCCAGCGCAATAGCTGACAGCTATAGAAATCCCATCGCGTATGAGCAGATGACTATCCGATCAGTCTGCAAGTCTCCAGAAAAATACCCTCTACCTTGTATATGAAAACAGTAATATCTCCAATAGGTAGCCGACGAACTTGTTCGAGCCCAATAAATGGGACGCTCCGTCGTCCCCTCTTCTCTCTACACAGAGGGCACTCCGAATCAGGTACCATATTGAAACAGAAGAAGTGATATCTAAGATAGTAATGTTGCCCCAGGAAGTCAATAAGTCTCCTAATAGTTGTCCTGCCCATTTGACGCAACTCCATATTTTAAGTAAAGGGTCTCATTAGCCGCATCGCCTGCCTCAGACCCGGGCATTGTACCCAATATGACGAGCATCGTTCATGCTACTATTCGTCGATCTTCCCCTTGGACGTGGACCAGCTAATACCACAGTACGGCTCTTGTCCCACGAAACCAGAAACCGCCTTGCCAGTTCTTCAGCAAACTCGTTTCCCATAACATCAGTGTATCCAGGGATCCAACAAAGCGTTACCGTGTTCCCCAATACTAGTGTTTTGGCATTCGTATAGAGCTTGAGTACTAGAGCTCTTAGTGCGGCTTGACTATCGGCATATATATTAATAGAAGGGCCCTTGATCGCACGCTCTATATGAATCTGCGCACAAATGGAAATAGCCTGGATCTCTCCATTCATATAACACTCTAAACAGTCGGGGTTGCCATGAGAGACCCCGTGGTCCCACTCCTAACAATCATGTATAACTTTCCAGGACCCTTAACCTAGACCTCGATAGCGTCAGACATTCCAGAAGCAAGTGCCTCGAGGTTACTACCTCCTCCTCAGAGCAGTAGCCACACAACGTAGGTCTACTGCTCCACAGACGGACCGCATGCTTACCCACTAGAATTTCTTCGTCTTGGTAGGTTCACCAGCTGACTAGACCTCATCCGACCACAGATCTCTCGCCTGCCTGCAGGAAGTAATTTGTCTTCATCTTTTGATGAACATACTGTTGGCTCAGCACCTAAGATCCAGATGACAAGTAGGTAGGCATACTGAAATTTCCTTTGCCGGAAGAACCTGTGACGTCGTGCTCCTTCTGGCCAGTTCATACGCTACAACCAAAATGAGTCTGATATCGAAATATTTCGTCATCATTCCCAGTGGCTAGTGGAATTCCAACACAGTATTTGAGTTAGCGAACGTAGATTCCAGAATCATGGAACATTACACTTAGGGAATCGGCTTTCCCAGCAATTAGCTGGTAAAGTAGGACATTTTCGCAGAATGCCATCAAAAGTGAATTGATCAGACGAACTACAGAATCAGCAGATCACGATGGCCAAAAGACAACCTAGGAAGAACCTTAACTTTGTTGAATATGAAACGTAATGATGTTGGCTCAACGATAGCGTTAATAACAGGTTTGGGCTATTGGGGAGCAGTCTGAAAGAGGAAAAGGTAAAATATATATTCCACTTCCTCTGTGAATATCCTGACTTGCGAAGGAAGAGAGAGCCAACTCTTGGGAAATCATTGTTCGAATATTTTGAGCTCGTTTGGACATTAATCAACTACTGAACTTTCTAAGCCGCACGGACAGGATGTGGTAACAAAGCTGCGAGATAATTTTAATTGAATTTTTCAGATCATCACTCGAACCAACTAACTAATCATATCTCTGATATTTCACCTTGAGAAGTGAAACGTCTCACATGTGCAACATATTGATTTGTGTGTCAGTGCTGTCGCTGTGTTGTTTTTAAGCGGTTGTTTATTTCATATTTAATCATAAAAATATTACCAAGATAGTTCCAGTTCCAACAACAATAAGTATTAACATTAACACGTAAATTAATAATATGGCTTGACATGACGCATTAGGAATTGTTCGCATATTATCGGCAACAATCAATACTGGCCGCCAAGCAACAGTCAACGATGGAGACTCATTTGGTAAATTGGTTGGTTCATTTACAACAAACAACAGCAAACCAAAAAGAAAAAAAGTACTTCACGTACTAATATTGTGTATTTAAGTGTCTATATGTCCGTCCGTCCATTCCTCTTGCCAACTAAACTTACCGTCTACGTGTCTGTCCTTGGCTGGGCTACAAGTATGGCTTGAGTGTGTATTGTAGGCTTTTTCAAGCACAATTCCCATATTAAACCAACTTTATAATAATTTTTTACTTTTTTTATTTATTTTTTTTTAATTTTTATTATTTATTTTAAACATTTTCTTTCTTTTTATTCTTTTTTTCACTGTCGTCGGCAGCTAAAAAAAATAATTGGAAGAGATTTCCGTTGTGTCATCATTTTCATCAGCAACGACTACGTACAGACCTATGTACACATGTACATAAGTAAGTACGTTAATGCAAAGTCGTATGTTTGACGCATTGATTGACTGACTCTTGACTATTTATCATGCATTGAGTGTTTTGAGGCAAATGCATCAAAATTGGTTGGTTGCGTCTTTGACTACAACAAAAGAAAAAAATCAAAACTCATAAATGGTTGTAATAATTTTGATCCTCCTTCTTTTAAGTATGAGTGTACGCGAGAGTTTATGTAGCTGCCATATGTTGCCGCAATGAATATGCAGCTTAAAGTAGATTTCTTAAGTCGTTTATGGTAAATGCTGTGTTTAAAATGGTTAAAAATAATATTCTTTTTTTCTTAACATACTTTATGATTTCCTTAATGGGTTACACCATTTCCATACGAAAATTGATTTATTATAAGGTGTTTTCATCAAACAAGATAACTGGCTTTATTAGAAATTTGAGATGGAAACCACAGTTACTTACTTACTTTATTGGCCATAAACAATTTATAAGCTTATGAAGGCCAAAAATAAAAAGGTTTTCCAATTAGCTCTTTGCTTTATAACATTCTTGGTATAAAAATGTTCACTGACAATGGACTGAAAAACACCCGGCCCTAACAAAGAAAACACTTCTTTAGTTGTTCAAATTCAGCTTTATTCATGAACGTAATCACCATCAAGAGCAATGCAAACATTCCAGCGCCGCTCTAACGATTTTTTTTTGCCTCAAAGTAGGCCTCCGTTGCAGCGATAACCTCATGATTCGTGCAAAATTTCTTACCGACGAGCATTTTTTTGAGGTTTGCGAACAGCCAGTAATCGCTGGGAGCCAAATCTCGCGAATACGGTGGCTGTGTATTATAGTTTGTCATGTAGTTTTGCCATTGTTTTGATTGACTTGTAACACGGTGCGTTGTCTTGATGAAACAAATTTTTTTCTCTGTCATTGCGGTCGTTTTTTTGCAATCTCGGCCTTCAAACGCTCCAATAACGATATATAATAGTGAATGAGGTTTTAGTGAATAAGGTTTTTCCCTTCTCAAGATAGTCGATGAATATTACACCACGCACATCCCAAAATACTGAGGTCTTAACTTTTGCAGCCGATTGTTGTGCTCACCAAACAATTCCGCAGTGAAGTAATGGATCCATGTTTTATCCATTGTCACTTACCGACGCTAAAGTCCCGGCTGGTTACGTTGAAACATGGCCCAACACTGCTCAGAATCATCAAGACATTCTTGTTTGTAGTCAACAGTGAGCAAACGCACCGTCTACTTTGAAGAGAACCTTGTCATAGTCAAATGCTCGTGCAATATAAAGCCAAAAAGCTCGTTAGATATCTATACTTTTCGATCATTCAAAACGATTTTGTAGATTTTTTTGATTTTTTTTTTCTGATGTTACCGCCTCATTTCCACTGCTATCTGCATCATCAAAGTCTCTACGATCACGTTTGAATTTAGCATACCAACGTTGTATTGTTGTTCCTGATGGAGCGGAGTCCCTATAATACTTTTCAAGCCATTACTTCGCTTGAACAATATTTTTTCCCATCAAGCAGCAGTGAAGAATTAAAATAAGAAATTGTTTTAAATCCATTGTTCTGAAAATAACAAAATTAGCGTCAGTCCTAGCACAATAACTCACAAACTAATTAATATTATATCATGTCTTTTGAAGGTTAACACTAACTGAACAAGAGGTAGATGCAATAAAACTAGCCGGGACTAACGGGACTATCGATTGCGATATAGAATTCAATACATGACTGTTTGGTAGAGAGGACAATACTCAGGTGGTCTTATGAGGGTGCGGCTAAAGTAACCACATATATGATTTGTAAGGAATAAAAAAGAACAACTAATGGAATGAAAAAAATAAAGGTTTTCTATGTTATTTTTTTACATTAATTATGAAAAAAAATGTCAGTTAAATGAGAACCGTTTTCTCTAACGCATAAATGCGATCTTTTTATAGCATTTTTCATAACTTTGTTGAGTGTTTCTTGTGGTATATGATCAATTTCTGCTTGAATGTTGTCCTTTAGCGATTATATCGCTGCTGATGAGAGAGCGGTCATTTATGTGAACAGTCAGACTGCTATTAGAGCACTGACTGGGCGTTATCTCACGCGTTACATCATGCAGGAAGGCCTTCACGTCACTTCTTGGCAGATACAATGTCAAACTGTGTTGGGTTTAAGGGCACTTAGAGTGCCCAAAACTACTGATGGGCTGGCGAAAGAGGGCATGTCAGAAAGTTTACATGTGGTGGACAGGTCTGTAAAACCTCCGTTCTCAGAGTGGAAGGGTCATAGAGGGATAACGTAGACTATGGCCCAGATTTTGTCACTCCGTCCTGAGTCTGTCTCAGTTCCGAGTGAGTATAGAGCCCCTTAAAATTCTGATAGGTTATCTGACTGGGCAAAGTGTACTGAGAGCCAGGAGCGAGAACTACCTCTGATTTTTGTTGAGTGTGTTGCAACAAAGAGGATCCTAAGACAGTGTGGAACATATTATGTGTCTTTTTGATTTTTGAACTGTATATTGAGGGTCAGCTGGCTGATGAAATGATTCTCGGTGTAAGAAGAGTTCTGTCTTGTTTCTTTTATATTTTTCTGCTTTTTGTTCTTTTCACCATCAATCGGTTTAAATTTGAACCAGCGGTAATTTCGAATATTCAGTATATTATCTCCACTGAACAAAATGAATCAATTTACGCTTAAGCAGCGTTGGGATTTATTTGAAATTTATTTCCAAAACAAAGACAAAAAATCGTCTTTTCGGAAGAAGCTTGTTTTCATCTTGGTGGGTACCTTAATAAGCAAAATTGGCATATTTGCGGCTCAGACAACCCAAATGCAGAAACCTATCGCACCATGATAACCAATTTTTTGTGCCCGCATTTCATGGTATTAATGTGAAAGATGTTTGGTTTCAACAGGATGGTGCCGTTTGCCACACATCTCGTGCCACAATCGATGTATTGCGTCAAACGTCTGATTACCGTTTAATTAGCTGAAATGGTGATGTCAGCTGGCCGCTAAGTAGCTGCGATTTGACACCGTTGAACTATTTTCTATGGTGCGACGTTAAAGATAAGTGTTATGCGGGCAAGTCAAAGGCAATTGAGCATTTGAATGCTAAAATTCGTGATGCCATTGCCGAGATACGACTCCATACACTCGAAAAAGCTCTCGAAAATTGGTCCGATCGGATGGGGTACTGTGAGGCCAGCCGCGGCAGCCATATGAATGAAATAATATTTCATTTCTAATCGGAACAATTGTGCTTCAGAACAAAAAAATAAATTTGGCGAAATTTCAAACCGTTTTTTGTTTTATTGCATATTTAAAGGACCCAGCCGATATAGGAGCCATACGACCTTAACAAATTGTTTAAATATGACTCTGTTCTTTAGCATTTTTAACACTTCTCCCCTGAATTTGCCTATTGTTCTTATTATAACTTATCTCTTCGGAACATGTGTTGGCCATCCCCTTCTTTGATTGCTTTGTGGTTTCCATTCCATGGCACTTCTTGTGATATTATCTAGTGCCTTACAAGCTGAGGTCTTTGGGGTCCATAGAACTGCGGAGGGCATCCAGGGATTATATCGCTGCTGATGAGAGGGCGGTCATTTATGTGAACAGGAAGGCCCTCACATCACTTCTAGGCAGATGCGGTGACAAACTGTTTTGGGTTAAGGGCACTTAGAGTGCCCAAAACTGCTGATGGGCTGGTGAGAGAGGGCACGACAGAAAGTGTGCATAGCCCAGATTTGATCACTACGCCCCCAGTTTGATATAGAGCCCCTTGGGATTCTAATTGGTTTTCTGACTGGGCAAAGTACACTGAGAGCCAGTTTTTATTTACTTGAGTTTCTATATCTCTTATTTTCTACATTCTTTCTACTTTATTTTATCTTTTCTTCGTAAAGCTTCTGCAATGTACCGCTTTTTGTGCTCTGGCTGTGGTGGACTAGCAACGTCTTCTCTACCTATCTACCATCCAATGGTCGCCTGAAAAGTTTTTAATCCAGTGCTATTACTTTCTGTTCTGCTCTTTACCTGGAATAATTTCTGTTTTTTTTTTTAAATGTTCTTAGCTTTTAAGTCTCTCTATGGAAATGGTGTACTGATTTTGTCGTTATTTAAAATGCATTATGGCCAGTGATTTCTGTTGTCTATGGATTATTAATTATTACCTATTTGATTATTTCAAAATTTATTAACAATAACAACAATAAGAAATAAATTAAACAATAAGAAAAATAAAAAAATGTTTGATTAATTCCACAATCATGAGTTCATTTAACGTTTATTACAGCCATTCAGTTTAGAGGAAAGCTACGGCATTACAATTCTTTCTATTGTTTCCTAAAGACCTCAATGAGCCCCACCCCCTAAGTACACCTTTGTAAAAGCGTTAATCAACATTTTGTCATATTTTTTTTTATTTTCTCTTATGACAGGTTCGAATTTTCTGTTAATTTTATGCAAAAGTGTATTTGGATTTATTTTTTCTGTTCTTTTCCCCCATTTCTTTTGGTTTTATTAACGGGGAATAAAAATAATTATTTTTATATAAAATATTTATTTATTTATTTATTTCATTTTATTACTACTCTTTGTGGTTGGGCTACCTTCTCTCTTGCCCTTAAAATAGATTGTTTTTGCGATATATTTTCTAGGCAACTACTACTGTTAGTTACGCTGGTATTTTGTCTACAGAGAGAGGGAGAGAGTTAGAGAGAAGATGGCTTTAATGGTGATGCTGGGACTTGACTAGCTGCCGTTTATATCGAAATGAATGAAGTTGATTAAGTAGGGAGAAGTAATGTGACTCTAAATAGGTCCCTTAGTATATGATTTACTTGTTTTTTATTTTCATTGTTGTTGTTGTTGTTACACGACTACTGGTGTTTTACTCATTAAACAATTTTTCTATCCTGCTGTTGAATTTCAAACGCTTCATTTTGAATATTTGAAGTGTTTTTTTGTTGACTCCCTGTTATTGGATTTCATTATATAATTAAAAAAAACAACAAAATGTTTTTTAATTGTTAAAAAAAATATTAATAAAAATTATGATAAATTATATTAAAAAAATAAATAATTTATGTATAAGACAAATTAGCAAAAATAATAAAAAAAAAAGGAAAATTTTTCTCTTTACTTCTGTCATTAAATTACCCTACTCCAACAATAAATAAATACTTATCAAGTAGATAGGGTTGTTACAGCTACATTTTAGGAGCATATGCCTTACACACTTCATTTCCATCTTATACTGGGCACAGCTGTTGTTTTTGCTACTTCCTAGCTTAGATTGTTCTGTCTTAGTTTTCTGGTAGACCACGGTTCCCTGAGCCTTCCTTGAGGAATGCACTTGAGCACCGTTCTGGTGTTACTATAGGAACTTTTTCGACTGGTGTGACTGATACTGTAGGTTTTGCGTGATGCCGTTCGATACGAACCAGATTTAACTACCCTACAGCAGAACTGATTTAATAGATGAGTTCAATATACTGAGCCTTTTTTTCTCCATCACTCCTCTAGGGAGCATATTTGATTTAAACAAAGCATCCATGGCTTTGTTTCAGTTTCTTTAATCATTTTGATCTTTCAAGCTAAGTAGATGATTAATCCACTGTAGTCTCCTCCATATCGATTGTGTAGTGACGGTGAATATCCTTGCTAACTGGTGGTGGTCTATACTTTAGTATTGTAATTTTCTCCCAGTAGGTGGCGTTTTTCCAGATCATTAGTCTGATGTTTGTCCTATCAGCTACTCCAGGGGTGGTGTGGTGTAGTGGTTAGAGCGCACGCATAACAACACACGCGAACCAGGTTCGAGTGTTTAATAAAGAGGCTTCAACTTCTAAAAAAATCCATATAAAAACATTTAAAAAAAGAAGCCCAGCTTCCAGCTTTCCTCTGACGATGATGACAAACATCAGATTCTGAGCTTAGTTTGTCTGAATATATGTGACCTTCTCCACACTGACTGTACACTTTATTGAGTCTGCTGTTTACATCTATTTCATGCGCCAACTTATGTAGTCATTATACTTCCTAGATAGCAGCAACTATCTACATACATACTTGTCTGGTATTGTTGGTGTTGCTAGGTTGGCAGTCTCTGGCAAAAGACCAGTGGACTGCAGATCGTTCCGGAACATAGAACCGACTACTGTGGGAGTGATCAATCATGCCATTCTCTTTGGGGAGTTACTAACACGACCCTCCCTAACAATGCGAAGAGAACTGTTTGCGGCTAGTAAACTATTTGCGTGGAAGACAGTCGTTCGTGGTGCTTCGAAACAAGTAGTTTCGCAAAGAAGTGTACGATTTCCAATTTTGTTTAATTTTAACGGTTCGAAATTCCCGGCACCACCAGCGGCTATCTGAGGGAATTGATAGATTTCTTCACTAGGAGGAATTTGAAAATTCAACCGTCCAAATTCTCAGCCACGTTATTTACCAAATGGACGAAAGAAGTCAGTCCTGATCTTAATGTAAATATAGATGGCACGAGAATTCCGTCAACGAATTACCCCATAATCCTTGGAGTCACAATTCACAGCCTCTTCCGATCCTCGGCGCAACCTACTGCAATTAGCAGGTAGGTAGTGGGTCCAGAAGTGAGCTCACTGCATTAGAGAAATCTACAGAGATGTCAAAATTCAGCACTAAGGACATTACAGGCTACATTCAGAAGACATCACGAATAATCGACAATCCTTACAGTCAGGGAACATAATATCATGCTTTAAGAGCAGTTTTTCCTGGCTTGCCATCGGAGGGAGCATACGAATCATCGGATTACATTCCTTAACGCTCCCCCTGGGAACGCAAGACCATCTCCTCGGCACTATAAAGGGGGAACAAGGAAAATCTCAGGGATATATTCAATCTGAACGCATATAAGATATCTCTAAAAGACATTTATCGTGATACAGTTGAAAGGGTTCTAAGATACTCCGCATGGCGAACAATGAAAAGACCTTCGCAGAGAGACTAGAGTTGTGCTATCGCAATTAAGATTTGGTCACTGCACAAGGCCATATTCGTACCTAATGGGCTGACATCAATTAAGGTTCTCCCAATAACTGAGCGGAGCTCATTTAGCAATATGTTGTGTATTCCGACCTGAAGACCCCCTCCCACTTTGTATTATGACTGCGAGTATATTGTATATGGTATTAAGCAGAGTAATTTATCTACGGTTGTTGCAGTTTTTCAAGTCGCCACTGTTTGGTAACTTTACAATGATGCGTTTCCTCCACGCTGGAGGCACCCTTTCATCCTTCCATACTGATGTGACACGAAGCTAAGAAGTTCAGTTCAGGATGTAAAAGCCAGTAAAATTCCAATCGGTAATCCATCTTTTACCGGGATGTGGCGTGGTGTAGTGGTTAGAGAGCACGCCTACAACACAAGCGGTCTAAGTTCGAATCCATAGCAGAGGATATGACAAACAAATTTAATTGCAGTTTCGAGTGTTTAGTAATGACTTCCCTAACCATCTAGCTTACCCTCTGGAGACGATGACAAGCATCAGACGAGTGATCAGAAGAAATCGCCACCCTCTGAGAAAAATTACAATGCTAAGTAAGAATCAACACCACTACTTAGCAAGGATTTTCACCACAACACATTCATATGAAGGCAAGATACAGTGGATTAATCATCGAATTGACTTGAAAATCAACTTGATTATTGAAACTGAAACAAAGCAATGGATGCTTAGTGTAAAGCCCATATGCTCCCTAGAGATGTGACGAAGAAAAATATCCATCTTCACCCGTCGCCTTATCATTCCCCAATCTAACAATCGCCTATATTATACCATTCAGATTGGAAGAATTGCACGGAATTCTGAAATATTTCCCGTGCAGCTGTTCTGATATATTTCGCTATCCTCAGTAGCTGACGTAGCCAATTCATTGAAATGTTCTCTCTATTTCTGTGTCTGAGCATCATTGTTCGTTAGTAGTATACTATTACGATTAGCAGCCCCTTGATTCCTATTACACTTTCAATACGTGAGACAGTCAATCGTCTGGTATAGTTTTCTCATACTATTCTGGGCAGCTGCCGTTACCAGCCGTTCCAGAAACTTTCTCTTCTTATAGCTTTTTATACTTGTTTCGCAAGCAAATAGTATTGACGTCCCATGTTTTTGTTTAGCAGCTGCAATACCCTTCTTTGAGGAATGAGGTTCTAAGTGTCATTTGATATCCAAGATTTCCAGTGTGGTTGCACTACATACAGTGTTTCCCTAGCTACTTGATTATAAATATGTTGCTGTGTTATCATTATATGAGTGACATTGATTTGTTGATAGACGTGCCCAGCTACATTGACATTTCATCATGATTCTGATTTCGCCTATGATGAAATTTTCGTGGTCACTGCCGATGTCAGCTTCTTCTCTATCCCTGACATCCGATAAAGAGCTTCTCCATCTTCTGCTCATGCATACATATTTGACCGATTCAATTGCGTGAATTGCCGCTCGATTATGTCCATCCATATTTACATATGTACCCCCTGTCTAAATATTTAAGTTGAATATTTTCATCAGACACTTATTCCCCTTTAATTATCTTCGTTTTTCCTTCGTTAACTGTTTAATATTGCAACAGTTTTTGTAATGTAGGGTCCCAAATAGTCTTGATTGACCATCGATTATCTCACTTAATTTATCTGGGAGTGTAGTTTTTTGTTTCTTTATTAATTTATGCTAAAATATGGCTGCAAAAAATGAAATAAATGACGAAATTGTATAAATTTCGTTACTCTCTTCATTAAACTAAAAAAATAAATTAAAAAAGGAAAGAAATAAAAGAAATATGGGAATAAAAATATTTCAACTTTTGGGATTATTTTTTCAAAACGATTCCTCGAAATTCAAGTCAAAGTTATTACGAGATGACCAAGATAAATCTATTTCAACTCTTCTTTAACGCCTTCTTCTTTGCTTCTATTAAGAGTGGTATTAAGAGATTATTTGCTTCCATTACTTTATTTTATTTTTTTAATAAAAATCTGTTTTAAAAATATGTAAAAATGGGTTAATTAGTAGAGATTTTAAGGCGATTACATTGAAACTGATTGGCATGGCGAAAAAAATAATGAAAAAAAATATTTCTTTTATTTGTCAGCTGGAATTGGTATTTAATTAGAGCAGCTTAGCAAGAAAGAGCAGATAATGTAGTTAATCTATGTGTGATTTGAAAATCATTTAAGACTTGAACGAAATCTAACCCCAAACAAAGGCCATTTCTCATGACGTTTCTGTTTAGTGTCTGTTTTAGTTTAGTAGAATATCTTATATAGACGGAAAATCTTGGTTAACTAGTATTTCCCCAGTCAGTTATCATTTATTACACAACGTACACTATTAAAGCTCGACACTTGTATTTTTTTCTCAGAGCTCTTCATTTGCCGCCAATCTCCCAGCTTACATACCAACTTCGTTATCATCATATCGACCAGGCACTATTGCAGGATACTGCTTCCCATGGGTATGTATTGTGCCCCTCCGGTCTATAGTTTGTTCGGCATACTTCTGGCCTTTCTAATCTCTCCCAATGTGACCCTATATCTCCCTAAACATTTTCAAACCTATTAAACCCATCAAGAACCCCACATTCACACAATATATGTTCTGCTGTCTCTGAAGCCTGTGAGCATAGTGAACAAACATACACCGCCATCGTCTTCAGATGCGCTCTTAGTCTTCAATTTGAGAACCTCAGAGCGACGCCCAAATTGCTTAATAACCGCCGCCCTAGAGCATTTCATTGTTCCAATCATCTGGCCATTTCCCAATCCTCGTGGTGCTGCACTGCAAGGTTCCGGACCGATCATGGAAACCTTTCTGGCCTATGCATCCGCCAAACAACTTGACCTTATTTCCAAGAGAAAGTTTTTGCAACGTATCGTAGCAATATTTGACCAGTCTAGATGTAGATGTCATATGGTTCGAGTCAAAAGCCCTTGATGCGGCTTGGCTGTCAGAGAATATGTTAATGGTCTTACCCTTAAGCCCACTTTCCAGGTTGTACTCCGCACATATACTATTGGCTATGATCTCGGACTGAAAGACACTCAGTGATCTTCCCTGTGGGATCGTCAAGACTCGGTTGGTTCCATGAACATCAGCAGCGACACAGTCATTCATTTTGGAACCACCGGTATACCAGCTTAGATTCAACTTAATCCGAACTAAGGCCCCATTAGATCAATAATCCCGCTCAGGGAATTTAACCCTGAATCTCCTGCCAAAGCACAGATTCAGTACCGAAGATGGTTCTCCAATCATTCTGCGTAGACTGGATAGACTTCCCGATGCATTTCGGGATCTTTGGCGAAAGGGTGTTAAATTAATCTAGGCCTCCAAGGCTGCCTAATTTATTCATGGTCGTAGCTTCTTCAGCTTTTTTCCACCAAGCTATCGTCGCATAAGTGATAATGGGCCAAATAATAGCGTTATTCATTCATCCATAGTGTTATTCTCGACGAAAGACTTTATGTCTTGCCGTAGGAGGAACGACTTGACCAGAGAACTTTTATTGCTTTATTCTGGACGACATCCCAGAGCTTTTGCAGTGCAGAGGTTTTTGTAAATATTGCGCCATTTCCGCCTAACCTGCGCGCTGTTGTTTTGACAGTCTGGCTTCTAAAACTTTTCTTTGCATTCGGAAGTCTGTCATCCTGACAACGTGTTCATTACATATCATTTTGTGATGATTTTTTTAGCGTGTAAGGATTGCGTATTTAGGTGCCTTCTGGTTTCCGAAGCAGCAGTACTTGGCTATGGCATCGTAAACAAGACACTATCGCCCAATGGAAGAGCCCAGGGGATTAAAAAAAGAAAAAACAGGTCAAGTTTGATTAAATGTCGCATGTTGCAGGCATGCTCTTACGTCGCTCCTGGACACATACAGTGTTAAATTGTGTAAAGTTTTAGGAAACTGCGACATAGTGGGAAACGCGACACGAAATATGCGACGGAGTATGTAGATGATGATTTTCTTCATTGATTTGATTGACCTATGAGTTCGTCTATGAGTGGATGAGTCCCATACAAGAGCAGGAGAGACTGTCAAAACAGAATGGGTTCTGAATCTAAATATGGAGCTTATTGGGACTGTAATAGGTTTTCTAATTGGATTTTGTTGTCTGAGAGCAAGAACTAGGTTTTTTAGAACAGGCACCGCTGATTTTTGCAATATGTGTGGCAATCAAGGTGCACCTGAGACGGTGAAACTCATTCTGTTCCAATTCCCTGCACTTCAGAGACCCAGGTTCAAGTTATTGAATCAAGGCTTTTCAGTGGTCTCAGTGAGGTTGTATCTGTCTGGATCTTTGTCTGAGAGGGATTTTTTATTTATTTTCTTTTCTTTTGCCGGAAAGTTTCAACAATGGACCTCTTAAGTAGGTACCTACTTTGATTATACATATTTCTAGGTTTTGCTCACTTTTTTTTCGATTAACGTGACGTAGTCTGTTATAGAATCTTACCACGAAACTTTACAGTCATCAATTAGAAAAAATTATACGACAATAACCACCGGAACTGTGGGAAAACGAATTGTGGGTCAGGCATTGTTGCTTGTGATCGATTTTGTTGGCAATACCACAAACTAGGCCCATGTACTGTATGTATTTCTAACGATTGAAAAGATGGTGAATGCATTGAAGGAAAAGGGAGTAAAGTACTTCTCACACACTTAACCTTAATTACTCGATCGCGAAAGACGCATTCCTACGATTCTGTTTTGTCTTGCAAATACAACGATATGGCAACCTAAACCGAACTCTGGATTGCAAAACAGTTTGAATTTTATCACATTTTTATTTTATAATTGAGTCTCCAATATAACGAGAAGATATTTAATAATAATTCCTATTCATATATGATCTAATTAAAAAAAATAACAAAATTAAATATTTAAAGATGATTAATTTTATTTAAGTGAGATCATGCCAATTAAGAATGAAAAAAACGCAACAAAAACATCATCTAAATAAAACAACAAATTATTTAATAACTTAAGGAATGTCTTTAATAAAAACCCATTATAACACTTTCACAAATAGAGACAAGCTGCATGTACGCTTCAACTGTTATATACACACATCTTTAAAAAAAAAAAAAAAAAAACGGAAAAATAATTTAAAGGGGAGAGCATAACTTAAATTGTTACTGTTAAATAACATAACAGAATTAGTTTTCGACCTTTTTTTTATACGACTAATATGTTTACTTTGTATAACAGTTTACCAAATTGGCTACTCTTAAGTATACGTCACTCTGTGGAATTACTGCGCTGACGCAATCTCTTGGAAATTGAAACACAAATGAAACGTTTGGCAAAAATGAAACACGATTAATAGACAGTGAGTAAAATGGTAAAACCGTCAATTAGTCATTAAGACGGCCGGCTATTCTTATTTGTCGATGTTTATCCTATTTCCCTTTCAGTTGTATATTTCACCGTTTGGTGTTGTTTTTCCAACATAGACAACCGATAAATGTGAGAATAACTTTTGTGTATACTTGCTAAGTGTGCTCTTCTGGTTTGTTTATTTGCCGGTGAATTGAAACAGTCAGCCATTGAATGAGTGGACAATGTTGTTTGGTCGGTCGTACGTATGGTTCGATGCATCAATTTACACTTGTATCTTTTATTTACTATTCGTTTTGTTGTTGCTTATTCTCTATCTTTCGTATGCTATGTTTTGTTTTGTACTTCAAGTTGCCAGATGGTTAATTTAAGTGGTAATAGGCGTTTTTGTTACACTATAAATAATTGAAAAGAATTTTTTTTCATTATAACTATGAACTAAAGTGAAGTGTTGAATATATGTTTTGTTTTATAAATTCTGTAAAACAAACGTCTCTTTAGTCATTTTTACGCCGCGAATCCATAAAAATCACATTTTTTGAAAATAAAAACAAGCACTGAAAATTATAATTATCGCTTAAGTTTTGTTAAAAATTTGACAAATATGAACACTTTTCTTATTTGAAACGAGCTTTATTAGAGCAAAAATGTGCGTTTTGATCGATTGCTTTTGGCTATTTTTAATGTAAGGCCATTATTCAATGGGTATAGAAATTTTGGGTTTCTGAGCGTAAAACTGATCCATTTGCGTTTTTCGAGCTTTTCAAGTTCACACAATTCAAATATTTCTGCAGTTACAAGGTCTATGCTATATGGAGAGTGCATATATTTTCTGTTGACCAATTCTGTCCTTTTTAATTGAACTGCTTGCTTAATTCTTGTATATTGTTGACAAAAGAGATTAAAATAAATTATTTAATCTGGTTGTAGGAACAAATTCTCTTTCAATCATACCAGACACTTTATTTGCCTTCGTCTACGATTTTTTCGCAAATTATTGCTATACGTGACCCACGTTTATATTTCGTTTCAGAAATACAACCGTTATGATCGTTAACCTCACGAAGAATAATGTTACAAGCACGTTCTCCAGTGTTCTCCAGTGTCTAACACCAATTATCGAAAGGTTTTCTTCTGATCGGTCTTTCACCAGAATCTTGGTCTACGTTTTCTGCGCCTTTCTTCGGGAACAGATTCGCAGGATTTCCTTGGGGGAACATTTTCTTTCATGTGCATTACATAACCTTACCGGGGTAGCCGTTGCATTTTAATACGCCTAACAATATTACTAAGCGTCAATCGCGACTTGCTTAGTCCGAAATAACATCTATTAGTAAAATGGTTCTTAGTTTTATTTCTAAGCTGATGTTTGTCTAAGATAGACGAACTTATGTACGTCCTTGATGTTAAAGTCACCAGCATTCACGTAATGATTCAATCGTCAATTCCTTGTTCGTTGATACAATCACATTTGTTTAATCCTCATTTACTAAAAGATCTATTTTCACCGAATCTCTTTCAACGCTAGAAAATACCACAATAACCTCTCGAGCTGTATGCCGAATGATATAAATATCATTTGCATGTATTTTCCGGTTTAAATTGTTCTCTTTTTATTAACAGCAGAATCACGAATGGGTTTTTCCCAAAAAAATAAAAAAAAATGAATGAATCACGCATTCTTCTATAGAAAAGCAAAATATCATGTTAATCTTACGAATTTTCACTAGCAAAGGTAGATAACTTTGCACAGCATAATACGACTTCAATAATATGTTCTGCAAAAGTGAAGCTTAAAATGTTACCTTTCAAACAAGCCAAAGTCCTCTCTGACGCAATTAATATGGCCAGCTATTATACATTTAAGAGCCGTGGACAACCGATCAGCGATATTTTAGAAAATTGGTTACTTTTCAATCCTTTTAAATTACCTGTCTTATATTCTAACAACGTAAGGATGAACTTCTTGTTATTGGGTTAAGTTGTTTTTTGTCAGACTAAAATTTAAATAAAATTTGCTTATTTTGTAAATTATTCTGAAAGAACAATAACGCGTTTTAAATTCCTCATCTTAACAATATCCAAACCATCTGGCAGCTCTTAAAGTGCTAAATACTTTTGCTGTGAGTTGAGAATAAGATGTGGAAAGATAAACACCAAAATAAACAAAATAATTTTGTTTTTGTAACCAATAAGAAAGAAACGTAGTGGAAAAAAACTCTAAGAGAGTTTTTTTTCCCTAAAATTAAAAGAGATTTAATAACTGGAATCAATACACAAGCAAACCATTATGTTTACATATATAAGCGTGTGCTTTTATTAAGAAAAGTACAATTTTTCTTATTTGCTTTTGATACGTCACATTTTAATTGAGAGTACGTTAGAGAGGAATAAAATGGAATTGAAATTTTGTTGTGTATTAACGACAGTGAAGAAAAAAACAGAGGGTTCTCGTAAAAGCATTTACCGCATTTAGTCTTGTTTATGCCGGCTAACAATGCAATATAATCGCAAGCGTGTAACGTTATTTCAACGTCGTTTTTAAAAGCGTTTCCATAATAAATTGTTTTTTTTCTTCATATCTTTTGGTTGGTTCTCTCTCATCACTCTTTTAAGCCTAGAAAACGTATATATAAAAAATTTAAGAAAACAAAACGGAAAGGATTTTTCTTATAAAACAACTAAAAAACTAGTTGTTTATTGAAAAAAAAAAGATATTAATAAATAAAAAAGAAAATTTTTAGAAATGAAATGAATCATATAATTTTATTATCAGATGGAGTATAAGAAAATAAAATCAAGAGAAAATTAAAAGTAAACAACACAACAACGTGTGAGAGTGCAAGTGTGTGTTTCTTTTTTTATTGTTTTATATTTTGCAAACCATAAACAAAAAGATTCAAGAGCAAGAACTGAAAAAAAGGGAGCAAAAACACCGTTTCTTTTAATAACATCTTTAACAGCAGCAACGGCAACAACAAAGGCCACCAAATTTTAAAAAAAAAAACACCTTAAAGGCTTAAGGTTTGATTGTTATACGTGAGAGAGAGCGAGAACGAGCAAAAAAGCATATTTAACAACAAAAACATTGGTGTTATTTTGTAGACTTTGATTAGTAAATGCATTAAAATTAAATTGTGCTTGTTGTTGTTGTTTTTGGCTTAAAATACTTTTCATCTTTAAACAATTAAATTATAGAGCGCTAGTGGTGCAGTGTTGTTGCTGTTTTTGTTTAGTGTTTTAAAAAGTATTGACAACAACGTGTGAAATTTACAAGGCATAGTGTTTTTTAACGCTTAAACGCTTTAATGATGTTTGCTATGCATTTCTGTGGAAAATCTTCACTAGAAACACTGATTTTTAAGATATTTTTGTGAAAGTTTGTACGAAAATTAAGAAAAAAATAACACAATTAAACCTAAAAAATATAGATTTGAAATATTCAAAAGTTAAAAAATCAAATTATTACCGGAATATATAGGTATACATAACTAAAGAGAGCGTGAATTTTATTTTCATTTTTAATTGTTTTTGTTAATGCTTAAGTTATAAAAAAAAAACAAGAAAAACATCTGTTTTCTTTCCGAAACGTCTGTCTGACGTGCGTGCGTGTTCCATTTAAGATATTTTTTTCTTTAAACATTTTTTTTTTGTATTTTAAATTAAATTTCAAAACGAGCTGAATACTTTGCAAAATAAATTTTATTAATTAAATATTTTATATAATATGTAGTATGATTTTGTTAAAATTGATAAAAAAAGAATTTAAAACGTCAACAGCAACTAAGAACAAAATTCAATAACAGATAAAAATATAATCTAAAACAACAATAACAAACACACGCAAAAACTAACAAAAATTTTATCAAAAATATAATTAAAAAAAAGAAAAATTAAACACTGGTGGCAAAAAATCGCAAAAAATTTGTAATAAAAAATAAAATAAAAAGAAAAAAATTATATAAAAGAGAAAATAATAAAAAGTAAAACTACATATTCTTCTTTATTGTCTGATAAAATTTAATAAAAAAAAAAAAAACAATTATGGAGCCAAAAATATTTGCTTAAAATGATATCTAAAATTAACTAAAAAATTAAAAAAAATTAAAATTCAAAAGAAATACACAAATTTAGAAGAGAGAGTGAAAAAATTGTATAAAAAATATGCGAAAATTATAAAGAAAACAAAACAAAATTTTGTTATGTCGGCAAATACCCTATATATTGCAAAAATTCAAATAAAAAGTGTTAAAAATATTAATAAAAATAAGTAAAGAAAATAATATAAAAAAAATTAAATTTTACACAAGAAATCTTAACAATTCAACAAAGAAAGGTAATTAATCTCCAAATAGTTTATTCACGGAAAACGAGATTTAATTTAATTTAATTTTTTTTTATATAGACCTTTGACTAATTAAGGATTTGGGTTGTATGCTTACATTAGCCAATAAAAGTCTACGTACGGACACCATTTTTAACATTTTATGTTAATACATCCAATAGATTTTCGAAAGCAAAGAATTTTTTATTTTCAACTAAACAAAGGTTAGATTAGTTTAATCTAGCAGCTACCATCGGTTCACTTGGACACAAATTGTAAGTAGATCCCGTAGTGTTACCACGTGTCTACCATATAAACGCACCACGGTCCTCTCAGATCCTGTTTTGCTGCAGTTAGCTATTCACTTGCCTCAATGAAATCAAATCGAACTCGGAGCTGTGGCAAAGAAGGTGTTTCACAGACTTCTCCTGCTCCTTATCATTGCAATTACTGCAGAGCTTATTTATGGGCTTCCCATACTTTTAACATAACTGCTAACAGTTATTAGTAACTCATAAGGTTTCACATATTTTCTCTAATAGGTCAATCAATAAGTCCGTTTTTTTGACAAATTTTTTTGAGTTGCCTTCGAGGGCGATACAGCGGGCATAGAGATTTTCCAACTTTTCGATACCACTTTTATAGTATGATTTCCCTTTCTCGTCAAAATAGGCATCAGTTTCAGTGATTATTTCAGCAGTGGACTTAAATTTCTTGCTGCTGGAAACATTCTCTTGAAATCTGAATATGGTGGGTGCGTGAGCAATTCGAAGCCCCATTCATTCAATTTTGCCATGGTTTTTAATCGATTTGTGGTACGATTTGTGAGCTCAAGCGGCAACTACTTTGAATAGAGCTTTCGCATAACCAAATCTTCGTGTTAAATGGTAAAAACACCGTCATCTGATATCTTTACAATGTCAGCTAACTCGTGCACCTGCAATTTGCGATCGTTCATAACCAATTTGTGGATTTTTTTGATGTTTTCTGAAATAACAGTTTGATTTGGGCGTCCACTGCACTCGTATAATATTTATCAAGCCATTGTTTAGCGATGCTTTATCAAAACTCAAAACTCACTTTTTTCCCCAAATTTTTTCAATAACGAGAGTTGCTTCACATACAACGCTATATCTCACGAGTCAGATTGCTGTCAAATTTATACACGTATCGTTTGAATGTCATATGAACAAAATTCTTGTAACGCCATGTTCGACAGTCTCACCAGCTGCCACGTTCCTTGGTAATTCATATGTGGCTAGATCATACAGGTCTCATAGCATATGGGCTTATTTCCCTATCGTTCGTTCACTATTTCGCAAAATCTCGGTGACACCATTCCAAGAGGAGCACCGTTGTTCCCATTCGATCGGTTGTGATCCAAAGCGGTAGCTACTGGCTCAAGTTCAACCGTCATGTAGGTCATCTAGAGACACCATGGATACATGAACAATTCTCACCATGTTATGCACATTTTCCAGGGATTTCATGTAAATATTGAAATATCCCCATCGTATATCCCATAACACCGGACAAACAGCGCAGCTATATTTCCATAGCGCCGCATCAGAAACGTAAAATCGGTATAGATTCCTGTTGTACTAGACAAAAGCGCTTATCAGAAAAATAGTATAATTTTCTGGTTATTTCAGTTTCATTCATTTTTGTCGCATGGTGTAATCGAGTTACTATTGGTATTAAAAATAAAAACGCAAAATGTTGAAACAAAGGTATGTAAAAAAATTTGTAATGGGAAATATATGTGAGAGCAATTAAATCTGTTAGGGAAGTACTACAGTATTTTTCTTTAAATTTATAGTACCAGAAAAAGTATGATCCTAACAACTTTCCCATCACTGATACAAACTAACAAATATTTTTTTGCTTTAATTTTATAAAATAATTCAAGAAAAACAATTTACAGGTTTTGACAAAAGTCTACATACGAGTAAGAAACATTTGCAGTGTTTTTTGTTGTTAAAGAATTAAGGATATTGAGGTTAATTTTTATTTTTATCTTTAATTTTCTTCTTGTCTTAAAGGATTGATTTAAATAGTCGTTAGTTGCGATCTGAAACGTGTTAGAAATTTCCATTGAAATCAGAAATTCTTTTCTCGTTCTCATAACTTATTTTCCTAGAACCAGCACAATGCACTGCATGAGTTAGGATCATCCCCTAAGTATTAGTCTCAAATAAAAACAAAATAATGATAAAGTAGAAAAATATAATATAACAGCTATTAAATTTTAAGTATATCTACAGTTCAGACAATAGTTAACAACTATAGAGTGAGATGAGCTTTATTGTAAAAGAAGTGGACAGAAACCCAAAATTCATGAATAGAAATTAGCCGAACAGCTGGCAACAAGACTAGGAGTTACTATATACCCACGTACCATTCAAAAAACATTGAATAAAAGCAATTATTAAAGCAGAACAAACAACAAACTACAAGTCTTCGTTAATAGATCACTGCGATATATTCTCCGTCTATAGGGGCCACACACCTGGGTGTCAAATATGGCTTTATATTAGAGAAGCAATTCGTAAAAGAAAATGGAGATCGATAGGGAATGTGCTGCTTAAATCGGCCTTTGATTGAAATTCCCAAGAAAATCGAAGACGTGGAATACCGCGAGATAGTTGGAGACGCAGTTTTGCAGAGGAGATACACTGACATTCAGGAAATTTATCATGGAATAAAAGAAAATATTTAAGAACAATTTGAACTGATTGGAAAGATTATATATTGGCAGTGTACACCCCAGATTTGGCGTTATGGTAATAAATAATAATAATCATAGCAGAACTCCTCGAAAAAATCCACTAATAAGTGAAAAAAAAAACGTTAATGTAGTCTGGAATTTGCCCAAATACATTTTGAAAACGGAATTGATTTCTGAAAAGGAGTTGCGTGCACTGACTAATCTAAATATGACACATTTGGAAGTGATAGGAGAGATTCAGTGTAGGGGAAAGGAAATGCAGCATATTATCATAAAAAAGTTTCTACTACTTAGTTCTACTCAGTAAAGGTAACATGCATCGGTATCAATGAGAGTCCATAAAGATAAAGTTGGATTTTCCAACAAAGTTATGATCCGAAACAGATGGCTCAAATTGTTTAAGATTGGTTGCTTAAACGAAAATATATCGGGTGTTTTTTCACAGTTACACAAATTTATATAGTAATAAAACAAAGAAATATATTTTTAATATTAAAAAAATGGGATAATTTTATGAGATTAATGTTTAAATATGAGTTCGTACATGTGGCCACCATGGCTGGCGTATTTCACACACTTTACGCAACATATGAGATTGTATTTCGTAAATAACTCTTCGATTTCCGGGTGTTCAATTGAAAGAAAATAATCCAATGGGAATAATTCACACGATCTTGGTGGCCAATTAATTGGTCCATTACGCGAAATAACTCTTTCATCAAAAATTTCTTTGAGTAAATCAATTGTAGCGTGCGCTGTGTGGCAAGTGGCTCTTTCCTACTGGAATCACATGCCAGCAAGATTAAAGCCACCTAATTGAGGTAGAAAAAAAATTTCTAATCATGTCCCTATACCGTTCACCGTTGCCAATGACATTCTAACCATCATTATTTTGGATGACGTATGAAGAAATACGGCCAGCCCATAAAGAGCACTAAACTGTAACTGTGGATGTATTGGTGTTTCGACAACTATCAGCTGTTAAACCAGTAATCTAATAAAGAAGTCTTGCCAACAAAAATCATGTTCCTATACCGTTACCCATTGACAGTAACATTCTGACCATCATCGTTTCTGAGGACATATGATTCTGCCAATAATTTTCTGTGGATGTAATGGTTTTTCAACTAAAGCTTGTAGATTATCATCACTCCATATGTGACAATTCAGCTTATTTACGTACCCATTCAATTAAAAATTTGCGTTTAATCGGAAAACAAAATTTTGCATGTAAATTCAATTAAAATATTTCAACAATTTGCAAGCTTTGCTCTGGTCTAAGTCTATCCATAAAAATGTCAAATCAAACTAAACAAAAAACGACTGTCAGCTGTTAAATGGTTTGTCAAATAAAGTAGTGTTGCCAACTCAAAGCTATGAACCTCTAAAAAATACCTGATGCTTGTTTTATGTAAATATGTGCTAAAAATAGAAAAACATATATTTACAGGTATAATATCGCCTTCCAAATAATTGATTGTCGTAACGACAAATGGTTAGTAGGGAAAGGTGTTTTAGAAGGTTAGTTGTTAAGGGTTAAGCATGGTGGAGGTAGCGTGATGGTTTGTGGTACTGTCGCCGCTTTTAAACAATAGAAGTTTGTGTTCAATGAAGGATCTGATCGGTATCTGTACAAGTCCATCTTAGAACAAAATTTGAAACTATCAGCTAAAGTTGAATTGCAAAGATTATTGCTGTAAGCGTTTAGAAAAGTCACCGCTTTGTTGGAAAAATGTCCTAGGCAGTG
This sequence comes from Wohlfahrtia magnifica, assembly GCA_023159175.1. Taxonomy (NCBI): domain Eukaryota; kingdom Metazoa; phylum Arthropoda; class Insecta; order Diptera; family Sarcophagidae; genus Wohlfahrtia; species Wohlfahrtia magnifica. The sequence continues at coordinate 10,531,279 of JAKWBJ010000485.1, read as the reverse complement.
ACGAAACCAAATTTTCTTTATTTGAATCTGACGGAAAATGTAATGTGTGGCATTCTGCAAACGTGCAACACAAGCTCAGTTACACAACCATGACAGTAAAGCATGGTACCGGAATTGTGATGGTTTGGGTCGCATTTTCGAGGCATTGTGTTGATCCTATAATCGAAATAGTATGCTTATAAGGAAATACCTTTGAACACAATGATTCTTAAGTGGCCACTTAGATGGCATTTAATGCGTAATGATTATCCAAAACACATTTCACGTGCAGTAAAGTGTTGCTTAGAACAAAATAAAATCGACATTTTTAATTGGCCAGTTCAATCACCAGATCTTAGTGCTCTAGTAGACCTACAAATTTTAGTGACTTCTAAAATCCGGGTTTTATTAGATTTTTGTTGTTTTTTCTTTTTGTTTTATAACTGCTTCCAAATTTCTAACATTTTTTGTTTGTTAGTACAATTACTTTTTTTATTATCCCATTTTGCATTCTAAATAAAACCCGGGTGGGTTTAATTGCAACCGAAACGCCTAATTTTCCATACATCGGGGTGAATTTGACTGAAGGCATGGCTTGTTTGGTGTATGTTATTCGTATATAGCAGCGACTTAAGAAAAACCTGTAAGCGAAAGTGTAATGGGGTCAAACTGTACGATTTCGATGTTTAGTTCACATCAACTTCACGTGAAGTCAACATGTCCTCTAATCGCTCGTGCTAAATGTTCAAGCGACATGAGCTGTGTGATACGTTGCGCCGTCCTCTGTAAACCACCTGCCATTGGTTTCTATATCATTGAATTGAAGCCGAAACATGTTGGTGATCATCGGCTTATAGCGCTAGCAGTTGACGGTGATAGAATGGTTGAGGTAGTTCTTAAAGAAATATAAATCGATGACGCCTTCGGGGTAAAAATTTCACCCAACAGTGTTTTTCTATGGTTTGAAATTGAATAATTTTGTGGGCTGTCGTAGTAGCTATTTATCCAGAAATGAGCCTTGGCCTACAGCCGTTAAGCTTTAGATTCTGGGTGAGTTCAATTTTGTAGAAGTTAAAGCCCAAGTCACGACGGAAAAATCGCCAAGTTGAGGTCTGAGCTGCGAGAATATGACGAATTTTAGTTTATTGCTTTTATGATTCAAATTTATGCACCACATTGCGAATGGTAACTTCAATAGCATGATTATGGCTACCTTAGCATACAATGGATGGAGTGAGCGGAACAGAACACTTTTAAAACATTTTTTTTTTTTTTTTTTTTTTTGATGAAGTCCCCATAAGAAGTTAAAATAAAACTGCACACTCACCTAATGATGACAATTTCTTCATTTGTTATTGTTATAAAATTAGCACGATTGGTAAAAGTATCCAATAAAGCACATACAGTGCTTTTCCTTTAACTTTTTTATTTATTTTTAATTGATTTCCTATTCTAAAGCAAAATAATTTTTCTTTTCTCTCTTCATTGGATTTAAGATTTAATTATTTGCCTAAAAAAGAAACTAACAGATAAACATAGAAAAAAATTAAAGAAAAAATCCATTCAGCATTAATTCAATTCAATGCACAAAGAATTGCCAAAAAAAAAAGTGAAAAAATTGAAACAAAATTCGCTTTTTGTAATCAATTCACTCACACACTCCCATACTCACTCATTCATTCGTTTATTCATTCACTTCTTCATAAAATTACTTTTCCTTTATATGCTGCTCTACTTCTGTAATTTTGTTGGCTCTTTATGCTGCTTTACCCATATACCCTTACTATCCTTATAAGCGTATTGACAACACTGTTATATAGTCTTCTTATTAGTCAGTTGTTTTTTATTTGTTTACGCTAAAAGCAGTAGTAGTAGTGGTGGCGATAGTGTAGTACTAGTCGTGTGCTCCTACTACTAACACTATGACAAATTTTGTATGGATTTCATATTTATGTATATTTTTGTTGTTGTTGTTTTGCTTTTTCTTGCTAGAGTTGTTGTCGTTGTTATTGTGCTAAAAACAATAACAATACAAAGAAAACAAGTGAATAAGAAATTTGATGCACTTGAAGCAAAAAAAAAAAAAAACAAAAAAAATCAATGCAAATGGATAATTTTACTGGCGCTTAAATTGTGTTTTTTGTTGTTGTTGTTTTGGTTTTGTTATCTGTTTTGTGTTAAGATTTTTAGGAATTTCTGCTGTTGCTGCAGCCAGACAGACACTCACTCACTCGCTCACTCACTTACTAGCTCGGCATTTACTTTGCTAGTCAATGCCTATTACGGGTATTCATTTATGAATCATTTTATTATTTAAAAACAGAAAATTTATAATTTTTTTTGTTTTGTTCGTTTGTCATTCAATGCAATATTTCTTCTTAGAATTTATAGTGAATCGTTGTTGTTAACTATCGAGTGAAATTAAATTAAAAAATAAAATAAAAAAACGTTTAAGAAGAATGTGTAGGTATATACTCGTACATATATGTACGTTGGAGTGTAAAGAAAATGAAATGTAATGAATATGAAATCAAACTCAATTAAGTGAAAAACACATTTTATTATTTCATTTTTGCGTTTTATTTCGCTCTGATAGGAATTTCCGTTCCGCAGCTTTAAAGAAAATTATATAAAAAATAAATATGGCTTTAGCTGGCTGGCTGACTGACTGCATGCCTTTTAAACGTACGTCTGTCTGTATGGTATGGCTAGTGGTTGGTTGACTTTTTGATTGATTTTGAATTTAATCTGCGTCTTTTGTTTTATTTTTGTTTGCTTTTTCTGTTTTCTAAAGCTTAACAAGGTCTTCGATGTCAACATAATCAGTTCAACTGCTTTTAAAGGTCAGTTTTTGAAAACTACAGCAGTGTTTATCTTTATTTTGTTGTTGTTGTTATTCTTTTTTTTATCAAAAAGTAAATTTTTAAACAAGAAATGCAATGAATTGATGCCTGAAAACCACTTTTTAGTGGCTCGTGAAATACTGTAGGTACAAATTCTCAGCAGATGGCTTTAAAATGTTATATCTCAGGTATTAATAATTGTATCAGGCAACACTATAGCTTCTTTGGAAGGTGATATTTCAAGCTGCACTTTATTTAAAGATATTACTAAAATCGCATTATTTTTGCAGAGTTGTCGACGAGTAAAAATTCGAAACATTACCGTCATAGTTTGCTTTTCTTTTATAGAAAAAGTAAAAAGGCGTCTCTAGTTACGGAAAAAAAATGTGAATAACTGTAGGAAGAGCAGCGAAATGGTTTGCTTCGTTTTCCATCCAATAATATTGGTATTAAAGACACTGGAATCATGGTTAAAATTGAGAAGGACCGATACTTAATCAGCTTGGACTTGGCTATGGAACTGGGCATTCATCACCAAACAATTGTCAACCATTTAAGAAAAGCTGCATACAGAAGAAAGCTCGATGTTTGCCACAGGATCATGAACGAAGCAAAATAAAGCTTCACAGTCGATGACAAAGCTAGGTTTGAAACCAAGAATGGTAATGCTGTGTGTATGGCGGTATATGAAAGGAATTTTTCATTATGAACTTTTATAACCTGGTCAAACGACTGATTCCAATCTATACTGTCAACAGTTCACAAGATCGAAGCAAGCATTTCAATTAAAATGAACGGAATTGATTATGACAACACCGTAAAATACAAATCTTTGATGACTGAGGGAGTTTGGCTGGAAAGTTTTGATGTATCCACCATATAGCCTGGAATTTACACCTGCAGATTATCATTTTGATCTACGCAGAACTCTCTTAATGGTGTAAATTTAAATTACGCAAAGGCCTGCAAAATGCAATTGTATCAGTTTTGAGCTCAAAACCGAGAAGTTCTACAAAAATTACGAAAGATTATCGCTGAAAACGCCACATTTTCGCTTTAATTAAGCTCATTTTAAATATGTATGTTTGTTTTTGGTCAAATTTTTAAGCGATAACTGAAATCTCCCGTTCTTTACAAATGTAAAAGAAATCTAGTGATAGAAACACGACTTATGACCATGAAAATACTGTTTTCTTTTTAAAGAATTGCAGTTCATGGCAGATAATGTTTATAATGTTAAAACTAAGGCTTAGTTGTCCTAAAAGAAGGCATCAATTGGGTCACCATGAACAAACTTCGCAAAGTTCAATTAAAAATCAGGGTTATGTTCACTTTCTTCCTTCGCTGTTGGGCATCGGACGTTCTTATCACAATGATTAATGTCCAATTGGATGTGGTATAAGCAAGAAGCCTTGTGAAAAAAACAATCCGAGTTTGGGTGAAACACATCGTATGCAATACGCATATTTTCTGTTACCCAAACCTAAAGAAAGCAATAATTCTGTGTCCGTGAAACAGCATTCAAGGTTACACCACAAACAGCTTACTTCCTAGTTCAGCCTAAAACTCTAATCAATAGTTCATTAGACCTGACAGCGATCATTAAAAAAAAAAAAAAATACAAAAAACTTTTTTTTTTCCCAATTTAAACAGAATTTTGAGTAGGAATCGCTTTGTTCTATTTTTAAATTTTAAATAATTTCTAAAAAAAACTTCTTAAATTGCTATTCTGTGTTAATTTCTAATTAAATACTTTAATACAAAAATCAACAACAATAATAACAACAAAAACTAATTTTAAAAAATGTCTGCTTTTAACACTTTCCTACTCAATTTTAATTACATTTATTTGGTTTATTCACTTATTCTTCACTTAAAACACACACAGAGACACACACACCAATACCAGCAATGCATACACATAAACCCTGCAGATGTGCGATAGCACAACTGTTTAATTGCTGCTGTTGGTATTGTTGTTGTTATAGGATGGTAGCCCAACGAGTAATTGTAACACGTGCAAGTATGATTGATTGAAAGCAACAACAAAATTTACAAATATTGTTGAACAACAACCAACTAACCAACTGCAACAGTTACAACAATCATGGTCGTGATATTTTCTAAAATATAATCTAAAGTCGTAGAGACAGCAACAACAATATTTCCAACAAGAGAAATTTTAAATAATATTCTCTTGAAAAGTAACTGTAAATCATTTACAATTACATTTCAATTTCTTTTGAATTTCTTTAACACACACACAAACACACAAACACACCTTAAACATTTGCATAAGCAATAGGAAAACTCTACTATTATATGCTCCTCTCTCTCTCTCTCTCTCTCTGTGCTTCTCATTCACTGTGTGCCAGTGTGGTGTGTTTTAAAAACATCATATATGTGTGTAATTGTAACAGTGTTAGTGGTAAACAATAGATGATGGAAAATTTTAAAATCAATTGATTTTGTATAGAAAAGAAAAAAATGTACACTGTGTTACAAAAATAAATCATCTATCAATAGGTATATATGCTGGTTATTACTAAATATATATAATAAAAGGGATGCTTTTGTCTGGAAATTTATTGTGTGAAATTTTTGAAAAGAAATTTGGAATTATGAGTAAAATAAAATTCTTTTGTTCTCTCCTTAGCTTATCAATCATTATTAATTTTTCGGTTTTTATAAAAAAAAAAAAATAAAAATATTAAAATGCGGGTACCTTTTTAGGGTGTGAAGAGCCACCACATCTATTACGAGTGCTACAAATTAAAAAATTAATATGACAAAAAAGAAATTGTTTATCAAATAATAAACTTACACTTAAATACATGATTTTAAAAGTTTTTTTTATAATGATGGTAATGATGGCGGTTTAAAATCTCATATGATGCTGGTTTCACATGCGTATCTACCTATAATGTCAAATGCAAATGCAAGAATCTGGTTAATAAATTTCGATTTAAAGGAGCTTAATGTCTAACTTTTATTAAAAAGCACCTTCGTCTATTTCTTTACTCAGTCGAGAAGTTTCCATATACATACATACAAACCATATGTAGGATTGATGCACTGCTTCAAGCATGAGAATTGTACTTTATCTTCAATCGAATATGACAACGTAAATTGTAAGGAGTTCAGAAGAAGTATTTCTCTTTTACTTTATCTAAAAAACCGCTTCTTTTGATACGTATGGGCTAAAAACGTTGTATTAGATTCTTACTACTTTAGGACATTCTGAGCAGCTAATTGGGGTACGGAAACATGTGCCTAAACCGTTCACGATTGGTAGTAATATTCTATCCATCATCGTTTTTGAAGACATATGGACCACTGACTCCGCAAGCCCATAAAACAGAAATTTTCTGTGGACATAATGGTGTTTAGACAAATGCTGGTGCCTTATCCTCACTCTAAATGCCATAATTCTGCTTTTTTACGTACCCATTCAACCAAAAATAAGATTAATCGGAGTGTACGATAAGTTTGACGTACGGGACCTTTATTTCGATAAACAATTTCAACAATTTGCAAGCGTTGAACTGGTGTAAGTCTTCACAAAAATCAGCTGTTAAATCGGTGGTCAAACAAAGCAGTGTTGACAATTCAAAGTTATGAGCCTCTTAAAAACACCCGATACATAATCAATTTTAAGATTTTGTAATGAAACAAAAACACGTTATATTGTTGTTGTGCTTCTTAAAATAGAATAGAATAGAATAGAATAGAATAGAATAGAATAGAATAGAATAGAATAGAATAGAATAGAATAGAATAGAATAGAATAGAATAGAATAGAATAGAATAGAATAGAATAGAATAGAATAGAATAGAATAGAATAGAATAGAATAGAATAGAATAGAATAGAATAGAATAGAATAGAATAGAATAGAATAGAATAGAATAGAATAGAATAGAATAGAATAGAATAGAATAGAATAGAATAGAATAGAATAGAATAGAATAGAATAGAATAGAATAGAATAGAATAGAATAGAATAGAATAGAATAGAATAGAATAGAATAGAATAGAATAGAATAGAATAGAATAGAATAGAATAGAATAGAATAGAATAGAATAGAATAGAATAGAATAGAATAGAATAGAATAGAATAGAATAGAATAGAATAGAATAGAATAGAATAGAATAGAATAGAATAGAATAGAATAGAATAGAATAGAATAGAATAGAATAGAATAGAATAGAATAGAATAGAATAGAATAGAATAGAATAGAATAGAATAGAATAGAATAGAATAGAATAGAATAGAATAGAATAGAATAGAATAGAATAGAATAGAATAGAATAGAATAGAATAGAATAGAATAGAATAGAATAGAATAGAATAGAATAGAATAGAATAGAATAGAATAGAATAGAATAGAATAGAATAGAATAGAATAGAATAGAATAGAATAGAATAGAATAGAATAGAATAGAATAGAATAGAATAGAATAGAATAGAATAGAATAGAATAGAATAGAATAGAATAGAATAGAATAGAATAGAATAGAATAGAATAGAATAGAATAGAATAGAATAGAATAGAATAGAATAGAATAGAATAGAATAGAATAGAATAGAATAGAATAGAATAGAATAGAATAGAATAGAATAGAATAGAATAGAATAGAATAGAATAGAATAGAATAGAATAGAATAGAATAGAATAGAATAGAATAGAATAGAATAGAATAGAATAGAATAGAATAGAATAGAATAGAATAGAATAGAATAGAATAGAATAGAATAGAATAGAATAGAATAGAATAGAATAGAATAGAATAGAATAGAATAGAATAGAATAGAATAGAATAGAATAGAATAGAATAGAATAGAATAGAATAGAATAGAATAGAATAGAATAGAATAGAATAGAATAGAATAGAATAGAATAGAATAGAATAGAATAGAATAGAATAGAATAGAATAGAATAGAATAGAATAGAATAGAATAGAATAGAATAGAAGAATAGAATAGAATAGAATAGAATAGAATAGAATAGAATAGAATAGAATAGAATAGAATAGAATAGAATAGAATAGAATAGAATAGAATAGAATAGAATAGAATAGAATAGAATAGAATAGAATAGAATAGAATAGAATAGAATAGAATAGAATAGAATAGAATAGAATAGAATAGAATAGAATAGAATAGAATAGAATAGAATAGAATAGAATAGAATAGAATAGAATAGAATAGAATAGAATAGAATAGAATAGAATAGAATAGAATAGAATAGAATAGAATAGAATAGAATAGAATAGAATAGAATAGAATAGAATAGAATAGAATAGAATAGAATAGAATAGAATAGAATAGAATAGAATAGAATAGAATAGAATAGAATAGAATAGAATAGAATAGAATAGAATAGAATAGAATAGAATAGAATAGAATAGAATAGAATAGAATAGAATAGAATAGAATAGAATAGAATAGAATAGAATAGAATAGAATAGAATAGAATAGAATAGAATAGAATAGAATAGAATAGAAGAATAGAATAGAATAGAATAGAATAGAATAGAATAGAATAGAATAGAATAGAATAGAATAGAATAGAATAGAATAGAATAGAATAGAATAGAATAGAATAGAATAGAATAGAATAGAATAGAATAGAATAGAATAGAATAGAATAGAATAGAATAGAATAGAATAGAATAGAATAGAATAGAATAGAATATAATAGAATAGAATAGAATAGAATAGAATGCCACGTAAAAAGTAGATAAGCCCCTTTTAAAATCGTAAAAACTAAAATTAATTTTCTTTTCCCAAAACAAACGGTAACTCGACGCTTTTTAAATTTCTTCTATTTACCCACGCTTGTCTACCTTAAATTGGTATTTGACCAACTTCATTGCCAGTTTTGAAAAACAAAATGCTTTTGAAGCATTAAAATGTAAACAAATAATGGGGGGAAAATGATTGTTGTCGGTAAAGTAAATTCTTCGTTAGAGAGAGAGTAACAAACTACCGTAACAAATCAACGAAAAAAAAAAATGAAAAATGTAAACAAAACCATTTTCATAAACACTCAACGAAAAAATAAAGAGAAACTCCAAAAAACAAAATTGACATTTTCAAAAAATCAACACAAACCTATCAAAAAAAAAAGAAGTTGTTGACATTTTGCCATATAAATATAAACTGTACCGTAATGTAAACACACACACACTACCTTATATGGATATGTGTGCCTGTAAGTGTGTGGTAATATTTTTGGCCCATACCTATGTTACCTTATAGCAATAACAAATCGTGTGCGTAACAATTTTGCTTACTTGTTGCTGTTGCTGCTGCTTGTCTGCCTTATAGTGATATTACATATGAATGTGTGTGCTGTTGTTCTTGTTTATTTTCCAACTTCTTTTTTTCTATTTCTTGTACCAGTTATTTTTACAAAAAGTATTTTTGTTATTGCTGTCGTTGTTGTTATTAACGCATGATGTACTCATTATTACCTCATCTCTTTACTCTTGTGCCGTTGGTGTTGTTGTCTTGTAAAGAGCAGTATACAAATACACACGTAATGTATTCTTCTACACATATTTTTTGTTTGTTTTCTTGTTTTGTTTTGGTTACCAAATTTTGTTGAATTCTTGTTTTGTTTTTCTTATTTTGCTCTCCCTCACCCTCTTACTAGCCTTGTTATTGTTGTTGTTTTTGTATATTTTTGTAATGTTATATTATTTATGGTTTTTTTATGTTTTTGTTTTCAAGCTCCTGAACGACGTTGGTTGGATGTTATGGCAACCATAACAAAAGCCCAGTTTTAGAGCAGCGAAACCCTTTACAAAAGGGAATTAAAACAAAAACAAATCTTTATTATGAAGAATGTGTACAAAACCTTGTATACATTTTTGTGTTTTTTTTTTATTAGTGAAAGAAAAAAAGAGTAAAACAAAACAAACAGCAAAAGAAGTTGGAAAAAAGCGCCAGCGTGAGTATTGGTCAATGACGGAATTTGAAAAATAAAACATGTTGTCAAGTTGAATAGGACTTTAATGACAAAAGACAAAAAGTGTGTTTTGGCGTTTTTTTAATGTTTTTGAAACATTTTACGTATTTCAGTAAAAAGTTATTGTCAACATCTATATATGTATGTATTTAGGGCTTCAAACTCGATATTTGTTTATAAAAACGCTTCTGCCAACTTTATCTAATTTTTTTGTTAAAATTAGAGTATTGACCCTTAAACTTTTCTCAATTTTTCTTAAAAATTAAGAAATTTTCCTTAGCAAATGTCTTAATTTTTAATTTTGGACTTTAATTTAATTTTATGTTTGGAACAATAAAAGATTAGGTGATTGACCTTTGAACTTTACTTAAAAATAGTTTTCTTTTCCAAACTTTTTTATAGATGTTTAAAGTATTTTGGATTAAGTACGTTTTTAATACAAAAACTAAGCCTTTGACCTCTGACCTTTCTTAAAATAGGTCGTCTTTAAATCTTACAAGATTTTATAATCTTAATGGCTTAGTACTTTGTTTCTTATAAAATATAGCAATTGACCTTTGACCTGTTGTTAACAAATTTCATAATATAATTTTTTTTATTTTGTATAACTTTGTCTATATATTAGCGTTTTCCTTAAAAATTAAGCCACTAACCTTTGATCTTTCAAAATGAACTGCTTTTATTTCAAGTCTTAGAACATTTAGAAAATTGTTAATGCAATTTTTGCAAAATTTTATTAAAAAAAAAAGATATTTTTACTCCCCGTTACCGTTCTTTGAAGCATATAACTTCCACAAAACATCTACATCTTACACTGTTCAGCACTTTTTGCTTCTTCATATGCTAAATTTTTCTGTCTTAGTTCGTGGATAATTCTGTGTATGCAGGTGTTTCTTATACGATCACGATTTCTTGAGGCGTGAGGATTCCACTCGAGTGCCATTATGGTGATACTGTCGGGAGTTTTTCGAATGGTTCTTTTCCTTATTTTCCTTTTGGCTTAAGCATGGGTTCCTCATTGCTCATGTACCATAGTTCCGTCTTATATAGGTTCCGCCAAATATTTTTTTTTTTTTTGAAAATGCTATAAAAAAAAACTACTGAATACTTTCTCAAATTTCTTTTTTTTTATTGAAAGTACAATCCTTCCGGTTAATAATGGAAAATAATTTCATTCAAATGGCTGCCTCGGCTGGCCATGCAGTAGCCTACACGATCGGTCCAATTTTTAAGCACATTATCGATTCAGTGTCGCTGTATTTCACCAATGGCTTCACGAATATTGTCCTTTAAAGCGTCAATTGTCTCTGGCTTGTTGGCGTATCACTTGTCTTTGACGGCACACCACAAATAATAGTCCAACAGTGTTAAATCGCAGCTCCGATGTGGCCAAACGACAGCAGCTCTGCGGCTGATAATGCGATCTTCAAAAACATGGCGCAAAACATCGAGTGTAGGTTCGGCTGTGTGGCACGTAGCGCCGTCCTGTTGAAATCTAATGTTGCTCATATCCTCCTCTTCAATTGTTGTGAATAAAAATTCATTCAACATGTCCCGATAACGATCGCCATTGACTGTAACGGCCATCCCTTGCTCATTTTCAAAGAAAAATCGGCTTTTCAATGTATGCGTGCGGGTTTTCTGTGCCCCAAATGCGACGATTTTGCTTGTTTACATACCCGCCAAAATCAAAATGAGCTTCATCTGAAAAGATGATTTTTTTGGCAAAATCGGCATCTTTTGTAAGTCGATCGCAGATTCCCTGTCAAATCAGACACGAAGTAAGCACTAGTTGAAAAAAAAACCTTAGATGGCTGACCCATTATGTGGTTTTAGGCCAGAATATTTTGCATATGATTCTGAGGCACTTGCCGATGAACATTTGAAGCTTTTGTGAGGTAGTAAGCGATACGTGATATAATTCGAAATGGGGGTAGCGGCCTGGGTTCGAATCACCAGCAGTGGACATGATCAAAAATATTCAGTTACGGTTTCACTCAAAGGAATCTCTCTAACATTCAAGCTTACCTCTGGTGACAATGACACACATCACACAAATGCTCAGAAGAATACGCAACCTGCTGTGGAAAGATTATAATTTTCAAAAATTAGGACCACCGCCACTTAGCAAGTATCTTTACCACTACATGGGGCGGGCTACAGTAAACTTATCATCTACTTAGCTTTGGAATCGACTATGTAATGAAACTGAAAGAAGGCAATGTGTGCTTTTTGGCATGCCATATGGTCCCTGGATGAGTTACGAAAAAATAATTTAAAAATCATTTAAATATATGTACCATACGAGTTGAATATTCTAAACTAAATGTGATTGGATGGGGTGGCGGGCATGCAACACAAACGTCTCAGGTTCAAATCTCAGCAGAGGAAATGACGAAACACATATAATTGTGATTTTTGCGTATTTAATTAAGAGGTTTCAACCCCCTTCAGACAAATACATCTAAAGAAGTCCCCTGATCATCCAGCTTACTTCTGACGATGATGTTAAACATCAGACGAATGATCAAGAAAAAACGCTACTTACTGGAAAAAAATTACAATGCTAAGTAAGGATCACCACCACCGTTTAGCAAGGATCTTCACCACTACACACAATCATATGGAGGCGAGTTACAGTAGATTAATCATCTACTTCGCTTGAATAACAACTTGATTAATGAAAATGAAACAAAGCAATGGATACGTAGAAGAATAACGGAAAAAAGCTGGAATGGCATTTAAGCGGGAACTACTGTATAAGATATATGGTCCTTCATACTCAAAATTTTTTTTCAAATACAACCAAGAAACTTAAAAATCTAGTTGTAAAGGAATCTTAAGAATTTTCTTTTATTTCTAAGCTGATTTCTAATTGATTTTTTTGCGTTGTAACTTGTACCTGCGACAACGTGTGGACATGGTGGACGTCTACACGGTGTTATAATCTATAATCCATTGCATCAATAGGCCCTTTTTCAAACGAATAAATAAAGGGTCCGCCATCTAACGTTTTTTTCAATTAGTGCTTATTTCGTGAATGGTAACACTTAGCTCATGATTTGGCAGATAATTAGTTTTATCCTTCCGATGAACGAATATGGTTGTGTATACGCTTGAACAACGCTGGGTAATATTGCGGCATTACTTTGAAAATTTTGCTAAAAAAAATCATCTTTTCAGATGAAGCTCATTTTGATCTTGGCGGGTATGTAAACAAGCAAAATTGTCGCATTTGGAGCACAGAAAACCCGCACGCATACATTGAAAAGCCGATACACCCAAGACGAGTCACTGTTTGGTGCGAATTTTGGTCCAGAGGCATAATTGGGCCATTTTTCTTCGAAAATGAGCAAGGAGTGGCCACTACAGTCAATGGCAATCGAATCTTTGTTCACAAAAATTGAAGAGGAGGATATTAGCCACATTTGGTTTCAACAGGACGGCGCTACGTGCCACACTGCCGAAGCTACACTCGATGTTTTGCGCCCTGTTTTTGAAGATCGCATTATCAGCCGCAGAGCTGATGTCGTTTGGCCACCTCGGAGCTGCGATTTGACACCGTTGGACTACTATTTGTGGGGTGCCGTCAAAGATAAGTGATACGCCAACAAGCCAGAGATATTGACGCTTTAAAGGACAACATTCGTGAAGCCATTGGTGAAATACAGCTGCACACAATCGATAATGTGCTTAAAAATTGGACCGATCGTGTAAGCTACTGCATGGCCAGCCGAGGCAGCCATTTGAATGAAATTATTTTCCATTATTAACCGGAAGGATTGGACTTTCAAATAAAAAAAGAAATTTGAGAAAATATTCAGTAGTTTTTTTTTTTATAGAATTTTCAAAAAAAAAAAAAATTTGGCGGACCCTTTATTTTGATTTTTTTGTTTTAATTTATAGATAAGAAGCGCTTTACGAAACACTTTTAATTTGAATAAAAGCATTAAAAAATGAAATTCTTGGTAAACAATTTCTAACCTTCCATTACCAAAAAAAAATTTTAACTGTACCTCCCAAAAAATTTTGTTGTTTCTTATTCGAACACACGTAAAAGCCAGAATAAGAAAGAAAAAAAACCCGATAAATATGTCCAATAATGTTGAACAAAAACATGGAAACAAAAAGTGGTTGAAAGCGTAATATGAACCATGTAGAGCCACATGTACGACACAGTCTAAACGACTGACTGACCGACCGTCCAGTCACTAACAGATTGTCAGTTCAAATATTGTTGTTGTTTGTGTTTTCTACTACATCAGAAAACAAAAACACATGCGCTATTGGTTACAGTTTATTTTACTGTTTAAGCCAAGTTAACAAGAAATAAATGGTAACTAGAGAAAGGGAAGCAAACACGAGTTCGTGTTTTTTTCTTTTTAGAAAGAAACATACTTGTTAAATGGGAATGGTAGAGGGGAAGACTGAAAAATGAAATTTTGATGAAAAAATTAAAAACCAAAAAAAGGTCACTGAACCTGAGGTAATAATGGGTATCTTTTTACTGGAATTTTTGAAAACGGCAGGAAAATTGAAATGTTTTCTCTCTCTATACACAATTAAGAATATTAATAATGTGAATAAATAAATTGTATGGAAAATCATAAACATGTCAGAAGCATTTATAATTATAATGCACAAATATTTTCCTCCTTTGTTTTTTTTGTTTTTTTTTATTTCAATAATTTTTAATTTTCATTTCTACTTTTTCTACTTTTAGGTTTATTGGCTTTCCAAGTTACCTGGCGGTCAATCAATCAATCAATCATTCCCTGGCTTTCTTAATTAAATTTTAAATAAAGAAAAAAAAGAATCTTAAAATAGTAAATTGAAAATTAAAAAAAATAATTAATAAATATTTAGTGTGTAAATTTAAAAATTAATAAGGAAAAATCATCATATAAAGCTTAAGCATAAAAAGTGTTACGAATAAAGTTTGAAAAATCGTTTAATTTCGTTATTTCTTTGGTTTTTTAAATCGGTATTTGTTTTTTTTAAAGAAATCGCTTAAAAAAGATAAAAGTGAAAAAATTTCCACCACGGAGCCCTGGGATTTACATAGTATGGACGTCAATATGGATATACTACCAAGTGGGAATATTTTCAGCGAATTAGAACGCATCTGCACCACTGGATACTTTTCATCCCAACCCTCCATTGAGGATCAATGGCAACAGGTGAGTTCTTTTATTTAATTATAATTTTTAACGAATTCCAAGTTTTGTAAGGCTTTCAGCTAAGCAAGCTTTGACTCAGGTTTTGCGTAATTCAGACTTTAACTTAATTTTCTTTTTTTAACATAAGAGACTAATTCCCAACAAAATGTCGGCTAACATCGCTATATAGCAGATTTCGGCAAAGAGCTGCTTTTCTCTTCTGTTTGCACACTTACGTAGTCACACGCATATGCAAAAACACAATGTTTGCACAAACATGTTTGCCAATGTATCATCTCTTTAACAACTACGCGTGCCTCTCGATCAGCGTACGGCAAACTTATACCACTGCAATTTATAATTGTGTGAGTAATTTAAGAGTCTGCCCCTCAGAGCAAACCGTAAGAAACAATTATATTTCTTTGCTTACAAAAGTAGCTGTGTATACTGGTAAAAGTGCTTTCACATCTTAAGTGTAAATAATTAAAAATTATTTTTTAAAAGCAAAAGACAACAACAAAAAATAACGAAAAAACAAAAAAAACAATTAGAAAAGATTTAAGAAAAACAACAATATTTGATCTCATTTTCTATAACTTGTAGAAAATTTACGTAAAACTGTGACATTTTTTAAAGCAACTGTTTATGGAAAATGTTTAAGGAAAAAATAAAACGCTAAATGCCGTTTTAAAAGTAACAATTCGCCACACTTTTCTGATCAGATAGTCTCAGTGGCGAACGTCATAGTGAATCACCGTGACAAATGTTGACAAATAGAAAATTATCGATGACTGACAATGAAATTTCTTTGGTTTCATGCATGAACTTTTAAAGTAATCGTCCAAATTTCTTAGATGACAGAAGTTGATTTTGTGTTGCAGACAGACAATATTATCAAAAATCATAGCGTTTTATTCGTTAACGGGAGAGGTGTAGCAGACAAAATCCTGCATCGTTTAGCATGTAATGGACTTATAACAGACAATGTCGCTAAATTTCAGCTTTCCTTAGTATGGTGACATATACTGACTTTGTCACATTCAATGACATTGTTTGTGTCATTGTCACGAAGATTCATCAATGAAATCTTTCATTTATGATAATTTCATACCAATTTCGACTCGATACTGATATTGTGACGATGATTCATCGACGAAAATATCATTAGTGACAGTGCCGTTCAAATGCGCTGTTGGGGTGTGGGATAAAACCACAATTACAAGATATTGGTGATTTCCTTGTAAGGAAAAAAATATATAAAATTTCTCTGCATAAATTCTTCATTTGTGTTAAGATACAACAAGATTTCTACAAAATCTCAAAAATGTAAAAAAAAAAACGTAAAACATTGTGTAAACATGGCGTAGTTTACACAAAATGCATCAAGAGTTGCCATTTGTGTATGAACATTTTTTAAGCTTGCCTGTACGCGTATATGTGTGTGTGTGAATATGGGCAAATCCCTTAAATATTCATATACATTGTTGCGCTTGATTTTATTGCAGTTCTTTTATATTTTTTCTCATATGACTTCTGATAGAGATTCTGCATTACAAATAACAACCACAATACCATCAATATATCTCTCATTTTTGTTTTAGTTTTTAATAGAGTGTTAAAAGGAAGAAAATTAAAAACTAAACATTGCACCACTTTAGAAAGTAAAGTAAGTATGAGCAAATGCGTGTGTGTGTGTGTGTGTGTGTGTGTGCATATGAGCCGGCAGGAAAAGCAAAAACAAAACAAAAAGTGTAATTGTTGTGTTGATTTTTTTACTTTCTGTTAAACAATTTGTTGTCATTATTGTTGTTGTTGTTGTTTTTGTTTTCTTACTCATTCCTTTTCTTTGACGTTTTCCTCTTCTTGTGTTTTGTTGTTTTAAAGATCTAAATGTTGTTATTGTGTTTGGCTTGTCTTTCCGTTATATTTGTGTTTGCAAGTGTAATTTACGTTCAAGTTTATTTTTTCTTCTTCTTCGGTTCGGTTCTGTGCAGTGTTTTTGTTTTCTTTCCGTTTTGTTGTAATATGTAAACAGAGAGAATAACCAGCGTGTAATAACTAAAAATAAGAAAACAAAATAAGAAACTAAGAGGTAAAAAACAGGCAAAAGTCAAGAGTAATAATACTACCACAGGAGTATATGTACCTACAATGTTGTAATAATAAACGACAAATAAATAAACAAACGGAAGTCGATGGGAAAATTAATGGGGAGAGAGAGAGAGAGCTAGAGAGAAAACATCCGTTATTTTACGCTCATTAATTATGATACGTATTACGTATGGAAGAGTTATACCCTTTATTTTCAATATTTTTATTTTCTGTGGGGAAGTGTGAGTAAAACATGTGTATGCCCTTTTATGAAAAATAAACGTTAAAGTAACTAAGAAAGCAGAGCTGGAACTGCTTTAAAATCTATTAAATTGCAATAATTTGTTTTGTTCTTCTTTTTTTCTTCTTTATTGGCTCTTAATGAAACATTATTTTATGTCTTATCACTTGGCTTTAATTAAAACAAATTGCAAAAAAAAAAAATTATTATTTTTATGGTCTTTTATTAATAAAACAATTTAAATATATACGTATATAATATATAAAAAGATAACATTGTAGCAATACCAAGACCAGCAGGTCTTATCAATACCAGCAGCAACAGCAACAATAACTGCAGCAACTACAAGCAGTGACAAACGATAACAAAGTCTTGAAAAGCAAGAAAAAAACCAGCTGACAGAAGGAGAGGTACTTATTTAAAAGAAAATTATAAGAAAAAAATTATTTGTAAAACGAAAATCTTTTTTCTCTAATTTTATTTAATTAATTATTTATTTGAGGCATTTTATTACATTTTCCCCATTGTCATCATCGACATCAAATGGTTAATAAATCATATTTTTTGGCAATTTGCTTTAAAATAAAAAAAAATCATTGCTTTTTTTAAGAGTAGGTATGAGTGGGTATTTAAATTATATTTTAATCTTTTTCAATAAATTGTTAAAATACCTACACATATATATATCCACCCAGCACAAGTACGTACGAATAAGCAAAATTAACAAAAAGAAAAAGTTTTTCAAAAATAAAATGTTATTGAGAGCAAAGAACAAAAAAGCCTTTCAATTGGTTACCATTTTCATTAAAAATGTTTCAAAAAAAGTAGGAAGAAAACAAATTCTAAATATTTAGATTGAAATATTTTCTTTTAAACAAAATACAAATTCGTATAAACATTTTACTCAATTTTTTTCTACTTTTTCTCTATTGATACTTGAACACTTTGTTCGATTAGGGCAACAAAAAAACTGTTTCAATTGATTTTTTTAAGTTTTTTTCTATTTTTCTCTATTCCCGCACATGCTAATGCTTTTCCCAATCGCATAAGAAATATGCCATAAAAATCTGAAAAAATCTGGGAAAAAAATCAAATAAACATTTTTCACGCCTCCTTTTTTCTCCATCCTCCATGTGCCAATAATTAAAAAACAATTTTTTTGAATTATAAACAAATAATTAAGTTCAAATAAAAAAATATATAAAAAAAGTTGAGGAAAAATTGAAAATTTTTGTTAAAATTTTAATAAAACTCCCACTCATGCATTGACTTCTATAAAAGTGTCTAATGTCACTTAAATCAATAAATCAACGTTCTGTGTCATTGTCACGCGCTTAAAGAAAGTCGTTTCCTCGGCGACTTTACACAGCTCTCGGTCAGGAGATTTTGGTATAAAGTTTTATTGGATTTTTAGCAAGAAGAAGCAGAAACAATATGTCAAAAAGACCAAAACACAAAAAAAAAACATCCAAACCACAGCAAGCTCAGTTACATACGACTGCCGTCAAAAAATCAGATCCCATATCTTCACTTATTCATTACTTTATACTCTCAGTGTGAGATTTACGGAAATAGTCGTTAAAAGGATACTCATTCATGAAGTTAAAATCTATAGTACCCCTTGGCAATAACTATCATATAACGCATCAGCTTTGTTTTTTTTGTTTTTTTTGAGTGGTGCAGTCCTAAACAACAAGCTAATACGAGCTAAACACTTTTTATAAAGCTTCGAAGGCAGGTAGCTGTCCTAATCCCCAGTACACTTTGTTCCTTGTTTGCTATACTTAACTGACTCCTCACCTATCTTTTATGCAGTAAATTCCCCAGTCCGGTGTATGGATACGTGTCTAGATTAAGTGATACTTCTGGTCTAACAGAATGGAATTTCCTAGCAATGCCCTGAAGGTCTATAACGGCGGCTTCAAAATAGTACACGTATAGGCTGTTCTAGCATTAGATTTTCTTATAGGTTGCCTGACCAGTGCAGTGTATTTTAGACGGAGGTTATGGCCATATGGCCATGGCAGGATAAACCCTGAAAATCTTCTGATTTACTCAGACATCTAGGCTGCGATCAAGTTCCTTATGGATGTCTTCTTGCTTTTTATCCTTGTCCATGAATGCCGGAGGTTTCTTATGGAAATTTTGGATAAGGAAAGTAGGTCTTATATGGGTTCCATATAAGATGGGGATACCGACGAAAATTATGTTGCTGGCGAACTGGCTCCTTGAAAGGGACTAACAGATTAACGCTGGCTCCGAACGGCGGATACATTAGTTAGTGAAGTTATTCGCTTGCTAATGTTATGAGTTGTCCAAAATTTGTCAGATGGTCTTTCCTGGGATCAAACGAAGTACTATTTGGTTCGTAGACAGGAGTCTTACCTACCACAGCAGCATATATATGGTGGGTAGCTCATAGTGGTTTCGATATCCTCCGGTCTATGTATAAGAAGGCTTAATTTCGTTGGCAGCATGAGAGCGCGTGTGTTATCGATGGGCTCTGCTGAACTGATCTATATAAGAAGATTTTTATGGCCAGCCATAGCACTATTGCGGCTCTCTCCATTGCCCTGTTGGAACTGAAAGAATCGGCATTTCTTCGCATGACTTCTGCAGAAGCTGTTATTCTGAGATGGAAGAGCCCTTATGTTTCAGAAACCAGTCCTTGCTATGGCATGACGTAGGTTCCTGGCTCTTATCTTTGCATAAACTCTCTTGAATAAGGTTGACCGCAATTGCCAGATTTATTTTGGAGTCGAAATGGTTTTCTATTATAAATTTTTACCAAAAACGGCCCAATTAATGGTTTAAGATGGACTTTATACTTCAGGGAGTGTCCGTCATATATCCTAACCTACACGGATGCTTTCTTCTAAAAGAGCTTTATTTTGAATGAGTTGAAATTTGCTGGCTACCACTGTATCGCAGTTTAAATAAACCACAGGTGTATATGTGCACTAAGGAATCTCATAAAATTTTAGAATATAAAGTTTGTGATTTCGCTAGATAGTAGATAGGGACTATGAATCAGACAATTACGTGGTATCTCTCCTGAGGCAATCCCGAGTGGATATAATCCGCCATATATAATATAAGTCACATGTGAGTACCAACTTCGATGTCTATGTATTTGGACATGTCTCGGAGGCTGTCTAAACACCTACCCATCTATTTGTCATGCCACCTGATTAAGAATGTAACACCACACCAAGCTAGCTTAGCTTTCCCAGCGGCTTAGATTTTAACTACGCCTACGACATAGCACACACACGGCGGCCTCTCCATAATTGGGCATATACCTAGGCCTCCGGGGCTCTTTGTATTGCAGAAAGAGTGTAATGCTTAACAAAAATTTCGCTACTTATGTTTACAATATCATGAACTCAATGAGAATTATTCTTGCTGGTTAAAAACCAAAGTGAACGAAAAACAGTTTGTTTCCAAGTGTTAAAACGTTTATTTTAAGGTTTATGGCGTAGTTTATATAAAGTGTAGGCAGGAAAGAAATATAAAATAAAATGAGCTCTTTTGTAATTACAATTGTGATTCACATACACATACTTTTTAAAACTATAATCTAATATTTTCTTAAAATAACAATTTATTCGAATTCTTATAGGATTTCATTAAAAAAAATATGTTTAACTTGCGGTCATATTTGTAGTCACACAGTCGTCATCTTAACCACTATTACTGGGGCTGATTCAATAACTTTGGCATTTCAATTATTCATTTAAATTACGAGTAATGCTCAAATACTATTTTAATAACAAAAAACAGCTGAAATAATAATTTAAAATAAAAATAAAATTTATTAAAAACTAAAACGATCGATGAAAACTACCACAAATCTATTTAAATTTAATGAATTTTATATATATTTAAAATTTATTTGAAAAAAAAGCCTTCAACCTCATCATAGTCAGCGTCATGATCATCATTAACATCAACATCATTAACACCAACATCGTCAGTTTATTTTTTAATTATGAGCCATACGAAATAAAAATATATTTTTAAAATGCTAAACAATCAGTCACACAGTCCGTTTCTCTGTCTGTTCCTCTGTCAGTCATCAATGGCAGTGTGTTGTTGTTTAAATATACACGGAACGTACCGTACCAACTTATGGTCTCGTACACTTGAATTTCTGATTATTTTTTTCTTGTTAAATATAGAAAAGATAACAACAACAAAAGTAATAATAATAATAATAATATCATAATAAAATGTATTTAAAATTAATGAAAAAAAAGCAACAACAAAAATCCAAATTTTAAATCCAAAATCAAAATGTTGAATATTTTGTGTATTTCGCTAAAGAAAAACAAAAATAAAAAATAAACCCAATTTTTAATCATGTTTGTGCATTTTAAATAAATAAATTAAATGATTTTTGCACAACAACAAACAACAAAAATAATAAACAAAATTAATTTTATACCAAAATAATGATCATTATGATCATCATGATTTAAAAAAATTAATTTTTTTTTAAATTCCAAATGTTTGTATGAGTGTGCGGCCATAATTTTATGAATTTAAATACTTCAACTAAATGAGAATTATTTAATTTATTTGAGTGTTGATTTATTTATGAAAAAGGCCACAGATTGCCAAAATAATTTCTATTTTGTTAATAATTAAAGCAAAAACACGTGTCATGAGCTGCCACAATTAGCCGATCAGACAATAAACACACAATTAATTTCACAAAAAAAATTTTTTTTAACCACATTTTCTTCTTTTTAGCCAAAAGCACTTTTCCTAACAGTATTCCATAGCTTCCTTACCTCTTTTAGAGTAAAAACTATCCAGCACCTTAACATAGCTATCAAACGTAGTTATTTATTTTTAAGCAAATCTTTTACTAAAGACTTATTATTTTAAAGTTTTAAAATACAAAAACAATACGAAAGAGCTAAAGTTTGTGATGATACAATTTGGACTTTATACATTGCCCGACACCACAACAAATAGGGTTTTCCAACACGAATTTTATTTTAGTCTTTGCCGAGCCAGACACTGTTAAATGAAGTGAGCCACGCTCTACTCTTTCTCATTACTATTATCATTATCATCATAGCGACAAGGTACTATTGCAGGACACTGCGATCCATTGAATTTATTGCACTCCTTCCGGTCTATAGTCCGTTAAGTATATCTACTACCTTTCTAATGAAAACCAGCAAATCATAATGGTGAATATGTCACCCAGTGGGACCCCATGTCCACCTAAACCTATCCAGAACTCCACATTCACACAGTATGGGCTCCACTGTCTCTAATGATTGTGAGCACAGTCATCGTCTTCAGATGCGCTCTTAGTCTTCAGTTTCCTGCAACAAAATCCGTGAGAAATTTCAAGTATGGCCTGCCATGCTTGAGAACCTCAGAGCGACGCCCCAATTGCGAAATTACCGCCGCTCCAGAGTATCGAAGTCCCCTTTGAACATTCCAATGTTCCAAGCATCTGGCAATTTCCTAATTCTTCATTGGATTGAGGATGGTAGTAAGTGTTGCTGTACAGCAAGGTTCCGGACCGATATAGGATACCATGGAACCTTTTTTGGCCACTGCATCCGCTGTTTCATTACCATGTATCCTACAGAGCCAAGGTACCCAAAACAACTGCAATTTCTTTGTAAGCGAAAGCTTTTTTAACGTATCGTAGCAATATTTGACCAGTCTAGACGGCATACCAGGTCCAGGTTGATCTTCGCACATATAGCAATAGCCATAATCTTTGCCTGGAAGACACTCAACGAACTCCCCAGTGTGATCGACAAGACTCCATGCACAAAAGCACCGAGCCATCAGCTTACCAGTTTAGATCAATCTCGCTCCGAACTAAGGCCCCATTTGACCAACATTCCCGGTTCGAGATTTCAACCATGAACTTCCTATTTAAAAAAGATTGATAAAGCTTTTCTGCGCAGAATTGTAACACCAATACTAAATCGGTGAATTGTGGATTGTCAGCACGCGAACTCAGCCATATTGATTTTATGGTCTTGCGAGATTTTGATAATAGGTTCCTAATTAACGATGTAGCTGTTAGTGCGGTTTGGCTTACTTTGCTAAACATAAGTCTCTGTCTGTCTGCCTATAAACTATAAATATAAACTTACGGCTCAGTCTCTTTTATAGCTTAACTAATATACATTGCTTTGAGTTTTGTAGTCTTTCTGCTTTTAAGCCTCAAAATGAGGTTTACATTGCATATTCGATAGATTTTTTAAAATCATTTTGACACTATTTATGCCATTTTCACACCAGGCTTTGACTTACTCCACTCACTGTTGGTAATACATATACGAATTACCCAGTTTATACGGCACCTTTATAATTCGTTTTGAATGATTTGCTATTCGCCGATAAATTGTGTCTTCGAAAAAGAAACAAGGCTAGGAAATTGAATAAACACACTTAGCCTGGATAAAAACCCGATAAAAAGTAGAGATCACATTGATTTAGAATTAATCCACAGAGTAATTGAGACTGAATTACTTGCAGTTTGGTTAATTCGCTTTCAGAATTTTATATGGGGAATAATATAAATTGGTTTATAATTGGGTGTTGAATTATATAAGTGTGAGAGCGAATTACGAAAAAATGTTGTGCTGTAATCATGGCTTTATAGTGTTACGGCCACACTATGAAGAGTTGTCCATATCTTCTGAAGCATATACAAATAATATTTTAATGGTTATTTTTTTCAGACAATTTCAATTAAACGAAAATTTCATTAAATTTCAATTTTAAATCCCTTTCAATGAGGCTTTCTGTCTATTTTTTCCAAATAAAACTTTTTCTTTTAATTATTTTTGCTTTTTCGTTTAATTTATTCTTTCTTAACTTTTAAATGAGTTTTTTGAGCATTTTTCTATTTCATTTGTGGTTTTATTTATTTGTTTTTTAATTTTTCTTTTCTATTTATTTAACAATTATTTCTCATTATTTGGACTGTATTTGCATAAATAATGTTGTTGTTGTTGTTGATGTTAACGCATTCTTAAACTTTTTACGCTTCTAAATGCTTTGGACAATAAAAATTAATTTCTAAAGTTTTCTTTTTATTTAATTTTTCTTTTCTTTTTAAAACATATTTCTTCGTTTAACCCCATTTTTTCAGTTTATTTTGCCTTCAATACAACCTCTATAGTATTTTTAAATAATAATAAAAAAATGTTTGTTAAACAGTGTACGTATGGCAGTAATAAAAGTTCTTTTACTTTTTCCTTCCCTTTTCCTTTCTTTTTCTCTCTGCCACTTTCTTACTCTTCTCTGTCAGTTTTGTTTATTTTATTTTAATTTATATGATTCAATTTTAACTCATAATGGCTTAAAAGACTCAACATTTATTTACTTCTTTATACAAATGCATGCACATTTACAAAAAGCTCACACATATACACTTACTATTACGCTCTCTCTCTCTCTCTCTCGCAGAGAACAGAAAAATAAAATGAAAACAATAAGCCGCAGGATGATTATGAAAAACTAACAGCAGACATCTTTTCTTTTCGCTTTTGTTGTTTTTATGTTTTCATTTTCGTCTATTACTTTAACCTACTCTCCCTCTGCTCCTACATCAAGAAAAAAGAAGCAGTAGAACAAGAAATTTATATATAACAGTTATAATGAAGAGCAGCTAAAACCTTTTAAAGCTTTAATTCTACCTTTAATACGCACTACCATATATACACGTACACATACATTGACACAAATTAAAATTCCCCTATTGAAAACACATCTATGTGGGTCATTTTACTTTAAAATAGTGAGTTTCTTACAAAAATGAAAACTCAAAAAAGCAAACAATTTTTTGAATGTATGATATGTGATAATAACCCAGCTAAAGTGAATGCTAGGTTTGTTTGAAATTCTATGCAGGGTGAATGCGAGGTTTGTTGACAATTGTTTTAGCATTTTTTTTTCTTCCCTCAAAGCACTAGACGCTGTACCACGATTTTTGTCTTTTCAATCTTACCCAAATGGGTCAGTTTCAGTAACTATCACAGTCACAGGTGGTGTTATCCTGTAAATATCGTAGCTAAGGCATGGTTGTATTGATGTTTTTCAGATCAAAATCAATCACAGGCTACTACTTACTATGTTTGCTAAGCCTAAAACACATAGGTGACAGCAGGCAGAAGACTTATTAACAGTTAATGTTATTGGCTGCAATTGTCGCAATGTAATCGTTCATAATTATGTATTTTGAAAAAGGCGGTAGTGAAGCAGTAAATTGCTGAACAGCTGCTTGTTGGAGAAATATCACAGTGTCATATTCGAGCGACATTGTCACCATGATATTTTTATCGGTTAATCGTCGTCACAATATCACTATCAAGTTGACATTTGTATGAAATTATCGTAAATAAATATTTAATTGATCAATCCTCTTCACAATGACACAAACAAAGGAAGAAACGTATGACAACGTCATTGTAATGTCACCATACTGTAGAAAGCTGAAATTTAGTGACAATGTCTGTTATGAGTCGACTACAAGCCGACAATTAGGGACATTGTCTATTATGAGTCGACTACAAGCTGAAATTTAGCGACATTGTCTATTATGAATCGATTAAATGCTGAATGATGTTGGATTTTTCTGCTACACCTCCACGTTAACGAATAAAGCACTAATGAGCCTCGATGATATTGTCTGTTAAGATTCACTAATAAACGGAGGCCTGTAAGACAAAATTAACTTCTGTCATCTATGAAAATTTGTATAATTACTTTAAATTTGTAGAATTACTTTACATCAACGAAAATATATCGCCATTGTCAGCGTTAGTCACTATGATTCATTATGTCGTTGGACACCCAACTTAATATTTCAGTGGTCCCACTTTCAGGGTTTTCTGAATGAAACAGGATAAAAATCATTTCATCAATATAGTCTCCTTTGAGCTCTTTGAGCACTTAGTCCAACTTTTCTCAATTTTATCCCTCCCAAGAAGTAAGGCCTGTCGAGGTTATCGAAATATGTATTTGTTTGCGAGATGATTTTGTTGTCGAACTCAAACCTTTTTTCACTGAGCTATTTCTTGAAGTTTGGTAACAAGAAATAGTCACTAGGGCCTAAATTCGTAGAATGAGGTGTATGAGGTAGAAATTCGTAGACTAATTCATAGATTTTTGCCATTAAAACTGCACATGTGTGTATCTCTTGGCCAAATGCAGTCGTTTTCTTTTTAAAATCCTTATAAGATCGACCCAATAAATTGGCATAATATTCGCCATTAATTGTTTAACGCTTTTGAAGGTAGTCAATGTGGTTAAAAAAAAGAACGGTCGCCATGACTTTTTGGCTGACAAAGCCACCTTGGCCAAGAAACCTACTGTTTTGATTGCTGTTTCTGGTGTGTTGTAATAGATTCACTTTGTATTCACTGTTACTAAACGGTACAAAAGCTTGATTTCTATATTACGGCTGTGGCACGATTGTATTTGTGGTTGATTCTAAGCAAACACGTCACCCTTCTTGCGGAAAACTTTCTCATACCCCAGTGATCATTAAAAATTGAAACCACTGAACCACGCGAGATGCCTATGGCTTTCAAAATCATTGTTCGAACAGCCAACACGCTAATGGGAATTTTTCAATTCTTTTGGGTGAAGAGACCTTCCTTGCTTGACCGGTTATAACGAAATTCAGTAAAACAACTTTTACCATTCAAATTGATGGTGTAGATTTTAATACCATGCTTAGCTTGGTTTGAGCAATGGTTTTGTCCGCAAAAGTAATGTTTAATGAGCGCACGAAATTCACTTTTTCATTCTTATTCAAAAACAAACTAAATTAAGCGGCTTGTTAAGCGTTTGACAGGAATCAGCTGACAGAAGACGGCAGAAATGAGTAGGTTGCTCATTCAGTTAAGAGCCGGGTGGCGTGGTTAAAGTGCCCGCAAGCAGCACAGCCACCTGGATCGAATCTCCAGCAGAGGACATGACGAAAAAATTTAAATGCAGTTTAGTCATGAGACCAACCTCCCTTCAGACAAATCCATTCAAAGGAAGCTCGCCTGTAATCCAGTTTACCTCTGGCGGCGATGGCTAATAAACGAATTCTCAGGAAAAAACGCCATGCTAATCAATACCACAACTTAGCAAGGATTTTTATTGTGTTGACATAACTAACCTGCCCTGCTTATTGTCGCTGAAAAAATAGAAATTAGCTTAGCAGCAGCTACAACCATGGTTGTCTAGGTTTGTAGTTGTGATATCGTTAGAACAATCGTTTTCATTTAACAGCTTGCAGTCTGTTACTTGCTGTGGTCTATGTGTTTAATACTTTATTGTGATGCAAAAGCCTTATTTTATAATAAATCAAATGCTATTCCTAAACCTATTAGCAGCGCTGTGTAAATGTGATACTACCCTTCGCAATATTGTAAAAAAGAGAGTGTTAACGTGTGTCTCTGTGTGTGTGTGTAAGTGAAATGAAAAAGTGCTAGTGGTAGTGTAAAAATAGAAAGATTCAAACTAATGAATTGCTATAATAAATACGAAATTTATCAAATAACCAGCGATGCATATGTAATGGTAAAACCCAATTAGTTATGGTAACATGCATACACACTACATGTGTAAGTGTTAGTGAGAAGAGTAAAATTAAATCTTTTAAATAAACTCAAATATTTCATAAGCACACACACACACACAAACACACTCGCTAACATTCTTTTACATAATTATACAGTTTTAGTGAAAAGAATAAACATCAGCCAGTGTTAAATGTTAATGTAAATACACTCACACATATTCACAGACTAACACTGTGCTACTTTCACTCTCTCGCTCTTCCTCCGGTTGCTTTACTCTTAAGCTTAAGGAGGATTAAAAGGTTTCACATATTAATGATCATCATAAATGAGATGCCATTTTTATTTCACTCATAAGGTTTTATTTGCTAAAAATAGTTGTTTTGTTGTTGTTGTTTTTGTTTTCTTAATAGAAAAACTACCGACATTTATGGCATTTATTTGTGAATAAATGTTTTGGCAACATTTTTCCTATAATTCTTCTCTGCTCTCTGTAACCGTTTTCCATATGAAGGCTTTAAGGATTAGTTTTTTGTTATTTTTTTTATGGAAAATTATTATAAAAAGCCTTTAATGTAAGCAAGCAAACATTTGTAAAACTACTCACGTTTCTGTTTTTTTTTAATTTTCTGTTATTTTTGATATAAATACATACATATATAAATATGTATACATACGTACATATATATTTGCCAGTAGTTCTTAAGAGGAGCAAAGTAGCCTCCGCCTCAACCAAGCGTCCCCATATATTTGCCGGCCTACGGCTTCCCAGAGAATTTCGTTCTAGTACCGTGCGTCAGATGTCACCTTCCACTTCTACTTGCGACTTCGATAAATCGGATTTTAGTCTCCTGCTCCGTGATTATCTACGAGTATAATTTTCCTGAATCAGCGCTGCAAGAAAGCGTGATGTATTCCATGTTTTGCAATCGTACAGAACAGCTGTCTTGATGCTTGAACTAAATGTTCCTATCTGCAGGTCCCTGTAAATGCGAATCGATCTCAAGAGCTTTTCGAGTAAACTGAAAGCTTGCGGCTTTTGCCTAGTCGGAACCGAATATCCTCAGCTGAATGCAATGCATTAAAGACAATGCAGCGGGGAAAGCACGCAGGCCTACCGCTCAGATTTGAGCACCCGTATTCGGCCCCTGAGTTGCCGACCATTTCGTATGCGGCATGTGGCGTCTTTTTTGGGCAACAAAGTTATCTTTCCCTCGGTAAGTCCGGCATGTAGTGCTTCATCATACCAAAAGTCTAACATTAGAGGGTGTAGGATTATTTGGTACATAATAACCGATCTGCTTTTAGAAACTCTCGAGGTATATTGTTCCTAAAGTCTTTTTTCGGTTAAAATGCTGATGTCAATCGCTATTTCGGGAATACTGGGTGTATCGAAGTTGCTCCTTCTCGTTCTTACAGCAATATAAGCGCATAATGTTAATTCACTATTCACAAAACGGACAGCATGTCTGCCCAGTAGACAATAGCCAGAGAGCATACCTGCCACAGCCAAATTTCTCCGTCTTGGCAAATACACCAGTTGGCTAGTTCTCCTCCCATCGACAACCGGCCACAGCACTGTTGTCTGCTTAAAAAAGAAGTCCGTTCTCATCTTCTGGAAAACATATAGCTAAGCCAGTACTTAAGATGGAGATGCCGGGAGAATCAGTGCAATTGTGCCATGGGAGTTTTATTCACTTGCTCTTCGATCATGCAGTGATTATTGTAGTAATGACGTTAAATAACAGCGCTTTGTCATGATTACAGCAGTTGTTTTAAAGCTAAATAGATGATTAGTCTACTTTAGCTCGCCTCCATGTGATTGTGTAGTGGTAAAGATCCTTGCTAAATAGTGGTGATGATCCCTATTACCACTTTTCCCATTTTCAATTTTTCCACAGTAGGTGGCGTTTTTCTTTTTTTATTCCAGTGAAGTTTGTCCAGGGATCCAGTGCATGAATTTGTCTGAAGTCTCTTAATTAAAGATCACATGTCCTCTGTTGAGAATTCGATTCTGCGTCGATTTTGTTGTAGCCACTCTAACCACTACACCACGCCACTTACAGTACGAACCATATGGGTCTTAAAACTTTGCGGGAAGCTATTGGGCGAGTCAAGCCATTGTTGCGTCCTTCACTTCGTAGCTCACTAATAGTACTTCGCGCCTTTATGTCTGTAAAAGCGATCCAGCTTTAGTACACTCTTCTGGCACATGCACGGAGTCTCGGCATATAAAATCCGCCTGTAATGCACTAACTGAATATTAATGTGTTTATGACCTTAAACAGCTTAAAAGTGTGTTGCTTAAGGTGTCCACCGGCCACAATAAGTAGCCCATAGCACAGCACTTTCTACGCATAGTAATAATGCAATACGTTTATCAATGCCTCCGGAGCATTCGCTATAATAGACATCCATTTTGCAATTAAGGACTACAATGTCTTTGAACTTCCTAAACTCATACTTGCACTGCACTGCACAGCGATTCAATACAATTTCCTTAAGCAGTTTGATAGGTTTAAGAAAACTTATTAAAAAATGGCTTAAAAAAATTCTTATTGTTTTATCTCTTGACCTCCCTTAGGGGGTTATTGAAACTTAAAAAAATTGTTTTTTTTTTCAAATTTTATTTTTCGTCCACTATCAGCTTTCTGATGATGAACAGTATGCATACCCTTTTGTTTATAAACAAAATCGTTCTTCGAGTCCATATCAGCAGGGCAATAACAACAAATTTTTTGGCGTTTTTTCCTCTTCCGTTTCATACACTGTTTTTCGATGATTAATTGCAGGAAACATGATTAATGGAATCGTTCTCTTTCTGTTTAGGGGGCAGCAGTTATCACAGTCATCGTCTTATGGCTGCTGAGTTCTTTTTTTCATCTACTCACTGTTGTCGTTGTTTCCGATATAAGACAACGACGACGATAACTGTCATTCGTTTACCAAAAGAAATACAATTTTCAACAAATAGATACAAATGAAATGAAAATCCTATGAAAATCACTTTCTTTAATAGAGTAGGCAAGTGTTAGGGCGGGGGGTGGCAGATAAATTGTAATGAATATCACGTTATGGCTAAAAATAACATAAAGCATATCCTTGTCTTATGCCTTCTGTCTCTTCTTCCTTGTTAGACATTTACATTTTTGCAAGAGCGTAGCTTAGAGCAAGTGGCGAAACCATATTTCGCAATTTTTTGCACGTACAAGCATTGTTGTCTGCAGAGAGGGTGGGAGGGAGTAGAGATACACAAACATATTAGGGGAATAATGACTTTAAGATATAAAAGCCAAAATCTGTAGCTTCAAAGAAAGGTCACTAACATTAATTGAGACGCTTTTAGAGTTTCAAAAACACTCTATTACTACTTGAAGTTTTTTTGTAGTACAATGAGCTGCTGCAAGAGCCGGCGTTAAACTGTAGGTCCCCTTCAATGAGTTTAAAAATAGAATCGGATGCAGTTCATTGACTGAGAGAAGTCCCCGTGTTCCTTCATGGAATGTTATGGGAATAAACATAACATTACGACTTCAGTACACAAGCATTTCGTTGCACAGCAACATATTTCGCGCTTAAGAATGGTCCTCATGACCTCAGTCCACTTACTAGAAAATAGTAGCCATTGAGGCTATAGTCGAATCTGGGCTGCTAGCTCTTATATGCAAGCAGTAATGTCCGACAACGATTTCTACGCAATCGTTTTAGAAGTAAAGTTTTTCATTAACCTTAACAAATATTCAGATCTGTAGCAAAAGTTAAATATTCTTTAATCTTTTGGCAAAGATACAGACAGGCAGCTGTCCTGATCACACCTGCACTTTTCTCCACTCCAACCAGAGCTATACCTAACTTGCTTTCCATCGACCTTCTATTGAAGCAGATGCCTAAACAGATGACAGTAACGCTAAGTGCAGTCTACTTCTGGCCTAATCTGAACTATAACCACGTTGCCATCGGGTGGTTACACATTAGGGTCGTGAAGACTCCACGTGAAGTTATTAGATTCTTTTAGATTCTATTTAGATTCTTACTAAAAATTCCTAGGAATGCTTGTGGGGTCTATCCAATGTTTTATAAGAAAAATAGGGGGTTCTAACATTGGACTTTCTTATAGCCTACCTAACCACTGTAGTGTATTTCAAGCGAATACAGCATAATTTTCCTGTAATCAAGTCCCTTACGAGCGTCACCTCGAATCTGTTCTGGTCATTGAAAGCCGAAAATTTCTCTAGGAAATTTCAGATTACTCGAAGGTAACTTTTTCATATGTGGTTTCCAGAACAGGGAGATATTGTCGAAAATTGCTTTGCATCAGTAAACGGGATCCAGGTTGGATATCCCACGAATATAAGGAGTCTGAATATCGCTGGCATGAGAGCACATGTGGTATCACAAGGTTCCCAACTTTTTTTTTCCTTGATATACAAGCCGATCGACTAGGCATTCACGCACATGACTTTTGCGGGAGCTGTGATACTGAAAGGGAGGAGCAGACTATCTTTTACCTCATGTATCAGTGCCCAGCCCTTGACATTAGAGGTTTTTGGCTTCTCATTTCTTTTCATCTTTGATGGAACTCTCCAAAATGAAGGCTACCGTAATGGCGAGACTCATTGGTTTTCTATGGACACTGTTTGTTCCTCAGGTCAGTTCCTATGCTTGTGGTATCACAATGGGAACTTCTTACCTAATGCAACCTAGGAAAAAATAGGGTACTATTTTCAGAAACCTCAAGAAACTAGTTGACTCAATGCTTTAATATCCTGCGTTTAAAGTGGATTGCTTTCACGTTCTCAGGGTGCATTATAAGTATTATTATGAGTATTATAAGTATTATTATTATTATTATGAGTATTATGAGTATTATGAGTATTATTATTAGTATTATGAGTATTATGTGTATTATGAGTATTATTATGAGTATTATGAGTATAATTATGAGTATTATGAGTATTATTATGAGTATTATGAGTATTATGAGTATAATTATGAGTATTATGAGCTTTATGTTATTGTGCGGTTTATGGTATGGCAGCTTCATTGGTTTTTAATCCTATCGAAATAATGAAGATGGGATTCTAACTGGTTTGAAGTCCTTCAGTTGAACACTCTAAACTGAAATTAAAATTTTCGTTTTGTCCTCTACTGAGGATTCGAACATGGGCCGCTTGTGCTGTATACGAGCGCTGCTACCACTACATCATGCCACTTCCAATGTAATGCTTAAAGTAAAGAATTTATCGATTGGCCACAGAGATCATACGCCTTGACACTTCTTAATTTGCCAAAGATCTACTCCAGATCTTGATTGTTCCATCCCAACATACAAGATGCTATTGCCACGTTATGTTCCATGGTACGAGTTCTTAAAATATCAGCCTAACAAATTAAAGCACTGCCATCCATCTAAGCCAAAAATAATACTCAAAAGAATTTTCGCAATTTAATTTTCGCGCCATAATACATTTCAACAGTTCCAAACTTGAAACTGATTATAATGAAATGTAGGGTTCCCCTAAATAACACAGCACAGTTCGTATCTCCCATGGTTTTCTCCTATTTGCTTGTGTGTGCTTAAAACAGAGTGATTGGAAGTGAAGTAAAGCCTGAGTACGTGTCATCCTTCGTTCGTTTTCCCTTTTTTCTCCTTCGTCTGTCTGCTGTATGTCTGTGTGTGCGTGTGTTTGTGTGTTACACTGATTAGTGTTACCAAATTCGTCGTTTTCTCGTAAATTATATTTTTTTGTCGTTTTTTATTTTCTCCTTGTCTAGTCCTGTCAACATTATCAACAAATTTTTATACATTTTTCGAAGGTGAAGTTCAGCAGCGGTGAGTTGTTATGCCTTCTCTATGCACTCGTAGTTGTTTTTAATAATTCTTTTTCGCCTTGACGCCTAATGTCTCGCTTTGTATTCATTTTCATCATGAGATGTGTGCTTAGAATTTCGTAAACGATTTTTTCTTTCTTATTTTCAGTGTCGGATTTATCTAAACAGTTGGCATTTCTCTTTGTCCTGTCGTTCTCCCCTATAATTCTTATCGTCTATGATTTCTTTTACATTCTATTGTATTTCAAATGTTTTTTTATTTATTTCTTATTAAATTCTAATGTTTCTTAACTTTCTCTACATACTCTCGCATTGATTTTTTAGGTGATTTGTGGGAGGCATATTATCGCGAAAAGAAAAAAATATGAATGGAAAATGGAAATTTTTTATTTTTTTTATTTATTCTTTGAAAAGTAAAGCCACCAGCAGTTGTGCTTTTTTTGTATGTCTGAGTCTCTAAATAAATCGGAAAATTTTTTTAAAATTAAATTTTTGTGTTTTCTAATGATAAATTATTTAAAAATTATGTATGAAATGCGTTACAGCAACTTATCTCAAAAATAAGCGATAAACCAATCTAGGGTAACCAGCTTGTAAGATTGCTTAAGGATGTATCCTAACTGTGTACGTAATCTGAGGGTAAGTTACTCCGAAGAGGTCACCTAATGAGGGTCTCTTTTGTGAGAGACACACAACTTGTAATTTATAGCTGCACTGTCTTGTAGTAGGACCTTCTCCTATCTTAGAGGTTAAGAAATACATAACTAAACATGTACTCCACTATTATTGATTGACATTGAAGCCAAAAGGCCTTCTTATGATCTTAGGTTTCTACTACAACTACCACTTGTTCATCTCGAAAGGCCGCACAGAAGACCCTTTTCTCCTTTATTTTGACACCTTACTACCTCGAACTATGTACTTACTAACTTTACAGCCCTTATGTCTCACAGGCCGAAAGCGCTATAAGCGTCAAGCTTTGTTTCCCTTTATCTTTCCAGCGCTATCTTAGCTGCCCCGCTTTTGCGAAATCTACCTGGCTTTGATATGTTTTGCTCATTTTCATCCATTCGTACAACATCGCCTAGCTAAAGTAGACGCTGCATTTTATTGTGTTTTACTACATCATTGTAGGAATATATCTCATCAGCACATGCCTACGTAGATCGGGCCACATATTGTTTGAAATATATTCTATATCCTCTTCAGAGTATATGGGTTTTAGAAGGCATCTCTGTCTGGTATCATTTTCTTTGTAATCAGATAACCGGGAAGAGGTGACTATGATAGATGTTGTCGTTGCCTATAAACAACGTGGTGGTTCGAAGCCGTGCTGCTGCTTATCATAGACTTTTATCTTTTTCTTTTTTTCGCCAAGTGGCGCTGATATAAGTGGTTAATATCAGTGAGATTTTCGTCTTGGCTAATCCACCGCCGACCGAGTTTTCACACTAAGACAAATTCTGAAAAGGGTTCGGAAATGGCAGGTCGACAGGTATCATCCATTCGACGATTACAGGACTGCTTTTGGTAGCCCGGTTCGTGTAAGGCTGCTTTTATGTCATGTCTGAGTTTAGACATGGAAAGCTGATAAGACTTAGCAGAATGAAATTAACTGACAGAAGTTCGCCAGGTATGATAGGAAAAAGCCTCTACGAGTATGGATCATTTAATACCAAACGAGACTTTAGACTGGCTGATTGATTATTGTGTAATCTTTTAAATATTTTATTAGAAAAGATCTTGCACGATGCAGCTGTTAATGGAACGGGTACAATCTACGCCAGGGATATATGCTAGTCGCATATGCTGATAATATTGATATCATTGGTGGGAACTAGCGGGATGTAACTAGAAGAGGATAGGTGGGAATGGGTATATCTACTACCATACCCAGGAGGATAAAACCAAGTTGCTGGACGGGGATTTCATCGGACTGGCTTAAAGTGTGAACGTAGTGGCTGCAAATTTAGTGGACCAACTCGGTATGGCCATGAATGGAACTAATAGCATCAGTTTGGGGGTACGACGAAAGATAGTACTGGATGATGGATGTTATTTCGGTCTTAGTGGGCAGTTTGAGCACAGGGCTCAATCTCGACGAACACAGATCACACTGTACAAGACGCTGACATTACCAGTGGCGCGGAAGCATAGGAACTTGCGCGGGCAGATATGTCTGTTTTTGGAGTCTCCAAAGTAAAATATATGGCCCCGTCTGCGTTTGTGGCGAGTATAGACATCGGATGGATAAGAAACTGTGTGGGCTTTATATGCTGACATCGGCGTCGTTGAGCGCTGCAGAGTACAACGTTTGAAGGTGTTTCGGAAGAAGGATCTTTCGGGTTTCTGCTCGGGGGAAGACGCGAGGGAATACGTCCGTAAATCCAATGGAGGCATTAGGTTTTTTTTTTTTAAACATGGTGTGGAAAATTACGGGAACAACCCACACTATCGAGGTGTTTGGAATTCTATTCTAACTCAGGATAAAGGCCAGAACGTTGTTATACAACCACCAAAGAAGAACAGGGGACATTGCTTGATCCTTCCGAAGATGTTTTGTAGTTGATGTATCTTTTCTTTTTTCCCCTGACGAACCGGAGCAGGGGTCAGGGGACTTTTTGGATAATTCATCTGAAGGGCGGCTGAAACCTTTTAAGTACGTTAAGTCCAAAGTTGCGATAAAATTTTTTCTTGTCCTCACTGAGATTTGAAGATGCTCTGCTTATGTTGTATGCAAGCACTTAAAGCACTACACCACAACACCTTTCAGCAGCCGTAGCAGAATCCAAGGTGTAGCATATAATCAAGGTGTAGTGATTGTGCCAAACTTTCAATCTTTGTGGATACAATGTTGCGTTGTGACTTCAATGAGAACAGTTTTGTTTGTTAGCTTAGCCGCTTGGCTAAATATAAGCCTCTTTTAGAGAACCTACGTTGAGGAGCTAATTAAGTGAACTTATGCTTTGTTAACGTTTTGCTGCAGGGTAGTTTTATATCACACCACAAAGCAATTTTAACGCAAATAAAGTCAGGTTAGCCCTAACGACACTTAAATCTGATGCAGATGTTAGATGCCGAATCGACATTCATGGCCGTTGCGTGATGTCAGCACTTTGCAACGATTTATGCTTTGTTTTTTGGTTAAAGCTAAAGTCCTTTAAGCTTAAAGCCTTTGATCAAGCTATCGATACTTTAACAAAATACACGGTACGCACTTGCACCTGGGAAGGGATTTCGTTGGTTATACACTTTCGGCTGGAGTTAAACCATAAACGAGGATATCGAAAAACAACTGCATAATTTTAACAGCAGTCCGAGCTCTAATCATAGCAACTGCAAAGAAAAGCAATGTTTCAAGTGGGCGCTTTAACAACACCCCTCGTTTCTTTTGATTTTCATTTCATTTATTTTTGTCAACATTTTTATGATATTTTACAAATCCATTAAATTTTATTATCACAGCAATTACATCATTCTGACAGTCTCATTTAAACGCATAGAGAAAGACCTTTCGAGACAATACAACCGCCAGCAAATAAACCCTCGTATGAATTTTAATGGGATTATAGCTCAATAAAGTACTACAACGAGAGTCGTTGGGCGAGAGAGAGAGAGAGAGAGAGAGAGAGAGAGAGAGAGAGAGGAATGTCATGAAATGATTGCTGGGTTACAACACAAATAAAAATATTTTTTATTATTACGATTACTATTGCGATTGTTATGCCTGCTGCTGCTATTGTTATTGTTGTCGTTGGCGTTGTGATCCTGTAAATGCGCAAAAATTATAATGGAATCCCAAATATAAAAAGAACAAAAAAGAGAAAAGTTACACACACTTGCTATGGCAAGTGAGGCTGAGAATGTAAGAA
This sequence comes from Wohlfahrtia magnifica, assembly GCA_023159175.1. Taxonomy (NCBI): domain Eukaryota; kingdom Metazoa; phylum Arthropoda; class Insecta; order Diptera; family Sarcophagidae; genus Wohlfahrtia; species Wohlfahrtia magnifica. The sequence goes on along the minus strand of JAKWBJ010000485.1, from coordinate 10,493,721 downwards.
AAAAAAAAACATTTTTTTATTAAAAATTATTTAACAATGTCAGGCCATAATTCCCGGACAGACATGTGTTACTCGTACATATGTATGTATGTACATGGGAACCCAAAAATAAAAATCTTTTTTATTTTTAAGGGTAGTTGGTTGCTCCTTATGCCCTGATTGTTATCCTTCTAAGTCTATTTAATTATGTTAAGCCTCGTTTTTTACTACAAGAAAGAACAGAATTTGTTCAGCTGACAGGGGTTGCTGCTGTTGCTCTTTTCATTTTTTCAACTTCTTTTTCGATTTTTCGATTTTTTTTTGGCCATTTTTAAGGGTGAGTTTTTCTGGTGTTACATGTTAAGAAGGGGGCTAATGATTTTTTACAGATGGTCCTTCTTAGTTGAAATTTGCTAAAGACAAATTTTATAAACTTGCCAGGAAAAACCGAACTGCAAAAATTGTGAGGGTGTACTACCACAACCACCACCATTTTTGGCACTGCAATAAATTAAAACAAAAATGTGCAAAAAGAAAGCCAGAATTAAAGAGTGCTGTTGGGAAATGTAATGAAGTACTCATTTCAAAAATGTTGTTGTCATACGAGGTTCTAATAGCTTTTGTACACATTATATCGCCACATTATCAAGCATTCCGAAGTTTTTCAAAACAAGCCTGAAATATCGACTTTTAGTCGTGTAAGCTCTCTTAAGAGTACTGATAAGATGCTAAAAAACCACGCTATGAACGTCCCGGAATATCGTCAACTGACAAAAAACGAAAAATAGTCCACTTCTTCTTTATCTCTAAGCACTTCAAAACTGAGCAATAAACAATATTTTTAAGCCTTGCAAGCTTCCTCAAAGGGTACTGACAAGTTTGGTAATAAAAAACTTCAATATAGAGACTCAGCACCGAGTAGAGAATAAGGTTTTTAAGTCGTATAAGCTCTCACAGAGATTAGTGACAATATGGCAAAGAAAAACTTCAGCTCAGACGCCCAATCACACTAAAAAGAAGGAGAAATGCAGAAGACCATGTTGTATCTTAACCTGGTTCACTTGTCTCGAAGTACTTCAAAACACACTGAGGATAAGATGCTCGGTAAATAGACCCTTTAGTAATCTAAATTCGCTCTTCTTATGCAGTAGTTGCTTTCAGAATCTAGCAGGAGAACATTTCCTGGAGCAAAATCACTTTCAACTCAGAAGTCGATCCTCAGTTCTCTTGGTACGAAACCCAACCTAGCGCAACCTTTTGTGCACACGAAGCTCAATGAAAGATTTAGGACAGTACATATCAAGCTTTAAACCTCGCAGAATGAGACACAGCCCTTCAAGCTGCCGTTAGATACAAGTAAAGATGGTAAAGATGATCTTTAACACAAGTAAAGATGGCGTAATTCTCGGTCTGAAAAATTGAATGGTATTTGCGCATAGACAGTGCCCTCTGGAAATTGTGACCAACCACACCGGAGCCACTGTTGCCGCCGCTTTTGGAAGTTAATAATGATCATATTTTTCTCAAAAGGATCATAGCTTTTAGCGATCATGGCTATATTGAAATAACTTTAAAGACAAAACCTACACGTTCTAATGAAAGAGGCTACAGAAGCCAAGGTAGGAAGAAGTTGGACAATTTCGTTTACATTTTGAAGTCTAAATACACAACACCTCTTTGACTTTCCACCTCAAATGGGAGCCCAGACTTAGGTACGTTGTGCATTTGTACTGTCTCAGTTTCTAAGTTGATTAACTTCGTCGGAGGTATCGATTGACTTACGTGAGAGACTCACTTAGTGAATTTTCAGGTTTAGATGGGCATTTTGGGCCTCTGCCAAATGGGTCTATCTTCTATAGGATAGCACAATGGGTCATATAACTTCCGATCACGAACGACCCAAGTAACCTAACCTAACTTAACCTTTACTGTGTCCTTAAGTTATTGCGATTTAGTTAGTTACAGCGACTGGCCAGATACTGGTTCAGCTCACTTGAGTCTAATATTCACGTAGAAGATAATGAACCAACTAGGCGCATGCACATAGGAAGAAAGCCTGCTGATATTAATTTCAGTCAGGTCTGGATTGACGGCAGTCCGAAAACAGTTCTATTATCCGAAAGAATGGGAATCTGATATAGGAAATGTAGGACGACAGTCTTTTTGTATTCCTCATCCTGACAACTGCTACAGTAGTCATTGAACGATAGACACAGTCTACTAGCATGTGCAGCGCCCAGTGCCCACTGATAACAGTCACCAGCATTCGCGGCATCCCCATGATAGACTCTGAACGAGTCCAATTGTATAGGGGCCAGATCTGTCTTGATGCAGAGCAGTTGGGTTCATTCTCCCACCATATTTGTGTCTTGCCACAGAACCAGAAGTCTGCAAGAGGAAAGCGGCATCTCAATTTACTCGTAGCCAATCTTCAGTTACGAATGTCGAGACATCTTGCTTAGAGACGCCCATCATGCACATACCAATAGCGATGTCGAGTAGACATCGGAGAGCGCTTTAATCGCAGCCTGAAATCCGAATATTAACATCGAATACGCTGTAGTACATTAATAAGTCCGTTGTTCACTTTATCGCCGAGACCTCCGCCTGCAGTGGTCCGAAAGTCCGCAATCTATGTCTTTATGAGTTTGCATCAAAAGATCATGAAGTCAAGGGGAAGTATTACATCTGAAATTTTGAAAACGCTCAGAATTCGTAGATAAGTAAAAGCAATTCATGGCTCTTGCGTGCATGTATGATTTTCAGTTATTGTTGCTTATGTTTGATTTTTTGTTTTTGCGAAAAACAACGCAGTCAAAAGCACCAAGAATAGCATTCTTGGAATGTGACCATTTTGGTGTACCTTAAAGTATAGAGACCTTTCAAAAACAGAGAATTTCAACGACGAAGAAGGAAGACAAAGTCATCTGTACTGCTACAGTGCAAAGGTTAAGACACTTTTATTAGTCATGAGTAGAGGGAAATCATAGAAATTTCATGTTTAAAAATTAAATATCAAAACTGTATAACATCGCAGACGACATCAATATCGCCGTCGAATTTAGTTTTTGTATCGACATCCTCGTAAAAGGAAGAAAATTTATCAAAAAAACTAAACTTCCTTCTGCTGGTTTGATTACAACAAACCATGTTTTTGTCATACTATTCTGGCATTCGACTTACAAAATACTCTCTTCATATGAGACCGAAATGACATGAAAATGTTAAAACGTAACGACATGTGTAAGAATATTTAAAAAAATTATTATTTTCTATCAGGAGAACAGACTTTTCTCCTTCTTATTCTGCTATAACATGGGATCTCAAAGCAATTTCTATAAAAATTCCTAAAATTGTTTGTATGATAAGAAGAGAGTTTAACCGAAGAAGCATTTCATTTCGACATAATCATCTCATTGCTGTTGTTATTGGTGTGGTTGTTGGAAAAAATGTAGAAAATATTTTATTTTGTGTTTTTAAAATGATATCAAACTATTTACAACAACAACAACAATAACAATAACAACAACAATAATATAAAATAATATTAAAATTATTTGTTGACTGTAAGTTTTCCACAGATTAAAAGGATTTTTGGGGAAACACATTGAAATTGAAAGAAGCAATTCAAATTAAACACTTTAGAGGTTTACTTTATCAGTTTAAATGGGGAATTATTGTGTGGCGATCAACGAATTTGGTATTACCCTATGGTTTGGTGTCATGATCTCCATAACTCTCCTTAATCTTTGTCGCTTGGTTGGGGTATAGAGCCTTGGCAAATCGCATCAAGATGATGCGGTCTTGGCATTATTCATTAAATCATCAAAACTATGAACCAGGATGCTGACCTGCGGTTCTTACCAAAGGAAACATTGCAACAAAGTGTTGGGAAAGATATGGCGTCCCAGACCGAGGATCACTCACTGGATATACTCGGCTATGGTCAGACCTATTTTGTTCTACGGATGCCTTGTATGGTAGAAATCCCTTTGTAAGGCGGTTAATCTTAGCCTATTACAGCGAGTGCAGAGGTCCGCTTGCATTATTATTACAGGGGCGTTACGTACCGCGCCCAAATCGGCGATTGAGGTGATTCTGTATCTCCCTCCTCTGTGCCTGTTGTATCGGTTGGGGTCAGCGTAACCGATATTTATGGATTTGAGGCGCAATAGTCGATTGTAAGACTAGGACTATTTGGACGACATTTATCGGATATCTCACAATTACACAGACATGTCGGAGAAACTAGACTATGTTGTCCAAGCCGTAGGTAAGGCAGGATTAATAAACGTGCGAAAAACATAAAACTGGTACTGGTACTGAGAATAAACAGCGATGCACACAGAGCTTTTACAGTCGGCGAGAGTACTATTGGGGAATTAGACAACTTTTGCTATCTGGGTAGTATTATAATGAACTTAGATGGTTCCTCAATGGATATTGAGAAACGCATAAAGTCTGCCAAGCAGGCATTTTGGTTAATGACGAACGTTTGGAAATCGTCCTCACTTGTATCGAGTGTTAAAATAAGAATATTCAACTCGAACTTCAAGTCAATACTTTTGTATGGCTGCGAGACCTAAAACGCCGCATCTCGCTACATTAAGGTTATACATTAACAGATGTTTACAAAGTATCATGTCACTTTCGTGCTTCAACACGATACCAAATGGAAATAAGAATATGCAAATGGATCTGGATTGGTCATACGCTAAGAAAGCCCTATAATGACATAGCCCGAAATGCAATAAATTGGAACCCGTAAGTTTGCCGACGAGAAAGTAGGTCCCTCCGCCCACCTATACCAAATGGAAATAAGAATATGCAAATGGATCTGCATTGGTCATACGCTAAGAAAGCCCTATAATGACATAGCCCGAAATGCAATAAATTGGAACCCGCAAGCTTGCCGACGAGAAAGTAGGTCCCTCCGCCCACCTATACCTGAAAAACACAGTTAAAAAAAAAATTTGCAAAGATGAGAAAAAGTTAAAGTGAGGTTAAGGAATATGCCCATGAATAGATCAAACTGATGATCATTTGCCAAAGCCCTATGCTTCTTATATCTTATCGAGGGGAATATATATGGTATGATATTCCAAAAAAGTCGTTTTTTGTTTTTGCACAATAGCTTGGATAACACGGTATGAGAAAAATGAACGAAGTTGGTACACCTAGCAAATGTTACTACTTTTCCGATATGCGCTATCAAGTGGAACAAGGACCTGTTTTTGGAATTTTCATAAACCTCCAAAATCTCGATTTACGGGTAAAAACCAGTTTTTCAGACCTAAGTTAAGCTAGTTAATTAGCTAAGTTCTTAGCTTATAAGTGCATGAAGGTCCGAAAAACCAGTTTCTACCCGTAACTTGAGATTTTGGAGGTGTTTCGAAAGATCCAAAAACAGATCCTTTTTCTACTCAATAGCGCCTATCCGAAAAATAGTATCACTTGGCAGGTATATTTTTTTCGCACCGAGTAATATTTCTGAGTTTTTGTTTAAGTCAAGTTATTATGACATGGTTTGCATGAGATTATAATTCATGTGCCCGTTTTTCTGCTTTTTTGTTGAGTAAAGCTTATTTCGACGTTATTATCCTTTGCATTATGCGATTATTAAGCCAAATATATGAGAAAAGTATGCTATTCTTTCCGACTGAAATGCAATGCGAGCCATCCATCTTTTCTTTTCAAATCTTTTTGTATTACCAAGTCTATTAATATGTAAAATACTTTGAATAGTTTAGTTTTTCATCCAAAAATTTTTTTCAACAACAACAACAATACATTGTTATAACTGGTATTCTTTCATTTTATTCTGATTTTTTGGTAAATTTTATGGCAAAAGAATTTACTTCATTGTCATTGACGTTTTGTTGATTTGATAGCCTCAAGGTTAAAATAGACAGAAAAAAAGGAATTTTTTTGGGCCATATAGTGACATAGGGCGGGGGTTTGGGGTAGGCTGGTAGGACAAGTATATGCCAACGTCTGCAAATTGTGATAAGGCCACAAAAATAGTCAATTTTTTGTATTTTTATTTTGGGTTCGAAACCAAAAGATTAGAGGAGATGCTGCTGCTGCTGCTGCTGGTGGTTTTATAGTTAAAAACTAAAGGGAGCAACATTTACATTGGCTGGGATTTTTACTCCTTTATTATTATCATTTTTTTTTTTTTTTTTTGGTCAAAAGAGGCATTTGTGTGGCTTTAAGGCTTGTTTTCTTTATTCAGTGATAGGTTGGGAAGGTAATACAATAGAGTATTAAAATGTAACCTTACATGCAGAGAGACAAGCAGTTATATACTACAAAAATAAATGTCCGACAAAATAAATATTTGGATAAAAAGAAAATTCATCGTATACGAGGGCGGATTGACATTGAAGCTACCTAGCGCTAGAATGCAGCACAAATACAAAAACTTTTTCTTTCTTAGAAATTACGATCTGTCAAACATCTGCTGTTAAAATTTTAGCCAAATTCATCGATTAGTTTATTTGTTGTAGTCGTTTGAAGTAAGCAACTTTTGTGTTTCTTGGAAAATGGAAAAAAGTGAATTACGTGTAGTGATTAAACACTATTATTTGAAAGCTAAAACGGCGAAAGAGACAAAAGAAAAGCTTGATAAACATTACGGCGAATCTGCTCCGTCAGATTATATGGTAAAATATTGGATTGTTGAATTTAAACGGAGCCGAACAAGCATTGCAACAATACCATCAACAGGAAGGCCAAAAGAGGTGGTTACTGAAGAAAATATCAAAAAAATCCCCGATATCGTTATGAATGATCGCCGGGTTAAAATACGTGAGATTGCTGAAATGGCAAACATATCATATGAACGTGCGTTCAACATTTTGCATTAACATTTGCATATGAAAAAGCTATCGGCAAGATGGGTGCCGCGTTTGCTCAGTGTTGAACAGAAACGAGTTCGACAGATCACTTCACAGCGGTGTTTGGACATGATGAAGCATAAACCTGCTGATTTTTGGCGTAGATTAATAACTGTTGATGAAACGTGAGTCCACCACTACACACCTGAAACCAAAAATCAATCGAAGCAATGGGTGGAAGCTGGCGAAAGTGCTCCGAAGAAAGCGAAGGCAGCGAAATCGGCTGGCAAGCTTATGGCCACTGTATTTTGGGATGCACACGGAATATTGCTCATCGATTATCTTGAAAAGGGATCCACAATCACAGGAAAGTATTATCGTGCATTATTGAATCAATTGGTTGATGCAATCAAGGAAAAACGACCAGATTTAAACAAGAAAAAAGTGCTCTTTCTTCAAGACAACGCACCGGTTCACACAGCATTAGATACGATGCTAAAACTACGAGAAATCCACTTCGAATTGGTTGATTGTCCACCTTATTGTCCAGATTTAGCCCCTGGTGACTTTTTCCTGTTTCCAAACTTGAAAAAATTGGCTCGCAAAATGGCTCGAAAAATATTCATCTCAAACGAAGAAGTGATTGCCGAAACTAATGCGTATTTTGAGGAGTTCCTAAAATCGTATTGTTCAGATGGTATAAAAAAGTTGGAAAATCGTCTTACTAAGTGTATTGAGCTAAAAGGAGACTATGTTGAGAAATGAATGGTTTAAAAAAAAAAATGTTTTTTTCCTACTTAGGTAGTTTCAATATCAATCCGCCCTCGTACATATATATTTGTTATTTCAAAATGTGAATAGACAGGGTTCAACTTATTTGTTTAAAAACAATTTTTTTTTTTTTTTTTTTTTTTTTTTTTTTTTTTTTGTTGAACCAGCCAACAGTGACTTATCAATCACTTTAACACTCCCTATTATGTAAAGAAAATAAATAAAAAATTACAAAAATTCTCACATTCTCGCAACAGCAATACTATGCCCCATGTGTTAATCATTTTAATAAATAAAATTTAAATAAATAAAAAATAAATAATATTTTTATTGTTACAACATTTTGAAAATGTTATGTTCCCAACCCTTCAGCTACTCATGGCAAATCAAACATTTCTTAAAATTTTGTTTTCTTTATTAAATTCCCACACTATGTAATTGTAGAAATTGAATTTGTTTTTCTTGTTGTAATTTTCTTTGGGAGGGGGAAAATTGAAAACTGTGGTCCACTTTTAATTTCTGCTATTAATGCGCCTATTTTCTCGCTGCTGTTGGTGGTGAGTGTTTTTGACACTTTTGAAATCTGGCTATTGTGGTGATATTCTCCCCTCTTCTCTCACATTTTTAAATAAATTTGAATTTTTCAAAAAGTTTTTCAACAGCTTAGAGATGGAGGGATTAGAAGCGTATGAATAACACCATTTAAACACAGTGTCCTTAATACTCAAGTAAGCATGTATGCAAAGTATGTTAAGGGACGCCAGAGTTAGTCTATAGAACTGAAATTCGCGAGTTAGTTTATCTCTTCACAGGGTGCCTATTTTGTTACCACATAAATCAAAACCTAAAGTAATATAGGTGTCAACCCGTATCATATCATAGAGAATCACGTAGATAACAACACTCATATGTATTTATCAGGGTCAGGCAAACTAATACTACTGCATTTTTGAATTGTTTGTAATTATTACGATTTAGAAAATTTTTCTCACACTGTATTTTTGTGTTTATTTTCTCTTTATTACACCCTGTTATTCTTTGCCTATGCGTGCAACAGTGTTGCCAACTTTTTATGATCAAAACGTGCAGACGTCCTATTCAAAAAGCGCTAAAAAACGCTAAATTATAGTTTATATATCTACTTGTAATCAAATCGCTCTATAAAAAAGCGTTAATACTATAATATTTAAAAACAAAAAATATACTTAAGTTGTAAATAAAAATCTAATATTCAAATTTCCGTTTTTTAAAAGATTTTTGGAATAATTTGAACGATTGCTTAACAAAATATAATTAAAAACAAAACATTCTCCATTTTTGGGTTCAGGTGTAACATAAAGAAAATACATATCAGTGATGGTGTTAGACAAGGTTGTGTTCTCTACTTCTGTTTAACGTTGTCCTCCATTGTGCGTTGAAACACAGTATATCTCCTGTGCTCACAGACAAGCAGAAGCATACAGAGTGGTCCTGAGTTTTTCTAAAACAAAAATTATGGGAATCAACGCTAATATCACATCGATTTCTTGAACTGGAAACAGAAATTTGAATATTTTTCTATATCTGACGAGATTACACTATCAAGGTAGCTAAAAAACTCGACATTTTCTATTATGGTATATCGTCACCGACTTTAAAATTTTCATCAGGATCGAGAGAATTTATCTTCAGACCTTAGTCTTTCCGGAGTTAATTGTTAAACCAACTGTACGCGATTCGGTAGTAATGTAGCCGTGGCCTGATTATAATAGACATGTCATCGGCATTTGCAAGATTTTCCAGGTGATATTGGATGTTCCATCGGATTCCACGGTTTTCACCATTATCAATTGCCCACGTTAGGATATCATTCAGAACTATCAGGAGCAATTAGGGCGATTTCAATTCCATTCAGGCATTTATAAATCGCAGTCTAGTTTATACGAATTCTCGAAATGAGTTTATTGAATTTAATGACATTCTATTTCTTTAAAAAAATGCAAATAGAAAAGCGCTAGCCTAGCGCGTTCTTTATAAAAAGCACTAAAGAGAAAAAATGCGACTTTCCAGTAGTTGAAAGGCACTAAATTGGCAACACTGGCGTGCAAGTACGTACGTTTGAAAGAAAAAGAGAGAATTTGCTCGGATGAATGTCACATGAAGTGTAAAAGAATATCTTGAAAACATAGTATTAATTAATTTTTATGTTAACTATAAAAATTTTAATAATTTTTCGTACCCAGGTACTTTTTTGTTACTTTTCTTGGTACTTTATTCTGTACCTTTTCAAATGTGTTATCTTTTAAAATTGTTTCTCCTTTTTGGTTATATACATACATATACTAAAAAAATATTGTTATTTTTCATACACAAGGTAAGTTTTTCTTGTAACCTTGTCTGGTACTTTTTCTCATAAGTTTTCAAATGTGTTTTCTTTTAAACTTTTTCAAATTTTTTTTTCTTTCTTGGTTTCAAATTTTTCTTTCTTACTTGGTTTGAAATTATAAACTACAAACATTTTGCAGTCTTTTTTCGTCCCTTTTTGAATGAGTTTGCCTAAAGCTTTATTGAAACCTTTTCTTTCTTTCTTGGTTCTGAACTCGGAAAACATGAACTGTAATGTAAAACACAAACAAAATGTTTGGTACTTAAAATTCACTACGAAGTTGGTGGTACTTTTTAATTTTTATATGCTGAAAACCATAGAAAACCCAATTTAATAGTTCTTGGTGTTTCAGAACACAGTATATGTATTTATTTTTTTTTTTAAATTTTGTTAAGCGAAGTGCATTTTATGTGATATAATTTGTTTGGTACTTTTTCTTTCTTTTTTGTACCAAAGTATCAATTCTTAATTTTCTTTTTTGCAAAATCTAATTAAAGTTAGTTATACAGTAATTGTAAAATTTAATTTAAAGCGAATGGATGCAGCAGTAGTTTAGTCTGCTAGTGTGAGGGCCGTGAGTTCGATTCTCAATAGAGATTCTGATCTGTTGCATTACAGCGAGCACATAGTCTCTGTCACTTCGCTCGTAATAATTCAAATATACTTGTAATTTAATATTTTATTTTTTGTTTTTTTATTTTTGTTTTTATTTTTATTTTTAAATAACTTATAAATTTAAGGTACTATTTTGCGGGTACTGTAATGATCATGCTTTAAATTATTGTAATATTTCTTTTTAGTGTTTTTGACTTGAAATCATATAAACTTGCTTTATACGCGTCTCATTTTTAAATGTATAGGCCTTAATTTATTTTTATTTACAAAGTATTTTTTCTTGGTACCTTTTTGTTGGTACTTTTTTGCTTATTTATGTAGCATAATATCATTTATTTTTTAATTTTAGCATCGTTTTAAAATTATTTATACTTTAAAAATTTATTTTCAGCTGTTTTAGGTACTTTATTGTGTTAATTGCTTGTTTTGTTGGTACCTAAATGGTACTTTTTTATAATATCATAATATTTTTTGCTTTTAAGAATGTAGCGTATGTTTTAGTATATGACGAAGAAAGATACAGTCGAATACGTTTACAGCAAACATATTTTGTTGTACCTTTAAATGAATTTACATTGAAATTACCACAGTTATAACGAACTATAATTAAATAAATTGTGCAAGTCCCTTAAATTCGTTATAAGTGTACTCGACTGTATAAAAAAATTTACTTTTAGTTATGCGATTTTGAATATTGTCGGTGATCTATCTTTCAAAATTTAAGTTTGGCTTAAATTATTTTTTTATTTTAAACCTACAACACAAGATAAAGAAGAAATAATTTCCCCCAAAATGTCATATGTCGTGGTAGTGGTGGTTGTGGTGTCTGCAATTACAAATGACATACGAATTTCCTGCAGCAATTATTTCCTTCTTCTGTTTTGCTTTCTCCCTCTCGATTTTAATCGAAATTTATTGAACTAAAAAGAACAATTACATAATGAAGGCACAGCAACAACAAAAATTGTACAAATTCTGAAACAGACGTATTTACGCAGTACAGTACATAACAACATACAAATATTTTGCAACAAAACAAGAAAATTTTTTTTTACTTTAAAAACAGGGTCTGTTTGTGGGAGTAAGTTTTTTTTTTGTCAAAGTTCCATTAAAACGTTTCCTTTGGCTTTTTAAGTTCGTTTTGGTAATTTCTTTAATTTTTTTTTTTCTATTTTCTTTTAAAATTTTTCTATAAATTAGTTTTTGTGTATCTGTAGATGAAGAAAAAAAAAATAAGAGATTTTGTCAATAACTTCTTGTCTATAAAAGTAAAAAAATGTATTTTTTTTTGTCAAAAAGGAAGCAACAGAAGATTCTTTGAATTTTTGATTTGGAATCTTTGGGGACCCTCAACAGCACACATACTCAGATACATCCCTCCATACAGAGGAAGTGACTTTGCCAGAAGAGGTTCGTTTTTTTTTTGCTTTTTGTTGTTGGTCAAGTTGACAGTTTTTTAATAAAACTTTTTCTATATGAAGGGTATAAAAAATATTGGAAGAGGGATAGCTTCAGCTTCATCTTAAACTCCGGTTGTTGTTTTTTTTCTTGTCGTAATTTTAAACAGATTTGCTGGTTTGATTTTTTTCTTTTTTGCAAAATATTTCTTCTTTCTTGGGAGGTTTAAAGAGTAGAAGAAAATAATACATTTTAAGTAATTTAATAATAAGCAAAGTAGTAATATGTTCATGATATTTCCCTTAAAAAAGAATTTTTTTATATAAAATCCCTAAAATATCCTCTAACCCTTCGCACAGGCAACTTTTTTTTAACAAAACGCAAAGACAAGAAATACACCCACGGAATTATTTTATTCTTTAAAGTTTACATTTCGATTTAATTTTCTTAAGGGCCTCAGCTAATCACCTGATGTCCGAGGTCGCGGGGTTATTCACCCAGATAGCTCTAACTTAAAGCGTACAGCATCCTCACAATATAGAGCAATACCATGGCTTTATTTTGGACTTTCATAGTTGACTGAGCATCATTCTTATATCGAATTCTTATTGGCTTCTTAGTAGTAGATCGACTACTTTTTATCTTGCGTAACAATTCGATGCATAATCGACATGGCAATATGAATCACTTGATTCGCTCTCTGAATCATGAATGTAAACCACACTGTTCACACGCGATGTCATGTGTGTTTATTTCACACGATTTTTAGTTTGTTTTTGGTTTTGTATTGATTTTGTGTTGACAGCTAGTTCAGTTAAACTAGCGATAATTTGCTTTCAAAATCTTCAAGCAAGACTCAGAAGGAGACAAAATGGTTTGCCATCAAAATTTTGTGTGTGGAAATATGTTGTTTCGATCATGATTCAGACGTAAACCGTTAAAGAGATAGTGAACCCCGATAGTTTTTATTCATGTCCAGAACTTTTGGCTGCCCACCGTCTAGCACCCATTTTCTTTGTTCTCAGATTATTCCAAAATCTTTTTGAAACAATTTTAAAATTAGCGTTTAACACAAGATTTCCAAATTACTTCAACTAAACAAATACACAATTCGAAAGAAGTCTCCTTGGCTTATAAGTTTTATAAAGTCCGTCTATTTCACATAGCGTATGCGCGCACTTTGATAATTCTGCGAACTTTTGTATTTCAAGCAAAGTTATCCAATCAAAACAAGAGCCAGTTATTAGAGGCGTAAAAAGCCACAGAGACAAGAGAGTCTTGTATCCACTCCTGGAGAAAGAGGGTCAGATCTTACTAGATATTCTGCAAGTTGTTGGATTAGGTTAGCCGTACTGCTTATCTATAAAATTCGATATCGCAGCCAATGTCTTCCAGAGCAATGGTACCAGAAAGATAAATCAGATCTAGATACCTACGTCAAAGCCGAAAAGTCCGAGACATTCTATCGGGACTACCGGTAGTAATTCAGGATCACAAGGTACTATCCCAGGACTCTAAATCACATTCTCGATAGCGCCGGAAATTATAGCAGCAAGTTTCTCACAGTTGCTGCCTCCTCAGAGCAATAACTGCACAACTTTGATCTGCTATACCCAAGACGGACCTTATGTTTGTCCATTAGACAATAACCAGAGAGCATACCTGCCACCAACATCAATTTTAATGGTTAAAAGAGGTCTACTAAGTTCCTTTGTGGTTATGCCAGCACAAATAACGCAACGTTTAAGTTGCACAAACAAAAAAGCCGATAATATTCAGAAAATGGTATCGGTCAATCGGAGCATGCAATTGCCTGAATTCTCTAAGCCTGCACGCATCTCTTGGGAACAGCTACATCACCGTTGAAACCCTGTAATCATTTCAAAAAAGTGTTTGGCGATGTCTAAATAGAATTCGCTCAAATTTTGCAACTCATTAGAGAACAAAGAACAATAAAAACTAGGTTTTTAGGATGAACGTACACCGAAAGGTATTACTCAAAGACGATATAATATGCAAAGTATTTGGACAGATAAAATATTGATTTGGAGCAAATACAATTAAATCTGGTATGGTCTCTGTGGATATATTCCCTGGACTTATCAATTATAATTTCCAGATATAGCACTTTGTGTATCAAAAGGCATCCTTTTGACTTTATCAGTCACATAAATTATCATGGTAGTTAGCCCTCAACAAAAATGTATTTTCAGAGGTTAAACTGGTTCTTTAATTTACTAGAGACTACTGTCCTTCGCTTGATGTACTTTCACATCGATTTTGTATACACCACTTATGGGTTGCTAGTCACAGGGACATTTCGGGAAATTTTGTGGCCGATAAACTTGCTGGAGCGGGCACACCAATTATTTATCTGTTTGTGGATAGTGGTATTCCTCTTATCTCCGCCAAACCGGCTATTAGACAAAAATATCTATTGATGATGACAGATCCCATGCACTTTTGGACTCAGCTGGCTTAATTTGGATAGTAAGAGCAATAAACAATCTCTGCAGTTTTGTCTTTAATGCTGTGTCCATTCTCGCAGGTCATTAAGTAATGGGTGGATATGCGGAGAGGCTGCGTTTACCTGCAAATGATATCTGTTGAGATTGTACACCGATCGAGGAAAAATAGAATGTGTGTCACTGCATATGCTAATGCTCATCCCTATCTCAAAGTAGACTTCTTTCATTTCTCGATAAATTAACTTATCAAATCCATTACGCTTTTGGGATGATTTTCTGTATAACTTAAGATAGTTGTTCTTTTAAGAGAAGTTTCAAAGCTGGGCTGCTATGTGTGCTGGAGTACTCACTTGACGTAACAAAATTACGACTCACTTAGAGAGCACAAAAATTAAAAAACGCCATTAGATGTATGAGTATCAAGGTTAAGTGGATTATCTTTAATTGCCCTCGTAGTAGCCTAAACAAACCGTATTACTGTTATTAAAGAGAACATTAACCAGCATGAAACACAGATTAAAAGATTTTAAAACACATTTTGTCCTAAAGGACGTCTATAGACGAACATGACGTCTATAGCCGAGCATGACGTCTATAGACGAACATGAGGTCTATAGCCGATTATGACATCTATAGACGAACACGACGTCGACAGCTTCTCTTTATTCCTATTAAACATTTAAAACGGAAATGTGTCTTTTTGCAGCATTGCCCGTCAATGTGCTAATATGTTTACTTTGTAATATTTAAAGAGCATAGAGGAAATGAGAGCGAGAAAGAAAGTTGATTCAGGTGTCAGGAAAATAGAAAATAAAACAAAAATTACATATACAAACATCGAGCCTATTAAAACTATTTAACACTTAAAATGCCAAAACTATAAAACGCTTTGACTTCATTTACGGCTGTCAGTTATACCATTACACTTTCAGCTGGTATTTGAGGTCAATTATGTAAGACAAGGCACTTGCATAGAGGGCACAGATGCGACTTTTCTTGTAAAAAATTGGTTTCTGTTACAACAATAACAATAAGAATAACAACAATAATAATACGGTTTCTTGTGGTTTTTTATTTAATCTTTCAAGAGATTCTTCCAATTACAGCCTACTTTTGTCTGTTTTCATATACACTTACTTGCATACACTTAAAGTTGGCTATGTATGTGTGCTTAAATATCTAAGAGAGTCTGTTATTAAGATTTTTCTCATTTTTCTTGTGGTTAATGCATTAAGTCAAGAACAACAAGAAAAGTGTGTAAGTGTAATATGACATGAAGTAGTATGTGTGAAATGCATAAAAAATATGGTTGATTCAGCTTGTTAATGCATAAAACTGAAGAGCGCCTATATTTCTGGTACCTTTTCTAGTTTATGTTTTTGGAGAAGAGGCTAAAGTATTCTCGTGCAGAAAAAATATTTTTTTTGTTTTTTAAAAAATTTTGTGGTTCCTTTTCGTTTTTTCCTTAAGAACATAATGCACCATATGGTGTAAAAAAAATAAAAAATAAAAACAAACATATTACACACAACTCGTGTGCCCTGTGTCAAAGTCAAGTAATTTTTTCCGTCTTTTTTCACTTTTGGTATTTTCGTTCACAAAGCAAAAAAAAAAAAAGGCGAAGGAAATTTGATGATTCAAAAAATGCTCGTTGTTTTGGGGGTATGGCTGGTAATTAAACATCAAAAATGACAAAATATTTTTGTTTAAACGGAAGTCAAGTAAAAGATATGAAACAGAAGAGGGAGTGTACGACAACGAGTGCACATCAGTTTTAAATTTCAAAATAATTTATTTTATTTTATAGGGGACGATATAGGATAACGCGTTACTTTTCATTTGTGAAAGAAAGCGGTTGTTGAAGATTTAAAAATTCAATTTATTTATGCTTCGAAGGGGTTTTCGAAAGGGATTTTCTTGAAGCACTAATGGTGTTATTTACTACCAAACTGGATTAATTAAAAGATTAAAACAAAATTTACGATATCCATGTAAGTACATACATCTGTATAAAGACGTTTAAAATGATTAAAGTAAACTGTGTGCATTTAAAAGAATTTTTTTCGAAAAAGTACAAAATGGAAATAGTACTTACATTTTATCTTCAATTGTTCATAAAATAAGAGAACCATATTAAAAAAATTACGCAAATAACAAAGTTTATAAAAGTACCAGCAAAAGTACCACAAAAGTACCAAAAAAATGAAAAATTATTTAAAAAATTCGCTAAATTTATATATTTAGTACATTTATAGGGCATTTTCAATTATGTATGTTATTTTTAAAAGTACCAAATAGTGTACAATAGTGTACAAAATCCTTAAAATAACTAAAAAATAGTTAAAGGGTAAAATTTAGACATTTAATATTTTTAATAGGATTTTAAATTATTTTGAGTACGTTTTGTTTAAAAGTACCCAATAATAGTGTACAATAGTACTTAAAATCAAGTTTAGAGCTTATATACCATTTCTTTTAATGAGCTTAAGGAAACGAAATACATAAATATGACATTGATAGAACAATAAAAAAAGCGTTAAAATAGTTAACATGAGAAGATTTGCTAAAAAAGTACCAAAATGGAACTAATAAGACATACAAGACATTTACAAATTTCAATAAATTAAAGCCAGTTTTTCTCTAATTCAAAAATTTTGTTGTTTCTTAATAAAGTGCCAAACAAAAATAGTACCTTAATTTCACTTTAACACAAAGGATTTATAAAAAATATCATAAGCAAACAAGAATTAAAAAAAATATAAATTAACACAAATCAAAAACGTATTTAAAAGGGCACCAAAAATGGTATCAAACAAAAGGTACCTTGTTTATGAAAAAACTAAAAGGCAAGAACGAAATGTGCCAAAACAAATACCGGAGAAACAGTAAAAAATAAAAAAGTACTATGAATATGAAAGCAAAAAATAAATTTAGATATTTGGTATCTCAAAACGATTTTCGCCAATTGTCTAGGAATTTAGGTATCAAGACCACTTTTATTTTAGAAAAAGTACCGAACGAAAATAGTACTAAAATTTTGATGGTATTATAACTGGAAAGGAAAGCTATAAATAATGTATTTTTGTGCAAGAAAAATGTATCAAGCAAATAAACAAAACCAAAAAAGGCATTGAGTTAAAAGTACCACGAATATGAAAACTGCAGAAACTTGAATATTTAGCGTCTTCAAATGATTAACGCCAATTGTCTAGGATTTTAGATATAAAAATATTATTTTTTAGAAAAAGCACCAAATGAAGACAGTACTAAAATTACATAAATCTAAGAAAGGGAAAATTATAACACGATTAAGGCAAATTTGCTAGGATTTGTAGTATTAAACCAATTTTTTTTTTTTAAAGTACCAAATAAAAATAAAATTAAAATAATATATCAAAAGAGAAACTATAAATAACACACTTTTATGTGTCTAGCAGAGAAAGTACTAAAAAAAGTTCAATGTAAAAAGTACAAAGTAAAGTAAAAATTTTTTAGTACCAAATGGAAATAGTAAAAGAAAACTTTGATGTAGTTTTGTACAAGAGAATAATAATAAAAAAAAAACAAAACAAAAACAATCGAGCAAATACAGTACCAAAAGAGGTACCATATAAGAAGTACCCTAAGTATGAAAAGTGTGTTAAATTACATATTTGATCTAATTTACCAGGATTTTTAGAAACAAAGCAATTTTTTTCTGAAGTGCCAAATGAAAATAATACTAAAATTATATTTTTTATATAATTCTTAAATAAAAATAGAAAAATAAGAATCGCTGAAATAAAGTACCAAAAAAAAGTACCAAGCAAAAAGTACCATGCTTACTGTAAAAATTCCTAATACTGTAATAATTCCTTGGTAACTGTAAAAATTCCTAAAATACGCAATAATTTTATAAAAACACGTATTTTTTACATTTAATGTCTTTAAAAGAAACTAAAAAATGTTTTATGGGCATAAAGAGTCCATAAAAGTACCACAAACCTTTCACACTGCTTTGAAACAGAAAAAAATGTCAATTAATTTTGAGTATCGCATTTTAGAAATATTTGTATTGTTTTATTAACAAAAAGTCAAATTTCTTATTGTTGCCATAGTTGCAACATGCCTGTTGCTTAATTTATCATTCCAGCAACAACAGCAGCCAATCAACCTTCTTTTAACGCACTTTCCCTACAAAAGAAAAAGGATTCAAAAGCATTTGCATTGCTTTGGAAGCGTAAAGACTAAAAGAAGTCTTGCGGGGGATAAAAAGGGATGGGAGTATTGTGGCAATAAATGAAAAACCATCAATAGAAATGATTGTCAGTCAGTCACTCAGTCAAACACTTAAAGTTATAAGGAAACAACAATAACAACTAAAGTAAAATAAAATTCTTTTCATGCATTACATCACTTTTCATTATGGCTGATAATTTGTTATACAAATTCTTCATTACCCCCTCCCCCACCACCTCCCTCTCTCATCAGTACAAAAAAAAAGGAAAACTGTATAGGAAAACGTTATGGTATCAGAGTGGCAAAAAGGAATTTTCTCATCAGCAATGAAAATGTTAAAGAGTAAATGGCTCATCATCCAGTGGAAATGCTGTGTACGAGTATGTCTCCTTGTTTGTGTGTGTGTTTGTAACATTAAATGTTATATTGACGCACAGCATACCAAAAGAGAAATTATTTAAATTCCTCTTGTGTACTTTTTTCATACATTTTTTGGGTACAATTTTTTTTTTTAAACCCTTTTTGCAAGAGTGTGTTTGCTTTTGTATTGGCCTGTGTTGGTCTATTTCTTCATTTGGTTTTCAATTTAAAAAGAAATTCATCATTGTTTGTCGTATCCCTTGCTTTTCTTTTTTTTATTAATATTATTGAACGTCTGTCTGCCTGTCTCCCTGTCAGTCAGTCAGTCTGTCGTTGTTTTTTGTTTCGGTCATTTGTATCTTGAATTTTCATCTCTTTTGCTTTGGTTCATGCACTGTGTTATGGTATAAAATGGTACTTTTTGTTTTCAATTTTACATTGATGTCCTCAAAAGATGCTCGTACATGCCGAGGCAGATAGTTGAGACGGACAGACAGATATTCAGTTTTGTTTAACAAATTGTTATTTATTTAAATTTGATCGAATTCGTACAAAAAAAAAAGAAAAAAAAAATGAAAACAAAACTTTGAAATTGAAATTTTATTTTCAATTTTTTTTTTTATTTTCTTTTTGAGAAAAAAAAATCATTTAAAGCTTTAAATCAACCGAACTTTTGGTAACCTACGCTTGTAATATTACTCTAAAAAGCACTTTAAAATACACCACTCGTTTGAGAATCACTTTTAAAGTCGTATATACCCATGCAGGCCTGACACTTCACAACTACAAAGTATTAAGGCAATTGAGTGAGTTTCTTTGTGTGGCCCAAGAACTATTGATATTGTTTTAAAATAAAATCAGTCTATTTGTTGTTTCCTTTTAGCGCTTGAGTGTCAAATGTATTGGGTCCATAATTGATTTCAAATCCCCAACAGGTGAGAGGTTACAAATAATTTTTTTTCTCGTGAGACCAGCACCTATGGTATAACCCCTGCTCATGCAGTGCATTTCTCTGGTACTAAGAAAATAGCGCTTTAGCACGTCTGTCTGGTCACCCGTTTACTTAGCGAATCAGTAAGGTCGCATCTATTGTTGCGCTAATTCCTAAATATCGAGTGGGCCATCTATCGGTTTAAATTTGAACCATCGGTTGTTTCGAATCTGGCAATACTTATGTCATTCTATTCTGTCAGAAAATTCAGTTTATTATCTCCACTGAACCACAATAATCAATTTGCGCTCGAGCAACGTTGGGATTTATTCGAAATTTATTATCATTTAAAATCATCTTTTCGGGTGAAACACATTTTCATCTTGGTGGGTACGTTAATAAACAAAATTGCCGTAGTTGCGGCTCAGAAAACCCTTCTGTCTTACAGAAGCCAATAAACCTTTTACGAGTGACTGTTTGGTACGTCTTGTGGAGCGGAGGCATCATTGGCCCATATTTATTTGAAAATGAGGTCTGTGCAACCATTACGACGGACAATGGACACGCCTATCGTATCATGATAAGCGATTTTTTGTGCCCGCTCTTCATGACATTGATGATGGTTTCAACAGAATGGTTGCAACTTGCCACACATCTCATGCCTCAATCGATTTATTACGTCAAACGTTTGATGGCCGTTTAATTAGCCGAAATGGTGATGTCAATTGGCCGCCAAGAAGCTGCAATTTGACACTGTTGGACTATTTTGTGTGGGGCGCCGTTAAAGACAAGTGCTATGCCGACAAACCATAAAGACATTTGGGCATTTAAAGGCCAATCTTCGTAATGCCATTGCCGAAATACGACTCCATACACTCGAATAAGTGTTTGAAAATTGGTCCGATCGATCGCTGCCAGCGGCTGCAGCCATATGAAGGAAATAATATTTAATTTCTCATCGGGGCAATTGTACTTCACAACAAAAAAATAAAACTGGCAAAATTTCAAACCGTTTAAAATTTTAATTTGCCACCCTATGCCTCTTCTCTAGCTCTGACTGCTAGCCTGCATGGAATATGTTTAGATTGAATAAATATATCCATCCACAGCTTTGTTATTTTCACGACCATCTATGCCGTGGCATCGACGTTTCAATCGAGAAAACGGAGTTTCGAATTGAAGCCTAACGCCTATTCTTGCAGACAAAAGCAGAGCGTCCCGTAGGTGAAGAGAAGAGAACTATGAGAGACAGAAATGGTACATTGATCGGAATTATCGAGAGCTGCCAGAAGCTCAACTTCATACTTTTCAGGGTGTGAAATGAGGAAAATGTCGAGGGTGTTGTTTTGGTGCCCATTACGTTATATATGTATTGGCTTTCTGAAGCTGAGCGGCCTGAATGACTCAACCAAGACGAATTATGAACATTGAACCAGCAACAACAAGAGAGTGGAAGCCAGATATGGTAACCTAACTTTCCGCATCTGAGCTTCTATACAAAAACCTGAAGTGCACAAGATTCTGAATTTAGCTCAAATGCAGTTAAATTCTGCAGGCACTATGCAGGACACTGCGAACCCAATTCCGGTCTATAATTTATTCAGCATATCTGCTGTCTTCCTAGTGAACGCCAGCAGATCTAAAACCATAATTGTGAATAAGTCACCCAGTTAGACCCTATGCCTGCTTACCTAAATATTTCCACAATTAATCCACATCTTTGGCCGCCATTCTCTTCAGATGCAATCTTAGTCTACACTGGCGCTTAGAAACTCGGTAAGAAGTTTCAAGTCCTTCCTGCCATATTTGAGAACTTCAGAACGACGCCCAAATTGCGGACTGATCGTTACCCTAGAGTGCCGAAGTCCCCTTTGAGTATTCCAGTGTTTCAAGCATCTGTCAATTCCCCAATCCATGATTAGAGTGAGGATGGTAGTAGGTGATGCTGCACAGCAATGTTCCGGACCGGTGTAGGGTGTCTTGGAATCCTTTCTGCCCAATGAATTCGCTATTTCAGTACCACCTATTTCACAGGGTGTAGGTACCCAAGACAACTGAACCTTATTTCCAAGTGAAAGCTTTTGCAACTTATCGTAGCTTTATTCGACTAGTCTAGATGTCAGCTTGGCTGTCAGAGAATATGCTAATAGTCTAACCTTTTAGCCAACTGTCCACGTTGAGATCTGCACATATAGCAATGACCATGATCTCAACCTGGAAGACACTCAGCGATCTTCCCAGCTGGATCGACAAATCTCGGTTGGGTGCATGAATATCAGTACTGACAGAGTCATTCGTTTGAAGCCGTCGGTATACCAGATTAATTCAGATCCACTCCGAACTAAGGCCGTGTTAAACCAACAATCCTGGGAGTGCAATCCTGAATCTCCTGCCGGAGCACATATATAAAGGCATAATATCCAGGACTGAAGATGGTTCTCCAACCACCCTGCGTAGAATGGACAGACTTGCCGACGATGTATGTAATCTAGTTTCCAAATGTTTTTTCCTCTACATCCTTAAGCGCGTTATATCGATGTTGTCATGCTCTATCTAAGGATCATGCTGCCTCAATGTCATTTCATCAGACATAAGCTTTTATAAACATCATGGAGTTGCTAAAATCTTTTAAATAATTTGAATTAAATGTTTATAAACATTTAAGACATTCATTCATTAATGTTTAAGAACATGTTGCCCAATAAATGTTTAAGCAACATAATTTCAAATTTATCAAAGAATTTATAGAAGCAATCATTGTTAACAAATTTAAAAAAGAAACAAACTGTTGCTAAACCAATGTTTCGTCAACATGTTGCTGGCATTATTCGTTTTAATTTTTTTACTTTAAAGTAATGTTCTTTGTTTAACATTTTTTATAATTTTCAAAGCAAATATGCTTTGAATTATTAACAAATTTTCTTAGAAATTCTGTGAAATATTAAGAAAATTTATGTTTATGGCTTTTCTTTGAATAAATTTTAGTTAAAAAAAAAAAATTGCTGAGAGAAAGAACCAGAAAAAAGTATAAAGTGAAGTCTAGACAAAACAGTATTTCTGTACTGTTTCGACTGGTTGATTATGTTTGAAATGAACGAGAAAATTATATACAAAATACAAAATAGGAATATGGTTGATATGTTTGACTTTTTAATAAAAATGTTCTTGAAAAACATATTGAAACAACGTCACAATACTGTGAGAAAGAAAAACAAAATTATTGGAATTTGTTTTCTTTCTTTAAAAAGAGCAAAGAAAGTATTACTGGGTTATATGGGTAGCATGACTTTTTGCCAAAAAAAAGCGGAAAATGAAATATTGAATGAATGACTGAACCTGCAACATGGTAATTGGAAAAAGTAATTTGTTATACAATTTTTTTCCTTTCTTTCTTTCATTCTTTTTTTACCAAAAAAAAAAAAACAAAAAAAATGAAAAGGAATTCTTTATTACATAAAAGGCTGTCAATATATTAATGTTGAAAGAGTAACAACAACAGCAACAACAACAACAATAACAACAAATACATGTATTCAACCGACTTTTTGATTTTTTGACTGGCTTCACTCTTTCAGCCTTTTATTTGTATCGACATTTAGCAGAGTAAATAATTAATCATTTTTAAAGAGCAAATTATCCTTTTTTGTATAATTTTTTTCCCCATGGAATTCAATTTTAATTCATTAGTTTTGTTTTGACATTCAATAGGAATTTCATTTAATTCTTAGCCTTTAATTTGTTCAAAAATAACAAAAAATGTCTTTGGTATCCTAATGATTTTAACAAATAATGGTGAAAAAATAAATTCTTTTTAATCTTGAATTTTTTTGCTTTCATTAAATAGTACGTCGATCCTTTATCCTTTTTCCTTTAACGATTAAATAGGCCTAAAGACAAGCGGTATTTATTAATTGACCTTAAAAAAAACGCAAAATTTATTAAAAATGCCTGTGCCATTCAATTATGCGACATTAAAATCAAAAACTTGTTTTCAGTAATTTCATTAAAAAAATTAAAATAAAATTCGATTAAAATAAAGACAAAAAGTAGTAAAAATGTCAAATAGCTTTGATAAAGATATTTAATACACTGAGAGAAATTGTGCATGAGGAAAAAGTTCATACTTTTGACGGAGAACGATCGCAAACAAATTATGAATTTGCCGGAAAAATTAACCGCCATCATAACACTTTTCTCAATCATTTTCATTCCATGGCATGTGCTGTATAATTGGTAGTCCGATTAGCTCACATGTTTCACGAAAACAACACCTTTAAATGGATTCCTAACATCTTGCTCTCCAGCGAGTAAGGTAACAGCGTTTTTTTTTATCGAATTTTAATGGGAGATGACAAATGGCAAAGAAAGTAGATGGTTTCAGAAAAGACGCCAAATTAGAGTGTCAAGTTTGACCATGATCTGTGTTTGGTGGGAAAGCAATACGAAGGTTAACACTCTATATAGCTCAGCTAGAGCGCGTAAAAGGGGCCATTCGCCTGAAAACACCAAACCATACTCATTGATGACAGCACTTGGTCTCCTGCAGTACAAGTTCTCAAATCCGCACTCCGAGAGCCTAAAGGGGTGATCTTCAGCATCCGCCGTAGTCTCTGAACCTTGCACCGACGTACGTCTAGAAAACAGTGGGCCACATACTTATTGTTTCGCAAACTTGTTCGCGCCCACACCACTATCATCCACACACAATAGACAATTGAATTCGACCCTAGGGACCCCGAAATGACACTTCCCACGACGAGGTGTGCCGAAATGTGAGGATGCTGAAGTTGTGACCGAAGTTTTAAATTCCATTGCAAACGTCAATCACATCACATGGTAGTTCAGAGTCGCAGATAGCCTAAGTGCCACTAAAGCACCAGGTTTCAGGACGAAAATATACAGTTGTGTAAGTCCAATAAAAGCTTTCAAAGCCTATTGTGCCCACAATAAGTAAAATAAAATAAATGATTCTGGAGTTAAGACCCTAGGTCCTGTCGATAAGGCTACGACAAACTCACATTGCCATAGTGGTCCTGCATAAGACGGTTTTCAGATATGCCCTTCAATTGCGTCTCATGTCAAGGGTATTTTACCGCCCTCTATAGCTCAGATTTAGTCTTTTAGTGAACATAACAACTAGGTATTGTCTTAGTTGGGTTGACTAATGATAATTCTGCATAACACCACTCAGATATAAGATAAAGGCCCGCTGCAAGACATCTGAAAACACAGCATCGTGCTTGCCGACACATCAGTCACATTACACAATAATTCAAGATCGGGGAGAGCCTAAGTGCCCCCAAAAGCTGTAGGTTTCATGATGAAAATATGCAGTGAAGAAAGTCCAAAAAAAGCTTCCAGGTCCATTACGCCTGTTATGGCCATACGGGCTTCTTTAAATGCACGGTTTTGTGTAGTTTTGAGCCACCATACAACTGATGCATAAGACACGATAGGTCTGGCCGTGTACATCTAATAAATGATTCTAGAGTTAGAACCCCAGGTCTTGCTGATAAAGCTACGACAAGTCCACATTGCCCTAGTAGTCTTAGCCCAATTTCGGTCCCCTTCTTTGGAATAGTTTAAATCTTCTAGTGAACAGAACAATTATTGCTTTAGTCGGTTTGATTAACTATAATTCTGCATAATGCCGCTTACATATAACATTTAAGTCTCGCTGCAAAATATCTGACAACACAGTATCGTGTTTGCCAACAACGATGACAACTGAGTCATTTATGCATTCTGTAGCGTCACAGCCACACTCGTGTAGTCTACCTAGAAGATCGTCCACGACTAGGGACGAAGTAAATGAAAAGAAATCTGCTCCTTATCAGCAGCCCCTGTCAGCTGTAACTGAAATTGCTTTAGTACCCAACGTGGAAGTGATCTACTGACCAATAGCCATTGTTTTCAAAGGCCAAAACCAATAAAGGCAAGAAATGTCCTAGCTGGCAACATGTTGCTAGCAATATTTTGCTAGGAGTGATTTAAAATCGTTCTGAATTTATTAGCAAAAGTTTTAAAAACCTTGGATAATATTATATTAATATTAATGTATTGCTAATACTATATATTTGACTTTGTGTTGCCGGCACATGTTGCCAAGAATACTTATCGCGAGTTATTATCATCCTGACTAAGCACTTTTGCAGGACACTGCTACCATTATCGCGAGTCTAAAAACGCTTGTTTTCTGTCGAATTTTTCTTATGAAGGCTTACAAGGTTTAATCTGCAAAAGAAAATGTTGCTGGCAACATGTTGCTAGAGACGTTTTTACTTGCCTGATTTAAAATGAAAATTGTTTATTGCTTAGCAAAAATTTTATTTAAAGAAAACTTTAAATAACATTGCCAGCATTATATTGCTACTACTAAATATTTGACTTTGTGTTGCTGATACATGTTGCGAAGAAAACATCAGTTTTTTATATTTTTTTGCTTTTTATCGTTTGTTTTTCTTTAACCAAATTATCCATAAAATTATTTTAATTTTATTCAGTTTACATATGCTAATACAGTACTATTTCGTTACACTGTGCCATATTACCATGTTTTAACTTTTGCTTCATTTATTTTCAACTTGACCAGAAGTTCAAGTAGTTTTTCTTCGTATTTTTTTTTTACGTCTTCTATTAAAGATTTTTATTTGTTTTTAAAGAAAGAAAGAAAAAAAAAAAAAAATTTCTTTCACTTGAACTCCCACTCCTGTTTTTGTTTGTGCAGATGGTCTGGAAATCCATTCAGCCAATCGTAGTCATACGTGTGGATCTTTGTATGGGCTGACATTTACTAATAAAACAGACTCAAGAAAAAACTCAGCATTTAAGTGTCTGCCTAGACAGACTGTGTTATTCGTATTAAATAGTTTTTCTTTTGGTTGCTGTTGCTTGCTATGCTTTTCTAAGCCTGAACAGCCAGCCTGGATGTTTGCTTTCCTTTTCTATGAAACTCAGGCTGTTGTTGAAAAATCAGACGTTTTTGAGAAGAAAAAATAGAAGAGAAAAAATATGGAAAAGATTGCAACGATTATGTAAATGAAAAATTTCCATTAAATTCATTGATTTTTTTGCTTTCCCCCACAAAGGCATCACTAAAAGCTTTCGTCATCGTTTTGCTTTTTTTTTTTTTGTAGATCTTTTAAGGTTGAAAGTTTACTATTTTTTTATTATTATTAAAATCAAATTTATCAAATTATAACTGATTGACTTAAAAGATTATTTTTGTTTTTTGCGTCTTCAAAATGCATTTTTTTGCATATTTTTTCTATTTTTTTCGAGGCCTTTTTAAAAAAAAAAAAAAAAAAAGTAACCTTAATTGGTAGATAAACACAAGACTTTTTTCTATTCGATGAATTCAAATCGCTAGTTTGCTGAATTTTTCTCTTTTTTTTAGAAAAACAAAATTAATAAAAATTTATCAGAATTAATTTCAAAGTAAATATTTGTACAACTTATTTTGGGTAACATGTGAGTTAAATATTTTATAAAAGAAAAAAATTATAATAAAAAATAAATAAAAAAAATTAACAAAAAAAACTAGAGATGAGGAGATAACGATACAGTATTTAGCACAGTGTATACAAAAAGTTTTGTTTTTTTCTTATTTTTTTTTAATTTTTTATTTAAAACATTTGAAAATGCTTTTTGGCACCGTGGTTTGAATAGCTAAACTCTTATTCTACCAAAAGTTTCGATATACTTTTTTTCTAGAGCGAGTATAAAAAGAAGAGAAGCACTTTAATTGCCAAAATTCATACAAAAAAGTATCTATTCACGTGGAACTCGGCATATATTTTACATACAGCAGTCAGTTCTAGCGTAGGTGTTGCGAGTTGTGTTGGTAACATCCAATAATACCTAACCTAGCACCACTTTTACATAAACGGATTGGCTCTTAACCAATTCTTTGATCGACTTTGATATATTAGCGTTCATTTAAAAACCAGTCGAGGTCGTAATGTAATAAATCCCGTCACATCACCCCGGCACGGTATCTTCAATCAGTTTAACCAACAAGTTTCTAATATTCCTTATTATCATTGAAAGAGATATACTATCTTGATCAAAAAGTTGCCGGAATAACCCCCGTGTGGCGGGGGTTATTCCGGCAACCATCCGGCAACCCATCGTTTCGATTTGATTTCTTTTTTTTGTTAAGTTGGTACATCTGTTGTTGATATCCCCGCTAAAACTTAGCGTCATAGCTTGACATTTGTATTATTTATATTCGTTTTTCTGTATGTCCATCAGTGCTTCCTGCGATTTTTCCATTATTTCCTCTCGGCTACTGAAACCCGTTCTTCGCAATGGTTTTTAACTCGATTGAACAGAAGAAGAAGTCACAGGGAGTCAAATCAGGTAAATTCGGTGGCTGTTGGATGGTTTTGTTGCATTTTTTGTCAAAAACTTTCGAAAAATGATGGCATTGTGCGACGGTGCATTATCATATCCACGAGTTTTCTGCCCACAATTCTGGTCTCTTTCGGCGAATGGCATCACGCAAACATATCATAACACCCAAATAATACTCTTTGTTTACTGTCTGGCTTTTTGGCAAAAATTCTTGATGCACCACACCGTTGTAATCCATGAAAACCGTGAGCATTGCCATCTTTTTTTGACTGGAAACAACGTGATTTTCTTGGTCTTGGCTCATTTGATATACGCCATTCACTTGCCTAATGTCTGGATTGTGTGTCGTACTCATAAACCCACGTCTCGTCTCCAGTAATGATCCTTTTGATGAATGTGGGATCGGATTCAGCCTCGCAAATCATATCTTTTGCGACATGAAATTGAGGTCTTTTGGCACCAACTTTGCTGCTACACGACGGAAACCCAAATCATTATCAAAAATGTCTTGGACGAATCCATAGGCACTGTTCAAGTCCTCCGCTAACTCTCTGATGGTTAATTTGCGGTTAGTGACCAACATTTCTTTTACTTTATAAATGTTTTCGTCGGTTTTCGATGTCGATAGTCTGCCACCATTTTTGACCGCTTGTGTCACTGGTAAACGACCGTTTTCATTTCCAAAGTTGGCGCACCATTATGGTGACTTTATCACATGGCTATTGACAAGCATTGCCGTTGCAACTCTTCCATCAGCAAGTCAATGTCCATTCCGTAATTTAGATCAAATGTTTAACCAACATGACACTACCCTCTAGGCTGAAAATAAGTTCCTGGGTTTTTTTGACTTTCGTTCAAAACCGTGATCAGACCTCGTGTCTGACAGCAAGACTAAAATTACTCCGTCCCGGAAATGCTGAGTAACACCATTCATAAAGCCCTAATACTTCACCTTTAAGTGCCTTACACATTACAACATTAAGACAACGCATCAATTCTCGGTCAGCTCCCTTACTGTTCCTTTGTCACTGTTCGTTCAAAGTGCTTGGTCACTGCAGTTGAAAAGCAAAAATCGAATTACGTGTTAGAAGAGGCTGTGACTGCTTGATTTTAAAGGTTATGGTCTTGGATATTATCTGTATGGCTTCCCAAGTATGTAGCGTTTGTCTTCTGTAGTTTTTTTCTCTTGGGGGAATATGACTTCATTTGTAATCAATTGTTTTGTAATTTGCCTTCAAACTAGCAGATGCTCAGTTCACTGCAACAGGTCTAGGATGTAGTATGCAGCTGCCATCACTCATTGCCTAAAAACAACGCTTGCTGCTTAGCATAGATTCCTACCTTTCTACCCAGGAGGTGGTGTTGCCGAAAATTTCTATGATGTTTTGTAGCTGATGTTGCTCTTTATCTTTACATGGGGTCAGGAGGCATCTTGCATGGATCATTTGGAAGATGTTGAAACTTCTTAGTTATTTATAATTTTAAACTATTAAAATTGTCCTTGTCATCGCCGGGTTTTGAACTTGAGCTGCTAGGCTCTGTATGCAAGTACCTTAACTATTACACCACGCCACATCTTCAAGTTAAGTGGAGAGATCATGAGTCACGTGTTTAACATTGGCTTTAATAGACAACCATTAAGCATGAGCTCTAGACAACGCCTCTAAAGCCTCTAATCCAAACGAGTCGTAGTTCTGTTTGCATATTTGTGTATAGTACTCCCTTCTTGCTGAAGTGGCTCTGAGTCTAAAATCGCTAATTGCTGCAATTTAATATTTCTGTGTACTCATCGATGAACAGCAACCGTTCACTGGATAGAAGACTTAGCTTTACTACTTGCGATACTGCAATATAATCAAGTTTCTGGTCAGACCACAAGGCTGTTTTTTTTTTTTTTTTTTTGGTAGGAAATAGGTGATAGAGGACCTCTTACCACCTGTACTTCTACTGATTTTAGACTCATCTGTCAAAAAAGCACATCGTATTGTAGGGTGTCATGGTATTTAAACATTTCATAGATTTTCTCCTGTAACTACAACAGTGCGTTATAGTTAACGCTGTAAGAGTGTTGGAAACCACTGTCTGCGTTCAATTTATTTTTATCTCAGCATGCACTTAAGCTTAAAAGCTTCTATTGTTATAATACTGCTGTTATTGTTGTTGCTGTTGTTATTATTCTATACAATATACAATATAATTGTACGTGCAACGTGTGTTGCTATTGTGCAACATCATCGGTTACAACGAAAAAAAAAATAAAAAAAAAAATAACAACAACACAAACCTGACACTAGAAAATAATGTTTAAAACATGATGTCGGTCTTACACAGTTGAATAAATCAACAACAACAAACAACAACTATGCAACACGTAATCGTTTATGATTTTAGAGAATTATAACAACGATAGGATTATGGACAGGCAGGCAACATGGGGCAACATTGCCGGTTAATGGTGTTAATTGAAATTGAGAGAAAAGGAATTTTAAGTTTTTGTTTTTTGTTCTATCGAATGAAACCTAAAAACTGTCTTAAAAGCCCGTATAAAAAAAAAAAACAGTCGAAATTATTACCAATAGGCGTTTACAGCAAAAAAGCAAAACATCTGTTCATCTCTATACGAGCGAGTACATTCGCTTTAATTTTTCTCAGATGGTTTTTACAGCGTTCGTATGTTTTTTTGTTCCTTGTGGCGTTTTTTCTTTCGGAATTGCATTCGAAAAGAAAATGTTCCACCAATTGCAGTTCATTCAGTCAATTATTTTCCTGGGATGGATATCATCTTGTAAGAGCATCAATAACTTAACGATGTTGTGCATCGTTTATAAAAATTTTTATTTCTATTTATCTTTAAGGGGATTTTTTTTTCTCATGTGGCAAGCAGTCACTATCATCGTCATAATGTTGCATGTTTCAATACAACAACATGCATATGATGCCACTTTTGCATTTCCAATATGTATTTGCATGTTATGCTTGCTAAAGTAGATTTCTTTTCATAGTTTTTCTTTCCTTTCTTCCTTTTTTCATTTATTAAACGAGAGAAGAAGAAGAAAAAGAAAAAAACAGAAAATATTGAATGAATGTTGGAGGGAACTCTGGAGAGAAAAAAAACTGTTTTCAAAATTCATTTAATCATTGATGCTTGAAATGGTTGGGGATAATAAAATAGAAAAAAGAAAAAGAAGAAAAAAATAGAAATAAAATATAAATTTGTTTATTGTAATTTTCACATGTGTGTTTAAACATTAGCACACATATACAGGGTGTTTAGAATAATTTTTTAAATATTAAAACTTTTGCAATAAATTTTTATAATTTCTTTTCTCTTCTTTCTTTACAGGTAATATTTCCTTTAAAATTATTGTAAAAAATAAATAATAAATATGAAGTGTTGCAGGCTCTTAACAGGTAAGCTGTGGGTCAATGAAATTTTATAAAATCGTAGCCTATAGAAAACTAATTTTTTAATTGTACCTCCAAAATAATGTCGCTAACGTGCCGAATTATATCATCCTTTAGCTCACGAATTGTTCTTGACTTATTGGCGTACACTTTTTCTTGTAAATATTCCCAAAGAAAGAAGTCTAACATCGCCACGACATAAGCGCAAAGGTGTCATTGTTTCCTTGGCTGTGTGGCAAGTGACATCATTCCGTTAAAACCACATATCGTCCAGGTCCATAATCTCAATTTCTGGCCACAAGAAGTCCGTTATCATTTCGCGTAAGCGGCCGAAGAAGTACGACGAGATGACGCCGCCAGGACATAAACCGTACCGAACAGTATGCACAGGTGTTTCAACATTTCCTACAGACCCGGTTTGCTGAAATTTGCGCACAATTCACCAGATTGCGGTCGATTATGCTGAGCAAAAAATCACGACCATATTCGTAAAAGGGTCCAACAATCTTCTCACGCTGCTTAATTGTATACCTCAATTAAGTTGGACAAAAAACTTGACGTTAAGATGTGACTAATAATTAATGTCGTGTATTATGGTTGTATCACCCTTTATATGCAAGATATCTTTGTTTGTAAAACTTATCGATGCCATAGCGTATGGAATAGAAATAATAGCCGTGGCTTCGCTAGATGACGGATATCCAAAATGTTAAATTTTTCATAACTCTATCTCATACATCAGGCTGAATTTGGGCAAAGGTTATGTTGGCTTCGAGGCCGCTTTGGTTTGTTTATATGACGCTGATGTCCTCACTGCCGGTGTTATGTTTCGTAAATAGTTAAAAGTGGTGGCGCGGTGTAGTGGTTAGAGCGCACGCATAATAACACAAACGAACCAGGTTCGAGCCCCAGCAGAGAAAATGACAAAAAAAAAAAAATTAATTGTGTTTTCTAATGTTTAATAACGAGGCTTCAACTTCCCTCCATACAACTCCATCAAAAAAATAAATTAATTAATTAATTAATAGGGAGCCCCTCTAACCTTCCCGCATAACTCTGGCGATGGCGACAAACATCAGACGAATAATCAGGAAAAATACGCCACATACTGGGAAAAAAATACAATGCTAAAGTAAAGATCACCACCAATTAGCAAGGATCTTCACCACCACGCAAAATCATATGGAGAAAGCTACAGTGGATTAATCATCTCCATCAACTTGATTACTGAAACTGAAATAAAGCAATGGATGCTTTGTTAAAAAACTGTATATTATATACCTCTTTCGAACTGTGTCTGATCAAAGTCAAAGTTATCACTTTACTGAGCTTGTGATCAAGTACAGTTGCGGCAAATATTGTGAAAATAGATTTTCATATCAAAATATTCATTCCAAATGACTGTCATACCTACATAGTCAGTCACTTCGCACTTTTTCAGTTACCCATCCTAATATGATTTCATGGACTTTTTCATTCATTTGTGCAAATATTTCAAGCCCCTCTTTGTTTGGAGCACAAAGTGGCTTGCTTTCAATAATGGCCTGCTTTCAATGTTGGCTTGCTTTCAAATCAACAGTAGACCAGTAATAGATAAAGAAGTATTGCATTGTCGCCATTGTATTTCCTCCAATGCCAATATTCAAGAGGCAAATGCTAAAGGTGGCAATCCTGCGTTGTTTAAAAAACAGTCGATCTGGTGTATCCAAAAAAAAAGCATTTTGAAAAGCGATAATTAATTTTTTTTTTTATATATAAGACCAGCACCCAGGGGATGGCCCCTACTCATGCAGTGCATTGTGCTGGTACTAGGAAAATAGGTTATTGGAAGGAGGACAGAGGGAGTAGTGTTTATAGACGTTAGATTTAAATTTACTCATGTCGTAGGTGGCAGGAAATACTTTCGCTGGAGGATTATTCCACAACCGAACAGTGCGACCAAAGAACGAATTCTCCCTATAATGCGTTGTGCGATTTACTGGACAATCAACTACAAAGGGATGCGCTCTACGAGAAATACGAGTACTACTAAAAATATATGATTTTTGGGAATTAATTCCTTAATTTTGTTAGAACACATTCCGTTATAGTACCGATAGAACAATGAAACACACTCCACATTGCGACGGTGCTCCAATGAATCGATAAAGTTGGCTACCCTACCGTCATTGATGAGCATCTTCGCCCTCTCCTGTACTCGGTCGAGAAGCTCCAAAGTAGACTTTGAAGCACCGGCCCATACGTAAGAGTTGTATTCCATTTTGGGACGGATATAGGCCTTGTAAATATTAAGGAGATCAGATGGGGTGAAGTATTTCTTGCACCGTCTCAAAAAACCAAGGCACTTGAATGCTTCTTTCGACACTTGAAATATGTGATCATTCCAACGAACGTCACAGTGAATTCTCATGCCCAGAACACAAATGACAAATGTTGCTGTCATCCGCAAAAGAGTAGATAGGATTAGAAGTGAGAAGAAGAAAGTCGTTAAGAAATATTAGAAAAATAGTAGGAGAAAGAACAGAGCCTTGCGGTACCCCTGTGTTTACCCTGAACTCGTCGGATGAGACCCCATCTATAACCACTCTTATAGAGTGATCTCTGAGAAAACTCGATATAAATCGAGAGAAGTGACTACCGACACCAAAAGCATTAAGTTTCGAAATGAGAGCCTCGTGCCAAACTCTATCAAACGCCTTTGATATATTCAGAGCCACAACCTTACTCTCGCCAAAACCATGAATGGACTTGTTCCACTTCTCCGAGAGCAACGCCAGCAGGTCACCAGTAGAACGGCCCTTTCGGAAACCGTACTTACGGCCCACAAGGTGGTGATTAATCATACTCTCCATAACCTTGGAGAGTGTGAAACAAACTGCTATTGGACGGTAGTTCTCAGGGTTACTAGCCTCGCCCTTTTTGGGGATTGGCGTTATATTAGCAACCTTCCAGCAAGATGGAAAAGTACCGGCGCGATATGACGCACTGAAAAGGTGAGCTAATGGACGCGCAAGCGTCGAAGAGCACTGCTTCAGGACCAATGCTGGTATGCCATCCGGCCTAGAAGACTTGTTAACGCTGAGATTTGCAAGAACCCTTTTTACAGCACGAGCTCGAAAAAATATACTAGGCATAGTTACTGATACTCTTTCAAGTTCGGGCTGTGGTTAAACGCTCTCCGGGAGATATACAAATAGACAGCGAGGCTCTTTTATAATCAGTTGGTGATCAATGAAAGTTTTGTCGCAAACTGATTTTCTAAGATGATGACTAGATAGCAAACCCATTACACCCTCAGAGGGTCTTATGGGTATACACACAGTTTGTTCTTCTCAAACGTGATCATCTTAGCAAATGACCACAAATCTGTCAATATTTAAATGCACACGTTCGTATAAAAACGATTGTTTTAAAGACGGCACATAAAGAAGGCTAGACAACTACCTTTTTAGCTGCTATTCAACATTTTTACTATACATCAACAACAATCCTTTATGCGTTCTTTATGCTTGATTTTTACGCTGTTTAATTGCGACTGACTGACGCAGGCCAGTGCTGCTGCTTTTATATCTATTCTGACAACCATTCAGAAGTGTCTAGTAAGGACTTGAATCTAACGGCTAAAGCTTTTGGTAGTTCTATGATTCATAGATGTCTGATACAATGGATATAAGTATTATCAATAGCAAGTATCACAAATTCTTCGGTGCAACTAATTTTCGTCACTATATTATTTTAACCTATTAGAAGCCACTGTTTCGTCACTCCTCTAGGGAGTATATTGACTATCCAATATACAAAAAATCCATCTATCGAGTTTCATTAGTCAAATTAATATTCCAGCTAAGTAGGTGATTAGTCTACTGTAGCTCGTTTCCATATAATTGTGTGGTGGTAAAGATACTTGCTAAGTTGTTTCCAAATAGGTGAAGGTTTTTCCCGATCTTCATCTGATGTTTGTCACCATCGCAAGAAGGTTAGTAAAGCTTCTTTTAGATAGATCTGTCTGTAGTGAAGTTGATGTCTCTAATTAAACATTCGAAGGCGCAGTCAAATTTTTTCGTCATATCCTCTGCTGGGAATTCGAACGTGAGTAGCTTATGTTGCTTGCGTGCACTCTAACCACACCACCCCCACCAGTACTCAATTGTATTGAAGTGTAGACTCTAAACTAAAAATAATTTGCTAACATAGCACCGTTATCTGACTCTACAGAACGCTTGACAGCTGTAAAATCTAGAAAAATTTTGTGCTGCTTGTCGTTAAGCTGGTTGTCCCTATTTATTTTACGAAACCAAATAAAAGATTTTTATATATTGGTACCTATTGTCCACTTCCATTGCCGCCCAGAACATAATAAATGTAGGCAAATTTTTGTTGCCGCATGGTTATCTATCGATCCGTCACACGATTGACGTACCAATAATTAGAGCATTGCGATAAATGTGCGATCCCAGCTGTAGGCAAATGAAAATTAATCAACCTGTGTTCCACCGTTAGTCTGTCTCAGTTGTTGAAGGTCTGCCTTAAGATCGAGTTGAACACTATCTTGCCAACCAGCTGCGGTTCATCAATTTCCTGCTTCTCTTTTTTAAAAGCAGCCAATAGCATTCCCTGCTATGATGTCGCGCTGCCTGCTGCCGTCTATGTGTTTAATGCATTAGGCAGCGATTTTTTATTTCTTTAAGCAGTTCTTCTAAGCACTTCTTTGGAGAATTTTAAACTGTCTTCACGTAGCATTCTTTAACTTTCCAACATTTGGAAATATTTTTTTTTTTTTATAAGCTTCTGCAGTTTTGGAAGCTGCTTAATTATGCAGGAGGCGAATTTCGGCAATCATGTTTGCTATACTGTGATGTTCGAGCAACATCAACATCGAGTAAACAGTTTTATTATAGCGATGATGCAAGGCCATAATTAGAATTATCACTATTCCGAACGCATTTAATCGTTATTACGGCTATTTTCAGGAAACGTTTAAATATTTCATTTTAATAGATTTATAGCTCACCCTGTATTCTAGAATTCGTTAAATTTTCCATCCATTTACTCTTAGCCATTTATAAATATGTATACACATTGTGGACACATTGCGGTTTCCTTAAGAGCTTAAGAGAAATATGATCTATAACAGAGAAACGGTACAAAATTTATTCGTTCAAATAACGGTTCTTTACCTCGTCGAAATTCCAATTGATAAGATGGTTTTGATGAATATTTGAATATGAACACAGACTTGGGTTTTTAACTATTTTAATATAAGTGTCCATATTATTTTTTACATGACTGTACGTGCATTTATTTGTCTGTCCATGCGTCCGCGGGTGCTCGTGCAAATTGGAAAAAATTTTTTTTTTCTTTCGATTCTTTTCTGTGTAGACTGGCTTAAGGCTTTTTCTCATTTGCTTCTTCTATTGTTGCTCCATTGATTGTTGCTGCAATAGAGCAAAAAAGCACAACAATTCAAATGAAAATATTACAACAATGTTGTCCTATATGAATGAGTTTATTGGTTTTGGCTGTTGATTTGTGCTCACACGTTCGTTTATGGCTAAAATTGTAATGAAAAGTTAAAATAAAAAACAAAAAAAGATTAGTTTTTTTGTTAGTTGGGCGATAAAAAAAAGAAAAAAAAAAATTAAATGAAAAATTTTAGTATAAAAACAAATGATTTGAAAAGTAAAGTAAAAAACAAAAAACCGAAGAATTGGAGCAAAAAATAAAAAAAAAAATTAAAAATAAAACTTTATCGTGTTATTTTCATTAACATCTTGATAATGAAAATTTGTGCTTTAGTTGTTATTTTTTTTTTTGGTTTTTCTTTTTTTAAAAAAAAAAAAAAAACTTAAAAATGAAGTGATTTTTTTTCCATAAATTTATTAAGTTTTATAACGATTTGCTTATTTAACTGCTGCATTTGACTTATTAAAAGATCATCGCCATCTTCGGCATTGCATTGTCGTATTGATTATCATTATCCTTGTAATTATAGAATCACCATTGACTGACTGCCTGCCTGTCTGTGCCCATGTAATGCCTTGCTTTACCATCATATTTTTTTAATCTTTATTGTAAATCTAGATTACATTTTTCTTCACTTTTCGTTTTTTTTTTTTTTTTTTTTTTTTTGATGCAGATCTTGTAATAAATTATATTTCTTACAACAACGACAACAACAAATGCAGAAAACAAAATTATTAAAACAAAATTTTGAGTTGAGTTACAACATAAAACTTAATGGGGCTTCTTTCTTATACAACAAATGCTTCGTTAACATTATTTTGCTGTAGTTGTTGTTGTAGTAATAAAGGGCAACCTACATTTATTATGTTGTTGTTTTTTTATTAAATTGCATTTTACACCATTTACAGGGTGTAATGATGAATTTGCTAAAAGAGATGTTTTCTACAATTTACTTTAAATTTTCACCCACGCTTGTTGAAAAGAATTACTTTGATTCTTTTTGCGCCATATACAGAATAAACAGATGCATTTGGCTTATTAAGTCTCTCTCCTAGCTTTTGACCAAAACTGTACCAATTACGTTTGTTCAATTCAAACAAAATAAGTACGAATTAAAAAAAAATTTTATTTAATTTTTACTTTCAACAAAGCTCCATGGTAAGGAGTTCAAATCAATATCATGAGGTATATATCAGGTTTCTCCGTCATTTCTCTAGGGAGCGTATTGGCTTTCCACAAAGCATGCATTACCTTGTTTCAGTTTCGTTAATCAAGTTGTTCAAGCTAAGTAGATGATTAATCTATTGTACCTCGCCTCCATATGATTAAGTGTCGTGGTGAAGATCCTTGCTGAGTGGTGGTGATCCTTACTTAGCATTCTATTTTTTTCCCAGTAGGTGGCGTTATCTCGTGATCATCTGTCTGATATTTGTCTACACTACACCACTCAATAAGTCCGTAAGCTGATACATAGAGGGCGTTGCTAGAATTTTATCCAAATGTTCTTTATTTAGTACTAACCTTTAAACGATAGTGTATAAATTTGACAGCAATCTGACTATTGATACGTGTGTTTTAGCATTTTGTGTGAAGCAACTTTTGTTATTGCAAAAAAAAAAAAAAATTGAAAAAAGTGAATTTCGAGTTGTGATAAAGCATTGCTTTTTGATGAAAAAATACTGTGAAAACCAAACAATGGCTTGAAAAATGGTAGAGAAGTGGTTTGCTTAATTTAAGCGTGGCCGTACCAGCACAAATGATGCAGAACGCAGTGGACGCCCAAATAAAGCTGTTATTCCAGAAAACATAAAAAAAAATCCACAAATTGGTTATGAACGCTCGAAAACTGAAGGTACACAAGTTAGCTGACATTGTGGAGATATCAGATGGTAGTGTTTTTACCATATTATACGAACATTTGTTTATGCGAAAGCTCTGTTCAAAGTAGTTGCCGCTTGAGCTCACAAATCGTGACACAACTCGATGAAAACGATGGCAAGATTGAACGAATTGGGCTTCTAATTGCTAACCCACCCACCTTATTCTCCAGACTTAGCTTTTTCCTGTTTTCAGATCTCAAGGGAATGGTTGCTGGAAAGATATTTAAGTCCAATGATGAAGTAAACGCTGAAACCGAGGCCTATTTTGACGAGAAAGAGAAATCGTGCTATAAAAGTGCTATCGAAAAGGTGGAAAATCGAGTTTCAAAAAATTGGTATTTTAAAGGTCTTTTATTCTCCCCGTTTTTCTTAATGGCGCGGTAGCATGGACATTGTCACCCCCAATGTATATGCATTGAACGTGTTCGAAAGAAAAGTTATAATAAAGATCTTCGTTCTTTGCGGTTTCGCAATTAGTTTCGTATTTAGGATATATAACGACATGGACGTCGCTCACCGTATAAATATTCATTAACCACGCTGCCTCAAACATGTCGTTCGACTGAATAAATGTCTCTAGTGCGAAAACGGGACGGGAAGGCGAATGCGCAAACCAAGCAGCGGCGCCTGGAAAATGGTGCTGCAGCAAAAGACTAATTATGTCTGTATGTATGTCCTTCTATAGGTATTTAGTTCTTCAATTTCTATTGGTATATATGGCCCTCACACATTTTTCCTTAACTCCGCCTCCAATTGAAGTCGCCTTGTGGGCTATATATTCGACCAGCTGCCTTGTTATGTCACTTGTCGACTTTCTCATGGTGTGGCCAAGCCATTTTAATCTTCTCTCCTTAATTTCCAACTCTATAGGTGAACTTTTAGTTATAGTAACTGTCCAGAAAACACCGTGTGTTCGACGCAGACATGTATTTACAAAAGCTTGTGTGATTTGCATATGACGTTTTGGCATCATCCGTATTCTTCAGAGTATATAGACTTGAAATTGGTATGCAAATGCTATACCAATGTCTATACCCTGGCATTGGGGAACAGGGTGACACTTTGTGTAAGATGTTCTCCGAAACAAGATCACAATAGGAATCTTGATCACTAAACTTGTGGGATAAGAACCCTACTCCAGTATTAACTGGTCTACGTCTAGAAGAAATATCGAAGAGTTGAAAAATATATTCCGCTCGTTTAGATGGGTGAATCGGCTGATGCGACTCTATACCTGTGAAAGGGAACTGCAGCAAATGGGTAAGACAATTCTGAGAAAACTTATTGATTTCCTGACGAGCCACTACTGAAATATCATTTTTAATTTCAATACATTATCTGATACAAAGTGCTGTCTGTGCAGGAAGGGGAAAACGACATAGCTTATCTCTGTGATAAGGTCACATAGGGTCTCTCTTTAACGGCTTTTGTTGTAGATGTCATAATGTGGAGAAGCTTTCAGTAAAGAGATTGAAAGAGAGAGTCTTTTATTAGAGCCAGTTTTTTTCTCTTTGCTCCGCCACTCCATATTGGCTTTCCACAAAGCATCCAGTGCTTTGTATAAGTTTTATCAAACTAGTTGGTGTTCAAGCTAAATAGACGAATAATCTACTGTAGCACGGCACAATATGATTCTGTAGTGGTGAAGATCTTTGCTAAGTTGGAGGTGGTAATCTTTACTTAGCATGTAATTTTTCCCAGTAGGTGACATTTTCTCCTGATCATCCATCTGATGTTTGTTGTCATCGCTAAAGGAATGACAGTGAGGTTCTTTTTCTGGTGGGAGGTCAAAGCCTTTTTATTAAACACTCGAAACCGTAATGAAATTTTTTATCATGCTTACGCCACCCACTAGCTTAACCTTACTGATCGCCTTGTTATAATTTTGTTTTTGCAATTTCTTCTCTTCGATTCTATGGGGTATGCCATTAGTTTTGCTCCTTCTTCAAAGTATTTCTTCCTAAATAGTAACCTTGCAATCTTTTGATAGGAACTTCAAATACTCCATGTCGTCACTTTTAAATGCTAACTTCTAATAATTTAGATTTAATAATAAGCACTACTTCTATATTTACTAAAAGATAGTTACTACACTGGGCGCAAGTAGCCAACCATGTGGTTGATTCTTTCAGATTAGTCATGTAACTAGTTCGTAGTAGTTACACAGATTGAGTGGAAATCCGAAGCTCTTCTAGATCTTCAAATACATTTGGGGTGTGCTCTCGATGCTGAAAATCCAATTCCTTCTCTGAGAATCAATTTTTTTATTATTATTAAACTACTTAAGCCAATTTTGTTTTCCCGAAAATTTTAACAATTTTCTTTTGTACAATTGTATCGATTATTTATACATATCTTTCAAAAAAAACCGGTTTTTTTCAAAACTAAAAAAAATTATTCGTTCTTATAATAAATTTTATTCGTTGCATTATTTCGTTACCAATTACTTTTTCTTTGTCATTAATAAATATTATTTATTAAAATTTGATCTCAAGTTTATCTGCGCACCCTTTATTTGCCTTCATGTGGTTTTTTGCGTGTATTTTTATAGGAGTTTCTGTGTTTTTTTTCTGGTACAGTTGCCGCAACAACAATATCCGTTTCTTCCTGAACTTGTTCATCGATACTCTTGTTGTAGTTTGTTTTACCTTTTCCTCTTATCGGAGACCATACCTTGGCTGTTATAATCGTTTTGGTTTTTGTTTTTGTTGTTGTTGTGTATTATAATTATAGGTAATTTGAACCCTATGATGGTTTAATAATGATGAGAAAAGCACTTCCCTTATTGATTGCGTATTAAAAGTGAAAAAAATCAAAACAAATTTTAAACGGGTTTTTACGCAACGCAGATATATAAATGGATGATAGGAGGGGACTGCCTCTGTATAAGTAAAGTTTTTTAATAAAATAGCCAAAGACCTAATTTGTTATTTTAGTTACTACTCATAAGTGCTTATTATGTGTTAGTCACTTCAATAGACACCAGTAGCTACCCAAGTGTTTAGTTCTTTTGCACTAGTCATTTAACTAATCCGAAGTAGTTAAACATTTTTATTTTTCATAATTTTTTTTATATAAAAAGAATACGCTAAAGTGGTATAAATTAAAATTCCTTTTTTTGTTATTTAAAATTAAAAATTCCTTTGTTGTAATCCTGAATGTCTTGTGCCAAGGCCATTAGCATCATAATTTTTTTACTGCAGTAGGCATTAAATGTATAGGCTGCCAATGCTGCTGCTTATCAGGTATACATATGTTTACGGAGCCAAGATTACAAATGACAACCTAGACAATGTTAACTATGGCCATAATCTATAGCTTACAATGGCATATAATGTGATCTGATTATGATGGAGCGCAGTAAACTG
Organism: Wohlfahrtia magnifica; assembly: GCA_023159175.1. Taxonomy (NCBI): domain Eukaryota; kingdom Metazoa; phylum Arthropoda; class Insecta; order Diptera; family Sarcophagidae; genus Wohlfahrtia; species Wohlfahrtia magnifica. Next base: position 10,451,306 of record JAKWBJ010000485.1, on the reverse strand, counting down.
TCATAATTAAACACTCGTCTAAGATATCATATAAGGTCTCTCTTTTATGGAGTTTTAATGGCATTTTGAGTGTTGGCTGTTGTTAAAAATCCTGGCAGGCGTGTGTTACAAGATATTTATCGAAAACAAATAAATTAAAATTTTTATGATCAATAAAATGGCCAGTATTATAAATCTGCAACTAAAGGACAGACATTTTGATTAATTTTGTATAAAAACAACACTGCTACCCACCTTTTTTTGTCGGATCCTGGCAACAACCCACTCAATTGTAAAAAAAACATACTCATCCACAAACTTGTCAATTGTGTCTGCGTTGCGACTGTTTGGAAAAAATAAACCAAGCCAGCATGAGACAGACATTTCGCAAGTCTATCAATATGCTTTAACATCATTTACTTTAAAAGTGGCATTAAAATGGCGTACCATAAAAATGGTGGGTTGCTGCTGCTGCTGCAGCTGCTGCTTCTGACTATGCTAATGCCAATGTTGCTGTTGTTTTTGCTGTAATTTTATTCACCCATTTTTTGATTTATTTACATGACAAGCGGGTTAATTACAGCATGTTGTGGTTTATATGACTGGTTATTTTTATACCACACTGTACCACACACACATACACACACGCATTTACTTACATACAATGAAAATCCCAAAGAACGTTAACAAAAAATCATCATCATCATCAGTAGCTGTAAAAGCAGTGTCATCGTCATCATACCCCCAGCTTATCACAGCTGAAATTAAAAAAAAATATCGAAACAAAATGTTGGTTAAACTCATCAAGAGATTCAGAAAAAAAAACTGATTTTTAAATAAAACAAAAACAAACTCGCTCTGCTTGTCGCCTGTCGTCGCCACTGTAAAACGGGGGAACAACATTGCCCGTTTAACTGAGTCAGTCATGTAAAGGGATTTTAATATCGAGAGTATCGAGGGAAAATAAATAAAAAATTGCCCGAAATATTAAATCGAACAGCAACAACAACAAAAAACAACAACACAGCATCTATAAAATCATGTTCAGGTTGTAGCAACAACCAATTGCAAAAAAAGGACTAAAGGAAATATTCAGTTCTGTGTGTGTGAATATCGATAAACTATATATACCGAGAGAAAGAAAATAAAAGGGAAATAATGATGAAACAAATTGCTGCAAATTAATCACGAAGTAGACAATAACAACACGAACATTTTGCTTTGCAACATCAACTAAATCCCTTTCAGCTTTAGAAACATAAATTTACTACTAAAAAAAAATGAGGAAAAAAGCACGCAATCTATTATTCCACTGATTACCTCTCTTTCACTCTCTCTCTCTCGGCTATGCTCTACTGAAAATACCCTCCCTGCCTTTGTCTAATTTCTATATTTATTTTTGTTGTTGTGTGGTTTTAATCAAATCAATACTTTAGTGGTGTTTTATAACATTTTGAAAAAAAAGTACTTTTTTCACTCCTTCCGAATTCTGTTTTCTCTATTATTGTTATTGGTTTTTGGGCTCTTTTGTAAATAATTTTTAATTAATAGAAATGAAGAATGGCAATGAATAGATTAAGACTGAGAGTTGAAGGTTAAGAGCAAAATTATAGTGAAAGGTGCTTATTTCGAAAAGTACTTTTTGAAACATTACTTTATTCAAATTTGTTTCGAAAGATACTTTTGCAATGTTACTTTAAACACATAGTATTTAGTTTCATCGAAAAGTACTTTTTTTGGTACTTTTGCAAAGGTACTAGAAGATCTTTTAACTAAAAATAAAACATTGTAGCGAAAGAAATTCGATATTTTCTATTATTATTTGAAATATTCTTATTAAGTTAAGAATAGAATATTGCTCGTTTCGTATTATTTAAAATATATATTAATTATAACAGTATTGGAACATTGTTACGACTTTAAGAGAAACCAGTATAAGAGAAGTAGATGTAAGAGAATAAAAGAACATATTGAGGAGTTATTGATTGGTATAGGCTTCACTCTACTTCAGCTGTACTTGCGCCGTATTGGTGGTCGGACACGATAGCAAGTTTTTATAGCTTCGTTGGTAGAATTATACCACTACAAGTAGACCAACTCCGGTAGTGGTAGAGGGATACTACTGTTTACTACAGCCATAGTTTCCAGACTTAGTAGTAGTAGTGGTAGGGCGACTCTAGTGGTTATTATAGCCATAGATCCCAGACCAATTAGTGGTAGGGCATAGGAATACTACTGGTTACTACAGCCATAGTTCCCAAGCGTCTTAGTCACTAATATCACTAACGAATGCAATAAAATAAAAAACCAAAGTTTTAGGCAAAAAAGGCAGTTGTCTTCGGGCATCTGGTTAAGCACGCACGGGAACATTCTAAATTTGAAAAATATTGTACTTTGCCGGTGTAGGTGTTATTTTTTTTTTAAACAAAAATTGTTAAAATCAATAAATAAGATATTGTTTAAATGAAAATGAAACAGAAGGAGTTTTCTTGAATCCTGGCGAATCTCTGAGGTCTACCCCAGCAGAATCTGTTATAACATTATTTGTTTTTTTTTTTTTTTTTTTTTTTTTAAACGACATCACCAAAAACAAAGAACAATCTAATAAATACGCTTTCGGACAGTTTATGTGACAATTTTCAATATCGGCATCTCCTTATAACAGATTCAGGCAGGCCGCTGCTCTCCTCTTCCACTTTCACTCGTACGTAGCCACACGCATGGGCAATAAATAAGCAAAGAGAAGTAAAGAGAATATAAGTGGAAAAATACAGTGCAAAGTTGCCTGAGTGAGAGACTCTCAAATTACTACCACAATTGTAAAATTCATTAATATTAGTTTGCCGAACGCTGTCTTATAACATTAGCTATGAAAAATTTCTCTAACGAATGCGCAGGTTAAATGTTAACCCAGGTAAGACAGATTTAGTGTTGCTCGCGCGGTGGTACTAAATTCTGTGTTTTTCCATACCGCGCCTGCACGGGATGGTACTAGATCTGTCGGATAACGCGAATTATCAGGCGCTAATCTAGGACTTCAAACTGTCTTGGCTCCAGAAAACACGGGCTAGGTCGGCAAAGCCGAATGTTTCGCTAATAGCAAGTCCTGTGGTCTGAACCCTAGGATTTCCAAATGGATCTTTGACATGGTGGCTAAGCCCTTACTTGTGTGAGCGGTTGTGCGTTGGAGATCTTTGGAGAAGTCTACATTTGGTGAAATCTTTGACAGGGTTCTGTGAAGTGCTGCACTGATGATTACGGATACCCTCAGGTCCACCGGCTAAGTAGATGGCGATTATGTCTGCGATAATGCTGAAGATGGCGAGGGAATGGTTTGACAAGGGTCATGGCAAACAGCCATCTTGAGGTATTTGAATACGATCTTTTGAAGGGTGGATTACTGTACACAAAACCCTTCCTGGATAGAATGTTCAGTGTGAGCATCTCATTAGAATCGAACATTAGATTTGGGTCTGTCAAAATGTACACGAATGGGTCGAACTTTTTAGAACGGGTCGGGGACGGTGTCTTTATTCCCGAGTTTACGAGATACTCAGACCTGTAGATTATCTGGGTGAGTGATCACATTGACATCCGGGGGCATTTGTGTCGCGAACTGACTAGCTAAGAAAGGTTATTTCCTTGGCAACGAGTAGATTGACTCCTGTAGACTACCGGTTCTGCAATACTTGTTGGATAGAGCACAGCAACGGTGGGAGAATGTATCCTACTGCTCTGTATCGAAACAAATTTGGTTCCTCTACGATAGGGTTGGTTCGGAGTCCATCACTAGGTTATTCCGGCATTGGCTACGAATTCTGGTGGCTGTAATCACTGGGCACTGTGTGGCTAGTATGTACGCTGGGTAACTAAGTCTATCATTCAATAATACTAAGGTGATTATAGGTCTACCATAGCCCGATACTAAGACTATAAGGAAACCGACTAAGCATTTAGATCGGAAGTAATTGAGTCTCTGATTCATCTAGTTTGGGCTATGGTACCCTGGATATCCTACAGTCGATCCAATATGCCAAAATACTGGTCCAAATAGTCATGATCTTCATTATCATTATCATCATTCTGACCAGGCACTATTACAGGACACTGTGACCCATGGGATCTGTTGTGCGGCTTCCGGTCTATAGTTTGTTCAGCAGATCTTCTGCCTTTCTAATGCACACCAGCAGATCTGAAACCATAATCATGGATATGTCACCCAGTGAGACCCTATATTATCCTAAACATTTCCACCTAAACCTATCACAATATATACGTTCTGCTGTTGCCTCTGATGCTTGTGAGCACAGTCATTCTCTTCAGTTGCGTTCTCAGTTCACAATGTCCAGTAAGAAATTCCGTTAGGAGTTTCAAGTCCGGCCTGCCATATTTGGGAATTTCAGAGATATAAGAAGATCTTCTCTGGTGTGCCTCGGAGTAAGGTTTCTGCTCTTTAGCTGATGGTTGGTATGATCCAATAAAAACGAAACTGATTCCTAATGATTGCGGTTGATTGTCTAGTGAATAAGGCAACACATTACAGAGAGAATTCATTCTTCAGCCGTTAGTGGCACAATGAATGGTAATCTCTTAGCGAAAGCATTTACCATGAACGCCAGCTGCTCTTTTCTGTTTCTCTCACAACCTATTTTCATAATAAAAGCAGAATGCAGTGCATATAGTAAGGTTATCCCCACTAAATGATGGGCTTCAAAATAATTAAATATTTGAACTGGACTCCAAACTTTCAACCTCAACCAGCCTGCTCTCTAGAGTTGGCGTTGTATCTTGTTCTTATGGCCAAATTTACAGAAATGGCCGAGTATCAGTGGTCCTCACTGTAGAAGACGCTGATGCTAAGAAAGAAAATGGTTTTCTTACTAATAAACTAAATAAATTATCAAACCCTCCTCGTAGTTGTGTTAAAAAGTATAAATTTATATGCTGACATTAGAAAGGTACTTTGGTACTTTATGGCTAAAATTTAAGTTTATTAATCCGTGAAAGGTCACGGCAATAGCTTTAATGACTCGTATGGTGATAATTTCTTTTAAACAGGAAAGCTGCTTAGAGACCTTCAATGCAGCATAATAATGCTTTGCCACATTCGAAATGCTTCTTTCAATCATCACTTTTTTTCATCTTTTTTTTTATTGCTGAGGCAACAACGTGTCAGTCAAAAACCATCAAGTGCATATGCCGCAAATATTACTATTGCTGTTGCTACTCGTAGCTGTTCTGTTTTCTTCTATTGTTTTTTTATTTATTGCTGGTTATGTTGCCGGCAATGTTGTTGGCATTGTTGTTGTTTTTGATAATGGTGTTGTTGGCTGTCAGTTATTGTGGTCGATTTGCAGGTTTTTGTTATTGTTGTTTTTCTCTTTTCTCTTTTTATTTTGACGAGACGGAACAACAATTTTTGGCTACTTGTTATTGTTGTTAACGCTGTCATTTTGTTTTTGTTTTTTTTTTTCTAAATATGCGCTAACGAGTAGCGAAGACGTCTGACAACGAGACTATGATGTAGAGGAAGGTATCGTCGTTGCTTCACTGTTGTTTTGTGGTTTTTGCAGGTGGTGGTGGTCGTGTTGCAACAATATGCCAAAATTATTGGCTTAAATGATCATATGGCCTGGTTTAAATGTGTTTCTTAACGGTTAATTTGAGGTTTCTAAGATGGCTGTTAAATTGTTATTTAAATTTAAAATATAATTTTAAAAAAGCTGTTGAAAAAGAAGCTGCTTTAGTTTTTATTAAAAAAAAAAAATGAAAAAAAGAAAAAATCTATTTTGCATCCCTTTAACACATCAGCCATTCATATTGAAGGTGCTGTGTCAGTAACATGTGTTGCTATTAGCAGCCATATTTCTATATGGGGCAACATATGATGCCCATAGTCCAGAGTAGCATTAAAACCACAAAATATTGTTTAAAAAAAAAATAAACACAAATGTTTCAAAAACACATTGTGGGAATGCCATGCATATGATTGAGTGGGCAAAATAGTGAAACTGTCACTTTTTTCAGCTTTTTTACCACTAACACTGACAGTGTTTGTTTATAATGCTGACCTACTATTGAAAAAAATATATGAATTTTGGTTTTTTTTCCTAGAAAAATGTGCAGAAATTTTTTTATTTGATGTCAAACATAAGTTATGCTGGAAAAAATTTAGGAAACAGGAAGAGTGATGGAGGTTATGGCAAAAATTCCTAAAAATCATTAGGAAAAGTTTCAAGACAAAAAGGACAAACGAAATCAATGAATGAATGTTTTTTTTTTTTGAATTAATGAAATTTTAGAAACATTTTCGTGTAAACTGTCTTCCCATAGGGCCTTCCGAATTTTTAAATGGACTTCCTTGTTTCTGTGTTCTTAAGGATTGCATTCTCTATCGGTTTTGATGATGTTGTTTGATCACCATAAACTCCTGCATCTTTTGCATATACTTTAGCAGCAACTTTTGTACCTGTGGACAATATGGATGATTTCCAAATTGATCTTAGACGACCAAATGTATGACAGGACTTCCGCAAACGGTTATCAATATCCTCGTTCGAGCCTTTGTTTCCGTATATCCTTGATCCTGATCGAGCTATATGCCAATACTTCCTGCGATGTCGGATTAATACGGAGAGTGTTAGTTTTCTCGACATTTATTCTCGGACTTACTTATTCTGCCGGCAGCGTCAAGCAAAAGTCTAGAAAACTGTGATCCAAGAGACATACTACATTAATCAAAAAATTCCCGGAATAGCCCCCATGTGACGGTCCCATCGTTCCGATTTGAGTTTTTTGTTGTTGTTGTTGTTAAGTTGGTACATCTGTTGTTGATATTCCCGCTAAATCTTAGTGTCATAGCTTGACTTTTGCAAAAGCTATGTTTGTTGACGAAGTTGTATTAAATTTTGCTTAAAAAACGGATGGTGCGCGAACGTTGTAAAAGTGTTTCGGCAACGATTATCTAAATAAAACGGTCGTTTACCTGTGTCACGAGCGGTTCAAAAGTGGTCGTGAGTCGAAAATGATGAACGCAGTGGCAGACCATCGGCAGTAAAAACCGACGAAATCGTTGATAAAGTCAAAGAAATGTTGGTCAATAACCGTAAATTAACCATCAGAGGATGTCAAGATAGGTTTGTTGACCGAAGAACTCACCACTATACCCTACTTTGTCACCCGTTATCTCAAGAAAACTCCTCTTTTGATTGTAATTTCGTACCAAGTGGCTTGTGATGGATTCATGTTTCATCCGAAGTTAGAAAATTCGTTTAGATTGCGAAAAACTCGATGAGATTGGATTTAAATCGTCAAAAACTCTTTTAAGATGTTGCGCTTATGGTCGAGTGTTAACTCAACAGATGACAGACTGCTGACATTTTTATCAGGTTTGATACGGTATGGCGAAACAGACTGTCAAAGAAAACAGTCCTAATATCCGAAAGATTCGGACACTGACAAGTCCTACAGTAATCACTGAAATGTAGATCTAGTCTCCTAGCACCGGGCTGCAGAAGGAAAGTGGCATTCCAACTCAGTGGTGAATCTCCTCGTTGCCAAGATCAGAGTTTTACCTAGCTAATCCCTCCGCCACAAAATTTCCACGTAACCCTCATCTCGCCATCTTGTTTAGAGATATCCGGCATTCGCATACCAGTCGCGATGTCGAGTGGACACCGGAGATCGCCCTGATCGCAGCCAAACTGTCGTACGCAAAGATCCGGATATCAACATCGAATACCCTGTAGTACACCAAGCAGTCCACTGCCTTATTTATCGCCGAGACCTCCACATGTAAGACACTAAACTGATCCGGAAGTCTATAGAATACTCTCACCCCGTATGTGGAAATAAGGACACCGCCCTCGAACCCATCCGAGGTCTTCGACCCAACCTTAGACATTTGGGCCGACCTGGGCCTAGTGCACGATTCTAGTGCGATGCTCACAGAGAAGGGTTTGTGTGTACAATAATCTACCATATCAGGGATCGTATCCAAATACCGCAAGATCGCTATCGGACCATGTTCTCGCCAGTCTCAGCCTTATCACAGACGTAATCGCCATCAGATCCACAGGAAGTCAGTTCATTAATACAAGAAAGCTAAGATATGAACGCACCCGTAATCATCAGTGTCGCACTTCGTAGACCTCTGTCAAAGATTCTGCTTTATGTAGACCTCTCCAATTGATTATGCTTACTTCCCGCAGTATATATCAAACCTTAGTTTTGTTTCCAGGGAGATTGAAGCCTGTTTATTTCTCAAACTCTGAAACTATGAAAAAATCTACTCCGGAACTCGAACCTATAATTGCCTGAATTATTAAACAGATCTCTTATAAATAACCAAAGGCTTTAAGAAGTACTGAAAATTTCGACGTCAATCCCACACTCGCCCTTACTAATCTCATGAAAATAATCAACATAATAAATACGAAAACAATTCCATAGAAGTACAAAAAAGAAAGAAAAATTAATTGAAAGTCTATAGAAATTCAAACAAACAAACAAAAACAATACTTGATTAAAAGGGTAGGCCAGTAGGGAGTGGAGTATGATTATGCTAAACATGCGTAGCATTAAAACGGAAACAATAGACCAAAAATTGACTGAAATACCACCCATACCAGCATATAAGGCAAGCAATACAAACAATAGCAACATTAAAAGCAAAGGCTTTATAGAATTTGATTGAAAAAAAAAAACAAGCAACACCTCTTAAGCCTAAGAAACTCATCAACGCCAACACCACATCGAAGTCAGGCCCGAAATTTTTTAGATACTTATGTACACACCATCACTATATACCACAGCAGGCAGGCGGGCAGGGAGGCAGGCAGGCAAGCAGGCAAGCAGTCAGGCCATTGTCCAAACAATAAACATTAAATTGAGTTTAACTAATCAAATATAACTTGAATTAATATTTCTTTATTCCTTCACTTCTCTCTTCCCTCTCTTTCTCCTTTTCTTTGCCTACTTTTTGAAAAATCTATTAATTTAATACGAACGAATATCAACAACAACTGCAATAACGCTTTAGAAATTTCTTGGCCGTTTATCAAAATTCTAATGGAATAGCCAGGCCAGGCCGTCAGGCTGGCAAGCAGTCAGACTGTCGGATTCTCTTTAACATTATCGTATCGTCTTTTGTGTGAAATGTGTATGTGATGTCAGCTATAAAGTGATGGACTAAGTGAGTGAGTGACGACTAACTGCCACTGACCATGACGTTTTTATTTTTGTTGTAGACAGACAGACGGACAGATAGCTCAACTAAAAATGGTACTTCCGTATTACGCACCAAATGAAGCTGTCACTTTAAATGTCAATTTGTTTCAAGTTGTTCGTTCATTCCTTTGTTTCATTCTTTTCATTTTATTTTTATTAAGAGTTAAGGGAATATTTTTGTTTTTCAAGAAAAAAGGGAGTTAACGTAACTTTGATGGTTGAAAAACAGAAACAAAGTACCCCAAAAGTACTTTTTCTCTGAACTGAAACAAAATTTAATTATTTTTCTAATTTATAAATTGCCATAAAAGTACTTGTTGTTGAAAAGTACCGAAGAAAATTTTGGTACCACAGAAAATTTTGCTACTCTTTATTAAAACTACTTCTTGCTTTTACATACATTTTTTGCAATTGGTGTAAAAAAAAAGTTTTTTTTTAATACCAAGAACTTTTTTCTTTTAAAAGTATTTAAGGTCTGCAATTTACAACCATTTGGGACAAATGATTAAATCATGTTATTAAATGACAAGTAAAATTAAATAATAGATATTTATACTTTTTTAGTTGATAAAGGCTTAAAAGATTTTTTAGGTACGAACATTTTTTAGTACTTTTTATTATGTATTACCTTTAAGTTAATTTTCTAAAAAAATTTTATTAGTTCTTACTTTGTTTCTTTTTTAGTTGATAAACGCTTAAAAGATTTTTTAAGTACTAAATTTTTTAGTACTTTTTATTATGTATTACCTTAAAGCTAATTTTCTAAAAAAATTGTATTAATTCTTACTTTGTTTCTTTTCAGGTAATATTTGTTCTTTCTTTTGATGTTTGGTAAGATTTTTTTAAAGAAAAACCTTTTTTTTTCGATTAAGTACCTGTTTGAGGGATAAAAATTGTGCTAGATTTTCGTAAAATTGAAGCATACAGAGAAAAAGAAGAACATCAAAAAACGTATAAAAATACGAAAAATAAATAAAATTATTTCTCTACTTAAAACAAAAAAAAAAAAAAACAAATATTTCTTGTTTTGGTACTTTTTTTAAACAATTTGTACCTTTTATAAATTATAACTTTTTGCAGGCTAAAAAATTAATTTTTTTTTTTTTCAAGCAAGGGCCGAAAACCATGTGCGAAAAGAGAAAATTAAAACTAATGTTTTAGTAATTTTTAAATACCCTTTTTAAATACGAAATTTGTATATAAAAAGTACTTTTTTATAATCATTAAGTAAAATAAAACAAGAACTTAATGTTATGAAAAATGGAAAGTTTTCTAGGTTTCTTTATTAAAAAAAAACTGATAGCAAAAATTAACACAAAACTACCTTTTTCTGTTCCAAATAGTACCTTTTATAAATTAGTACTTTTTTTTTAAGAAAATAATAGCAGCGTTTTTTTGTCAAAGCATGAGCCTACAAATATGTTCAGAGAGAAAGAAAAATCAAACTATTATTGTGTTTGGGTACCCTTTTTTAATATGATATTCGTATTTAAAAAGTACTAAAAAATAATATTTTACAATTTTTAAAAAACAAATATTTAAATAGTAAGAAACTTAGTGGGCTTCTATAGCTTATGAAAAAATGTTAAAAAATGTCAAAAAATGTAAAAAAAGTACCTTCTATAGAAATTGGTACCTTTTATAATTTAGTACTTTACTTTAAGAAAAAATTGGTACCGTTTTTTCTTTTAAAAGTTAAAGTCCAAAATTATGTTCAAAAAGTCGAAAAAAGACTATTATTGTGTTTGGGTACCCTTTTTTAATATGATATTCGTATTTAAAAAGTACTAAAAAATAATATTTTACAATTTTTAAAAAACAAATATTTAAATAGTAAGAAACTTAGTGGGCTTCTATAGCTTATGAAAAAATGTTAAAAAATGTCAAAAAATGTAAAAAAAGTACCTTCTATAGAAATTGGTACCTTTTATAATTTAGTACTTTACTTTAAGAAAAAATTGGTACCGTTTTTTCTTTTAAAAGTTAAAGTCCAAAATTATGTTCAAAAAGTCGAAAAAAGACTATTGCTTTGTTTATTTTTTTAGGTACCCTTTGAAATTTGTTATGAAATTCGTTTTTAAAACAGTACATTTCTATAATCATTGTGTAATATTTGTTAAAGTGTTAAAAAAAATGAAAAATTGGAAGTTTTCTGGGCCTTTATAATTTCTTAAAGAAATCTGGTACCAAATTATATAAATTAGTACTTTTTGAAAGAAAAAATGTTAATGTTTTTTTAAAGCAAGGGCCAAAAGCTATCACCTATGGAGCTATGAAAGGGAAAGTATTGTTTTCTTTTTATATTTAGTGAGTGACATTGAACGAAAAGGTTAAAAAAAAGAAATTATTATTTCAAAAAGTGAAAAATTTTGTAGGCTTCTAAGCTTTAAAATAAACTGGTACCAAAAATTGCCTCAAAAATAGTAACTTCTATTCAAAAGGACTCTTCTGTGTAATTACTTTTTTTAAAAGCCAATAAAAATTTTTTTTGGGTTAAATGTGGTATAAGCTAACCCTAGAATGTTGTTGCCAATTTTTGGTACCTTTTAGTCGTTTTTTTTTGCCTTTTTTGCAGCAAATTTCTTGTTCGCTTTAAAAGCAATTTGGATTCACAAAAATTTTCCTTCTTAACTTCCTTTCTTCTTTCGCATTTTCTTATGATTAAACGAATTTTAACATCAATATTGTCAACAAAGCGCTTTGCCCCCCTTTCATTATGTCCTCGTACTTAAATCATTTCATCTAATAATGTGGGTTTGTTTGTGTGTGGTGTGTGTATCAATTTGTTTTTTTTTTAGTTTTTTCGTAAAATTGCTTCACTTGAAGTTTATGCTTCTTAGTGCTCCATTTAAACGCTTTTTTTTCTTCGTTTGATTCTCTCTCCCACTTTCCGTTGTTTTTAAGCAGCAGGAAAATCATAAAATATTCCCTTTATTTTCAAGCATATTCGCTTTCTTTATTCGATTTCGTTGTCGATAGGATTGTAAATTATTAAGAAAATAAGTGGTTAAAAGAAAATTCCGATTTAAAGTGATTTTGTAAAAGCCTTATTAAAATACACGAGAAAGGGAAAAGAAGAAGATAAAGGGGACAAATTTTATGCAAATTTAATGGCAACAAATAAATATTTTGTTTGTGTCAATCAATGATTGTTTTTTTTTTTTTTTGGATGAATATTTTTTTTACAAGTTTTTCAATTTCTGTTCTTAAAAAGTATTTAATTATGCACATCGATGTCAATGCTTTTAAATCGTCTAAACCACTCACAATAAGTAGCCTTACTTAAGGCATAAACCCTTCTTTTCATGTTAATAACTATGAAAAATTGTGTGACACCAAAGGTCCTATGAAAGTGTTTTCAAGTAACGTGCATGTACTCGAAAAAATATAAGTCCCATTTATAAGAAAAAGGTGTCTCTTTCAACAGCAAATGTGCTTGAAACAGACGATTTATATATGAGAATAATCCACTTGTTTTAAAACTTTTTTCAAATATTGAAACAATTTCTGATATTTTTTACATATACACAAATTAATCGGTGTTTGTATGCATGTACGTATGTATGTATGTTTGTTTTATTTGTGCTTCATAGACAGCGAAACTGCTGAACCGATTTTCTTGAAATTTTTAAAGTATCTCTCTATATGTCTGAAAGGAGCTATAGGCTACATACTAGGGAGATCGATTATTCGACTTTTTCGAAAAATTCGAAAAATAGCAATTAAAAAACCCGGTTTTTGGGTTAATAAAAACTCAAATAAACGGTTCGTTTATTTAAATAAAATTTTTCTTAATATTTGAAGCGCAGAGCCGCACCACGTCGTGTGAAAAATAAGCAGAAGCTGGTGCGGAGCTTAAAATTAAAATGGCAGTCAATACTTACAATAATTCTAACAAATCTCATTAAAACTATGCCAAAACGGTTTGCGGAGGCCATAAAAAACAAAGGTTATTTACACAAAGTACTGAAAGTTGCTCAAGTTTCGAACAGCTACTCAAGGAGCTAATTTCGTTTTTGTTGTCGTGTTACGTGGTAGAGAAGGAAATTAAAAGTTTGTTGTTATAGTTATAATTTAGGTGCCTAAGATAAGAACAGCACTGTTTGTGAATTCATGCACCATGTATTTAATAGTGTAAGTGTCACTGTGGTCTGTTAGGTAAGACAACGAAGAAGGCGTCGTTTGAATCCTAGGCCACACCATCTGACAATTTTCAACAGCGATATCACCTCACTACATTACTAGAGACTAGATATGCGGTGTAAAACTCCACTAAGTAATATATCTGCCGTTCGGGGACGGCGTTTGTGGGTCGCTTCCAATGCGTCTAGTTGATCATTCTCCATATATAAAAATCAATATTCAAGTGTGCATATCTTTTTCGATATTTGCAATAAAGAAACATACAAACTCATAAAAATACTTATATACTTATTTAAGTTAACCGGTTTATTCGGTATTCGAAAAATGAAGTTTTTGAAAAAACCGTATTCGACTAAACCAAAAAACCGGTTAAATTTGGTCGAATAATGACCGTCCGATCTCCCTACTACAAACATTTCGAAAATTAGAATTGCGCGGTGCCACTACCGGCGACCAGTCCGGATCCGTTGTGGGGCCGAAACTGGAGGCGGCACGTGCTTGTATTTACACTCTGTGTTATTAAGCCTGACCAGAGGTATTTTGGTGCCACGTGATTTAGGAGCCCCAGGGATTTCGATCTCTGCACGATTGTTCGGTGGGCCCCTTGTGGGATCTTCGTAGTAGTTTTGCTTTAGACCTAAAGCGCAGGCAGAGCGAGAGCTCGGTGTAGTGTTGCGTTTCCTTAACCGAGTGCTGTGACCCATATCATGGCAGGAGTTTAGTTGGTCTTCGACTTCTCACCAAGGTGTGAACGTTATGAGCGTCCTAACAACACGTCTTTGAATTGGTACGCACTTGTGATGTTCACTTGTAGGTATCATAGGTGGGAGCGGTGGTGGACCCTTGCCATTAACCGTGGGGTATGCCACACGGCAAAGACACACGTACACCCAGACGACACCTGGCGGTGCCACGTCTCTACGAAGTAAATACTTGTCTATATGTATCTTTGAAATAGTAACAGTAGGAGTCTCAAAATTTGGTCCAAAGAGCATCATAGTCCATAGAAATTATGAGTTAAAAAGTCGGCGGAATAGAAAAAGTGGTGATGGTATCTCTCACATACAACCTAAATATAGATTTTTGTATATCTTGATAACGGTAAAAGCTACATTTTCTAAATTTGTTCTGGGGGTCTAAACCGCATTCGATATTAGGTAGACATAGGGTCTTACTGGGTGACATATCCATCAATATGGTTTCAGATCTGCTGGTATGCATAAGGAAGGCAGCAGATCTGCTGAACAAACTATACACCGTAAAGGGCACAATAGAACCCATAACCTCTTTTATATAAAGAACGCACTATGAAACTTTTTGAGCTGTAAGAGAAGGCATATATAAAATTTGCTGCGCATTATTAAGTGCTTGGACACCCCTGTAGCGGCTATTATTGCATTGCAGTGATAGAGAAAAGCAGGAAAAATCTTACACTTTCTCTGCGAATACCCAAACCTAGCAAAATCATCGTCAATTTTTCAACGTTCTTATCAGCTATTAATGTGTTTAAGTAAAATTTTTATTTTTAAGCTTGACGTTTTTGGCAGGGCTTGTGCTGGTTTCGATAGAATAATTTTTTCTATAAGAAAAAAAAAAAAAATGAACCGCCCGTTTTCGTAAGAAATTTCAAGTATTTTTGGAACTTTTCTTCAAAATTTGTAATCGTTTAAAAGTGTTTGTTTTACAGAAACGGGCAGTTAGTTATGATGGTATTTGCATGCATGCGAAATCCATACACTTTTGTTTGAAAGAAAATTTATTCAAACATATATGGAATTGTCACTTAAAGTATGTTTTTTTGGTGAAGGGGGGGAGCATTTGTTAGACGATGTGGTATAAGAAGACAAATATGTTTTTCCATATTTTCTTTTTCGTTAAGTATTAAATTACTTTATTTCTTTTAAAAAAGAAAATAAAACGCAATATTTTCCTTTAAAAGGGGAGAGATAGATTAAACGAGAGGGATAAAATTATTTGTGAGTTTTCCACAAAAAAAAAGTGCGTTTTAACCTAAAAAACAAGTTTGAACAGAGCATGGGAGTATATATGTACTTATATTTGGTACCTAACAAAAGACACTCTTAACTTACATTTATTTATTTTTCTTTTTTTTATAGATATTTTATGAGCTGTAATGCACGCCTTTTAGCACTTTTTTTTGACAATCAATCAACGGCAATATTTACTTCATAAAATATTTTTTATTAAAAAAATTAAGTTAAAATACATACATGTCTTAAATAAAATTAAGTAAAAAAAAAGTGGAAAAAACATTTTGTTTTTTTTTTATTCTTTTTCAAGAATTTAACAAAATAATAAAATGAAAAATATTTTTTAGGATATTAAATTTCAATAAATTGATTCCCTTTATTCTCGTTATATACTCTCCTGGTCGTATAAAGGAAGAAATTTAAATTTGAATATGATATGTCACTGCTCTATACACCATGTCATTAATTTATTTGTTTTAGTATTGTTGTTTTTGTTGTTCATGTCATTTGTTATCATTTGTTGTTGTATCTGATTATTTTTTTAGCTGTGATTTTTAAGAGATTTAGACAGAGATAAATGTCAAGTTTAGTTTGGTTTTTATTTTCTTTTATTTTTTTGGGATGCTTGTACTCCATGTCGGCAGATGTCAAAGATATTTTGATGGCCATTTTATACTCTTTCTCTCTATATGATAATACATAATCATAAAAAGAAAAGAAGCCCCATTGTGCACACAAACATCACACATAACTGTTTTATGTGTGTTATCTCCCATTGCCTCTACACATGCCATAAAAAAACAAAAAAAAAAACAAAAATTCCACAAAAAAGGGGTGACACAAAGTCAAAGATCATTGTATGGGAGATGATGGTATCATCTGTTGTCAATAGCGATAAAAAAAGGGTATTGGAGCCGCTGTTAATTCAAGCGAATTTTTTTTATGGTTTTTGTTTTTTTTCTTCTTTTTTTTTGTATTGTTTCCATGCCATGAGTAGTAATTGAAAAAATATTTGAATTTTTTGTTTATCTGTTTCAAAGATTTCTCTTTAGGGTACTAAATTTCACACTTAAAAACTCTTAAGCAAAGTACTTAAAGCCTCGCCAAAGTAGCACATTGCTACTGTGTTGAAAAGTGGGATCTACAGAGATTTTATTGGCAATTAAAGATTTGTTATTTGGATGCTCATTGCTGGAATATAGTCAAATATTTGCATAGCATTGAATCTGAAGGTTATTCTTCACAAGATAGCAGCCTCTAGACAACATACACGCGTATGTGAGCACAACCGTGTTTTGAGGAAATGGCAATTATTTTGCGCCAAACGAAGTCGTTTATGTTTCAGATAAATCATTAAAACTATTCAAAAGCTCTGATCGTTATACGTCTTTTAAGGTAATTGATGTGAATGGCACTATTTGCTTCTCAAAAGACTGTGTTTATGTCCTTTTAATGAAGGTGTCATGTTAAAAGTTAAAATGCTTGTATATGGAACCTAGCAGCCCAGGTTCGTTTCCCGGAGATGACATAGTTACGAAATCCCCAGTCGATGACCCAAGAATCTGCCTGAGCGAAAAAGGTCCAGATCAACTAATAAACATTATTGGAAGGCCAGCTAAGGCCATCTCTTAGGCAAAAAAGGTAGAACTGTATGATAAGCATCCAAGAGTCTTCACCATTGCACCAAATATACGGAAACCGTTATTCGGTCATATGCTTAGCTGTAAGACAAATTAACAAGAAACAAGAGTTATAGAAAAAAATAATTACTTTGGCACTTTCACTCGAAAAACAAATGTTTTTTTTTTGTTCTTTATTTCCTGGCTTAGTCCAAGTTTCTTTCACAGTTACTCAAAAACTACTTCCGGCTGCACATGAAGAACACAAAGGATACATCTTGGCCTTTTTTGTTGCACTTACATTCGAAAAACCCCTCTGTCTTCAATGTTTTTGATCAATGTTGTGTTGTAATGGATCCAAATTTTGTCCTTACGTAAAAACGACTCTAAAACTCTTTCGGTTTGTGTATGAACACCACGAAAGCAGCTAAATGGCATTGAATTAGCTTAAGTAATAATAATATGCAATTTTCTATGTTATCATCTAAGCATTGGATAAACTTAGGTAATGCATTAACATGTTATTTGCCATATTAACACCCAAACACTGCATTAAATGCATTGAAATGTCATTTGCCATATTATTATCTAAACATTCAATAAACTTAAGTAATGATGCTATTAGCTATGCTATTATCTAAGCATTGGATAAACTTAAGTAATGCATTATAGTGTAATTAGTCAGGTTATTCCGTGCATTAAATAAACTTAAGTAGGGCAGTGAAAGGTTATTGGCTATTTTAATATGCAAGCGTTTACAGCTTAATTAATGTTTTAAAAGATTACTACCAGTGTAATTAACTATGGTCTTATCTGAGCACTGAGTCTGCCTAAATAATGCATTAAAATGTTATTAACTGTGTTGTTATTTTAGATTTGAATAAACTTAAATAATGCATTAATATGCTATTAATTATGTTATTATCTGCTTAAATAACGCATTAGAGTGTTATAAACTGTTATATATCTGACCATTGGATAATATTAAGTGATGCATTGGCATGTTATTTGTCATGTTATTATCTAAGAATGGAATAAACTTAAGTAATACATTGATATGCATTTTATTATCTAAGCATTGGTTAAACTTAAGTATTGCATTGTAACGCAGTCATACAATTGCACGACTGCGACATGCATCGCGCGAATTACATTCTGATGACGAAATATTCACGCAGAGTTTAATCGGTTGGTATTTTTTGGGTTATTCTGCGAAGTGGCTTGCGATCCATCAACATAGCATGCTAAATGTTCAATAAATATTGTGATACTGGATCGCAGTCAATATATGTATATTGAATGTATAGAAGTACCATTACTCTCTGATCGAATATCGTTCTATGAAATTTATCGACTTTTTTTGGCGTGACAACTTCTTGTTTTAGGCCCAAATTTATGGTGTATATTGTGCTCAAACGACCACAGTGGTATTCTGTAAACCATTGTTTTTACCATTAAAATCGATAGAGTGGAGTGTCCGTACTACCTAGTAAATATTTCTAAAGTTTCGGTGAGAGAAACTAGCTTTTTAATTTCGTCGCAAGTGATAATCGTAGGTTGCTCGGAAATCAACAGCTCGATAGTAGTCCAACAAAAGATAAAATTAAAGGTGGGTAGTGTTGCATTATGGGTTATTCGGCTGGAAATATAAAAATTCATGGCATTATTAAACTATCCTCGTAGTATTTTGAATAGTAATCACAAACTTTGTCTGCCTTGCTATTAAAACTGAGCCTTACCAACTGTATTTTCTCGAGAATGACTTGAAAGTTTTGTGATTTTTTCCTTTTTCGATTACTTTTACGGCTAAACAAAGTAAATTTTTATTCGTTTGATAAGATTTTATTTCAAGAGAAGAAGAAGAAGAGACACAAATTATTCTATTAAAATCCTTAAAATCTGCTTTATGAAAAAAAAGTAAGAAAAACACTTTAAAATTGAGCATAAATTTGTAACTGAAGATGCTGAATTAAGAAAATGATGAAAAATAATTAAGCACCGTTTTAAGTTTATTTTCTTAAGCCAGCCAGCCAGACAGCCAGTCAAACAGTCGGTCTTTTGAAAAAAAAAAGCTCAATAACAAACGCCTCATAAAGACTAACGACGACAACGACGAAGACTTCTCTCATCATACATTAAATCAGTGTCAGCCCACGCATGTTTTTTCTTAACAATTTTTGACTTGATAGTGAAATTCGTTTTTTGTTGTGTTTTTGTTTTTTGAACAAGTTTTTAAAACAACAAACGCCTACGAAGTAAAATAGCACGAAGCCGCCTCTTGGCAACATGCGAAAGACTAAATTTGAACATTAATTTCGTTACGTAAAGTTTTCAAAAAAAAAAAAAACTTCTTTTTTTTCATCAAAAGGATTAAACTTTGAGGCCAGAACTACACAGGCAACCTAAACAATTGCTGCTATTAAGACTGAAAAAAGGTGGGTTTTTTGGAAGAGCTTTAAAGTCAAGGCTTAAGGTTTAAAGGGCCTTTATTAATAAGTATGAAGTTGCTGTTGTTGTTTTGAATGTTTTTTTTCTTAATTTTTTTTTATTTTGTTGAGTCATGTTGTTGATTTTTAAACATATTTTAAGTGGAGTCTAGAAGATGTTGTTATGCGATGTATGCTCCCCCCATTCCCTACTACTACTACTCATTTTAAACATTTTGTTTAATCAACATATTTTAGCAAAGTTTATTGTTATGATTATTATAATGTTGTTATTATTGTTATTAATTTGTGTTGTTGTTGGTTTGTACTAAACTTGGCTCCTAACAAGTTTTAGCCTGGAATTTTGTCCACAGAGCCTGTCTTGAACATTTTGTTTCCTTTCTGCTCTTGAGCATAAAATTTTATTTATTACAGATAAGATAGAAACCAAAACAACAACAACAATAACAAATTATTGAAAAGAGGGGCATGCTTTTGTTATTTAAACGAGTTAGTCAAGAGCATCTCTTCAGTCAACTCTTCTAGTTGCTTTGCCAGCATAGGCTTATGTTTATGTTACTGATTCTGATGGTGTCTGGTCATGGTACGTTTGACGTTGCTATTATTGTTGCTGCTGATGCTGCTTCATTAATTTTATTTTATTTTATTTTGTTTTATTTTTTTATCTCAACTAAACTTTGTTATGTTTTTATTGTTGTATGTGCTTATATTGTCATTGTTGTCATTTACATGCTAAACCTAAAACTATCAGCCAACAACCACGTCCTTCTTTTTTTGGGTTTTAAAACTTTTGATTTTATTTCTCTTTTATGTTTAGTCAGTTTTGATCTTTCTTTTCTCATAAGCCAAAAGATAAAATGTTTATTTATGTCTCAGAAAACGAGTTTTGAAAAAAATTGTTTTAGGAGCTGCAAGTAAGAAAAACATCATAAAACCTTGACGCCCATTTGTGTTGCAAATAAAACTGAAACTCTATTCCACTGAGAAACACTCATTAAGTCGTAATCGTAGGCAACTTTGTTTTTAATTTCAATTTCATTTGTTCCCATTAATTTCGTAATTTTTGTTCAACACTGGTTGGTCTCTAGCAAATGGGAGGAGAAAGTATGCCAAAAGGCATAGGTAAGTGTAAGCTGTTAATGTTTTTTAGGGCTGAAAACATAAGATTTGCAGTAGAAAATATTGATTGATTTTAAATATATTTGGTGCAGTAAGTAAGACACCTAAGTCTTGGATAAATAATAAAAGTAATGCATTGAAAACTTATTTGCTTTTTTAATTTTTAAGCATTGAAGAAAGATAAGTAATGAAATGTTAACTATTTTATTATCTAAGCGTTGCATAAATATAAGTAAAGCATTTAAATGTTTTAAATACTTTGCTAACTAAGCATTGAGTAATTATAAGTAACGCATTTAAAGATTGTTTGCTGTTAATTTTTAAGCATTGAATAAATATAAGTAATGCATTGAAGTTTCATTAGCTATAATGTTATCTGAGCATTCAATCTGACTAAATAAAATGCTATTAAATGTATTATTATCTAAGCAATGTATAATCTTAAGAATCAACTTAAGTAATGCACTCAAATATTAATAACACCATAGAAGCTCTGTTTTACGAAGCCTGTTACATTAATCTTCCATACTAAGGCTTTTAAGGAATTTAAGCATTATTTGGGGTTTTCTGTTCCACAATTTATGTAGAGGCACAACAATATTATCAAGGTAGTAAAGCGTCTGTCGGAAATGCTCTGTAATTTAAGATCACTTATACAAAATCGACAGATGTTGAACAGACGGATAGATCAATTCTAATAGTACTTGAGGTTACAATGGCCCGTAGAGTTTTCTGTCAAAAGGCTTAAGTTTATAACTATTTTAAATAATGCATTAAATTGTTTTTAACAGTATGTTGAGCATTGAATAAGCTTAAGCATTTTTGTTTTATATATCATAACTAAATATATTTTTTAAACTATAAATTGTGTTATTTTGTATAAAGCTTTTAAGAAAGATAGAAAGTTTCATCCAACTATTTATTAAGCATTGACTAATAGCCAGTAATGCATTGTCGAAAGACTAGTAATGCATTGATTAAACATTGGTATTGTATTGAAGGGAAGGTATTGTTACTTAACAGATAAGTTTCTTCCGAGCATTATTTGGACTACAAATGCATTGACTAAACAATGCAATGTAATGCTTGCAGTTATATTACCAGAAATTCTAAATTTTTTTAACCATATAAAGTTATTATTTGTAATAAATTTTTTGCTAAAAATCCTTCTCTTAAGGAATACCAATTTTTTGCCAATTGGCTAAAGCATTAGTAATGCGTTATTTGTATTTTTCCATACCCCACCAAAAAAAAAGAAACGCGCATTGCAATTATTTTAATTAAATGCCAATGCGCAGTGTTTAAATTTAAGTTAATTAGTTTTAAAAAGTAACCACTTCTTTTTTGGTTTCTTAACAAATAACTTTCAATCAAAAAATATTTTAAAAACCATAGCCGTGCATCGTATGTGACCAATTTGGTTGGACCTTCCACGAATTACAAGCAAAAACGCTATAAGAACGTTATACGAGCATAAAATTAATTTATTTTATTGCCAATGCTTTAAGCATTAAATAATTATTGCTGTTGTTGCTACTGCTACTGTTGCGTATTTGGTCATCAAGTAGAGAGAGGGAGTCTGACATTTGCTCACTTCGTATTAGGAGAGCACAAAAAGAGGCTCTTTTGTATGGTTTTACTAAAATAACTTAATGCCGTAATGCCATATATGGTTGCATTAGAATGTACTGTGTGTATGTGTAGAGATGTTTGTAACTTCTGTACAGACTGCGTAAGATGTTAAGGCCATATTTGTCAACAGCATTGCATGTGGTTGACCATTTTCATTTCAATACAATTTGTCGGCATATGTTTAAGTAACTTGCCATGAAAATTATTGAAAAAATAAAATCGAAATCAAAAAGGCTTTACAAGAAAAAAAATTATTTGTTTTTTTTATTTTTATTTATAATTGAACAACTGTGTTGTCCTTTATATACGCAGGATCTTATCCTATAATGTCCATGATCCCTTATAGTATGCAACACTAACAAAGAAGATCCCAATATACAAAAAAATTACTTAAGAAATTATTGACTGATTGCTTAATAATGCACTATTGGCATTTTGTTAGTTGGTTGTTGTTGTTGTTGCAATTTAAACCAAAATAATTACAAAAAAAAAAAAAAAAAAATGCCGCCAATATATACTCGCATACCATTTGAGTTGGTTGTGGACAAAAAATTTCAATCATTTTGTAAAAACTCTTGTAGTTTTGAGACTGTGTGCTGGTATTTTGGTATGTCTGGCAGGCTGGCTGGCGCTTATCAAAGAGTATTTCTTTATTCTGTCATATTATTTGGGCTTTTTTACACATACAAACATACACACAAAAATGTTGTAATAAAAGTTTTATGCAATTTTTGTTGTTATTATTTTTTTATGGAGCCATGAAAAGTCAGTTTCCTTTGGCAAACAAACGTTACATTTTACTGTCTGTCTGACTGTGTATATCAAAGAGAAGACCAATCAGACAAAAAAATATTTAAAAATGATAATATTGGCAACAAATACAGAAAAAAGTCATTATAATGTCAATAATACATTGTTGCATCATGCCAAACAAAATAATTTGCTGCCACAAAGAGTAATTGGAAAAAATCTTTTATGTTGCATGTTTAAACAGGAGATAATTAAGGAGCAACAAATGTTTTCACACACATAGACAACAAATGCTCATAAGAGAGCATAGTAAATAAGGTTTTAATGAATCACTTAAGTTAGTTCAATACTTAGATAATATAGTTCGTAAAATTGCAATGCATTAGTCAATGCTTGAATAATTCATTAATAACATTTTAAAACATTTCTTAAGTTTATTCCCAACAACAACATTATTAATTAAATTTCAATGCGTCACGTAAGTCAAGTCAGCGCCCTGATAAAAACATAGTTCGTAGCAATTTAATACATTACTTAAGATTACTCAATGCTTAAGTAATAAAATAATTAGTAACATTTCAATACATTACTTTAGTTAATTCAATGCTTAGATAACAACATAGTTAAAAAAATATTGATTCATTTCTTAGGCTTAATAAATGAATAGGTAATAATATAATTAATAACGTTTTAATGCATTATTTTACTCAACGCCTAAGTAACAACTTCAATAATTAAATTTAAATGCTTTACTTAAGTTTACTCAATGCTTCAATGCTTTATTCAAGTTTATTTAACGTTTATATAATAACATTTAAATGCATTACTTAAATTGATTCAATGCTTGGCTAACAACATAATTTGTTAAATTTCAATGCATTACTTAAGCTTACTCATGTGCTTAGGTAATAACCTTTTAATGCATTACTTAAGTTTTTAGGTAATTAGTTAGTTAAGATTTTGAAATTTATATAAAAATACTTAAAGAAGTAGCTCATAATGCCCGTACAACTTAGTTTAAATTTCCTATATTTGTTTTTAGCGCCTATTTTAACCTAAACTCCATATTACTTCCTAGGGTAATTCGCACATTTGCTAGGTTTCAAATTTCTAAAATCGTGTTGTTATATTTACATTACTTTGTTTTACAGTTTACTTTTTACAACTTTTTCTCAACTTGTTGTAATTGTTTCTTTTCTCTTTCTATAAAAAAAAGAAAAGTACCTTTGTGTTTAACCAACATTTTTGACCAATTTACTTAAAATTCCTTGTGCAAAAAAAATAATTGTGTGTTGCAAGTAGCTTTATCCTTTTGCTACTGTTGCAACACTCCTTGCCTCGCTGATCCACAGCATTATAATCATAAGCTGACTACAACAGTAACAATAAGAGCAGAAGAAAAGAAGATGTAGAAAATTATAAAACCTGCAACATTCCTTTGTAGCTTCTCTTGTCAGTGTGACCACTTTAGCCAACAAAAGGATTTTGAAAGTAACCCACAGTAATTTTTTGTAATTCTTTAACAATTTTTTTTTCACTTTTTTCCCCTTTTTTACTTCGAAATTGTAATTGTAATTGTCTGATTATTGTTTATGATGCTAGATTGGGGGAGTATAAAGTGGTGTTATTAATAAGGACGTTTTCATATTTCATGCAGTAAAACAAGAGCTGGGTCATTATGAAGGGGCTTGCAATGAATAAAGAAAAAGTAGACAAAATACCAATCAATTCTTAATGCAGTTAAATACTGCAAAAAATTTACAGCAACAGAAAATTGTGAAATAGGGTTGTAAAGGATTTTGTATAAGAGTTTTTAAATAAAAAACACCTTTTGACTGATTACAGGGTGTCATACGCACCTTGAGCTAAAGGGCCGTTTGTGCAGCCTCAAATTGTGACTGCGAACAAACCCAATCATTTTGTTAGGTGATACAGCAAATGTGTGCAATCGTGGTATGGTAGGTGAGGTAGCCGTCTATCAACAAAAAGGTCCTCGGTTCAATTCCAGGCCACACCATCTGATTATTTTGAACAGCGGTATCACCTCATAGCATTTTTAGCGGCTGTTTTTGAGTATTTACGCCATGATCTTCTCTAATTAATGCATTTGCCGCTCGGAACTGGCGTTAAACTGGAGGTCGCTCTCAATGAGTCTAAAATTGAAATCGGATGCAGCTCCTTAATTGTGATAAGTCCCCCTAGTTCCACTTGGGATGTAGCTGGAGTTATTTCATCAAAAGTCTCTTTGAATAAATCATTTGTAGAGCGCGCTGTGTGGCTTGTGGTTCCAGTCTATTGGAACCCCATATCAGCAAGATTAATGCCAGCTAATTGAGGAACGAAAAAATTTCTAATGATGTCGCTATACCGTTCACCATTAACGGTAACATTCTGACCATCATCGTTTCTGAAGACATATGGACCCCGTCAGCCCATATAGCCTACCAAACAGTAATTTTCAGTGGATACAATGATACTTCGATAAAAGCGCTCAGTACAACCAAAAATTGGCTTCATAGGAGAACAAAATTTAAAAAATTCCAAAAAATTGCAATCGTTACTCTGGTGTAAGTCTCTCCATAATGAAGTGTCAAACCAAATTAAATGAAAAGCAACTATCAGCTCTTAAATCGGTTGTCAAATAAAGCAGTGTTGTCAACTCAAAATTATGATTATTATGTAAAAATGTCACCTACTCAGAAAAACATTAGAATGCTAAGTAAGGATTACCACCACCACAACTTAGCAAGGTTCTTTACCACTAGACACATTCATATGGAGGTCAGCTATATATAGTAGATTCATTATTATACTTGAAAAATCAACTCGATAATTGAAACTGAAACAAGGCATTGTATGCTTTGTGAAAAGCCAATATGCTCCCTAGAGGAGTGACAAAGAAAAAAACCAATTAAAAAATCGTAAAATGAATTGTAAATTCTTTTAAGAAAGGCAGCTTTTGGTAATTTCGTTGGACAGAGATGCCATTAAAAAATAGAGCTTTCGACTATCGCTTAAGTGCACTCACATCAACGTTACTGCAAATAACAAAAATTTTCGACTTGTTTTGCGAAAGTTTTATAGTTAAAAGTTATTAAATTGCGGTACAGAGGCCGATAATTGCACCGCGCTACAAGCAGCTGTAGCTTGAACTAATAAGTCGATCAGCAGTAGATGCCATAAAACATTGAAAGCCATAGCATGTCAGGTATGCATTGCCCTAGTAATACAAATACAGCCCAGTCTTTGCACCTTGCCAAGCCCTATCTATACTACTGCGCCTTAAGGGAGTAGAAGATAAGGAAAGAAACTTAATCACTTGGCTCAGTTCAGAAGCATACTCAGATAGCCGAGTAAATTGGCTTTGAATCTATGATATCATTCTTCGTTTGGGGGAAATAATGGAAGAATATGATTTTTAGTTACTTACTCGTATATTTTATTTTAAAACATTTTTATTTAAACAAATTTTATTTATTTATTTATTTTTTAATACTTTTATCTAAAATCATAAATTTGGTAAGTTTATACCCTGTTTCGTATTTAATACCTCTCTTATCAATATTTTTTGTATATAAATTGTTTCTAATAAACGAATATCTTAGAAATATTTTTTAAATCGATAACATTTTTGCTGATTTTCTATTTCCAATATTTTTACCTTTTTACTAATAAGACCTTTAGTATAGAAAATGCACTTCATTCTGTTGTTTCCCGCACATTAATTTGGAAACTTTGTCAAGCGTGAAAATATTAATTAAAATGTGATTTAATACATATTTCCTACATTTCTTTTTCGGCTTTTATCTTTATCGTTATTATTTTTAATTTTTTTTTATTTTTAACACACACAGTGTTGTTTTTTATTTCACGGATTTTTTCTTGGCTTTTCTTTGTAAAGAATGAAAATTATGTCATTTCCCTTTCTACATTACTAGACGTAGTTTTTCATTATTATTGTAGTTTTTCATTCATTCATTACATTTCTATTCGTTTTTTCTATTTTTCTTCTTCTTATTGTTTATTTAAGGCCAAAGACCTTTTCATCACAACCACCTCCAAACCAGCTCCAAACCAGCTCACCCCCTACCCTAGGGAGTAGTAGTAAAAATCTTTAGTTCTATTGTATTTGAAAAAGAAACAGAGAATTTTTTTTTTAGTATATAAAAACACCATCATATTGTCATTTTAACAAAGAAATTGTTGTTGCTTTTGTGTCTGCAAACAAAACAAGACAACGACAACAGCAATAGCAAAATAGCAAAAGAGAAATAGCGACCAACCATCCCACCCACTAGTAGGAAAATAAAAAAGAAAAACAGGAAAATTATTATGAAAATACAAGAAAAAAAATAAGAAGAAATCAAAGAAAAAAGCAACGGTAATGAGAAATTACTTAAACACCACTATTGTAGTAAAATGCACTGTAAAGGATATGCTTTAAAAATTATTTAAAATCAGGGCCTAAAAGTAGGCTTAAATTTATTGCAAATATTTTGGGAATTGTTTTTAGGGATGTTTAAGAAGGACATGAAACAAAATTAAAATGGATCTTGAAATTATTTAAGCTATAAAAGGTACTAATCTTAGTTGGTACTTTATTTGCTGAAATATATTAAATGAAGTACCCAAAACGTACTTTTGCTAAACATACCTCAATATATTCTTTAATAAAAATTTGAGTCAATTATAATTAAAATTTTATTATTTTTTATTGTAAATGGAGCGTACGAGAGCAGTTTGATACTTCCATCACTGTCAGGTTGTCATAGAACAATTGTTCACATTCAATTCACACGTATTCTTACGCTCTTGCTTTTAGTCGTCAATGAGACAGCGACGAAAACACATGCGTGGAAATTTACTCAAATTTTTTTAGGCTCAAAAAAATAATTTAAAAAGTTGCT
Source organism: Wohlfahrtia magnifica (assembly GCA_023159175.1). NCBI lineage: Eukaryota > Metazoa > Arthropoda > Insecta > Diptera > Sarcophagidae > Wohlfahrtia > Wohlfahrtia magnifica. The sequence goes on along the minus strand of JAKWBJ010000485.1, from coordinate 10,423,491 downwards.
TACGATCTTGCTTTTAGTTGTCACTAAAACAGCGACGAATGCACATGTGTGGCGGATGCATGGTGACTTTTTTAAATATATTTTATTTTTAAACATCAAAATTACTCTCTCCGAGAGAGTAGCTTCCATATTCTCCCTAACACAACTACATGTATACTTTGCAGATCACTGGTATAAATGTATTTTCCTAAAACAACCTATAGCAGACGATCTTTAAAAAAAGTAATAAAAAAGTAAAAAGTACCAAAAGCAAAAGAGGTACCAAAGAGTACAAAAAGTAATTTTTAAATATATAATTTTTCCATAACAGCTTACAATAAATAAATTTTTAAAAATACATTAAACAATGTTTATAAAAAAAACAAAGGGTACCAAAAGTCAAAAATTTACAAAAAAAAAATAAAAAAGTACTTTTTAAAATTGATAAATTTTCCATAAAAACTTAGGAAAAGTACTAAAAAATCAATAATTACCTATTATCAAAAACGTACCAAAAACATATGCATTTGTAATAAAACATCTCATTTAAAATAACCACAAATGCAGTGCGGATGCATGTTGACTTTTTTTTAATTTTTATAAAACATCAATTTTACTCTCTCTGAGAGAGTAGCTTCCATATTCTCACTAACACAACAACATTTTTACTTTGCAGATCACTGATATAAATATATTTTCTAAAACAACCTATAGCAGACGATATTTAAAAAAAGTATGAAAAAAGTAAAAAGTACCAAAAGCCAAAGAGGTACCAAAGATTAAAAAAAGTAATTTTTAAATATATAATTTTTCTATAAAATCTTATAATAAATAAATTTTTAAAAATACATTAAACAATGTTTATAAAAAAAAACAAAAAGTACCAAAAGTCAAAAATTTACTTAAAAAAGTACTTTTTAAAATTGATAAGCTTTCCATAAAAAATTAGGAAAAGTACTAAAAAATCAATAATTACCCATTATCAAAAAGGTACCAAAAACATATGCATTTGTAATAAAACATCTCATTTAAAATAACCACAAGTGCAGTAGACATTGAAAATCCTGAGCTTAACACCTAATTTCTTATCAGAATTTCTGGTGATTTTTTCATAAACTTATGCCTACGAAAGCGTCATTTTTAAGGAATTTCCACTGTTTTTATTTTTAATTGTTTTTCAAGTGTATTTAGTCACACACCAGATACAAGTATTTACTGGCTACTGACGTCATGTGGCCAGTACGAAATTTCATTACATTTTTCTACTTATTTTTGGTGTTTAGATAACTTTCAATTTTTGTTTCATTTTTATTTACTTTTTATCTTATCAACTAACATTTTTGTTTATTTTTGTAAAATAAATAGATTTTTTTTTAAATTTTTATTAATCTTTTTTTGTACAATTTTATGGAACACAAGCGTATGAGTTTATTTTTAATTGTTTTGTAAAAGTGTTTGATCTTAAACAAAAAACTATATCATTGCCTGGTATCGTATCATCAGCTGTGCTTGGAAAGAGGTCAATAATTTCTACCGAAATGGGCTGCTTTATAAGAAAACCATGTATTTAATCATAAAACTTTCACAATTTGTTCATTCCATTTTTTGAGGGAAATTAAATGAGGAAGCAAATAAGTACTTTTTCTCGCGAATTTGTACAGTTTTTATTTTTTGTAATATTTTGGCAATAATTTCATACAATCCTATATATTTTTTATTTAAAAACTATGTTTTGTTTTGGTTTTCCAAATAAAGATCTTCATAACACGTTGTTATAAGGGGGCACGCAATTAATAGTAGCGACCGATTTGTAGTTGCTAATGACGAACCTCACTTTTAACGTTCAAGCCCATCTTGAACTGATCAAAACGTTAAAACTATGAAAATTATTTCTGACAACATGGACATCGCTGAGGAACTTCCAAGAAAGCCGAAAATTTGTCGTTAAAGAACGTCACTCTATAAAGAGCATTCTGGTTGTTCTTTGGTGTTTTCATATGTTCTAAATCATTGTCCGGCAAAGAGCGGCTCTTCTCTTCTGTTTTCACACGTGAGTCTCACACGCTTAGGGAAAAAATAACAAAAAAATAAACAAAGAGAAGTAAAGAGAAAACAAATGGATAAATACAGTGCAAAATGGCTTGAGTTAGAGCTCTCAAATTACTACCACAGTTATAAAATGCATTAATATTAGTTTGCCGGACAATGTTCTAAATGCTCCAGCTGATCGAAGAGTTGATGCAAAAGTTTTAAGAAATAAATAAAATATCGTTTGGAAATCATCTTATTCACAATTGGAGAAGCTTGTGATAACATCGGAATGTCGTTTGGTTCATGTAATGCTGATTTTACAAATATTTTAATCATGAACTGCTTAACTTTAACCGTATGAGCAGTGCTCTTGAACTGTTCAATGATCTTTATTATCTTAAAAATTTTCGCTACTGCTGACGTTCCAAATTAATCAAAAAGAAAGAGTGTAGAAGAGCTATAACTGGAAAAATCTAATCAACATTCATCGATTACCTTGATATAGTTTCTATCACAAGGTGTTACGTACTCATGAACTTTAAAGTTATACCCATAATTAAGCCCTTACTCGTGGTTGTTTAACCTCTGGTGGCTCGCATAAATTCTTAGTGTCTTATCTCACATTTTATGCTTTGTTTGCATGACAATGTTTTTCATAGTTCGCGCTCTAATTCATAGTTTAACCCCCAATTGTGAGTCGCATTACATAATTCCCCATATAAAATTGTGAGAGCGAATCACCTAAATTGTAAGTAATTCAGTTTCAATAATCAATGTCTCTATCATCAGCCAGTAGGTTGCCTAAAAGTTCTTTTGTGTCCTAATAATTTTATCGGTTTATTGTCATTTCATTTGCAAGCAGCTTTTCTATTGGCTATAAAAAAATTATTTTATACACAATTTAAGATTAAAAAAAAAATAATAATAATAAAATGAAAGACTGTCAAAACGAACGGTGCGAACTGGGCAATTTACATAAGTAATTCAAACAGCAAATAAATTAATTCAAAATATTGTGTAAACATATCATAAGTTTTGAGCTACAGAGGTAGATTGAGGCACTCTACTTCAAAATAGTCTGACATAGAAATATCCTTTTGCTCAGAGACTTCATTTTGGCACCACAGTCACCGCTAGCTCCGTTGGATATATTGCTTTTCTTTGAGGAAGAATTGTGGTAGTGTTGGTTAAAAACAAATTCGTGGGGGCAAGTTATTTAGTCGCTTTATAGCCAAAGCAGCTAATGTAGCATCAGAGGTTTAGATATTTTATTTATATAGACTGAGCACCATAATCTGCAACTAGGATGTCTCTCCTGGTAAGGGTTTCCTGGTTAAGTGTTTTGTATCCATTCAAAAAATGACCGATAAGCATGATATTCGTATGACTCATGATCATTTTCATCAAGATAATGCAACTAAACAAGATTCCCCACCTTTAACACCATTAACACAGTGGACGTTGTCTTACATAGCAGCACTCGTAGTCATCTGAGAGGAATTACTTTAAAAAACGACAAAATTTTTATTACGGAAGCTTGCCACTGCAGACTAGTGTGTAGTATGCTAGACTATCGGCATAAGGGTCATGGGTGCGATTCCCACCAGAGACTCTGGTCTGCTACACTACACCGAGTATATGGTCTTAGTCACTCGGTCCGTTATAATTATAACATAATTTGTAATTGTGTTCTAATTTAAAATAAATAGTATTACAGTTAGAAAAACGTGAAACTTTGAAGGGGTGTTGTCATGACACCTTTCGTTTATGCCTCTTGTTTTAATGAAATAAATAAATTCGATTCAAGTTCATTGTCATCGTATGGGCTGACTTGACTTGGCTGCCTGTTTATACATTGAGGGCTTGTTCGGTCGTTTCATTTTTCAAAACAACCGAGTATTTTTATTTTATTTTTTTTTTTTGAATAAATTTTTTGTTAAATGTGTTGACTTAATGCTGCTGTCAATGTCTTTCAAAACAAAATAAAAAGAAAAAATTAGCCACGTATTTGAAAGGCAGATTTCCAAAGAAACACACAATATTTCTGCTCTGCATTGTTTTTCAACAAGATCGTTTGTTAAAAAAAAAAAAAATTGTAAAAACTACTCAGTTTTTTTTTATAAGTTTTGATCTCAAATACAAATCTTTCGTGCATTTTTATTTGTATTTTGGCATCTTTTTTTTTTTGAAAACAAAAAAAATATATTCTTTTGGGAGAAAACATTTACACACAACAATGTTGAAAGTAGTTGCTTAGATGTGTGCAATCATTCATTTGGAAATGAAAATGGAAATAAATAATCAAAATGATGATCGTGATGATCATCATGATCATGATCGGCGCGTGTGGTGTTTGTAAAGTGGTTTTTTGGTGCAAAAAATCTTGGCAATTTTACAAAAAATTATAACTTTTTTTGTTCAAATTTATTTTACCCACTTGAAGTAAAATTAATTCAAAAATTATATGCCAACACACTCGGTGAACTTGTAATGCTAAGAAAAATAACAAAAATAACCAGAAAAAAAATTAATAAAATTAAAGTGTGAAATGTAAGCGAAATTGGTCATTTAACTTACGATAAATAATGAACAAATAAAACAAAACAAAAAATAATTATTTACAAGCCCAAATCGATGTCAAGTTGTGTTGCAACTTATATATTAAATTGATTTTCTTTTTATCTTTTTGCTTTGATCTTCCACATATCAATGACGACAATTGATACTCAAATGCGTGCATATACTGAATGAAATGATAAGTGCTTTGCTCTGCTCTTTTTTTCTCTCTCTCTTAATTTGCATAACGAATTGTGATAAATTAATATTTCCTTTACACAGTTTACTTTCATTGCTTCATCCAAGAAAATTAAGAAATTCCAGCTGCATGCAGTCCACTTGGGTGGCCAAAGTGAAGATCAACTTCCGTTTATCTTTCTCTGTCTCTCTCTCTCTCTCGCTTGCTGGGTTTTAAAGCACTGCATGAATGCATGAACAAAAACAAAAAAAAATCTTGAATTGCAGGCAGCCTGTTGAGATGACAGTAATTTTAATTTTATCACAATTAAATGGGCAAAAAATAAAATGAAAACCAAAAAAAAAATTGCCCAGAAAATGTTATAAAAATGAAATTTAAATACGGCCCCCACAACCAACTAAAATGACGTTTAACTGCAACGCGAAATAAAAGAAACGTAATAAAAACGATAAACAACAATATCAAATTATTTAAAACAACAACAACATAATCATCATCATCATAGACACGGTAATTATGATGATGATGCACGTTATTATTATCATACCACCCACACCATATCTTCTTAAAAGTGGCAGCCACAGGCAAAGCAAGAGCTGAAGAGCTTTCCAAAAAACAAAATAAATCGAAATTCTTGGCAAAAAGTTTGTCAAAGAATTAAATCATGTAATAACGGAACTTTTTGGGGAAAGAAGAACCGAAGGTCTAACACGAAATCTGGCAGAAAATTTAAACAGTTAACATACACAATAGTGCTTGCGCTTACTGAAGCTATTTTTCCTTTTTTGTTTGTTTTTTGATAAGTGGGAGATAAAGGGTGTCCTAAAATTATCGCATTACTTTCATTGGTTTTTTTTATTGAATCATGACGTACATAAAATATGGTTGTAAGTCGTAGTTTATAGTGAGTCTCGCCATGCTGGCATACCCCACGGTCCCCGAGGCACGGGTGAATATAATTCGTCGACCAACGCCCCCACCTATGATGAAAATCACCAGTGGGTACTAAATTTAAAGGCGTGTTGTTTGGACACGACGCTCACACTTTGGTAAAGTGTCGGAGACTATCTAAGCTGCTACAGATCTATAGGTTACGGTACCCAGTTAAGAGTGTAACCCCACACCGAGCTGGCGCTTCCCCCGCGATTTGGGTACAAACCAGAGCCACCACGCTGCTCGCACAAGGGGGCCTCACTACAGCTAGGCAGAGACTGAAGTCCCTGGGGCCGTTTACTCCCGTGTTACCAGAATTAAGCCTCCGGTCAGGCCTCGTTACGCAAATGCTACTACCGGTCTCAAACGACTCTGGACTGGTGGCCTCCATGGATTTGCATGCACATACACACTTATTTGTGGGAATTTTCCATAACCATTTTACATAAATGTAACTGAGCTTAGCTGATGCAGCGTTAAATCTCCTCCTGAAATCTAATGGTGTTAAATCACACGATCTAGGGGGTCAGTTCTTATCACCGAAACGAGAGAGTACACGACGAATTGTTTCATGCAGTAATTGAATTGTTTCACATGCTGTATGGCATGTGGCATCGTCTTATTGAAACCACCTATTGGCCTCATTAACATCATTCAAATTCGGCAGAAAGAACTGTGTTATCATGTCGCGATATCGACCCACCACTGCTTGACCAGCCTCAATTTAAAAAAATTACAATTCCAATTATGCCTCCGGTCCAAAATCCATACCAAACGGTAACATGTTGTTGATGCATTTGTTTTTCGACAATCACATGTGGGTTCTCAGAACCCCAAAAGCCGCAACTTTGGCGATTAACAAAGCCATCAAGGTGAAAATGTCCTTCATCGCTTGAGATGATTTTGCTCGAAAAATCGGCATTCATTTGTTGATGTTCAATAATCGATTCAACGAACTCTCTTCGCTGTGCATGTTCATTAGGCTTCATTAGATGTGTTAATTAAGCAAATCGTTAGTGAGTATACGCGTAGAGAGCTACTTGAAGTTTTCAATTATTGTCCACTACGCCGAATTCAGGTTTCTGGATTGTCACCGACAGTCTTATGCACCGCTTCGATATTGAAATTTTAACGGCTTGTTTTTGAAGACAAGTGCGTTTGCCGTCTCCAACGGATACAGGCTCTCCGAATTTTTTAATTAATGCCTTTATAGTTGACGAAATTAAACCACTATCCTGACCATATTTTGTATGAAATTTTAGAACTGCGGCCGTTGTTCAATATGAAGACATGTTCTATCGTGTAACGCTCCATTTTTACCAACACTAGAATGTCAACTGTCGAATTATTTGTTAGTATTGGCAACGCTTTCCTGCAGAAATTGCGACATTAGGATACTTACAGACCGTACTGTAGTGCATGCACAATTATTACCACCCTACACATCACATTTGATTCAGTCTTCCGATAATAATTGGCAAATTGGCCTTCAGATCCAAAGAGAAAACATTCAGAAATTGGCGTAATAAGAAATGCAATCATACAGGTGAGATCTTTATGTACCGCAGTACTTAGACACGAATAGGCACTATACGAACAGTATCTTCTTACTTTTCCTGAGGGAAGTAAGAGCTTTTGGTCATTCGTCAAAAGACCTTGAAACAGCGCTAGTTTGGTCGATTTTGTAGTAATCGACTCGATAATCGATCTTAAATTTTTTTATTGGGTATTATGTCCTCATGACAAGAAACCCAACATAGATTAACCCAGTTGTGAGTGCCAAGTTCATTGAGATATGTCATGCAGTCCATAACATCCTACGACTTAACCTCATAGAATGACAAAGCCACCAAGGTCGTTTGAACAGCTGACATTACCACACAACTATAGACGGCCAAAATGTAGACTAATTTGCAGCGCACAACCACCTTGAACAATTAGTGTATTAACCTACAAATATAACACGTGCAGGTGAACATTAAAACAACACCCCCGACTTTTTCTCATTTCACACCTTGAAAAGTTGATATTCTTACACCTTTCGGTAATTCTGCTTATTGTACCTTGTTTCGTTGTTCAATCTTCATGGCGTCTCACCTCCAGATACTACAACTCCTGCCTTGTCTTGGCAGAGATGGTCGTAAGAATAATAAAGCTGGAGATGGATATGAAAGCATTCAGAAATTGGCACAACAATAGATGCGACGTTACTGGTTTTCTACGCAAACAGGCCGCAGTATTTGGAGGGAAAATGGCTCTATACGAACAGTGTTTACATGCTAAAGTTATTTCTTTTCCTTGTGGAAGTAAAAATTTTTAGTGGTCATTCATTAAAAGGTCTACGAATAATGCTATTCGACTCCAGTCCTTATAAAGAATGACAAAGGAAGAGAGTTCAACCACTGCCCAAACTTGAAAGTGTATCGCAGACTATGTCGAGTATATTCTTTCGAGCCCGTGCACAAAAAAAGGTTCATGCAAATCTCAACGTTAATAAGTCTTAAGGGCCGTATAGCATTCTAACACTGGTCCAGAAGCAATGCTCTTCAACATTTCCTCTTCAAATCCATGAATTTGTCCACTTGTTGGGAGTAAAGTTATGGCTCTGGATATTCCTAAGGTGTTTGATAGAGTTCGGCAGGTTTGGTGTTAGTAGTCGAGCTTTCTCAGAAATCGCAGTATAAAAACGATTAAAGATAGAATCTCTATCAACGAGTTCAGGCTTAATTCAGGAGTACCGCAAGGCTCTGTTCTTTTACCCATTCTATTTCTCATATTTCTTAACGACTTTCTTGTACTCACTATCTATTATTTCTCCTATACGGCCCGGAATCTTGCTATGCAGCACCACTTAATCTAATCAAGGATTGGGAAATTGCCAGATGTTAGAGGCACTGCTTAAAAGGGGGACTTCGCCACTGTAGGGCGACGATAAGTCCGAAATTTGGGCGTAGCTCTGAGGTGCTCAAGTATTTCAGGTCGGATTTGAGACTCTTTACGGAGTTTCTTACATGCCACTGTTGACTAAGAGCGCACTTGAAGAGGATGGCGGTCACAGATGAGAATGTTTATAGACTGTACTCACAGGCATCAGAGACACACATATTGTGTGAATTCGGTGTGATTGCTTTCTTCTAAAGCTCTTTCCCTAAGCTTGGCTTTCTTTTCGTTCTCTTTTCTTTGAATTAACAATTTTCAATTAATTTTTGTTGTTGTTACTGTTGTCTTAATTTTATGCCGTACTTTAAATACTGTGCACCACAAAAATATTTTCACACATGAACCCATTATTTTCATTTCCGCTTGAATAGGCACAAAAAAGAAATATTTCAAGTGGTGGAAGGAGGAGGTTGTCTCTGTCTGTCCAGCTGTGCATCTTTAACTATTTTTAAGTGGATGATGTATACTAATAACAAGTACAGTGAGCTGTTGTTTGTATATCTATTTTTGTTTATTATATTGTTGTTGTTAATTCAGACAACAACAATAACAAAAGGTAAAATTAAGAAGAAAAATAAAAAGGTTTTTTTCTTATTTTTTTCTGGTTGGCAGAGATGTCACACATTTTTTCCGTTAATCAAAAATTTACGCTTTTGTTGTTGTTGTATTTTATTATATATATTTTAAGTTGTTGTTGTAGTCATTGTTGCCATTGTGTCATCGAATCTATTTGTATTTGATTGGTTTATTATTGTCTGTTGCCAGTAGTAGCAGCAGCAGCACTACAACAAAACAATTTGCTATTGCTGCTGCTACTATTGGTACCCGTCAGTGGTGGCAATGACGATGGTTCTAGTGAATATGACAACTTTGGCGTTGATGATAATGATGATGATGATGATGATGATGACGATGGCGACGGCGATGATATGGATGATATTGAAAAGAATTTTAATAATAATCATCATCATCATTTTCATCATTATAATTGAGCGCGACAGTGAAAAATTCAATTAGTGACGGTATGTGTTTAAATTCAATTTGTAAAATGTGAATGAATGATTTCCATTGACTGTTGTTGTTGTTGTTGCTGTTGTGTATGGTATGAAAACAATAATGGCAACCAACTAAGTTGTCGTTATATGCGAGGGGATTCTGACGAAAAGTTTTCTCTATTAAAATTTCTCAAGTCGTGAGACGCTCGCTTCTCTGTTTTCTACTTTACAAATACTAAAGAAAGTTCTGGGTGGATTAACAGTTTGTAGCCCAATTTTAGCTAATGAGGACTGTACAGGACTTTATTCTTCTGGAAATGGGATTATCATTCTTTCAGGGTAATTGCTATAGCTATGTTGCTATAGCTCGTTGACCGGCAAACCCATCTCAGACTTCACTTAGTCTTGAAGAAACCTCATTACTTTGAATGCACTTTGATATCTGATGTATTATAATGGAACTATTGTAACGAAGCATTACAAGAACTTATTGGAATTGCTCCTGAATATCATCAAATACTTCTTGGTAGTGCCGAGCGCAAGCGAAGAGAGGATGTGTGGCATGTTTACAGGAGACTTCAAATTACTTTGTTCACTGTTTGAATTACTCTTACGAATTATTCTGTTCGCATAGCACTTTTGTAATACGTTTCGATGGTACTTTTCCTTGTTAATTTTAATTTTTCTTTAGCGTGGACAGATATGCGATAAAATTAGACATCAAAGTAATTGAAACTGGGTTTCATACAATTTTGACGATTTGCTCTTAAAATTTGATATTTGAAATTATGTAATTCGGCGAGAAAGCGTAATACGAACAAATATCTTGTGAGTATGGCATCAGCCTCATTTATTAATCGGTTTTTATCAAACTTTCGGGAAAATATGTTGGTTAGACCACCATAGAACGTAGTAAAGTTCTTTTTATCTATACGGTAACGGTCTGTACATACATGTGTAATGCCCGTAACATCTCAACTAGAACAAGGCAGGCCTCTCTCAATCAATAGGCTGCATTGAAAGGGTTTCCGAAAAAAAGATGCATTAGTTAGAGCAGTTTTTCATAGCCGTAATACTAATAACCAGTTGCTAGGTAACATTATACGAGGCAAAGCCGCTGTGGAAAATTGTCTGGCGGTGTGGCGTGAATTGAAACCTGGTTCTCTTAGTTGGTAGGCGGGTGTCTCATATACTATACCACAACGACACATAACAGTATGTGATCTGACGAAATATAAAACTGATTCTTAATAATTGCACATCCTTCTGTGGTTAATTTTACAGTGAAACGCGCAGCGCATTATAGAAAGAAAGAATTCGTTCTTTAGTCGCATAGTTTGTGAAGGTGTTTCCTATCACTTTGGATATAACTAAATTCAAATCCAATGTATTTTCTCCATTTCAGAACCTGTTTGCATGACTATGACCCTTAATAGTACTCTAAAACCTTGCTTTGCTTTTACTGTTTAATTGCCACAATAAATTTAATTTTTGCGTTTCTACGATGGCTTTCAAAAGTAGACTTAGTTTAGCAATCGGTAATAGATAAAACTATCAAACTTCCCTCGTATATTGTGGTATTTATTGTCAACATTAAATATTAGCATCGGCAGTTTAACAACATCAACAAAACAAGGACAAAACAATCATTTGCTGTTTTTTTTTCTACATTTCACTTCAGCTCACATGATTTGAATTACTGATGAATGGTAACTATGATGACAGGAGTCAATAGTGTCGGTTACCGGTGTCTACATTTAATTTTATTTTCTTTACTTTTATTAAGTTTCTTATTTGAAATAATTTATTTTTAAATTTTCATAACAAAGTGATTTCTTTGAAAAAATCCTTTTATAATCGCCCCCAATTTTTTTTTTTTTTTTTTTTTTTTTTGTAAATTCAAGATGCTGCTGCAACAACAAGTTTCTTTTTAAAGCATATTAATATGATTTATTTTGCCAGAATTAAATTAAAGCTGTGTGTTCCCATTTTTATAGATGGATTTTGGTACTTTAAACTTAAATGTATGCCTATGATTACCCACCATCAACAGCACCATTCATTTACCACTCCCACACCATCAGCGACAACAACAGCAGCAGCAGCAGCAGCAGCAGCAGCAGCAGCAGCAGCAGCGTCAGTAATTTGGCATTTATTCCGGCTCCAGCATAAATGTTTTACTCTTAAGCGAGGGTTGTAGTTTGAAGTGTTTTATGCTGTTTTTTTTTTCTCTGCTGTTTCTGTCTTAAATTTTTTTTATTTATTTTTTTTTTTTTTTGTGAAAAGCTTTTAACTTAAGTTAATGCGATTTGTTCAACAAAAAAAAAAAAAAATATATTTTTGTTTCAACTCCAACATGTGTACGAAAATTTCATTCTGCAAAAAAACAAGCAAAAAATCTTTTTTAATTTTTTTGTTTTTTTTTTTAACCCAACAAAAAACAACAGTGAGTTACAAAATTAATTTCATTTATAAAAACAAAATAAATATAAAAAAAAACTGTAAAAATAAGATTCAACAAAAGTTTTCTTTACTTTTTATTAAGAAATTTACTCTTGTGGCTTTAGTTTTCACTTTTGTAACCCACTGTCTTCCCTTTAATTTTGTTTTTTAAGAATATTTTTTAAATTCGTTAAGCTTTACTTTTTTTGCATTTAACACATAAATAAAATTAAAAACTTTAACTTTTGTAGCATGCCACATAGCACCACAGCGACGATGCATGTGGAAAGTAAAGAAAAGATTAATGACAACTTAAGAAAATCATAAAATTGTTCTACAAATACTTGAAGTTAAAAAACACTTCTTTAGGATGAAGGAAATTTTAATTTTAACCGAAAAAATATGCTCTTTTAAGCAAAATAAGCTTTAAGAATAGAACTTAGTTAGAAATAGAAAATTAATAAAAAAAAAAAAAATTACTTTAAATAGGTGATTATAGCGAAATATTGTAGGCTCTTAAAAGTAAAATACGCTTTAAAGTTATGCTCAAATTCGTAAGAAATATATGCTGAAAGATTTTAAATTATCTTTTAAAACTTTACAGCATATTTTACTTCTGAAAGCATATTTCATTGCTTATTGTTTTCAAAATTTCTCTAAAGCAATATATTTTAAGAGCATATGTACATATAGTACATTTTGTAATATATTGTATTACTTCTATGGTGTTGCAGGCATATAATCTTGTCAAAAAGATCTTATTTGCTTATAAAAGCATATGCGTTTTAGATCTTTACTAAATATATGTCATCTAAGGCAAAATCGAAGGAGGCGTTATGGTTAAAATACATCAGGTCCTGGAATCGAATACGATGCATCGATGGACTGTTCTGAGTGACATCAGATGTGAGTTGGTATGTACATATGTGTGTTTGTATGTACATATGTTTATTTGAATTCCATAGACAGCTTAACAGCTGATCCGATTTTCTTGAAATTTTGCCAATATCTTTCTATATGTCTGGAAGAAACGCTTCATCGTTCGAGCACCTTGCTGTGCAGCACACTCACTACCATCCTCAACATAAATTACAAAATGCTTGCTACACTGGAATGCTCAAAGAAAACTTCGCTACTCTAGGGCGGCAATCAGTACTCAATTTTGACTTCGCTCTAAGGTTCTCAAGTATGGCAGGCCGGATGAAGTTTCTTACAGGCCATAATAGCCTATGAGCGCATCTAAAAAGGATGACGGTCACAGATGTGGATGCTTGTAGACTGTGCTCACTGTCATCAGAGACAGCGGAACACATATTGTGTGAATGTTGATTTCTTGAGAGGTTTAGATGGAAATGTTTAGGAAGACATAGAGTCTCACTGAATGACATATCCACCATTATGATTTCAGATATTCTGGTGTTCTTTAGGAAGTCAGTAGATCTGCTGAACAAACTATAGACCGAAAGTAGCATAATAGATACCATGGGTCGCAATATTCTGCAATAGTGCCTGTTTAGAAGAATAATACAATAACAATAATGCCACGCCCATTTATCCAACTCCGTACATTTTGAATTGATGTATTATTTTGATTAGAAATTCATTTGGACCAAGTTTAGGAATTTCCATGATAACCGTTCTCAAGATAAACAAAAATCAATATTTAGTTTGTATGGTTGATCTCCGCACATATAGCCATGGTCATTATCTCAGCCTGAAATATATTAAGCTATCCTCTCAGTGGGATCGACAAGTCTCGGTAGAGTCCATAGACACCATTCATTCATGTTTGAGCCATCGGTATAGCAGTTCAGATAAAACTCGCTTCAAAGTAAGGCCCCATTAGATCAGGGAATTCAACCCTGAATCTTCAGTCAAAGTATAGATCCAATTGCATAATATCTAGGACCATCCTGCGTAGAATGGGCAGACGTCTTGACACATTTCGCGATCCCTTGGGGAAAACCTTTGCCCTTGAACATGCCGCTACCCTCGTCTCACAGATGTAAAGCGGTGTTAAACCAATCAATGCCTCCTAGGCCGTCATTGCCCCAGTTATACCGAGGCTAGCGAGTCTCTGTACTTTTCCTAATTTGTTCATGTTGTTAGCTTCCTCAGCCTTTCTCCACCAAGCTATCGTAGCAAAAGTGATAATAGGCCGATGGGCGTGGCATACTAAATATTACTTTTTAAAAAAATTGAGACCTGCAATAGTAGAATTTGGTCCAAACAACTTCGTGAATGAATGTTGAGCATGGTAACAGTTGAAGCTTCAGCCAAAAATCGCGAGAGATTGGATAGGTGGGCATTGCACAAAGAATCCAGGGTAAAAACCTATTTTGTATATAAAACAGAATGTGTATTTGTATGTATGATTTTTTGAAGTCTGTATACAGCTAAACCTGTATACCTATCATCTTGAAAATTTTCCTTTGTTTTGGACCAAGAAAGGAAAAGCATAAAAGGAAAGGAAAGGAGAAAAACGGTAAAAATGACAATTAAGATAATAGCTAAGATAGTAATTAAATAGGTGTAGAGAAGCACGCCGTGAGTTATCTAGTATCATATAATTGTGATTCACTACCATCGTGTAGTGCTGCGTTAAGCATTACCGAGCTTAAGATATAAATTCGCAGAATTATCAAACCGCCCTCGTACTATTTTAAATGCTACAATAAAAAATTTCCAAAATTTCTAAAAATAATTGTTCATTAATATTTTTTATAATTAAACAATTATTATTTTAATTAATTTTTTTTTTGTTTTTCTTTAAACGGCATGAAAAAATTCATTTCCTGCCTTTGTTGTAATCGTAGGCAAGAGAAGGTTAAAAATTAAGGTGCGTCTTGAATGATGATTTTTTTTTATTTTGTTGCGGTACTTACTTACATACTAACTATTCCTTGACAATAATAATTTTGTACGTTTTTCAGTTTTCATTTACTCGGTTTATTGTAAGAGAAATAAATGAAATATTGATTGTCATGACAAGTCAGTTAATTTCCGTTTAAAATGCATATAAACACTGACACACACACACGTGTATGTATATATTAGTAATCAATTCTTATGAATCACTTATAAGGTTGGTACAAATAGCATGTTTAAGAGAGAAAGAGAGACCTCTGTTACAGGGCCCATAACGATGACACGCACACATACAGACATATGTATAATAATTATAAAAAATATATATTTTTATAAGCTTATAAGTGTACATAAAACCCATTATTTATACAGAGTAATATGCACGTAAATATATTTCACATTTTTTAAAAAGAAAAAAAAAGTACCACAATTACATTTTGTGGTTGTAAAAATAAGAAAAAAAAATATTAAAAATAAAATAGACTTCTTTTATTACTCATACTGGTAATTATAGATAAAAAACAACAATACAATTATTATATTAAATTTTCATTGTAGTTCTTCATATTCCCTTTAAAGTGAACTCCGTAATGTCTGTCTGAATGACAGAGTTGAGTAGCATTCCAAACCTATTAAAGTTTTATAAAACTAAGGAGTAAGAAAGCGAAATTCGAGTCTAAGATTATGGCGTTTAAATGGCGTGTTATAGACAAGTAAAACATGCATCATGTGTAAGGTAAATAAGGGCTTAGCTAAAGCCTTGCTTGATAGGGCAACAGTCATAACTACGGGCATGAATTTAATTACTCTATTAATCTCACTTTAGAGTTGCTAAAAAATACAAAAATGTACATTCCTTGTAACTTGGGTACTTTTAGAAATATAAAAAATACTTTTTTATTTAAAAAAATAATTGTTTATAAAGTATTTCTTTTATCAATTTTTTTTCTAAATAGTACTTACTTGTCTAAAATACAATCTTTTGTCTAAAATAGTACTTTTTTGTCTAAAGTGTTAAAAAAATAATCTTTGCGTAAGTAGTGTATTTTGTCCAAAAAATACTTTTTTCCAAAAAGTACTTTTGGTGTAAGATAGTACTTCTTTGTCCTAAGGGTGTAAAAACTAAAGTTTGCATAAAAAGTATGTTCTCTAAAAAATGGTTTTTGTATAAAAAATACTTTTTTCTTTGTCTAAAATAGTACTTTTTGTTTAAAATAGCAATTTTTTGTAAAAAGTATCTAAAAAATAATCTTTGTGTAAAAAGTATGTTTTCTTTTGTCTTAAAAATACTTTTTGCCTTAAAATAGGTTTTATTTAAAAAGCACTTTTTTAACCTAAAATAGTACTTTTTTTGCTTAAATTGCTTTTTTGTCCAAAACGTACTACTACTACTTTATATAAGAGTAGAACAAATTCATGTACTGATATTCGGTGATCATAGAATAGAAATGCGTAATGAGGCCAAAGTTGAAAGCTTCTCGTGATGTGTCCTTTGAAAGAGACCCATGTACTGTGGGCTCATCTTTTGCGCAAACTCGACCATAAGCACAATTAGGTAACCACTTTAAGCAATATTTGCTGATTATCTGGCTTCAGTTTCACTCCCTAGAGGCCGTCACTCCTCTAGGGAGCATATTAGCTTTCTACAAAGCATCTATTGCTATTTCTCAGTTTCTTTAATCAATTTGATATTTCAAGCCAAGTAGATGATTAATCCGCTGTAGCTTCCTCCATATGATTTTTTTTTGTGTAGTGGTGAAGATCCTTGCTAATTGGTGGTGATCTTTAATTTAGCATTTTACTTTTATCGCAGTAGGTGGCGTGTTTTTCCTGATCATCCGTCTGATGTTTGTCATCATCGTCAGAGGTGTGCGAGAAGGGTCAGGGGGACTATTTTCTTAATTTATTTATTTTTTTTCTTAGATGGAGTTGTCTGGAGGGAAGAAGTTGACGCCTGTTTTTATTATTAAACATTCGAAACCACAATTAAACTTTTTCTTCGTCAAGTCCTCTGCTGGAGCTCGAATCTGTGTTGTGTTGTTATGCGTGTGCTCTAACCACTACACCACGCCACAATTTTCTGCCTCGTTTTAAAACTTTGAATGAAAAATGAATTTATCACAGCACACCAGAGATCACACAAAAGATTTTTGGGTACAGCTTGCCGCCAGGAAGGCTAAAATAGGTCATGAGTTAAAGTAGACTAATGAAATGGTATGTGATGGTTGCAGAAGAAAAATGCGTAATGTAGTTGAAGCTGTAAGCATCTCTTAATAGCTCTAATGAAAATGTTTTACGTGATGTGGGTGGCGCGATTGCTTTCACTGGACCATGAGCACAACTGAATGACTGCATTAAATTTATCTTTGGTGCTGTTCTGGCTTATATCGATAGAGATTTATTGGCCATTTTGTGATTCTGGGTGAAATAGAAACTCATCGTAATACACCAGAGATCAAATAATAATCAAAACGGAGCAGTCAATAATGTAAAGATGGTTCTGTATGATCATCAACAAGAAAAGGATCTCTCTTTCGATAACTAGAAAAAGGTGAAAAGATTACCAATGAACATTTTTTACTGCTTTGGACAAGATTCTATACTGACTTGGTGAAGAAACGGTATGTTGGTACAAATGTGTAATCCCTATGGTAAAAATTCATACATTAAGCTACAAACTGCTACTCTCTGTATTATATTTTTTAGATATGAAAAAATCGTGAGATGGTAAGAGATTTGAGTCACCACCACAACAAATGACTATTTTGAGGGTTCTAACACTCTTTAGTTACGTAGCCTGTTGCCGAAAATTCAATTACCTATGAGAGCTGGCATCTAAAACTCTGTTAATTTCAGTTGTCATACGGGCAACAACTGAAGTTTGGTTGCCATCGGAGATCAAGAATGAATCGCTTTTTTGCTTCTCATACTCACTCATGAATTTATAAGTATAAGAGAGTACACATCATTCAAATTATATTACTCATACACATTCAAACTCACAATAACATTGATTCAATAGTATAAGTAGCACTGAGTTTGAACCTAACGTCGTACTCATACTTATAGCTACTCATACCCATAGCATTAATTCATTTTACAGAAAATCAAAATACTCATATATGTTTCGCGTAATAAGTAGTGGCTACTCAAAAGTAAAAGAAAACACACAAACACACAACTTTATAATGAGTATTCAAATGTTCATATTCGAAACATACTCATTTTCCTTCGTCAAAGCACAATGAGTGCAAATGAGTATGAATCAATAGCGTCATAAATATTGATAAATATGAGTATGCTGAGTATTTTAAGCTTTACGGCAGAGTCAAGCAAAGAGCTGTTCTTCTCTTTTGTTTTCACACGTACGTAGTCACACGCATAGGCAAAAAATAAACAAAGAGAAGTAATGAGAAAACAAGTGGAAAAATACAGTGCAAGAGACCTGAGTGAGAGACTTTCAAATTACTATTTGTATATATTTCCTGACTCTTCCTTAGAGTATGAATGCCTATGAATAGCCATCAGCTTCTCAGTGATGTTGTATGGATTACCCTAGAGAACTATGTTTTTAAAAACTGGATTCCTTAACAATGAAAAATATCCATAAACCGTTTTTTCATTTTTTTCAGTGAATAGTTAATTACTTTGGTTAATCCATAGGAGGGGAGCTCACAACAAGCATATTGTGACTTAGATGTGTCTTTCTAGCTTGAGATTTTGGTCGCAAAAATATTATTTTTATTCAAAAAGTTGCGGTATCATTAGATAAGTTGCTCTTAATTTAGAACCGTGCCATTACTTTTGCAGTGCAGTACTTCTATTTATTTATTTAGTTTTTGCTTAAAGATTATTATGATATATTGCCGGCAATTATAAATGTCACTAAAGAAAAAAATAACAACAACAACTACAATAACCTCTTCTACATGAACAGGCAATTACAATTGCTTCGCTCAAGAGTATGAGTATTTGGTCTTGGGTCTTGAAAAACTTTAATTTGTAAAAAGAAAAGAATTGTTTTGCACTTCTTTTCTGTGGATTTTTTTTTCAATTTCTGTGGGTATATTGGCAAACAATAATGGAGATAAAAAATAATTAAAAAAAATAAAAATAAAGAAAAATTACAAACTAAAAACGGTAGAGACCCCAGACCCTGTAAAACAATAGCAAAAATTGCACAAAAAAGAAGGAAAATTAAAAAACCAATTAATAATTATAGAAGAGATCAAGGCAAAAATAAAAAAAATTAAAAAAAATTATGTTGATTGTAGTTAATTATTATGGAACGTAAGCATATTCTTCTGATTGCACTCTGCCTGCTCTACCGTTTAAAATGAACCAATAAACGAGAGTATCAGTCAGCAAACAACTACAACTTACACTAGTGTAGTATGGAAGGCAGCGGTAGCAATAAAACAATTCGTTTTTTCTTTGTATTTATTATTGAACCTGAGCTGTACTCGTAGAACTATGACTGTGGGGTCGTTTCTACTGCCCTGATAACGAAGTGTGTGCGTGTGTGTGTGGATGTGTAGTGTTTGTCCCCTTGAATCTATAAGTTCAGTGTCACAGACACACACGCACATTCAAAAACAAAATACCATCCGTTACTAAATGAGTTTGTGCGTCAATTAGTCGGTTTGTTGGTTGTTTTCTGCCGCAACGCTGCTGTACGCTCCTGGCGTCTGCCTGTATTGTTGGCAATGTCAGCATTTGAAAAGAAAAAAATTATATTTTCGTTTAAATAATTGAAGCAAAACAGTCTTGGGCGCTATATATGTAAATGAGAGAGTATAACGAAGGAAAAAATAAAATAGAAAAGAATGACAAATTAATTATTATCTATGATTGCAAAATTATTCACATAAAAAATTTAAAAAAATTAAAAAAAAATGGTGATTAACTGAAATTTTATGATAAATAAGGCAAAAATAAAGGAGGGATTTTATTATAGGCCGTAAAGGATATTAAATTTCAAAGTTAATATTTTTCAAAATCATTGACATTTTATTTAACAAATAAATACAGTTTTTTTAACAGTCAGATAATATTTCATCCATTAGAGACTTCCGAAAGGAGCCATATTGTTGCAGCTACATTTGTTAACGGATATGGCGTTCAATAGCATGTGCAAATGATAAATGGTTAAAGAGCCCGCATCCACACAAGCGTCCCAGGTTTAAATCTCTAGCAGAAGACATGACAAAAAATAATTGCGGTTTTCGAGTGTTTAATTAAGATACTTTACCACTCCTCTAGACAAAGCCATCCAAAGGAAGCCACTGACATTCCAGCTTACCTCTAGCGACCACCTACTAGGGAGCAAATGGCCATGGATCACCACCATGACTTAGCAAGGGTTTTTATCAATACACAATCACATGAAGACGAGCTTACAATAGAGACTTATCATCGATTAATGAAACCGAAACAATGCAATGGATGCTTTGTGGAAAGCCATAGACTACCAAGAGGAGGAGTTGCAGGGTAAGAAAGATGAAAGTGTGTACAAAAATCCGAGACACTCGATTTTGCGTCGCTCACCAGAACTCGGCCTTCGGCAAAATGAAATTTGTCGAATTTTGCATCGTGACTTTTTTCCCACTTATGAAAAGCATACCTCCAAATCATTGCAGTGTTTTGCAGTTCTGAGATTTCCGCGTTAAAGGTGGCAATGAACTGGTTGTTATACTGCAGGGAAATACGTGTGAATATACGGATCTGTACGGTCTCTGGTGTCTACTCGACATCGTCTAAAAAAGACTGAGAGACATTGGAAAAATATTGTGTTTAAATTTTTTAGTGTAGTTTTTATTGTTCTTTAAAGTCTAGAGTATTGTGATTGATCTAGGTTTCACCTACATCTACAAAAAAAACTCAGATTGTGTCCTGTCATCGGCATGCGTTTATGGTCATCATATGATGCTAAGACCAACTTAAGCCACTTTACCCACTTTCATTCACCGATCATCGAATACCATTCTATGGTTTTTTCGATTATCTATGTTCTGACAAATAAGCCTTTTAGTCATCGTGATGTGCTTAAGCCAACTGAGCCACTTTACCCACTTTCATTCTCCGATTATCGAACACCATTCCATGAATTTTTCGACTATTTGTGGTGTGACAAATTAGACATCATGCGATGCTTAAGCCAACTTAAGCACCTATCGAGTTTGCATTCTCTGATCGCCGAACGCCATGCTATGGATTTTTCGACTAATTGCGATCTGAAAAATTTGTTTTTTTTAAGTCATCATAAGATGCTTCAGCCAACTTAAACCAGCACCAAATACTATTCTATCGATTTTTCGGTTATTTGTGGTCTAACAAATTAGTCTTTTTTTGGTGTAAATATGCCAGTAGAAGCCCACTGATGCCGTTCACTTTTAGTCTTGCTCTCATTTGCGAAAGCATTAGCGATATTTATTGCGCTGATAGCTTTTTCAGAGGATCGTACGTTTAATATCATTCCCTTAATTTAAATTACTTTCTCTCCAGGGACGAATTGTTTTGAGCAACAAGAAAATTTCACTTGACAACATGTTCTATAAAACTCTAAAATAAATGGTACGGAATCGCCTTTCGTTGGCTAAGATTCTGGATATTCCATATGGGATTCACTTTATTTCATTTGCCTTCAAGTTGAAGAGGTTTTCTGCATACAATGAATAATTCCGACAGTACTCTAGTAATATATACCAGGATAACAATGTTTAATTGAAAGTTATTACTCTGTTGGAAATGCAAAATAGTCGCGAAATTTTTATACTGCCCTCGTTGAAGAGTGAAGAGTGTTTTGTTATGGGATCATCCCTTTTAAATTTAATTTTAATCTATTCCTTCCTTTTACTTTATAGCTCATCCATCTTTATTCTTAAAGCCCTTAACTGTATTGATGTAAATTACATTCGAATAGAAAAAATAATTTCAACTGAAGATGTCTCTGCGTCTGTCCATCCATTCGTTCGTCTATTTATTTGTCTATTACACTATTTTGCTATTGAACTTCTGTTTAATTTTTCTTATTTTTTTCTATACATTTTAATGACACTACTCTAGTAAGAAGCAAAAGAAAAAAATATTTACAAATAAAATGATAATAAAAAAGTAGACAAGAAAAGTAGCAAAAAAGAAGAAAAAAATAGAAAAACTTTATCAAACCATTTGCCATTTCATTTTGAGAATGCGATGCAACACACAATTGTGGTGCCTGTCAATAACAAATGCACCGACAAATCGATTTCCAACGAACTTCTCAGCTCTTCAGAAATGCGTAAAAAACAACAAAAATGACAACAAGAAAATATTGATAAAAATAAGGAAAAAAAAATTGCAAAAATATAACTGTTTTTTGGTGGCACTTTTTGGCTCCCCTGACATTAGCTTCTATGCAGCAGCATTGCAACTACGAGTACTACTACTCCGTAAGTTTTCCATTTTTTTGCGATTTTTTGTCGTCTCGTTACGTTATCATTGCAAAAACGATTTGTCGCTATTTTTCTCTCATAATGTGTTCATTCGCAGTTATGCTGTGTGTTGTGGCAAATGATGCCAAAATAATAATCATGATACTCTTCTCTCGTATTCAAAATGTAAATGTAGCTGATAATGATAATTATGAAAAATAATGAAAATTGTAATCATGAACAAACTTTATTTTCTGCATTTGCTTTTACATGCAACTAAATGTTGTTGCTGCCATAACCCCGTGTATGTGTGTATTCAATTCATACAATTTACAATTTTTTTGTTTCCATAAAATCTCTTTACCAAGTGTATGTACTGTACTTAATAGGAGGGAGTGAAAAAACAAAGTTTTGTTTTGAAAAAAAAATCGTCATATTTTATGATACTGGCGGCCAAAGAGTAGGAGGTGTCAACATAAAGTATGAAAAATATCTCTGTTTATGATTAAGTATGAAAATTGGAAAAATGATAAAAAATAAAAGGCAAATATGGAAATGTACTGCAAAGTAATGACAGTAAAAAGTGGGAAAGACCCTTTTCTCTTTAAAAGGGCTAAATAGTTCTATATGCATACTTGAAATGTTGCTGGCAGCATTTTGTAAGAAAAGGCTGAAAACTGTCCCCTTAATCTTGTTTTTATTTAATCTTATTTATAATTTTCTTAAGCAAGCTTTAAAAATTCTAGAAATATCTTTAGCAACATGTTGCTGAAATTTAAACTGTTAAATTAGGACAGTTTTTTTGCTTGGAACTGCTTCTCAATTGCTTTTATATGTGTTTTATACTCATTTCTATTATGACGATCTACAAAAGACATTTTTTTGGGTTGAAATATGTTCAGCAACATGTTGCTAGCTTCAAAAAGTATTACATTATGACTGTTTTTTATTTGAAAGTGTTCATTTAACGCTTCTTTATATATATTATATATATCTTTTTTATAGTGACCTACAAACGACTATTTTGCTTAGAATATCTTTAGCAACATGTTGCCTTAGTGAAAAAATATTTTTTTACAATATTTAATGTAGCATATAAAATTTTTAATTACAAAACTAGCCTTTTCTAGCTTCTAAGAACTTCAGCCTTATTTTTGCTTTTGAAAATGTTGATCATCACAAAAGCAGCTATTGCTAGCAACATATTAGCACAACTATAAAATTTATTTCAGATTTCGCTACTGAAATACATATTTTCTATAAACAACAGATTTTTCATTGTTTGACTCTAAACTACTTAAATTTAATTATTTTCAACATGTTGGTGAGATAAACTTGAAATGTTGCTGTCAACATTTTGCAGTAAAAGGCTGAAATTTGTCCCGTAGTGGTTTTTTATTTAACTTATTTATAATTTTCTTAATTCAATGCTATAAAAGTATTTTTTGATATACATACATATATATTTGTAGCAATATGTTGCTAAGTTCTAAAAATATTAAATTATGGCAGTATTTTATTTGAAAGTGTTCTGTAATCGCTTCGTTAAGTGTGTTATATATATATTTTTTTGTGGTAACCTATAAAAGACTTGTTGCTAAAGTTAAATAAGTATTAAATGTTGCCAACTTTTTATTTGACATAATTTTTAAATTTTTAAAATACCGTTGTCCAACACTACTGCATTTATTAATTAGCTTTATAGTTGCTTTTGGCAACATGTTGATCAGCATAAAACTTATTGCTGGCAACATATTAGCACAACCATAAAATTGATTTCATATTGCGCTTGTATAAGTACATAAGAGACCTTTCTCTATTAACATTATTGTTTGCCACTAAAATACAATTATTTGACAACATATTGTTGTAACACAGGCAGCATCATTTTTAGGAAACTTCTAAAGTGATCTGTTTTATAGTCGAATTTTACAATGACGGCAGTTGTTACCTAATCCATAATTTTTCAGCAACATGTTACTGTTGTTGTAGCTTGAGATTTATCACTGCGTTTCTTTTCGGGTGTGCCAATAGCTGAATTGGGTGTGGAATAGTTGGGTGAAATGCTTTTACGATAATCTAATAACTGTTGAGTATAACTATTGGGAAGCAGTGAGGAACGTTGCTGTTACATAGAGGATAACGATGATGATTGATCTTCATTAGAGGAAGTTGACTTAATAGAGGTCTTATGAGCATTATAAGCAGGTACAGAAGCAACGCATAAGATACGTGCATTACAAACGCCATTACAACTGGTTACATATGGTTCGGGGTGTGGAGACATAAAGCAGACTTGACCAACATAACCATCACTATTGCAGACCAATACATCACGTTTCTCGCTTAAAGTGGCGGCGGCACAGGTGAATTGGAGACCAGCTCTAGTTTTGCGTACGGGTATGGAGGTTAAAAATTCCGGTACGGGATGTTTTTCCAAGGTGGCGGCTAAAATGAAAAGCATTATTTGATGACTGAAAGGAAATATTGATAAGTTTGAGGGATATCTACCAAGTTTTTGTTTGGTTTCATTGAATGTCTCTTCCCATTGGGCGCGCTATTCAGACTTACTATGTTGATAATATAATATATTCCGATCTGTTGCTGGCGTCACTTTTTTCAACAAGTTTATACAACAAACAATTTCTGTTTTAGTTTTTATTTGTATTTTACAGCTAATAAATCGCTGTTATCTTACAAATTTGTGTTGTATCTCAACATGTTGCAAGAAACATTCCTTATAAAATTGAATAATTTTGTTAATGTAATAGTATCGATTTAATTGTCTTATGAATAAAAACGTTTGGTTTACAAAGCTGCTGTGCAACATGTTGCCAACAATTTTTCTAAAACAAATTATCTTTATGGTTTTTCTCCATACATAGTTTATATTTTTGTTGTTTTAAGATTTACTTTTTACTTTCCTTTGTTGCACTAAGCATGTATTTGCTAGATTTTCTTTCTCTGCAACATGTTGCTAGAGGATTATTTTTAATTACAATTTTATTAAAATTTGCAAAATGATTTTTCTGTGATGTATTTATTTTGTTGTTGTTAACGGTTCGTTTTAAATTAAATTTAATTTAAATTTTAAACATGATTTTTCTGTATAGTTCTTGTGACTGATGTCGTCTACTTTGCTTTTAACTTTATGTCAGTTTTTATTGAATAGCAGTTGTTTCTCAGCAACATGTTGCTGAAAGATAATTTTAACATTTTTTAAAATATGCAAATATGATTTCTTTAAATTTAATTTTATTAGTGCTGGGCTGTATAACGTTTATTTGATGTACTTTAATGTTTGATTTATAACATGTTGCCCGCAACATTTTCTGTAATACATTTTTATGTTTCATGGATTTAGAATTAAAGATATTTTTTTTCTCTACAAATTCCATTCTATTGTCATCTTTTCTGGTCATAACAAAAGCAAAAAAAACCATGCAACATGGGGATTAGTTGTTTGTCTCTCTGGTTAAGCCTTCTAAACCAATAGTTTTAAAGATAATAATCAACTGCAATTTAAATTGAGTACAGCATCCATACAGACGATAATGATGATGATGACGACGATGAGGATGATTGTAATCATGAGAAGTCTTTAGCAGCAACCAAATAACAACCACTTCCTAAATGCCATTGATGACGAGGACTCACAAAAGTGTTGGTGCTCATGCAGCACAGCACAGGGCAGTGAATGCATTTGAAATTCTATTTTTATTTGTTAATGTTAAAGCTAGTGGTTGTTGCAGCTGGTATTGTTGCTGCTACTATTTGTATGATGCAATGATGCAAAAGCCGGAATTTGTTAAACTCAAATGATTTTTTCTATACACTCACACACAGATGGTATTTGAAACTTTGAAAAAGTATTTTAAATAAAAACAAGTATAAACGGAATAGAGAAGAACAAAAAAGTAAAAGAAAAAAAATTGTATCTTTTCATACCATCGTTGTTATATTGTCGTCATATCAAATAAACTTCTTACTGCTGCTGCTGCTCCTGTTTGCTTCAACAACTTTTGTAACATTTGCCACAACTTAGCCAACGCTACCAACACCAACACCACCACTACCACTGCCACTTCATCTTGGCGACCACAAACTAAAACCGAAACTGTAGAAAAATTGCTTAACAACTGCTGCAACGCAACAACTACTGTTTCATTAAGTTTCATATGCTGAGAGAGAGATGGAGACAGAGTGAACGAGAAAAATTTGCTTCTCTGCAGGATGACTATATGATGATGCATTTACTAAAACCGTATGTTGTTGATAACAAATATTGTTGCACAAAACAAAAAGAAAAGATTTTTTTTTTTTAAATTTTTATTATGGTTCGTTTGCCTCATCTCCGCTTGTTAATTTCTATTTTATGTGCCCTCTTTAGCCCCGTCTTGTCTTTTATTTTTTTTTGTCAACATTATATTGGGGGGTTATGGCCTCTTTTCATAATAGTGCCCCATGATGTTGAATGCGATTATGATGATCATGCTGCTTTGAAGCTGTTGCCCGCTGGTGACATGTTTTAAGTTTTGATTTTCCCCCTCATTTTTCTTCTTCTCAATTTTTTTAGATTTAATTTTTATCTCTTTCTTTAAATCAATTCCTCGACTTTAGATCTCCGGCATTATAGATTGGTCAGGCTTTTTCTTTTACAGATTATGTCCTCAGAACACAAACGCAACACTACAGGAAATACAAGCGCTCCACTAACGAATTGAAAGTCTTAAGTCTTTGAGTTTGTTTGGTAAAACGAATGCAAATAAAAAAGTTAAAGCGTTGAATCATAAGCGTTAAATTTACAACCAGTTTTTAGAATAAATTGTTTAGATTGTATTAACAGGAGGGTTGTGAGAGAAGTATCTGACTTTATAATTTCTGTTTTGTAATAGAATTTTAGGGTGAGATGAGTATTGCATTGAAATTTTTTTACCATGGAGGTACAAAAAACTCGTGATATTATTTCACTATCTTTGTAATCCAACAAAAGGTACTTATTCTCAAAAGAGAACATATAAAAAATTTTTCTTCTTATTGGATAATTTGTTAAAAAGGTACTTAATTGAAAAAAGTGTTTAAAGTAAACACGTTTTTTTATTTGGAAACCAGCTCCATTTCAATAAGTGATTTTTTTGTTTGAAAATTTACCTTCTTGGGTACCAAATTTTGCAAACAGTAATATTTTTTAAAAAGCAACTTTTCGAAACCATTACTTTTTAATAATTAATTAAAATTCGTTAAAAATTAAACTTAAATTTTTCTTCTAATATTCCTTGTGTTTTTGGCATTTTTTTTTTTTTTTTTTTTTGAAGACATTCATTAATATAATTTTTAACACAACCCTTAAAGAAAAATCAATTTTTTTTAAAAAGTTTTCCTCAGAAAAAATGGTACCTTTTGTAACTTTAGTTTTCAAAATGTTAGATTTCCAAACTTATTTAAAATACTTTCAGTTTGAAAAGGAAAAAAAAACAGAACCTTTAAAAAATGCTTTTTACTTCTTTTCTTTTGAAACCAAAATCAATTTAAATAAGTTTGGAAATGTACCATTTTGTAAACTAAATTAACAAAAAGTACCATTTTTTCTGAGGAAAACTTTTCAAAACTTTTTGATTAAACTTTAAGGGACGTGTTAAAAATTAAAAAATTTCTGTATATCTTTCTATATTTTTTGTATATTTTTAACCTGTTAGTCCAAAAAGTACTTTGTTAAACTTTTTAGAAACTAAATTTGCAAAAGGTACTTTTTAATTGTTGTTATGAAAGTTTTTATAATGCTAACCTTTAAAGATATTTTGGATTTTTTGTATTTTATTTATTAAGGCACCAAAAATTTATCTTTTTATTATTTTCTTAAAAAGTATCTTTTACAATAAAATTTTTTTTATGAAATTTTTGTTATGGAACTAGTAAATAACTTTATATGCTTTCTGTGTAATTTTTAAAGGTATTTCTTACAAAAATAGGCTTATTTTGGTTCTAATAAGTGTTGGAAAAAAAAGGTACTCTTCAAAATAAGTACTATTTTCTCATTAAAAAGCTTTTGTTTGTGTAAAGAACTTTAAAAAGTTAAATATTTTGAGTTCCTTTTATTTGTGATTTTTTTTTAAACAAAAAAGTACTTTTTAAAAAAGTATAAGTTTTCATAACTGATACATTAGAAATTTGATTGGTTAA
This sequence comes from Wohlfahrtia magnifica, assembly GCA_023159175.1. Classification (NCBI taxonomy): domain Eukaryota; kingdom Metazoa; phylum Arthropoda; class Insecta; order Diptera; family Sarcophagidae; genus Wohlfahrtia; species Wohlfahrtia magnifica. The sequence goes on along the minus strand of JAKWBJ010000485.1, from coordinate 10,394,956 downwards.
AAAAAAAAAAATTTTTGCATTTTATTTTCAAAAGTAACTCTTTAAAAAAAGTACTTTTTTAAGTTAAAGGGAAAGTAATTTGTAGTATGTATGTATATATGTAGTAGCATGTCTAAGTAGGCATTTCTTTTAAAAAGAAAAAGAATTTACAAAACGTAGCAGAAGTACCAACGAGATCTTTTCTAAATGTTACGTTTTTCGTTATAAAACTTGTTAAAAGTAAATCCTAAATAGTCTTTTAGTTCCTTTGCTTACTACCAGCTTAGGTATCAAAAGTTTTCTTTTTACTACTTTTTGTTTTCAGTATGAAACTTGACATTCCCTTAAATCTTAAAATTATATTTTAAAAGGAACTTTTTCTAAAAAAGGTACTTATTTTGGATTTTATTGTAGGATGGAATTTGCCAAAAACTATTTTTTTGAGACCTTTTTTTGAAAAGCAAGTGTATTTTAGGAACTTGTTTGTGACTTGTTTGGACTTGTCACCAATTTAATTTATTTAGTTTGCCTTACAATCTTTAAGTTCTGATTTTAAAGCTAACAAAAAAGTACCTTTTCGAAATTAACTTTGAAGGCTCTTATATTAGAAATTCTTTTTACATTTTTTGTGTGCCATTTTTAAATAGTACTGAAAAGTACAAAAAGTGCAAAAAAGTACCTTTTTGTAAAAAAGTACTGTTTTGAAATTTTAGTTTTTAAATAATTTTTTCTGCGCTTCTTTCTGTTTTACCTTAATATTGTAGTTAAATATTTTGTTTTGGTCACTAACTCATTTTCTATTTTTTTCATGTTGTTGTTTTTGTGCTATTTAAATGTCTCTGTTATTGTAATTATTACTGCTGCTATTAAAATGTTGTTGTTTTTATTATAGTTGGCGCTATTTATATGTCTAAGTTGGCAGCTCGAGATGCAAATAGAAAGTACTTTCGTAGCTGCTATTGCATTTACTTTTTTCATGGCGTATTTTTTTTTATTGTTTCTCAGTTTTTGTTATTTATATTCCCATAAAAAAGTACTTTTTTTATTTGCAAATTTTTTATGGATTGTTTTGGCTGTAGTGTCGGTTATTGTGCCCAGTCATAGTCACAGTCCTCGTCACAGTCGTCAATGGTTGTTTGAAATGCAGACAAGTAAATTATAATGTTGCTGCCGCTGCAGCTGCTACCATTGGTAATGCCACTAAAAATTACTGGCTGTTTAGATGGACGATGTAAACATAGGAGAGACTGACTGATGGACATTGCATCCAAAACGAAGTACCTTTTCTTTCTTTCTTAGCTTTTTAGATGTCAATGGCATAGATTGTGCATAAAATATGCATTTGCTTCACAAAAAAAAAAAAAAAAAAAAAAAAAAAAAAAAATTAAAAAAATCATTTTACCTTTGAAAACGTACCAACGAAAGACGTTTTGAAGCAGAGACAGGAAAAGAAACTGCAATAAAACCAAATAAGTTTCTAGCGCTGACAGTTTTTTATTTTGCCTCCACTCCCCTCTTTAACGGCTGTTTGATGATTGTTGCTGTTGCTGCTACTGCTGTTGTTGCTATAAAGACAATGCACTTGGCATTTGCTTGACGCAAATGCTCTACTCATTGCGGCAGTCAGTTTAGACATTTAGTCAGTGGTAGTAGAGATAGAGAGAGGGAATAAAAAGACTGACTGACACTGTTTTATTGTTTAATGATTGATGTTGAAAGGAGGAACGGTACACAAAATCCAACAGAAACTTGAAATATTTTTTTTTTTGCTTTTTGTTTATCGTTGAAAAATAAGGGCTTCAATGTGTTGGCCATAATTTGGCAAAAGTAGTCTTGAAATAAAAAAAGTACTTTTTGCTGTTGTTGTTTTTTAAAGCTATTATGTCTCTATAATTTATTTGTGTCTTAATATTTTTTTCTTTTCTTTCTGTCTCTTTACAGGTAAATTAAAAACTGAAAAGCTTAACAAAATCATGGTGATTATTTAAGTAAGTTTTGAATAGAAAGTAACTGAAGTAAGTACTCTTTAAAAAGGAAGTCATTGCCAAGCCTGTGGTTCTTAACCACTGACATTTTTATTAATTACCTTACTATACCCAACGATTTTTTCTTCTTCAGAGTCCGGCGAAATATTACTCTGAGCAAATATGTTCTTTTGCTCTCATACGTACTTACGTACTCTCACTCATAGGCAAAAAAATAAACGGAGAGGAATAAAGCGAAAACAAACAGAAAAATATAGTGCGAAAACGTTTTTAATTGATGTTATTAAACATTACCTTCAACACTTTTAATTTATTTTGAATTTCTTCTCATTGAGATGTTTTTTGTTTTTGGTTTTTCTTATTCATTTTGTTGTTTTGCTGTTATTTTTTAAATTTTTTCTTCGTTGATTTGTTAGTGTTGTTTTTCATTTTTTTAGTTATTAGTATTAGTTTGCCTGTCACTGGTCTACATACACATGCCATTTTCTTACTCAATTGCTTGCCCATCCTCTAAGCAGCTACTGGCCTTAGTCTCTTTATCATCATTTTCATTAGGGAGCCTTTTGTTCTCATTTCATTTTGCCCTCACTTTAAAACATTATCGTTTTCTAGAATAATGTTTTTGATTATCATTATTATTATCTATCTAATGCTCATTGAGGCTCGGCCTACATTTTTTTGTTTTTTGTTTTGCTGTTTTGCTTGTAGTTGGTCCATTGTTTTATCCCTTAATTGGATTTTTTGTTTTGTTCACTTCTCTCTTTCTTTCTTTCTCAGTTCCAAAATACTAAACACAAATAAAAATTTAATTTAATTCAATTATTATTATTTTTTGCATGATTTCCTCTAGTCTCCCCTGCCTCTTTTGGCCTCTTATATTCCCTCAAAACCCATTGTCATCATCATCACAAAAAAAAAGAATTTTTAAACGATTTATTCTATTTGTCTAAAACAATTTATCTTAATGAGGACGCACGTTAAAAAAAAAAAAAACAAACGATTTTCATGATGATTTTTGTCATAATGAAGATGAACAAAAAATAATTAAAATAATGAGAATTTGAATTAAAAAACAAAATAATTAAAGAAGTTTTCTCTAAATTTGAGAATTTCTTAGAAAATTGTTTAGTTTGCTTATCAAAAAATAAATTAAAAAAATTATGATCAATAAAGAAGGTGTTACGACTGTAACACAACTCTAGCGTATCTCTTGTACAACTATATTTTATATCTTCCCGGTAAAGAATGTCTTAGTAAATTATTGTGACCGACGCTGAGTAGTAAATCATCGATGATTGACAATGAATTTTCTTTGGTGTCATACCATACATGACTCTTTAAGGTAATTGTACAATTTGTCATCGATGACAGAAATTGATTTTGTTTTGCAGGCGTCTGTGTATTAGTGAGTGAATGAGTGACAATATTATCGAGAATCGTTAGTGCTTTATTTATTATTGAGGAGCTGTAGCACACAAAACCCTGCTTCGGTCAACATATAGTCGACTCATGATAGACAATGTCAATAAATTTCACGTTTATTTGATATGGTGACATTCAATGCCACTGTCATACATGGATTCATGAATGCAAGTTTTCATCAACGAAAACAAATGAGCCGTTGTACTACTGTATCACATCTGTCATCACTCTGTTATAGTTAAAACACTGCTCTGTTATATATTAAGGTTACTGTGCACACCCATTACTTAGTTATGTAGCATCCGCTGTACTACTGCATTTAAGTTAACATTAACATTTTTGCCTTATACTCTGAACAATCCCATAGCTTGGTGTAGAAAAGCCTATGAATAAATTTCGCAGGATACTCAGACTCGCTTGCCCCGGAATAACTGGCGAAATGGGCCTTGGAGGCCTGGATTGTTTGACACCGCTTCACATGTATGTATATGATGAGGGTGTTGTCATTTTTCGTCATTTTTCGTCTGTTTATTCTGCGCAGGGTAGTCGGAGAACCATCTCCAGTCCTGGATGTTACGCCTTTGGATCTGTGCTTTGGCAGGAGATTTAGGGTTGAATTTCCATACCGATATTGCTGGTTTAATGAGGCCTTAGCTTAGAGTGAGTCTGACCTAAAATAGTCTACCGAAGGCTTCAAAATGACTGACTATGTAGGTGCAGGTGTACATGAATCCAACCGAGACTTGTCGATCCGACTGAACAGATCACTGAGTGTCTTCCTAGCTGAAATCACGGTCATTGCCGTATGTGCGGAGATCAACCTGGACAGTGGGCCATATACACCATATATTCTCTGACAACAAACTCTAATCGTATGACATCTAGACTGGTCAAATGTTGCTACGATACGTTGCAAAGGCTTTCGCTTAGAAATAAGGTTCAGTTGTTTTGGTTACGTGGACACTGTGTGATAGATAGTAATGAAACAGCGGTTGTATTGGCTAGGAAAGGTTTCATGATACCCTATATCGGTCCGAAACCTTACTGTGCATCATCACTTACTACCACCCTCCATCTGATTAAAGATTGGAAAGATTGGATTAGATGCTCAAAGGCAACTTTGTCACTCTAAGGCGGCGACCAGTTCGCAATTTGGGCTTCTCTCTGAGGTTCTTTAGTATAACAGGCTAGACTTGAAACTTTTAATATAATTTGTTACGGGATATTGCACTTAGAGCGCATCTGAAGAGGATTAACCAATCAGAGTTATGGTCTGTATAGTACACCAGGTACTTGTACTTTCTCTCTAGCCAACTAGCTAACACAATCCACTTTATTGCAGCATACCATCTTCTTTGTCAGATCATTAAATTTAAAGTTGGATGTCTTCTACACTTACAACTTTGATGGAAACATTTAGGAACTAAGTAGTGTTCGGAACATAACCGCAATCTATAGATTGACTTTATAGAGTCGGCCTATACAACTGAAACCTACAATGCTTTTAGCCACCTCTTTCCACTTTTCTATCTCTTGGATTATTATCATATATTTCAAGAAAATAGGATCGCCTGCTCCGATAGTACTGTTTCTCACTGATAACATTACTTTGTCATCATACACATGTCACAGCCGTTATATATTGCCTTCTTTTAAGAACTGCATCTCAATTAAAGAAATTGTAGTTGAGTTGAGCGAAAAAGTTCTACCGTTTCTTGTTAGCTTACGAAATTAGAATTTCTCATATCATTCATCTGCATGAAATGCAATATTTTCTTTTGTTAATTTTCAAACGGATCAGATAATTCGTTGCAATTGTATAGCTACTTAATTGCAATTGCAATTTGATTTCGTATCGTTTCGCTTCTATAACAACATCTCATGCTTCAAATTCTTATTGACATTTACGAGTATCTTGCAATAGTTTTTTGTGTAATTTTTTTTTTCTCAATTTTTTTCAAACCATCAGTTGATCCATTAAGACAACAATTAAAATCAAAACTTTGTTTCTTTCATAAATTCGATGAATATGTGTGTGCATTAGCTTCTCTCTGGCCTTTGTGCTATGGCCATAGTAAAAAGTAGTCTTTACACTCATGTATGGAATGGAATTCCTTTTGGAATCATCAGCAACAACGCCTTGCATTACATTATCGTTAAGAAATCATTTCAACTTTAAATTGTTCTTTCTCTGCGAGTTATACTGCTTAACGCTGCATAAGGAAGGCGAGTGATGGCCATAGCCATAGTCTTGTGGATGCTGCTGCTGCTGCAACCATAAACTTTCATAAAAATAATGATAAAATATGTGTTGCTGTAGTTGTTTTTGTTGTTGGTTTCTTTCATTACAATTTTTTTTTACTTTTTCTTAATTTTCATGCTGTTCATAAATGTACGCGAGATGCTAAAAAGAATGAACTGAATATTAAGAAGAAAAAGAAGAAGAATAAGTACATGTTTCTTGTTTGCCTTGCTTATTCATTATATTCATTCATACGTTCTTTAGCAATTAAGTTTTGCGATGTTTTTTTTTTTTCAACGATAAAAACGAAATTAAGAATTATTGCGGAATTGAGAATTAAAAACTAAAAAATTAAAAATATAAACTGATACGGAAGAGAAAAGTTAAGAACTTAATGAGTCAGCTTTGAAAGAGTAGAGTTGGCGTTGAAGAACTATCAAGAACCTTACACAGTTTAAATAAATAAGTCAAATAGCTCGCATACGTTCATTGCAAAAAACCAAAAAATATTTTAATTGGAAGTGAACAGTCTTCTTAAACTTGAACTTTTTTGTCATTCACCAATCCGATCAAGATGAGGTGAATGATTCAATAAGTTACTTCAGTTGAATCAAAAAATATCTTTTCTTTAAGCGAACCGGTACATGTCTAAATTAAACGTTGGAAATCCATCCCTTTGCACCTAAATAGTTCGAATTGGCCCTTTTAAAAATTGAATTATAAAATACGTTTAATATGCTAAAACACTCAAATGAACTAGTTCGTTCTTGAAGAATATATCGTTCTTCTATCCGTTTTTAACTACATAGTTCGTATTAGTCGCTTTTAAAATCGAATTAAAACAACATGTTCACTATGCTGAATCACTTAATTAAACTAGTTCGTTCTTTGAACTATTTTTAACGAACCGTTGAATGATAAAATTAAAGATCGCAACAGGATATTTCGTTTCTCAAAATTTTATTTAAAAAACTCGTTCACTATGCTGAATAGTTCGTTCGTTGAGCTTCATAAAGAAAATATATTTCTTTTTATCGAACCGATAAATAATAAGATCAAATGCATCCGTTCGCAGTTAAGTAGTTCATATTGGTCAGAATTGAATTAAAAGAACTTATATATTGATGTGACAATTTCTTTGAAGCGATCTAATCACTTGGCGTTATGCTGTTATGGCCACAATGAAGCGCAGTAAACCAATATGGTAACAGGAAGTCATCAATGATAATGGGAATACATTGCAATCTTATTTGGAACGATCGTATTTTTCGATCATCGAAAGTAACATTGATGTGCCTTGGTTTTTTGAGACTGTGCAAGAAATGCTTCACTCCATCTGACTGTCTTAATATTTACAAGACCTATATAAGCTGACCTAGAATGGATTTTACACTTTCACTTATGGACTGGTGCTTCAAAGTCGATTTTAGAGCTTGTCGGCCACCTTCTTTGACGGTTGTCTATGAAATTCTATAGATTCATTGGAATATTATCGCACAGTGGCGAATGTTTCATTCTTCTGTCGATACTATAACTGAATGTGTTCTAATAAAATTATTAAACTGATTCCTAATGAACACTTACATATTCATACGATTATGGAAAACGAAAGCTGTTCATATGCTTTCAAAACAGCGGTAATGGGTGAAAAAAATACTAGTTTTTCTCGTAAAGCTCATCCGTTGGCTATTGATTGTCCAGCGAACTGCAGAAAGTATTACAAAACTTTCCCAGAACAATCGGGTCTACGCTCCGACACGAGCCGACTTCTAGTCAATTATAAATTGTCAATTGCCGACAGTTTTGCTCAGAATTTTATTGATTGGAGTCGGTATCAATGAAAATACAGGTACTCATGCTGAAGTATGGTCTATATGTCACACTCGCATTATGCGTAAGCATTACAGAGGAAATTCGTTCTTTTGTTGTACCGTTCGTTTGTGAAACAATTTTCCAGCATTAGTTTTCCCTGCCACAAAACATATTTGCCTTTTATTCAGTTTCTTTGTAGTCATTTGTCATGTAATTTGTCTTCCAGTTAAGTAGGTGATCGGTCTACTGTAGCAGGTCAAGGATGAATGATTGTACTGTCATCTGCCGTTGCCTATAGAGCACTCACTGTATCTTTGCTGATTGATTGCAAGTGATATAAGAATATATATTCATTCCCGCCGTTTCAATTGGGAACATATGGCCATAACAAAAAAATTCAAGTGTTGCTTTTGCCATGTCGTTTTGTTGTTTACGTAGCTCAGTTTGACTTGAGTCTTAGCATTTAACCTGCCAAGGGGGGAGGGGAGGGCGGATGTCCCGCCGTCTTGATAAATCCCTGTTGGAGATTGTCACCGATCAAAAAATTTTCGAAATTCTTCTTGGTGAGCACTTGTAGAGCGTTAACGTAGCTGGATTCTGCATTCTAAGCTTCGCATTCATACAAAATGTTTTCAAATTTCACATTGTAGTTAAAAATTGCGATCTTGGTCTCTCTGCACAGAGTTCCATATGTACGCTTAGCGTTATTCATTCGGTGAGCGATGTCAGCGTGTAATCTTCCCTTGCCTGTCGATGATGCTACCGAAATAGTAAAAGCTGTTGACGTCGGCTATTGTATAGCCGTTGGTAAAGATGCCTTAGCAGGCATATGCCGTCAGCATAATATAAGTCAACAAGTTGCTCCGATATAGTCCATCTTATACTACTGGTGGTGTTTGTGGCAGTTTTCACCACATCATCCAAGATAATGTTATACAGAAGTGTTTGCATTACGCAGCCTTGCCGCACGCCAGCTATCATATTTATTTGGTCGTCCAGTTGAGTTTCGTGCAGAATTTTGCATGTGGCATCTCTATGCAACATGCCCTGGCATTCTACGGCGTCCGAAACGATTCTCTGGTGGAGTATGTCGAAAGCTTGTTCAAAATCTATAAATGGTAGTGCGAGACTTTAATTCTACAGACTGTTTCACTACTATTCTCAGGAGGCAGTTGCCGTGGTCAACACACACATTTCGTGCACGCTTGCTAGGGCGTAATGTCAGGTTCCAGGACATTAAGAAGATGATTTGTGATGATATGTGCCATTACCCCATTCAACAGGCTTAGAAGAGTGATTGCTCCATGGTTTCCACACTCTAATAAATTTCCCTTTTTCAGAATTTCAACTATAATGTGCTTTGAGTTCCCCGGGCAAATATTCTGTTTTCCAGAAATTTAAAACAAGGGGCAGAATTAAGCAAATTGAGTCCCCATATTATTTACTAAGGCCTTTATTTGGTCTCGCTGATAATTGTTATCAGTTTTCTTACAAATGACCAAGCTTGTCTGTTTAGCGAAATACTTCCCTCCTATCGTTCAATTAAATATTTTTTAACCCACTTAGAAGTGACTTAACGGAAGATATGGCCATAGCCGTAAAGTATAAAATCATCCTTATGGGTTAACACTGTATTTGGTGGTGTTACGTTGAGACACGTTTCATTGACCCTTTGGCCAGTAGGGTGTATACTCAGCAAGCTTTCTTTCATTAGTAATTTATAAAATTTATAAACTCGTCCAGTTTATTTAACTAAGCAATACATATACACTTGCAAACCACTTGCAACTCTGTGTGGCACTTATATCTTTACACAAAATGGAGTCATACATTCCTAATAATGTTTAATTATTATCTATATTATCTCTCTCTCTCTCTCTCTCTCTCTATCTCTCTCTGTATGTGTAAAAACAAAAAAGTGAAGAAAACTTTCTTATAAGGGTTGATTGCAAATGATGCAGTCATTTTGAATGAATGTATGAATGAAATAGGATGACTGATTGCATGATGATGATAATGATTGACCATTGACTGTGTATGGTAGGTATGTGCTTGCAGCGCAAAAGAAAAAGTTCAAATATGAACTTTTTTTTATTTTTTCTTCCAAGAATTTTTCTTAATTTCTTCAAAGTTTTTTTTTTATATTTTTGTTGTTGTATTATTTCTTTAATTTTGCCTGCTGGCGTTTTGCTTACTTTTTAAAAAGAAAACTTTTCATGTCTCTATCTACCATTGACATCTGTTGAATTAGAAAGAGAACTGCTGCTGGTATTTCTTTAGCTTCTGCTTCAACTTCTGCTGTACTTGTATTTGAACTTTTAAGTTTATATTTTATTTAATAGTTTCTCCCTTTTTGTTTTCTTCTACTTGTGGCCAGTAGTAGCAGATATTGAGTTTAACAGGAAAAACTTTCTTTCCTATTAAAACTAGTCGTGGTCATGTCATGTTTCCCTACTCTTTAAACGAGTATGCATAAGTCTTTCTTTTTTTTTGTTTTCGTTAAAATTTAAACGAGAAAAAGAAGGAAGTTTGCTAAAGGAAAAGCACCAATCAATGACATTCTTTTGACAGCCTGACACTACTCCCTGACTTTAGAGAACCGATACCATTCCTTAAGCCTCATTTACGAACAACGTAAAGTGAGGGTGGCAAAGTTAAGCAAACCTTTCACCACCTTAGGTCATGCCAGCTCGCCTGCCTGTCTTCCTCTCTCGCTCTGCTGCTCGTTTCGCAAAAGACAAAAAAACAAACAAAAATGCTTTATTTTAGTTTTAGTTTTCTGTTCTTAATTAGAAAATTGTCAATTAAAAGTCGAAAAAGATAATGAACAATTCAAAATGTAATAATAAAACGAAAGAAGAAAAAACGGTATGAAATGAAACTCATACACTTGTCCATATTCGGACATTGACATGGACATATGAAAACGAGTACATATAGATATGGTGGCTAATGGACTGCTAGCCTGCCTGCCTCTGCATAGACATTTTCAAATTGAGTTCAACATTTTTTGGTTTTAAGTTTATAATAAAACTGTAATATTGTCTATGAGTATTTGAGCCAAATGTTTCTACAAGAGAAGCAATAATTTTGCACTTAAAAAGCAATTCTAAATAATAATAAAGATTTTTTTGCTTTTTTTTCTGAGAGCTACAGAGTGTGGCGAGTTAAATAAGGACAAATTTTATTTTTGTTTTGTTAAACAGAATTTTAAGATTTCAAACGAAATTGTTAACAGTTCTAGTAATCTAATAAATACATATACATATGCCTCAACAGGGTGTGACAGCTGAAATGTGCACAAATTGAAATCGTTGTTAAGAAAAGAATCAAAAAACTATTTTAGAATCAGTGAAGTGAAAGGATTTTTACATTAAAATAGCAATTCTAAATAGTTATTTCATTTTCTTTGGCTAAACAGCGTAATAAAGTGATTGAATTTTTGCATTAAAATAGCAATTCTAAATAATAATACATGCGTTTAGAACGGTACAGATTCTGCCAAGTTAATTGAGGACCGATTTTATTTTTATAAAAATGTTCTATAGTTAATAAATTAAAGTCTTTTCACACTTAAATTGCGTTTGTGAACAAATCGTGTAAGCTATATATGGCTAAACAGGGTGTAGCGGCTTTAATGTGGACAAATTAAGACGATTGTTAAGCAAAAGGAAAACAATTTTCGGTGCCTAAATGTTGAAAATTTAATTTTTTTTATAAAATTATTTAAAAATAAATGTTAATTTAAATTTTGAATAATAATACTTGTTTTCTAAAAGTTACAGCGTGTGCCTGTATGTGTAAGGACAAATTTTAACTTTTCTTTTGAACAGAAAATCATTTTGCAATTCTAGCGGACTATATGGCTAAATAGGGTTATTTTTTTCTCCATTCAAATTGGAATTGTTATTAAACGCAGAAAACAAGTCTTAATAACGATAAATATTTTTTCATAAAGCTACAGAGTGAGGCAAGTTAAATGGAGAGGCAAATTTTAGTTTTGGTTTGTTAAACAGAACACTATACTGTATTTAACAGATAAAACTTTTTTCACGTTTAAATTGTATATGCAAACAAATCGTGTAAACTATAAGTCTAAATATGGTCTAGCCGTTTTAATGTAGACAAGTTGAAATGATTGTCAGAATAAGATGACCGAACAGCCAACATGAAATAAAAATTAAAATGTCGTTCGAGATAATAATAGATTTTTTTCATAGAGTTACAGTAAGTAGCAACCTGAATACGGACAAGCATTGTATTTTGTGAAAAAAGAAAAAAAATTCCATGGTTAAATATGAATAAAGTTTTGCATTTAGAAAAGATTTTTTAAGAGTTTTTATAAATTTGATAGAGTTACAGTGTGTGACAAATATGAACAAAATATTAATTTTGTATGGATTTTAATGGTCAGACATGAATGAATACATATATAAAAACCAATAATATACAATTCTGATATATTTTATTTAGGAATTGTACATGGTGTGGCAGATATAATATGGACGAATTCTATTTACTGTAAAAAAAGCTATCCCAAGAAAAAAGATCACACGCAGGTTAGAGTAGCCTGTCCTGATGTCACAAAGAATCAATTTTCTAAATCTAGAACTTCTCGAAGCTCACGATAAGACCGCTAAGTCTCCTAATGGCCGGCCTCGACAAATCAGTATTCGTAGTCACATTATAGAAGCGCAGATACTTTTTTCTCCCTCCGCATAAAGCCAAGCATGTTTCTTTTCTTCATACCTGGAACTTCTTTAGGAATAATTGGTGAAATAACTCAGTCCCAGATGCCCAATAATGATTTCAACAACGACGCCCGTGCCTTGCGGTTTCCCAGAATATTGCTGTGACCCGTTACACATATAATATGAATATCGTACGGCTCATCTACTTCGTTGAGAGATCTGTGGCAGTCTAGAACCGTCTTCGAGGCTATCTTGTGAGATCCCAGAGCTTTTACAGCCGCCTGGCTATCCGACAGACACTTGGAGACACTGCCCTTTCCAATAGTCATCAAAGCAGCTCGTATGGCTAGTATTATCATTGTTGGGTTGGCCATAGTCTGTACATTCATTTGAAATTGTTTAAATCCTTTCAACAACATTTACGACTGCTTTACAATATAGTTTTAATATTTTATCTGCTGCTATTCTTGTAATTTGCATCACATCATCATCATCATCATCATCATCATCATTGTATCTCTCTCTCTCTCTCTCTCTTTTAGAATAGAAAGCCATGCAGAAAAATTATTTCATTCATAAAAATAACCACATGCGGCTGCCTTATGTTGGCATATGCAACTTTCTAAATTACATATTACAAGACACACACACACACACACACAAACTAGAATTTTATTTATTACTTTTGTTGCATAGTCAGTTGCGTTTGAAAAACAGCATAATGTGCTGCTACTATGTGTTGCAGATTGCGGGTAATGGTGGTTTGGCCATATGAGCCCATTTCTTCCATTTCTTTTTATAAATTAATTTTTCAAATATTTTGTTACGAGTTTTTGGTCTATTTTTTGCAATTTAACGAAAAAAAGACGCCTACTTTAGCCTAAAGGCTTTTAAAATACAATCATAATTTCGTTTTTCGCTTTTCTCTTCTTCTCTTTTTGTTTGGCAGAATTTTTTGTTCATCTTTTTTTGTGCCACAAAATGTGGCTGAAATGCATGTGACGTAAAATAAGCCGGAACTCTAGACATTTGGCTAAATTATTGCAACAAAAAAAGTATTTTTTATTTTTTTATGAATAAGCGATATGAATAAATGCAAATACATTGAAAGAAAATGACATTTTTTTACAAAGAATTTTCAAAAATTTTTTCGTTAGCTTTTTAAGTGTTTTTTTATTTTGTATTTAAAAACATTTTCATTTTTCTCTCAGTGTAGCGTTACAATAATGATGTTTTCTCATCAGCTCTGTACTCGTGTATGTGACAGTTAAAATGTGTAAATGTAGGCAAGTTGTTAGTACATTTCACACGAACACACACACACACACACCCATACATATAAATCTAGTTACACCAAAAAATGTTGTGTGGAATCAAAAAAGAGCTGCAGAGAAAGGAAAGGAAACGAGTATGCATTTTATTATGTCTGTCAGAGTGATAGACATATAATTTTTTGCAGAAACGAACAAATTATCGCTGTAAAAAGCGCAAAAGGCAAAAAAAGCGCGTTCGTTGTATTATTAGCGTGTTTTTGTTGTTCGTTTGCAGTTCTTTTTATACCCTACCGCTATCATATGTGGTGTTTCATCTATATGCTATGTTCGGACAAGACTTCGAATTACTTTGTTAGCTGTTTGAAATACTTATGCGAATTACCATGTTCACATGGCATTTTCTAATTGGTTCTAACAGTTCTTCTTCTCTCTGTTATTTGTGTAAATTGTGGAATTTGCTTACAATTTTTTTGGCTCGTTTTTACAATTCTGCATGAAGAGTTATGTAATTCAGTTGATATTTGGGAGCTGAATTAAAAATTAGATAGTGAATTAAGCAATAACGTTGTCATAAGAACATTAGTAAGCACGATTTGATATTAGATTCTGTCAAAAACATTCGTGTAAATTTCGATCGATAAATTCAGGTCGATTCGCACAGCCAATTTCCCAGATTAAATTGGCGTCTTATACATTTTTGCGAATTTTTTAACTCAGTGAAACATATTCGATAACTTCGAGAATTTTTTTTTAATAAAATACATTTTTTCTCGACAAAAAGCGTTTTACTTCTTTTAACGGTTCCTTAAAATTGAGGTTATTTTTTTTAAAAATGACGCAGACAATAATATCAAGGGGTTACATCTGAAGCGTTTGCTGCATAAGGTGACAATTCGTAGCACGATTGGTATTTTCTATAGACAGACATCTGCGTTGTCTTGGTGCCACAGCATTTTATTCTTCGCTAAATTACTTCGATGAGTCTGAATAATACTTGTCAATAACCGTTCAATCTTCTTTACAGTATTGATGTGAACAATACAACGGGGATCCAAAAAATGTGTGATATGGTTGGCTTTGATACTTTAGCTAACTTTTTTGATTGTTTCTTGCTTTTTTTCACAGTTACAAACCTTGTACACTTTCTTTCTCCAACGTTCTGTATGATTTCATGGATTTTATCAACCGATTACTTCTTCGATTTCTTTAGAGTAAGTTCATTCAGTATGTTCATGACTTTATTTACAAACCGTTCGTGTGAGACAAATATGAGTTGGGATGCATAAAGTTTCAACTGTCTAACGTGCTTCCATTCTGCGATTGTGTGTTATTTGAATGACTCGTATAATTCTGCCGTGATGACCTTTTTTGACTATAATTTGCTGCAGCTACCGCCGAACTCTGTAAACTACTTCTGAGCGATTGAAATTCATGGCGCATGGGTGAGAGTCTATTGTGCACCTTTCCATCTATAGTTTATTCAGCAGATGTGCTACAATTCTAATGACCATCAACAGATCAAAAACTGTAATGGTGGTCATATGTCTACCTTAATAACCTAAACCTATCAAGAACCCCACATTCAGACAATATGCATCTGGCAATTTCCACACTCTTGACTAAATTCAGGCTGGTAGTAAGTGGTGCTGCACAGCAAGGTTCTGGGCCGATATACAGTGTCATGGAACCTATTCTGGTCAATGCACTCGCCATTTGATTATCATCTATCCTACAGTGTCTAGGTACCTAAAACATTTGGACCTTATTTCCAAGCGAAAGCTTTTGCAACATGTCGTAGCAATATTTGAACAGTCTAGATTCGAGCCACGTGAGCATAAGACAGCTTGGCTGTCGGAGAATATATTAATGGTCTTACCCTTTAGTGCACTGTCCAGGTTGATCTTCGCATATATAGCAATGGCAATGGTCTGAGCTTGGAGGACGGTCAACGGTCTTCCCAGTGAGGTTGACAGGTTTCGGTTGGTTCCATGAACACCAGCACCGACACAGTCATTCATTTTGGAGCCATCGATATACCAGCATAGATCAAATTCACTCCGAACTACGGCCCCATTAGATCAACAATCTCGGTCCGGGAATTCAACCCTGAAATTCTTGCTAAAGCACAAATCCAAAGGCACAAACAACAATCAAGGCCTTCAAGGCTGCTGACACGCTCTCATTGCTCCAGTTATTCAGAGATAGGCGAGTCTTAGTAGTCTACCTAATTTATTCATGGTGGTAGCTTCTCTACTAAGCTATCACCGTTTAAGTGATAATGGGCCGAATTATAGCGGCATATATCCAAGGTGTATACTCGCGAAAGACCACGACTCTTACATAATGTAATGTATAGCAATAGGGTATTAGATCCAGCTTGTGGACGTAAGATATATCAGTAGATCATTAAGTCTAAGCCTAGATAAATTCTAGTTGCCAAGGGATCTGTCCTTATTGACAGTTAGGACCAGGCATTCGCAAAGAAAATGTAAGACCGTTTTCTTTTTTCCCTGTCACTGCAACTGCGACTATAACTCGTTAAAGGGATGGCCGCTGATGGTGCTTGGTCCCAATAGTATTTACCATATTAAGCTTTTCTTAACAGTTATAGTGGTTTTTCCGTAAAAAACACTCTTAATGTTTATTTGGAAGGTGAAAATGTTTTTTTCTCCATTTTCCTTAACAAGGTTGACTTTAATAAAAGGCAATTTAGCGCTTTCGGCAAACGGAAATCAATTGCAAGTGAATCTTAATTCATGGTTTCTTTTAATTTCTTTCCCAGTAGGTGGCGTTTTCTCTTGATCATCCGTCTGATGTTTGTTATCATCGCCAGACGTAAGCTGGAGGTCAGAGAGGCTTCTTTAAGTTGAATTTATCCCATTATTAGACACTCGAAACTGTAATAAAATTTTCTCATCATGCTTTTTGCTGGGGATTCAAACCTGGGCCGTTTGTGTTGTATGCATACGCTCTAACCACTACGTCTTTAAACTTTACAGCTAAAAGCCGACAGCTTTCGTCTTAAATCTGAGCTACGTCTTAATATACATCAATTGCTGTGTAGTCTAAGCATATAGTCGAATTTGGTCGCCTCTAAATTCCTTATATTTGTGTTTGTTTTTTTTTTTCTTCAAGGCTCGTTTCATTTACTGTGGTGTTTTCCTTGTTTTACCGTTCTTACTCTTCGTGAGTTTAGTGCTCCAGTTACCAATAATGACACAGTTGTATGTTGCTAAATGACTAGTAGTGTAGGTGTAGTAGTACGATAAAATGCAATGCACTTACACAAACACACATGCATAAGCATGAATAAATTGTAAACACATGCCTGTTTGTACGAGCAATCACGTGGTCTTTTATGCCTCGCATATATAAAGGAAGTAAAAGCAAAGCAAAGAAAAAAAAAGTTGAATAGCATGAGAAAAAAAGCCTGAAAGAGAAAGATAGAGAGAAAACGTGTAAGTTTTCGCTGATGATTATTATCATAAAAAATGATATGTGTTGTTGTTGTTGTTTTTGTTATATTTTATCTGCATACGGAAAAATATTTTGTTATTGTCTGTGTGTGTGTGCTTAGTTTTTGTCTCACTCTCTGAGCATTTAAAACAATAATGCTTTAAGCATTTACAGTTTCCCATAAAAGCCTTATATCTCTTTCCCTTAAGTGTATGTGTGTATGCGTGTGTGTGTCATACTATTACTGATGATGCCAGTTTTGAAAAATTAAACATTGAGAATAACATGTCAGTCAGTTTTTGTATCAATTTTTTTCATAAAACAACTGGTGATAGTTTTTTTTTTTTCAAACACACATACACTTGCGATACTGCTCTCATGCATAAGCTTACACAATTGCATTCGCAGATGAAAGCAACAATAAAATAATAATAACAAAGCAATAGGAGCATCAGTCAGTCCTCTTTTCATTTATTTTGTGTAACACTGTAGTATATTATCGTATAGTGTTGGTATTGTGTGTATGTGTGTGTGTTTTTTAATTTCTCTTTCTCTCATTTTGTTTTTTTTTTTTGCTCTGGGTATTTAGTACGAGCACATATGTGAACTCTATTATAATATTGCAATTTACTGCTATAACTACTACTATCACTATTACTATCACTACTACTGCAACTACTACATGTACGTTTTTCAGTATTTTTTTCCGTTCTCCTTATAATTTGCTGTTGTTTGTGTGTTTGTGTGTGCTGTGTTGGAAAAACTCATTATGTTGAATTTTTTTGTTTCTATTTTATAAACAATTTATTGTTTCATTTCTATTTGTTGTTAGCAATTGTCTATTTTCTTGCTTTATTTTTTGGGTTACAATTTTTAATTAGAATTGGTATTGAAAAAAAAACAAACAAACAAAAAAACAGAAAAATAATAAATCGTTTGAAAACGAAGTACTAAACATCTATGGTACTTATTAACTTAATAATATTTATTTTATATCAAATGAATTGGGTTCAGCAACATGTTGCTTCAAACATTTTAAGCACTTAAGCATTGAAATTTTCATTCGAAACAGGCTGCAGCTAGTTTTGTTCCATATCACATTTAAGTTAAACAAGTTGCTAATGAAAAGTTACCGATTGCAAAAAAAAGTTCATACAATTGTCAATACATAGATCCTAGCAACATGTTGCTGTTGCTTTTATCTAAAATATTAAAATTTTAACAATTTATTACGAATAAGCTTAATCTATTTAAGAGTTTAGGGAAAATTTCGTAAATAGCGCACAGCAGAATGTTGCTAATAAATTTTAAAGGTTTATGTTACTAAGAGTCCGTAGAGAAAGAGCATAGAGCCATAAAGCATTTTCATCTTACACGGTTTGCTGCCTTCCCACTTAAGATTGTATTGCCTTAGTTCTCGGATAATTGTGCTTCGTCAGGTGAGAATTATACTCAAGTGCCATGCTTGGAATACTATGAGGCCGATCCATTTCCACTTCCTTTTCCTTATCTGCTTCATGGTGTTAAGCCACAATATATGATTGTAAGAAACTTGCTGGTGAATAATTTTAACTTTTGCGTGATGATGTTGAACGCAAGCCACAGAATTGCCTTTACACATGAGTTCAATAATCGGAACTTGGTTTGCCTGCATATGTCTACAGTCGGCTGAACTGACTACAGTCAAACTCTGCGAGCCAGTTTTTCCAGGTCTTCTAATTTTGACTGCATACTAGAGATCTTGTGTGATAGTGGACAAATATCATCTGCATAATCCGGGTATTCGAATTATTGTGAGAGGCTCCATGTTATACCTCTTCTCTGTGCATAAACTTCGGTCATGAATTCTTCCACTATGATAGTGAATAGTAGAGGTGAAATTTGACATTAGTATGGAATGGTTGATTGATCATCCCGTTGTGAAGAATTGAGGATTATTTTCTGGGGTATTTCTTTTCTTCTTAATGCCTTCCTTATGGCAGTCCGTTTGATGGTATTGAAGGCTATTTTAAAGTCAACGAGTAGAGTAGTAAGCGCGTACGCCATTCTAGATATTGTTCTATTATGATGCTTAGAATGTTGATCGGATCTACGCAGCCTTTACTTGGCCGGAAGTAGTAGCTTCACAATAATGCCTTTCTTCTCTTCCTTCTATGCCGTTGTGATATGAGCTCCTAGTAACGAGCAACATCTTGCTTTTGTGAATTTTTTAAATATTTTAAAAATTTTAACGTAAAAGTGTTGTCATGCCAAAAAATTTTCTGAATTTTTGTTATTTTTGAAGAGCTAGCAACATGTATATCTTCAACATGTTGCTTAGGTGCGAGTTTAGAGTGTTTACCGAAATGTGTTATATATAATGCATCTACTGAAACCTGTTAATTGTTTAAGTTTAGTTGAGAGACTCTCCACGATGTAAAATTTCAAATTTTATTAATAGTACCTGACAGAACCCTACTTTTGCAAGGCTTCGAGTGTCCTTTGTTCCCGAATTTAATATATAATCCAATCTAGAAAATGCTATACGAGTTTAAGAAATCCTATTCACCCTAGAATCTTTGTTAGGAATTGTTGCTGGTTACATGCAGCTATGAACAGGAACTTAAGTTTCTCAGCCTTGCTATGCCTATTGTTATCGATCTCTGGACATATTTGGAGCAACC
The DNA here is from genome assembly GCA_023159175.1 of Wohlfahrtia magnifica. Classification (NCBI taxonomy): domain Eukaryota; kingdom Metazoa; phylum Arthropoda; class Insecta; order Diptera; family Sarcophagidae; genus Wohlfahrtia; species Wohlfahrtia magnifica. Next base: position 10,375,432 of record JAKWBJ010000485.1, on the reverse strand, counting down.
TTTTCATGTTTAGAAAACTTTAAATTACACTGGAGTCTTTGCCGGAATCGTTATGGTTATTAAAAAAGTACACACATGTTGCTCAGAATATATCTTTAGTGCTATTGGTTATAAATTCAAGTTGTTTTTTTAAAAACTCATTTAGCAACATGTTGCTTAAGTATTCTGGTTTAAAGAGCATGGAAAGTGAATGAAATGAGTAATTTTTGATGTTAATTCATTATGTTTAATTTCATTAATTTCATTAATAAAAAAATGCAACTCCTGCAATGTTTGCTAATGTTATAAAAATTATATTTCAAAAATGTTGCTGACAGTGTATTGTCTGTTGTTCACAATACATATGAGTTTGGCTTTATTACATTCAAGTTGTTTTTCTAAAACCTATATTAGCAACATGTTGCTTAAGCATTCTTCCAACGTTTGCAATTTACTAATTTTTTTTAATTTTCAGCAAACAATGGTTTTAATTCAAATGCCCCGTCCATTTAAATATAAAATAAATTTTGTTTAAATTATCTGATATATAATTTCTTTTAAGGAATTATTAAACGTTTAGTGTAATTATTAAACAAAATCGTTTTGAAATCTGTGTTTCACGCTTAATATGCGTTTGACATGAAATGCTTGTGAACGAACAAAACCTTCGTCTTAATGTCTGCCACAAAAATTTTTTTCCAGAATTTTTTTCTTTCTGTTTTTTTTTTGATTGCTTCTTAAACTCATCATTTAATTTAAACGCTTCAATTTAAACGAAAATTCTTAGCAATTTTCAAAATACTCGTAAACACACACGCTTTAACACTTGAAAGCAAAATTCGTGCAAAATTTAGGAGGAAAAAAACACAACAAGACAACGAATTTAACGAATTATAACTTCCGTCCGTTTGTCTGAAACGTGAAAAAAAAAAATTTGAAAAAAACAACAAAAATTATGTAAATTTTTGTTGTTGTTTTTGTTGTTATAATTTTCATCAGTTAAATTATGTTGTTTAATACTGCCATACAAAGAGACTACTACGACGGACAGTTGTTATAATAACAATCGAAATAAAAATGTTTTTTTTTTTCTTTTTGATTTTGTTCAGAACGTGTGTACTTTATTGTATACAAGCCACACTATAATAGGAACAGTAACAATAACAGCAACAACAACAACAGCAAATACGACAACATAGTTTTGTATACGAGAAGAATAAACAACAACAAGAAAAACAAAAATAATCTGGGCCGGAAAAACATGTTTGAATTGTTTTGAATAATGAAGTGGTTTGGAATTGAGTGAATTAAACTAAAACAACAACAACAGCAACAACAATAACAAAAACTTGTTACTCTAGTTTATTGACTGACTGACGTACATGATGCAGCAGCACCAGTGGTAAGTAGTAGTAGTTGCCACAAATGACGATAACGATGATGACGATGATTTTTATGCCATAATTTGCCATCAACATTTATATCTACAACAGCAACAGCAACAACAACATCAATATAAATGATAATGTTAATAAATGATTGCATTTTTCTCTTGTTAGTTGTTTTTGTTTTTCATTATTGTATATATACTATTGCATAATGAATGTAGAGAAAAAAAAACAATCAACAACAATAACAGCAACAATCAATAAATCTAAGTCACACTATAAACCCAAATACCAGACATTCATGAATTGATTTTGAAAAACACAAAACAACAAGAACATACACTGACAAAAATCTTATAAATGTATGAAATCTTCTGCCAGCAACATTGTTTCCGAAACACATAACTTAGCAACATATGAGTACCAGTAAGTACGCTATATATGCCATTAAACAAAATTGCTTACGAAACAATGAATTTTTCTTCAAATTTAGATTTTAATTAAAAAATCTTATGCAACATGTTGCTATCAACGCTGGACAACAATATTTGAAGTTTGTCAAATGTATAGAAGAGTACTTTCAAAATATTATTTTTTCTAGGTTTCGGTGAAGAAACTTTAGAAAAAATAAGGCAACATTTGTTAGTCTGCAGCATGTTGCTATTTGCTTTAAACAAAAAATTTAGTTTTAAGATACAAAATTACTGTATTTAATATTAACATGGTCCTATTTTAAGGAGAAAAAAGTAAATAAACATCTTAGCAACATGTTGCCAATCTGTGAAATTGTGTCGTTTACGCTGATCTGTATTTCAATATTGAGCTTTATTTATGTGTAAAAAATAACTTGAAAATCTGGATAACAAAGTAGAAACTTATAAACAAAACAGTCTTGTTTATAAATTTTGGCAACATATTGCCAGAAAAATTTTTAAATTTTAAACTTTAACTTAAATCATGTAATCTTTCATAGCAAAAGATGCCGTGAAGAGTGCTTATGTATACAGATCATAAATTTCTGTTGATCACAGTGTAGTGTATGCGATTATAGGCACTAACATAAACAATGTTAATATGTCAATGATTTTATGCTACATGTTGCTAGCAACAAACCAATAAGATACATTTTTGATAATACCTTCTTGTTTTTATTCCTTTGCACACTCAAAATGTTATACTAAATTGGTCATATCATTTCACAGCCAGCTAGATTTTCTTTAGTAAAAATATATTTTTGAAAAAGGGTTTCTGAAGTTAAGAAAAGTATAAAATGTTATTACTGAAGTGCTTGGAGATACTTATTTTATTGTAAAAATTAAAGTAGTGTAACATGTTATTGAGCGTATGGTATTTCTTTGTTGACTTTATTTTGAAACAGTTAATGGTTTCATAATATTCAAGCTTATTTCCCTTTATAAATATTTGCAACATATTTCTAAGTACATTTTAATGATTATCTATTTCCGTATTATTACCTTATGTTTCTTGTATGTATTTAAGCTTCTAACTGTTGATATCTCTTTACTCTTGTGAATTTATTTATGACAATCGTTTTTAGCAATCTGTTTTAGACCACTGCAACATGTTGCTAATGTCTTGACGCAATACAATACTAGTATAGCTTTTAGTTCTACATCTGCTGGAAGCGTTACTAACCTGTGCAATATGTTGCCTAACTAATGTTTTCATGTTATAGTCATGTTTAGTCTTTTATATAATTAAGACATTTTGAGCTGCAAAAACTGTAAATTTAGTTGATTTTGTAATGTTGAAGTTTTTTTTTTGCCTTGAAAACTACTGCAACATGTTGCTAGCTTGTTACTTTGGCACAAAATTGATACATTTTTATCAAAAGAGATTTTACCTGCTTATTTTCCTTTAGATACTAATAAATAGTAAGTTTGTTAAACAAATTACATATTTGGTTATATGTGGATATTTGTGACTAATGCAACATGTTGCTATATTTGTTATTTTGGCACAAAGTTTTATTATTGATGTTTCTTTTAAAATGCAATGTTTATTTTCATTTAGATAATATTGAATGGTGTCTTTTTTAAAGGAAATATACATATTTCGGCATTGTTGGCCATTTGTGACTACTGCGACATGTTGTTAAATTTGCCTTCGATACAAAATTTAAACTATTGATGGTTCTAAAAGGAATTACAATGTTGATTTTATCTTAAATATTGCTTAATATTGGATTTGTTAAAAAAGTATACTATATTTCGTTATATGTGACAATTTTGACTACTTCAACATGTTGCTAAGCTTGTTGTTTTTATGGCAAATTTCACCATTTATGTTATTCAAAAGAAATACGAATGGTTTTTATTTTTTGAAACTGAGTATATTGAATATAATAAAAACTTTATATGTTTCGTGATATGCGACCATTTTTTATTTTTGCAACATGTTGCTTTTCTAAGCCTAAGTTGTTTTAAATTAAAGTTCATTATCTTTTAAAGTTGTCAGGTTCTATTTTCTGTAGAAAAATTCTTAGAACCATGATGTTTCAATTCTATAAAATCTCTGCTTACAGAGTCTTTCAGTAACAATGTCTACATCTTCGCTTATCAAGATAAATAAACAAATCATGCCTGTATTTGGATATTGACTGTAAATAACTCTCTGTGTGTTTATAATGATACGACAAGGCAATGAATGGTATGATTCAGTTATACTACTACAAGTACATACATACATACCGACTTACTCAAATATATACAAACATAGACAATTAATTGATATTTAAAAACCTATTTTCTGTTTTATACTCGTAATGTTTTCAAAAACCAGCAATTGTAGATGACAGAACCATTTGTAGCTACCACCCTGCCTCTCCGATGCTAGAGTTGAGAAAAACAAAAATGGAAAATCTAACATTGAGTCCATAAGTACAAATAAACAATTTCATTTCATTTTATAGTTTTTAATTTTTTTTTTCTTTCTCATAAATAAACAAATTCTCGCAATACTTCTCTGGTATTATACAATGGAATGCATTTTTATACATGGCCCCATTGATCCCTCAAGATAGCCTCTCTCTCCCCAGCACATTGTCTGATGATTTTTATTAATTGCATTTAGAGAGAGAGAAAGAGAAACGAATATCTACACACTCTCTGACTGCTGGCCCGCCTAGCCTGCCAGTGGCAGTATTTACAAATTGGAATTTTTTTAATAAAAAATAAAATGGAAAAAATTGTTCAAAATGTTTTTGTAAAATATTTTTATGAATGAATTTTTATTTATACATATAATGGCTTTCGACAGGCATTCATACGAGTGTTATTGTGCGAAGGCCAAAACACAATGCCAGCGGCGTTAGGCCTAAGCTTTTTATAATGTTTGATATGGACAATATGCGGTGTAGTTTTTTGATGCGTTGCGTTTTTAGTGTGTTTACCTCTTTTTGTTTTTTCTTCCCTTTCTTTTTTTTTAGTGCAACTTGGTGGCAATAAATAATTTCATTTAAATAAAACATAATATATATTTGAATTTGTCTGTAATTGGTAATGCTTGGCATAACTCGGCTACTGGTTGCTTTTTGTTTCCCTATAGACAGACAATAAGCACTTTTATGCCACCACCACTATTGTCACTGCTTTAGCTTAATAGTTCATTGATCGCCGCTGTATCAATTTCCCTGTTATTATATTCCCTCTATTTGTTTATTATATCGCTTGTGTTATAAATATACGAGGCTAGCTTGTTAATTACGTTACTCTTTTAAGTAAAAAATAAGAGAATTTTTAAACTTACCTCGTATACATTCCATAGTTATTCAGCAAGCCTGCCTGCCAGGCAGTGTTGGCGTTAGTTAAGCTGGTGTTTTGTAATGGTGGTCAAGCAACGATGGCGATAAAAACTTTTCACTTTTTTTCTATTAAAAACACTCAGTCTATGCATATAGTTTTGAGTTATAAATTATTTGATAAATATCATTGTTATAGCCATTACAACAAAGACAACAATTCTCTTTTTAATATTTATTAACAATATTTTACAATTTATTAAGCTAAAACTACCTCTCAATTTGGTTCAGACAAAACGTAAAGTAAAAAAACAGCTAGAAAATGTATTTATAAATAATTGTTATCAACACTTTAATATCAAAATGAAAATTTATGAAGTCTCTAGTAATTTATTAAAAAACAATGCATTCACTCATTTTTTCCTTTAAATATTGATTAAAAAACAAACTCATATCTTCAGCAACATTTTTAATGGGGAAAAAATGTCAATAAACGATGGTCAGTAACAATTTTTGTATGGCAATTATTTTTCAATATTTCAATTAGTATTTATACTTAGCAACATGTTGCTAAACCAGATTTGCTAAACATATTTTTTTCACAATCTTTATACAAAAAAGCTCATAAAAAGTTGTTCGTTGCACTTTGTTGAAGAAATAAAACATAGGCAACATGAAGCTAAAGAATATTGCGAATCATTTAGAAGAAGGCAGTTGAACTCTAAAATTCGAGAGCACATTGCTAAGTCTGTTACGTTTTAATGCGAACACATTTATTATTTTCTTTTTGATGGTTTTATTTCTTAATGTAGTCTTGTTTAAGTTAATTATTTAAAAATTTTTAAATTACTTTTTATACAACATGTTACCAAACAATTTTGATAAAAATTAACATTTTTATTTAAAAAAAACTCTGAATATTGTCTACCATATTCAAGCTGTTTCAAAATATAGACAACATGAAGCTAAACAATGTTGCGAAGCATTTAGAAAAAGTTACCTTTAAAATAAGGATATTGATGATTCTGTTCCTTTTTAAAGGAAACACGTTTTTGTGTTTTCTAGCAAAAAATGATTTTATTACTCAACATAGTTTTTTTTAAGTTCATTATTTCAAATTTTTAAAACAATTTTTCTTACATAGCAACATGTTGCTTGCTTGTTTTAAATTTATATTAAAAAAAATCAGAATATTGTCTATCATATTGAAGAAATACAAGCTGTTTAAAGATACAGACAGCATGAGGCTAAACAATGTTGCTAAACATTTAGGAAAAAATAGCTTAGTTTTAAAATATTATTCTGTTACTTGTTAAACAAAACACATATATTTACCAGACGATTTTGTTTCTCAACACAGTCTTGTTTTATGATCAGTAGTATTATTATTTTTACTCCAGCTCTTTCTCTTTTCTGATAACCCTTCTAAATATCTCACCAAACACCTATTCCATTTGCTTTTCTTAAATCTGGAAAGTATGTAGGATGAGGTAATAAATTGTAGTCAAAATTATGCAAATTTTACTATAGTGACTACACTAAGTTAGCAACTGTTCATTGTCGCCATTGAAAATATCACTTTTTTCTTCCCTATATGAGGTCACTTTTGCTTAACTTAGTAGTGAATCTTTCAAAAGGTTCTAAGTAATTTTCGAAAATAAATGCTTTACTCTTTTCATGATAATCGATATAAACAACACCAAGTACATCCAAAAAAAAAAAAAAAAAAAAAAAAAAAAAAAAATTAATCATGATCTTGTTGACCGATAGAGCCATCTTAGTCATCTCTGTACTACATAAATCAGAACACACTTACTGTTTTAATTGTTCTTCTGGTTCTGGTTTTCCTTCACAGTGACACAATGGAGCTTAAATTCAATGGAGCCGCTTTACATAGCCACACATATCTTAATAGTACTTACACTGTCTCAAATGTGAACAGTTGCAGGAGCTATTGCTTGGATAGACTTTTCATGTTCAAATATTCATGCCAGTTGTGATATATCCACCTGACTGAGATGACTACATTTTTAGCCAACTCATCCACATGGATTATTTTTTACTATTTTTGGAATGAATGGCTCTTTTAGACGATATAAACGTTAAATGTTCTTTGGTACTCAGTAAATCCCTTTCTAACTATTGGACTTGATAGTATGAAATCGCATCAGTTTTTATTATGTTTGATTTAGGTCTCAGTGGTATAAAATTCACATTTTTTCCATTTGTGTTAAAATTATCGATATTATTTGCTCTGAGAAAACTATTTAATGGCTACACCTTATTCAAAATAGTCTGCTGTAGTCTAGTGACGGATAACTCTTCAAAGGAGCAGTGTTACTATAATGTTATTACGAAAATCACAGCAGTATTTTACTTTCCTCATCTAGGGACTAAATTTCTTAGTCTTACATTTCCTACATACAGTCGAACACGCGTTAATAACATAAACGTTTATAGTGAACTTTTTTTATAGCAAACTTATGTAGCTGTAGCTTTCAACAAGTAATTTGTTGAAATTGTAACGTTTCTAACGACCGTTGTTATAGCTGAACTCAACTGTGTATTAATTCATTATTGTAAATGTGTTACTGTTTATTTTGCAAAGGGTTTTGTAAACCCTCCCGACATCACATAAAAAAATAGATTTGAAAGAAAATCTTGCTTGGTCATGTCAACATTTTGCTTAATAATGTTTATAAACTTTTTTGTTAACAACGCAAAATGATAGGTGGCACATTGTCGTGAATAACTTCTGTATTAAAGTTTTTTAATGCCTAACAATACTGCTAATATTGCCTAAAATTATTAGAAAGAATTAAACTTTTTTTTGTAAAATGTATTCTATTATTTTTGCAACATGTTGCCAGTATTAAAAAAGCTATTATATTTATTTTGAATAAAACATTTAATTGATTTAAAAATACTTCAAAAAGTTATTTAAAAATGTTGCCACACAATGTTAGCAACATTGCTTAGTAAAATAAGATAAAATACAAAACATGCTGCCAAGGAGAAACGGTACGTTTTTGTAATACTATATGTGTTCATTTTTTTGGCAACATGTTGCCGGTTCTACATATAGGGCAATATTATATATTTTTAATAAAAAAAAAAAAATTCCAACGTTGCTATTGCAGTGTAAAAAAATTAAAACTTCAGAAGGAGGAATGGTAAACATTATTTTTGGTAACATGTGTTTTTAATTGTTTTGACAACATGTTGCCGGCACTATAAAAACTATAATATTCTTTTAATAAAACAATTTACTGCTTTAAAAATACTTTAAGAAAATATTTAAATATGTAGCTAAACATTGTTGCCTTGGCATTTATTTCTGTTTCTATAACAATTTTTTAATAAAATATTTAATAACAATTGTTTTGTTGCTACAAGTTTGACTTTTTGTTATTAATTAAATCAACTTTCTTACTTTAAGCCTTTACCCTATATTCTCCAAAATGTTGCTGAACTTTAAACGTTGAAACGTTGTACAATTGCACGTTGATTTCCTTTCTAACTTTCTAATTTAAATGTTTTTTTTAAAGCCATTTCCTTTCTATTCATATTTCTCTCTCTCTTTTAATGGATTCTTTTCATTCTCTATTAGAAAATCAACTCATAAATTAAGTAATTTAATATAATAAAACGCTTCAAAACATTGAATGAAAAACAAATTAAATTAAAAAGAAAATATGAAAATGAAAAATCTGCAATAAACCAATGCAGCAACAGCTACAACAACATGTGTCTTTCTTTCCCAAACTGGCCATAAAAATCAGCTGGTAAAAGATGAATTTCAATGAAACCAACTGTTCTTTTGCTGCTTTTTTATCGTTTTGTTTTTCAGTAAAAAAGATGTAAAAAAAACGGTTGAATTATAGAAAAAACACTAAAAATGACTGAGCACGCGGTAATTCTTTAGAGCTTTAACTAACGTGCTTTATGATTTTTTTATTTTTTATTTTTATTTATACTTAAAAGCCTGAAGTCATGAAAACCAAACAACAACAGCGCAACTACAACAACTATAACAACAGCAGCAGCATCAACGAAGACAGTAAAACCTCTGCCCAAATACCCAACAACCAGTCAAGCATCCAACAACACAGCTTCTCTAATAGCCAGCAACCAAAGCAACCATTCGTTCCATGCCATTCCAAAGCAAAATAATAAAAAGCTGCGTGTTTTTGTTTTTGCTGCTGTTGTTGTTTGGCGCTTTAGTTTGTTATTGGTTTTTCGAAAAGAAACAAAAGGGAAAAAACTCGTCTACAATGTCTGCAACAGACAACGTGATGACCAAAATAGTGTTTACCAAAGTGTATGGAGGAATACTACTACTGCTGCTGTTGCTGTTATTTTTCTACTTCTCTATAAAGCGCAATGCTAGTAGAGTAATATGGGTTTGGGAGCTTTGGTGCGGTGGTTACACTGGCTGGCTGTTTGGCAGCTTGGCTGGTTGGTTGGCTGCTTGGCAGGTTGGTTTTTTCGATGTCTAAACGAAACGAATGAAATCAGTAAAAAGGCATCTCTTTTGCTTGCTCTCTGATCATCAGCAAGGCTTGATGCATAAATAATTTATAAGCTTATGTAAGCAACTCATGCAAATGCACAAGTATTTGCACAAACCTCCTCCTACTTCTCTACATTCAACACTCATATGTGGCTAAAATGTTGAGATACCAACACACTAGAGTGTTACTGCATACACACACACTTTGTATTTGTAGCTCTGCATACCAACAATTAGTTCGTGCTGTTTTCTCGTATGTGTAATATGTAAGTGTGTGTGTGTGTGTGTATACCTAAAGCAGATCTTTTATGTTGTATTATATCTCTGTGCTCTATGCTTTTTCTATGCTACAACAACTACAGCAAGAGCAGCAATATATTCATTTGAAACGTGCAAATTGTCTAGCCACCAGTTTTTAAGTTTAAATAAAAATCCATAGATATACAAAAGATGGTCGGACAGTATTGTGAAAAAGTAAAGCAACAAAGTGTTTAAAGAAAACAGTTTTCTAGCAAACCATGTCAAAAGCAGATTTTTTCAGCGATTGGTATTGGCAACATGTTGCATTAATAGTTTTCTATAAACATAAAAAAGCCTATCTTGGCAACGGAATATCTGTCTTAGCAACTTGTTAATGCAACATTTTTTTTTTATAGAAATAAATTTTTTTTTACAATACTGTGTTGCTAAAATAATGATAAAAATTATAAAAAAATTGTTGTACTATAGTTTGCTTAAGTTAAAGAGTTTGTTTCTCAACATATATCGCCGCATAGCTTTATATAAATATTGCATTTAACGTTCTTCTAGTCTTTTAGCTCCCGCCAAATAATAATATTTCTTCAAGGACCTTAAAATGATCGCCGCTACAATGCTAACTTGTTCGTTTGACCAAAATCTCTTATTAACCAGCTTCTTGTTCAAATTTAATTAGTACAGAAATATAACTTGGGACTACATCTGCAACATATGCTTGATAGAGGTGCAGTTCTTAACCAAATGTTTGCCATAATACCTTACCTTTGTTCGTTAGATATGACAGTGAATTTGACTAAAACCTTTGACTAATTTTCAACCCTAATCGTATCAATAAAACAAACTTAATTGGCTGACGAACCACAGCTGTTGACACCACAACGTATCTTCGTAATTAGCTCGCTCGTTTTTATTTCAACCCCACATACAAATTTTTAAAGCGAATCAAGAAATAATTGAAATGTTGCCATATGAATTGTGTAATTCAGATAAGTAATACCAACATCGAACAAAGTAATTCTAAATCTCGTGAGAACATACTATTAGACTTTTCTGTTACAAATTTATACTTAGAAACCCACTATTTTGATTGCTTTTATAGTCTCTATGTATGCTGTCATGAATCCATACAATTTGTGAAGCAATCTCTACAGGGATACTGTAATCTCAGGGGACTTCCTTTGAATGGATTTATGTAGAGTCGGGTTGAAGTCTCTTCACCACGCCACCTTAGTGCTGCATTAACTGGTAATTAAGCTGGAAGTACAAAAGTTCAGTAACTATTAAGCTTGTTCCATATAATATGGAAAATTGTTAAGTTAATTAGTTAAGCAACATGTTTCTGACCAATTTTTAATATCTATTCGACTACATTCTGCTTTAGATATTGTATGACTTCATCAAATGTTAAAAATATCTCATGGAAGGACATACAATTCACTTCTCACTTAGTGACACACTTACAACATGTTACTAAATGTTTTTATAGTTCTAGTTACTAGTTTTCATGTTTCTTTCACTGTTGACAGCAACATTTAAAAAAATATAATCATAACTACTTTCGTACGCATAACACACTTGAAAACAATGTTTTGTTCTGTTAACTTCTCTGAAATGTTGAGATAATATTGAGTATTTAACAACATGTAGTTAATTTAACTACCAATTATTAAAATTTATAATACGTATCCGACTGTGACATCAGTAAATGTTAAAAAGTCTCGTTGAAGACATACATTACACTTTTTATTCCGTGATATACCTTTGCAACATGTTGCTAAATATTTTTATTGCTTTAGTTTATGTTTATGTTCATCATGTTTTTTGTTATGTTGACTGCATTATTTTAAAAATGTAATCATAAGCAGTTTCATATTATAAACTTGTTAGCAACATTTTGTTCTATCAACTTTTTTGAAACATTGAAAACGTATTGAGTATGTTGTTTTTGATAGGCAACATGTTATCAAATTAACTAAAAGGAAATTTGTACTTGAATTTTAAATAATGAAAGATACATAGAAATGCTTTGTTGAAAGAAACAAAATTGTTGTTATTTTTGGAAAATATTTAGGGCAACATGTTGCTAAAGGCTTTTGATCGAATGGAAGTTATAAACTTAGTTGTGTTGCTTAAAAGCATTTTGTAAAAAATATATTTGAACAACGTATTGACTGTTAGCATCTCTTTAGTATTCGGAAGTTGTAAGGTGGCTTGTATTGATTTAGCAACATGTTGCTAATGATGGCATAATATGACATAAAAGAATGTATATATTTTTAGGCTGTTTTTAATTCAATTTCTAAATATGGTTCTTACTTACCTTTACTTACTGTACAAGTGCTTGGCCACTTCGCCAGTTGGTCATATATTGTTGTTGGGTTTCATTTAATTTAAGCCTGCATTTTGCTTTTGTTGTATTTTGCATTGCTGATTCGTTCGTACGTTACTCTTCTTAGTATATTTATTTATAACTCGTACAGCGTTTTTTAATTTAGGCCAACAAAGAGATTGTCCAGACAGACGGACAATATTTTTGCCGCTATTTTGTTGTTTGTTTTGCTTGCCGTTCTGAACTAAAAGTGTAGGGGACATAGACGTCGTTGGGGTACTGACGGCGCTGGTGGTTTAAACTGCGATGACCACGTTGTTGCACAATATTAAATAGTAAAGTTTAAAAAAAAGCGAAAAAATTAATCTTAAAAAACTTCTATCTTTAAAAAACATAGCCATGTTGTTGCTATTGCGGCTGCTGCTGCTGTTGTCCGTCTGTAAGTTTGTGTGTGTGTCTACAAAAAAGTCGTGCATTGAATTTTGTTACCATTGTTTGTTGTCCCGCTTTTCAGTTTTATTCTAAACGTGAGTTGAGAATAAAAAACTATTTTAAAAAAAGAATAACTTTTTTGTTAAAACCTTTATGCTGGTCTTTAATGAATTGTGAATGAAACTTAATTGTAATAAATAAAAAAAGAATTTTGTGGCATGAAAGTTAGGCAAAAAACTAAGAGGCAGCAATTGTTGTTTAGAGGCCTTTAACCATAATAATTGAAAAGGAATTTAATTTGATATTTTTTAAGAGATAAACCAAAGAAATGGTGGAGTTCTCAGTTCTTGCTATAACAGAACAGTTAAGTGAAAAATAATATTTGCGAAATACACAAAAATGTAGCTAAACATTTAAAAATGTTGCAGGTCGCTTCACATCAAAAGAAAGTTGATTTTAAGGACAATAACTTTAGGAAAAAACAAATGTTGCTAGTTTTTATTAGTTTTGTAAAGCCTAGAAAATTGTTCTAATGTTGCTGATCAGCAACATTGCTAAATATTTAACTAGGATTGTTGCTGTCTTTTTAGACTTTTCTTTTTAGTAACTTACAGTTTTCGGTGTAAAGCAATTAGTAATAGTAGTAGTGCTTATAGTAGACCCTTTAAAATCTCTACAATGGCCATAAGGTTATTGAGCTTTACCGCTTTGAGTTCTTCGAAGACTTGCATTATGTACTAGCGACCAATTTAAATGTTTAGAAACAACTATCAACCAAATTAAAATGACACCATTTGAGAACTAAAGATTTGAGTCATTTGAAAGTGAATGTCTATCCTGGTTTTTCAAAGTAGGTTTTTCGAAGTAATACTAAACGTTACATAAATGTTTTGCTCTATTTTTGGGGTAAGTTTGCAATCATATTGTATAAAAAGTCTTTTGTTTACAGTGTTCAAATTACAAAAAATGCTGTTTAATTTTGCGAGTGTGTTCGGTAACATGTCGCTAAACATTTTAGTATGTACTGTTATAGTTGTACAAAAACACAATTTATGTAAAAAAGAACAATTTATAAAAAAAAAATTTTAATATATGTTGCAAAAATTTTCAAAAATGTTACTTGGAATTCTTGTCTTGCTGCTTGCACGCTTATGAAAACGCTCGAAAAAAATTTTAATAGACATTAAACAACAATTTTATGAAAATGTTTCTCAACATATGTGTATCCTAAAACACATTTTTATAGTGTTGCTTAACCGCTGTCGAGTTTTAGTATCAACAAAAATCTCTACAATGCAAGTTATTTATATTGCAAGCTTGAAAACTACTGCTACATTAAATTAAGTTTTAGAAAATGTTGCTAAACATTTTGTTAGCAGCAACATAATAATTTTTGTTTTTAACAGAGTTGCCTGAGTGTTTAGCAAATTGCTTTTGAGAATGCAGAAATATTAACGTATTTAAACCAATATTTTTCGAAAATGTTGCTAAACATGTTGTTATGTTGCTGTTACATTTTGTGTTTAGTAGTGTTATATTGTAATATTGTAGCATAGAACAAATATATTTGAAAAATGTTGCCCAACAGTTTTTAAAATTATTGCATAACTTAATGTCTGGAAACATTGCTTACCGCAACTAAAGTTATAATAAAAATTTCTGTAAAGCGACTTAAATTTCAAAGATGGCTCCATAAATATTTTTTTATACATAAAACAAAATCTGTAATAAAATGTTGTTAAGCATTATGTGAATGATGCCAAATAAATTGTTTAATTTTAAGCAATTAAAAGTTCTTTAGAAATGTTGCTTTTTTGCTTGTGTTAACACTTCAAAACTATTTTTCTTAATTTAATCTTATTAAAGTTTCCTTTCTTTTGAGTTCAGTGGAGAGGGTAGCTAGAATAGCTGGAAAGGAAGTTGTAACCCAGTTTCCATGTCTCATTTATTTCGCCCTTTTTTCTTCCTCTTTTTTTCAAGGAAAACAATTTCAAATAACTTTTTAATTTATACCATTTTCTCTATAAAAAAAAAAGAAAATATTTCTTTCACTTTTAGTTATACGCCGCTTTACCCGCTCTCTCTCTTGTCCCTACTCCTATTGGAATGCCATTAAAAGAATGTGTATTTGTTGCTGTTGGTGTTGTTGTTGTTGCTGCTGCATAATGCCTTTTGGACAATATAATATTATAGTGGTTTCTGTATGTTGCTGGAATTTGTTGTGAAGTTTTTTTCCCTCTATTTTTAAATTAAAACGATTTTCTGCCAGTGATTAAAACGGAAATTCTGAAATTAAAATGACAGCAGTGTTGTGGTTCCCATACAGTCAGCCAAGCATTGCAATGGATGATGATGCCCCTCCGCCATACCACCACCATCATTGCTGCTGACCATCAACAACACCACCATCGTCATCGTCATCATCATTCAGATGGCACACACAGACAGAACTGACGGCTGTTATATGTACATGCATGTAGCCAGTCATACAGATGATATAGACAGATGGACAGACAAACAGACAGACAGAGAGACAAACATGTTCCACGTTCTACTTTGCATTTTTTGTAACAATCATTGCACATGTGAATTTTTGTCCGTCTGTCGGTTTTTTTTTTTTTTTTTTTTTTTTTTGTTTAAAGTCAGTTGATGTTTTACATGGGGTACAATACACTTGTCCCAGCACTTAAATCAACATATGCATGATGTTGCTGAACACAGTATGTATGTATGTATATGGTAGGCATCATCATGTAAACATGTATACACGACATACACTTATATGTGTATAGACATGGTGGTGGTACACGTTCAGCATGCGTTTCAAATGTATTCAAGGGATTTTTTGTTTGTTAATGTTGTTGTTATTGTTGTTGGCATTTTTTTGTTTCACATCTTATAACCACACACATACATACTGTTAGACAAACACAGAGAGAAGGAGAGGAAGAGTGAAAGAGATTCATCATCAGGCGATATGCGAAATTTATGAGAAATGTTGTTGATCTGTTTTGTTGTTGTTGTTGTTCTTGTAATTGTTGCTGGTATTATGATTGCTGGTGTTGTTGTTTGTATAGATTATACAACTATACTTGTTGTTGTTCTTGTTGTTGTGTTCTTGCAATAGCAACATGAACAATTGTAATTCTTTGTTGATGCGCCTACAATAATGTAAAATATCCGTTTGTCCGTCCGTCCGTCCCTCCATCTGGTTGTCTGCCTATCAATTTCATTTTACATGCTTGAGATTCTTTTTTTTTCTGTATTTTTTACTGCCTTTTGCTTTTCTTTTGGTCAAACAAGTGAAATTTGATTTTTTCTTTCCGTTAAGCCATTGTCATCGTTGTTGTTGTTGCTGTTGTTGGTTATTTTTCAATGTACTTTGTCGTCTTTATTGTTATTTTTATTTAATTTTTATTTTTTTTTTAAGTCCCAGAGATTTTTTAATATTTTCATTAAATTTACTTAAGCATACAATTTACGATATGCATGCAACCTGCCACTAATATCACACACATACACATTTGTTTGTTTTGTTTTTGGAATACTTCCTCGGATATGCATTTAAATAAGCGTTTAATTATTTATTAATAACATGATTACTTAAAATATAAATTACATTTGATTTTTATTCTTTTCGTCATAGCATGCATGAAAATATAATATTTTTCCAGGAATTTCCTTACGTCGGTTTTTTAGTATTAATGTAATCGTATGAAGCAGGCTTTCAGGGTTTAAGGCAGTTTTCAGAACAACACTTAAAACTACGTGGCATTTATATGAAGGGATTCAATTTAAATGTAAATTTAATACCAATATATAATAAAAAAGATTTAAAATTATTTAAAATATCCTTAGCAACATTTTATGAGCTACGCAACATGTTGTGCTAAGCTAGTTAATTAAATAAACATATTTACTGCTTGTTTTGTAATGTTGGCAATTACAACATATTTTGCTAAATTTTGTTTGGCCTGCAACATTTCATATAATTTGTTTTTATTACTTCATTCCAAACAAACTGTATATGTTTAGCAACCTTTTGTCTACATTAATTAGAATACAATTTATATATTTGACAACATTTTGTTATAGAATTGGTTTTAATTTATGAGTTTAGCAATATTTAGCAATGTTTGTAAACCTTTTTAGTTAGTTATGCAACACAAAATTTAAAGAAAAAGAATAAAACTGGCTATTCTATGTTAGTTCATTAATTATACTTATATTTGACGTGTTTAGCTAGCAGCTACATTTTTTATTATTTTGTATTGGTTGTTTTCTTAAGTTATTAAAACATACACTCGCTATTTTTTTTAGAGCTAACATTTAGCATAACTTGCATTTATAAATTCAAGTTTTCAACAAAATTAATAATGTTTACCAACATTTTGTTTATATTCATATAGAACACCATTTATGTACATCGCAACATTGTTTTTTATACATTTGGCATAAACTTATGAGTTTACCAACATTTTACAATGTTTGGCAGCTTTTTAATGTGTTACGCAATATCAACTTATTTTTAGAAAAAGTATTACAAAATATCTATAAGTGTTACAAATATCTTTTAAAAGCCTTGAAAACATTTTAGCCTAAAACTATATTTCGAGCAACATTTCGTTTCACTTTTATTGTCACCAAACAGACCTTACAGTATTAGAAAAATATCATAAAATATTGTATTCTAAAGCCGTGGTGGATGAAACCCATACTACTTTACAGCGCTCGTGTTTAGTGGATGAAGTGTAAGTATCAGTGTCATTGTAGGCTGATAGGCAGGGTGCGCAGAAAGGCACCTGTCCTCATCAGCAGTGCGCTTTGCTCCACTATACTTGCCACCGATCTTCTTTTGAAGCAGAGGGCTAACCTGGTGGCAATAAGATTAAATGCAGTTAACTCCTGTCCCAATCTGGACTATAGAGACTATGTGATTCTTGTGGTTAGCAGACATAATCGAGTCACTCATGGTCACTCATAATTTTCTCGACAGGAGACTTGACTTTAAGATACCTACTAAAGATTTCTGGTCTAACGGAGTGAGTCGTGATATACACATAGGGGGTTCTAAAATTAGACTGTCTTATAGGTTGGCTGACCACTGCAGTGTATTTCTGGCGGAAGTCATGGTCATACTGCAAACTATGCAATGTTTCTTGAGTTCTAGTTGAGTTATTCCGTCGTGTAAATATTGCAGAAGTTGTGGCTCAGTAGAGGAGAAAGAGACTGTCTTTCAACTCATGTGTCCTCCTATTTTTGTTATCTTTGACTGTACTATCCAGAACGAAGAGTACTACAATCGCCATTTTTATTTTTATTTTATTTTATTTTATTTTATTTTATTCTCAGATTAGCTCCTATGCTTGTGCTTTCACAATGGGTCCAACCTCTAGCCTAAGAATTCTAAGAGACTTGATGAATATGATGGTTTTATTTTAATGACAATAATTAAAGCATGTTTAGCT
The DNA here is from genome assembly GCA_023159175.1 of Wohlfahrtia magnifica. NCBI lineage: Eukaryota > Metazoa > Arthropoda > Insecta > Diptera > Sarcophagidae > Wohlfahrtia > Wohlfahrtia magnifica. The sequence goes on along the minus strand of JAKWBJ010000485.1, from coordinate 10,357,305 downwards.
ACATGTTGCGTAGATCGCAACATTCAATATGTTTGATGTTTTACAATTTTTGTAAAATAAATATGTTTGGCAACATTTTGCTACTCGTCTAACATTTTGGCAACATTTTGCTATTCATATACTTGATAACATTTTAATTATATATGGCAACATCTCATGTGCTTAGCAACATGTTGAAACATTTATAAACTTTTTCCAACTTTTATCCATAATAGTTTTTTTTTTAAAGAAAGTAATTCAAAATCCTTAGATTTTGGTAAGCAACACCTTAAGCTAGTTTGTAACATTTTAATAACATTTGATAGTCCTAGAATGTTTACCAAAACAAAAAAAAAAACAAAAATGCAGCACAACAATCACAACAATAGGCAACTATTTTTTTAGTTTTGAATACATATTTTCTTTATTCTGCAATATTTTGTTCATATTAGGCAACGTCTAATGTTTTTAGCAACATGTTCAAAAATATATTTTCTATCTGGGATGCAAAATATATATACGAGTATGTTTAAAAGTAATTCGGTATTATTGTAACTTTCAAAATGTCTGCTTAAATCGTAAAATTTTTGTAAGCAACAGTTTAATCCACTTTGCAACATTTTGGCAACAGTTTATAGGCTAAAAATGTTAACCTTAAATCTAAGAAACATATTTAGTTGCTGATGATTCCTATTAAATAATCGGCTAACTTTAAACTGTATGTTGAAAACGTCAGAACTACCATTGAAATATAAAAAAATAAAAAATAGAACGTGCTTCTGCTTGTTGTTCTCCAGCATTTTATTAAATATATTTGATGTAAAGTTTAAATGTAGAGATATTACGAAATAATATTAAAATTCGAGAAATAAATGTTGGGCAACATGGCTCTGATTGTTTATCAACCAAAACTAAACTTAAATTTCTGCTTAATAGTAAAGCAAATACTATTCTAACAGAAAAACTACTGGGTAAGCAAAACCTTATAACTGTTCCTCAACATTATAAATGTTGCTAAGTTTTTAAAACAATGTTTCATTTTGATTTATTGTCTTTTTACGATATACACGAAAATATAAAAACTTTTACAAGCAAGTTTCACTTAAATTTAACATGTTTTTTGAAAATTTTTAAATTTTAAACGAGAGGATAAATAATCGTCATACACCTACATTTCAATTTAAACCCTTCCACTTAATTTGTTTGTTTATAACGTTGAAAATAAATAAGTACATAATTGCTATTTTTGTATCATAAATAATATTTTTAATTTGAAACAAAGACAAGCAATTAAATTTAAGACAAAAAACGTATTTAAATTTGAAATTAAAACCAAAATAACTAACAAAACAAATACCGATTGAATGACGAATCATCGGTTATTGGTATGCACAGTGTGATTGTCATTATTAAAGTGATCACTAACAGCACAACAAAATTTTGTTTTTACCTGGCATTTCTCATTATTCATAAAGAAATTGTATTGGAATTAATAAAAATATAAATGAATTCAAAAAATTTAAAATTTCTTAATTTTAAATTTAAAAAACTTAATTAAAAAAAAAAAAAAATTGTCACCTTTCAGAAAAAATTTTCAACAACTTGTGCGCGTTACTCTAGTGTAAGTCTATCCATAATGACATGTCAAACCAAACTAAACAAAGACCAATTATCAGCTGTTAAATCGGTTGTCAAATAAAGCAGTAGTCAACTCAAAGTTATGCACCTCTAAAAAACGACACCCGATATTAGCATATTACACTTCCTTTCCGCTGATTATCAATAAAGCCTCTGTTTGGTTCGTTGCTGTTGTATCCTATTTATGGTGGTATTTGTGGATGTGATAGGCTATATTATCAGAAAAATTTATAAATTTTATTTCCGTCAATATTGGTAGCCTTAGTACTTCGTCTTAATAGATGCTTCATAGCTCCGAACAGTATTGATTGATCGGTCTTTTTTTTCGGTCAGCTTTTTTCTCAATGAGACCAGCACTCAGAGAATAGCCCCTACTCATGCAGTGCATTGTGCTGGTACTAAGAAAATATGTTGTGGGAAGGAGGATAGATAGAAGTGTCTGTGGACGTTCGATTTAAATTTGCTCATGTCGTAAGTGGCAGGGAAAATATTCTCAGGAAGATTGGTCCACAAACGAATAGTGCGACCAAAGAACGAATTCTCCCTGCGATTTACTGGACAATCAACTACAAAGGGATGTGCTCTACGAGAAATTAGGAATGAGTTCCTTAATTTCGTCAGAACACATTCTGTTACAGTACCGATAGATCAATGAAACACATGCCACATTGCGTCGATCCTCTAATGAATCGATAGAGTTGGCTACCCTACCGCCCTCTCCTGTACGCTGTCGAGAAGCTCCAAAATAGACTGAAGCACCGGCCCATACATGAGAGTTGTATTCCAATTTGGGTCGGATATAGGTCTTGTAAATAATAAGGAGGTCAGATGGAGTGAAGTAATTCTTACACTTGAATGCTTCTTGCAACACTCGAAATATGTGCGCGTTCCAATGAACGTCACAATGAATTCTCATGCCCAGAAGCATCTGAAGAGCATCTGATTCCTCAATATCTATATTACCCATAGATACAGATGATAACGCATCACCACGTCTGTGTGTCAGAAAACAACATTGGGTCTAGCGCGCATTAAAGTCGACCATGTTAGCGCGAACCCACTCAGAGATTTTCGACAGGTTGTTTGTAAGTGTGTCGTTCATAATCCGCCTTTTCGCCCCAATCTCCAAAGGCTCGGCCTATGATCAAAAGAATATGAATGACAAATGTTGCTGTCATCTGCAAGAGAGTAGATAGGATTAGAAGTGAGAAAAAGAATGTCATTAAGAAATATTAGAAATAGAGTTGGAGAAAGAACAGAGCCTTGCGATACCGCTGAATTTATCCTGAACTCGTCGGATGAAATCTTATCTATAACCACTCTTATAGTGTGATGTCTGAGAAAGCTCGATACGAATCGAGAGAAGTGACTTGCTACAGTAAAGGCAATAAGTTTGGATATGAGAGCCTCGTGCCAGACTCTGTCAAACGCCTAGGAAATATCCGGGGCCACAACCTGACTCTCACCAAATCCATGAATGGACCTGTTCCACCCTTCAGAGAGTAACGCCAGCAGATCACCAGTAGAGCGACCTTTATGGAAACCAAAATTGTTGAACTCTAAATACTTCACAAGGTGATGATTAATCATACCCTCCATAACTTTGGAAAGTGCCGGAAAAACTGCTATGGGCGGTAGTTTTTAGGGTTACTAACCTCACCATTTTTAGGGATTGCCGTTACCCGCACGATAAGACGCATTGAAAAGATTAGCCAGTGGACGCGCAAGCGTCGAAGAGCACTGCTTCAGGACCAGCGCTGGAATGCCATCCGGCCCAGGAGACTTATTAACGTCGAGATTTGCAAGAACCTTTTTTACTGCACGGGTTCGGAAGAATATACTAGGCATCGTCACTGATACTCTTTCAAGTTCTGGCAGTGGTTGAACACGCTCCGGCAAGTTCGAATTACCTGCAAACTTTTCAGAAGATGTGCCTTATTAACCGGGTTAGTGAATGTTTTGTCATCCTTTAAGAGGACTGGAACCGAACTAGCGCTGTACTTAAGCCTTTTAATGAATGACCAAAAGCTCTTACTTCCCCGCGGAAAAGTAAGAATTTAAGCACGTAGACGCTGTGCTTCATTTCTGGATCTGACAGCAAGCTGGCACGTCTGATTAAACCAAGATTTATTATTTGATTTAATCGGAAGCTTTCTGGATGGGATGAAATTATCCATCCCTAGTTTTATTATATTGGCAACCATTTCGGCCATGGCATTCACGTTAGAATCAAGGAAACAAAGTTTCCAATTGAAATGCCCATAGAAATCGTTAAGCTCAGCCCAACGAGCTTTCCCGTAATTGAAAACCAAGCACTTTGTAGCTGTATGTGAAGCGTTGTGAAGAGTGAACCGAGTTTCCGAGAGGTGCAAGGACCTTAACTACATACTTTTCAGCGTGTGTAGTAGGGAAAAAGTTGAGGGTGTTATTTTGATGCCCATCTAAACACGATATGCGAGTGGGTTCATTCACGACTTGCGCAAGGTGGTTGTGCGCGGCAAATACCTCCACGTATTGACCTTCTGGAGTTGTGCGGCCTGAGTTTCTTTCATTGTTCCTCCCTCTCGGTTTCCATTTTTTTTTATCAGTAGTTGACATTGTCAAGTTCATTAACCTTTACTTTTATTATTTTCTAGTTTCTATTTTACGTTAATTTTTTAAGTTTTTTTTATTGCATTTTGATATTTAAACATTTTTTATATTTTTTCTTTTAAGCCGTCGTGCACAGTCATGCCTCATTTGTTGTTTGTCTTAACAAATTAAGTGAAAAGCAATTGTATGTGAAACAAACAGTCGTTTATTATTTTTTATTTTTATGTTTTTTTGCGACTATTTGCTAAAAAGCAACAACGCCAACAACAACAACAACAATAATAATATTAATATTAATTATATTGATGACACATTCTATTTATATTTGTTTAATATTATTGCTGTTTCGCGTACTTTTTCATACCTTCGAACAGCAACATTTGCTTGCTAGTTTGTGTGCTGCAACAACATCAGTAATTTGCTAATTTGACACGTTCACCTGCAATTATTTTCGTTATTTATTTATTGCGTTTGCAATTTATATTGTTGTTGTTGCTGTGGCTATTGTATTATAATTTTGTTTTTTATTTTTCTTTTAATTTCTTTACACAAAAGTTAATGTTTCGTATTGTTTTGTTTGTTTATTGTGCACAAAAATATCAATTGCAGTTACTTTTTTGTTTGTTTGTTTTTCTTTCTTCTCCAATTATTTTATTTTCATTCCAACTATTTTTATTGTATTTATTTTCTATAAAAAAAAAAAAACAGCGCAACAAAACAAATTTCAAACTTATGAAGTCATTTTGAATGCAAATTGATGGAATACAATGAACTTTAATTAAAGACGGTATGCATGACATGAGTCATGAGTTGTTGTAATAGAAAATTTAAACTTTTTTTTTGATACACCGATCAAATCTACTTGTGATGTTTGCTCTAAATACCAGTTAAATCGACCTGAATTTGACGTCGCCTAATTAGCAATCTTTGTCAATAATAAAAATGTTCCAAAAACGAAAGTATTCCAACAACAACAAACCGATAAAATCTACTGCTGATACCCTAAAGAGACTTATGTGCTTACCTCGCTATATATATTCCCAAATGCAGATAAAATGTTTAAACTCATTTTGTTCACCTAATTGTGTATTTTTGCAATAATGAACATTTTCGGTAAACAAAAATGTTCCACAAAAAGCCAAGTTCGGTTATACGCTATATACCGATCGCATCTACTAGTGATCCCCTAACGATACAAATATCTCTATCACAACGCATGTCTTCTCTAAATGCAAGTCAAATTGACCTAAAGTTGGCAATGGCTTTTGGGTTGAATTCTGCTTGTAATTTAAACCACTGGCTGGACAGGAATGAAGTTTCGTATCATATTCCATCAAAAGAGCATTGTCTTGATAAGCCTACCACTCCATTCTAATCATACTTGAAATTTTTTAAACTAAACAGACTAACTTCTTAAGTTGTGCTTACTATTTTAGGTCCACATGTTGCTAGCAACATATACTCTAATGCTACAGCAACATTAAAATGCCATTTTATATAAAGTTTTTAACTAAATATGGAATGTAATATAGGCACATTTTCAGGACATTTTAATTGTAGCGCTTTGCTTTAGCAACATTTGACTTAAAATTATAATTATACGGATATTATTATTATGAAATTGTAACTGCCATAACAAAGCCTAATACGGAATTTACTTTAATATGATGCTAATGTTGCCAACAAGGATTTCAATGCTATTCTATATAAACTTGTTGTAATAATTTAATAATATTGAGTTCGTTGGTCCATAACGGTTCATAGTGTATTTTAAACAAAATTTTTTGCTTTAGGCCTGTCAACATTCTTAAAGATTCTGCCAAAAAAATATGTGAGTTCTGATAAATAACCTTAATTATGCCATTTTCAATATCTAGGTTTTAATCCTAATTAATACTTATACTTATCGAATGGACGCATCCAGCCGCTGCGTACGAACCAAAGTTCTTGTGGCTTCTAATAACCATGGTAACATAATTAATTCTCCAGTCAAAGTCCAAAGGTGTATATATATGACTAGAAGACTGTTTAGCGGTAGGTAGCTTGTCATTCCCGATGTATCAAACTCAATGTGTGTCGTCCTTCAAGTATCCAAAAGTGCAACCAGGAGCAATATGAAGAACACAATATTTGAAATGTTTAAAGCAACATTTTTGTCATATGTTGCCATACACATAAATACATCGGGAATTAAAGAAGAACTTAAGCAATGTTGTCCTATATTGTTAGTAAACATGTAGCAATATTTTTCAATAATTCAAATTGTTTCTATACATTTTAGCTTTATTTATTGCAACAATTCTATATTTCTAAATCTGTCGCAAGTGTAATAAGCATATTTTTTATATATTTTTGTTACTGTAAAATGCTGCTAGGCTTATGGTCAAATATACTGTTTTTGAAAATTTTGTTGCCAAACACTCTAAAGTGTTGCAAAAGTTTAAAAAGTGATGTTTAGTTACTTGGCAGTGCTTTTAAGAATCTTACAACTTTATTGACCCAATTTTCTTATTCCGTTTTATCATGTTGCTGCTTAGCATTTTTTAATGTTGATAGTAATTTTACAATAATGCCTGGTATTTTACAATGTTGCAAAGGAATTTTACAAAGTTTCCTAGGATTTTACAACGCTGTTAAGCAATATACAGTGTTGTTGCTTAGCAGTTTTTCATGCTACATAGAAAATTATTATGTTGCTATGAATATTAAAATGTTGCTAAGCTTTTTACAATGTTGCTAAGGCTTTTACCATGTTATTTAGCGTTTGAAAGTGTTGTTTAGTACTCGTAGTTTACATTGCGACTGCTTAATTTTGCTTTTTCAATGTTGTTAAGCATTTAACCCTGCTACTTAGTATTTTTAAATGTTGCTAAGCATTTAAATATATTGCTTATCTTATCTAATTTTTGTTCATTTGTTATAAATGAACCATAAATAAAATGCTTTTAGTTTAAATTATGCTTTTTGTTTGCAATTTATTCATTCCTCGTTAACACCGTAAATCCTTTTAAATTCTTTGAGCTTTAAATTATCAAACGGTTTTCGTTTTTATATACATATATATTATTTTAATGCTCCTTTTCCTTATTTGTGTTAATTATTATTATTCCCTTCTTTTCTTGTTGTACTTTTTATAGCTTATTTGCACATTTTTCTGCATATTTTTGTTTTCTGTTGCCCCTTAATAATGGGTAATATTTTTACAATGTGCTCGGTCTCTCTCGTCGTACACTCATACACGGACTTCTTTTGTTTTTCCGTGTATTCTTTACACAATTATTTGTTACAATGGAATGGCATAATTTTGCTTTTCTTTGTAACATATATTCTCATACAAATTACGTGTCGCACAGTCACTCCTTCTCTCTCTCTCTCTCTCTCTTTCCTCTTTTCACCATTACTCTGCTTAACACACTTATGCATGCAAACAACACAAATATGGAGCGTTATATCCTCCTCCTTGTTCTTTTGTTTTCGAACATTTTATTTATTTATATAGAGATTTCTGGTACAACTGAATGTCCGTCTCTGGACTGGTATGCGTATGCGTGAGTGTATATGTATGTTTATAACAGTAAGATTGTCTATATCGTTCTCTGTATGCTGTAAATTTGTGTCTGGATACTAGTGTTTGATACTATTGTTGCCTGTGTCAGGATATGTGCTCATATTAACTGTAACTGTGTCTAGTAGTTGGGTTTGTTTTAAAGCCACAATTATTATGCAACCACTTTCATTTCCTTCTTTTGCAACAACAACAAAGGCAAGAAACAAATGTTGCCAACATCATACTATTTTAACTAGACAATTTTTCTTATATATACTATCACATACTTCATGGGCAAAATTTATAATGCATATACAGTCGCAAACAAAAATCCTTACACAAAATTGCAGTATTAAAAATGCATAAAAATACGTTTAAATATAATTCAAACAAATTTTGTCGAATACCAAAAAATGTTGATATACCTTAAAAAATGTTTAGCAACATTGTAAAATGCTTAAATATTTTTGAAATCATGTATTTATTAACCTTATTAAGCAGTTGTATGTCTTTAGAAAAGAAAAAACATTTGAGCTGAAATCTTAAAATGTTTAGCTTTCTTTGATAATGTTGATCGATTATATTCATTTAATTTTCGTTATAATTTTTTTACTAAATATTCTACAGAAATTTTTTTTTATCGATTTTTGAAAATGTTTTGCAACATCCGTAAAGGTTTAGGCAATACCTAAGATCATAAGCAATATTTTGTTAAACATTACTAAAGTAAATTTTAGCACATTTAATGTTATTTTCTAAACTTTTTAGTTTTTAAGCAAAATTATTAGTTTTTTGTAATGCGTTTTGTATCCTTAAGATGTTGAGAAACATTTTTAAAACCGTAAAAAATTTTCTCATACTTTTAAAGTGTTTTAGTGTTTTACATAGTTTTTAGTGTTTTACATAGTTTTGTTCTATATATTTGTTCAGCTATTTATAAACGAATTCAAAATGTTGCAAAGCCTTGAACAATGTTACTTGGAACGGCAACATGTTGCTAACAATCTCTTAATATAGTAAATAGTTTCGAATGTTGGTAAACAGACTTACAAATGCTGTTCTGAAATAAGGAATTTAATTTTCAGCCTATTAAAATGTTGCTAAACTTTGTTGCTGTTTGATTTCTAAATTTTTTTATCATATTTATAAAGTGTCCATATAACTATGTTACTAAGCTTATTTTCATTTACTTAATCATCTTGCTGTTTTTCTCTGCACTTAAAACTTTTTCAAGGAACGTAGAAATGCTTCGATGCTAACTGTATGTTTTTTAAAACATTTCGCAAAATTCACTCAATAACATCCGTTGTAAAAGTTGTAAAAATGAATTTGCTTAACATCTTAAAGTGTTGCACTAATATGTTTCTTATAATATTTATAAGCATTTTATTATGTTCCGTAGCAGTCTATAATATTGACGTATTTTTTAAATGTTGGTTCTCCTTTACAAATGTTTTCAGGCAGTAAAAAATATGATACTTTTTTTATTTTAAGGAATTATGATGCTAGCAATGTTGCTTGATATTTTAATGCATTATAAAACGCTTCTTGAATGTTGCTAATGTTTTATCATATTGCTAAACATATGGCTTTCCTTAAATTGTTGTTGTTTTATATGTTGCTAAGCAATTCACACAACTGATACTCTTTCAGATATTGCTTTTTGCGTTTATTTTAAAATTTATCTGACTTTCTTCAACTAAATTATATTTCCTTTTATGTTATGTTTATAAACATTAAATGCGTATAAGCCTGCATTGTTGTAGCACATTTTCAAATGTTGCTTCTAGTCTTTACATGTTTTAAGGCAGTAAAAATTGAAATGATACATCTTTAATGTGGTTGCTAACCACGTTGAAAGATGTTGCTATACATTTTATACTGTTTCTCGAATATCGTTAATCTTTAAGCAGGTTGCTAAACATATTACAGCATTACTAAACATGTTGCTAAGCAATTTGCAAAGTTAATCAACTTTTAAAAATTGTTTTCTTTACCTATTTCACAATTTGTCGCATATATTTTGAGTTTAAATTATATATTTAATACTTATAACCTTTTTTAAATGTTAGCAACATTTGCATGAGCTTATTGTGTTTAGTTAATAACATAAATATTTATTTTCTTAAAGTTTTGAAAAAAGTAATTTCAACAAAAATTATTTAATATCTTAAGTCGAATTGTTTGTTGGGTTATTTTAACTTATTTATGCTGCGTATTGTTGCTGTTGTTATTCAATGTAAATCCGTTTTGCTATAACGGATATAAAGGAATAAATAATGAACGCTTTCTCGTACATACGCTAAAGAAAACGAAAGAGAGAGAAAGAGACTAGAGTAGAGCAAGACAGCAATAGAGTTATGTTTTCCCTTTGAATTGCCTCAACACTATTACAATTGAGAGCATAAAGCACAAAATCATAATGACGTTTGTAATGTTAATTATTGCATATGAATGTGTAGTAGAAACTATTGTTATGACATTGGATTTTACTTGCAACACAGTCGAGAAGTATGTTGCAAGCTACTAATTTATTTAATACATTTTATTGAGCTGTTGCATCGCTTGTTTTACTGCGTATTTTTATTTGTTTTGTTTTTGTTTTTGTTTTTGTGTAAAACTTGTGTTGTATTTTAAGATGATCGCTTGCTTGCGTGTGTGTGCCGTAGCAGGTTGTATCTTAAGAAGCAATTTATGTATCTTTAAACCAAAGTGTGCCACTGTGGTATGGTAGGTAAAACACCCGCCTACCAACCAGAAGGTCGTCGGTTCAATACTAGGCCAGACCATCTTAAAAAAGAAAAAAGTTTTACGACAGCGGTATAACCTCATAGTATAAGTTAGTAACTGGTTATGAGTATTAGTACTACTGAAAACTTCTCTAAATGCATTTGCCGTTCGGAGTCGGCGTTAAACTGTAGGTCCCTTTCAATGAGTCTACGAATAGAATCGGGTGCAGCTCATTGACTTAGAGAAATCCCCATGTTCCTTCATGGAATGTTATGGGAATTAATAATAATAAACCAAGAAAATAACAATAAAATAACAGTTATTGGTTAGAACATCAGACTTCCGGGCAACAAAGCTTCTTAAAGAAATTCTTCATAAAACAGGCAACTATGCATACTATCGTAAGGGGTAAGGGTGCAGTAATTTTATCTTTTATGTGGCAGCTAAAAAATTTCCACAGTGCCAGGCATGTGTGTACTTTCTTTTGTACATCTGTAGTATTGCCTTTAGAAAAAAGAACAAAATTTTTTATTGGTTGCCTCTGCTGTTGTTGCCATTCTTTTTAGCGGTCTCGTGCTTCAAGTTATTTCGCGTGACTACTATGCCAGGCTGCAAAAAAGAAACCAATGCCACGCGCCTGTTTTTTTTTTGTTTTTTGTTTATTTCGTTTCGCTTTTGTTTTAAGGCCCAAGTAAAAACAGTTAAAAAGAACGGAATGCCAATTCACCTGGTTGTTGTTACAGTCGTCTGGTATTTTTTTCTCTTTTCACTTTAAAACATAGAGAGACGTCATAGCCACATGCAGTAGTCTATAGAAGAGGCTGAAAATAAAGATTTGTTTGGCATGCATGTTCGGCATAGTTCTTCGCATACACATTAGACACATGGGTTATGTCGCAGCAATGGCATCATCATCATCCTCATCAACATCGTTGTCGTAATTTTTGTCATCCCCACCAGTAGCATAAAATGTTTAGCATTTATTTAGTTGTCGTTGTTTTTTTTTTAGCTCTTAGCAACATGTTGATGATCATTTGTGTTTGGCTGTGGTCTATTAATGACGCCGTACACACACTCATGCCTCCATACACCCTCACGTGACTAAAATGTCTTACAAACCGCTTTGCGTGTTTTCAATGACATGGTTTTTAAAAATTCAGTTTTTTTATTTTTATTTCTGATTTTTTCAACACAAATGGTAGAAAGTAAGCGAAATTAAGGTGAAAATGGAAATCATTTTTCATCCAATAAAATTAAAATATGTTTGTGTTACAAAAATAGTATTCGAAATAGGATTGAACATAATATAGAAAAAAGTACCTTTTTGTTACTTGGTACTAAATTAAAATAGTATCTACTTTGAAAGTTAAAAATTTAAGTTTTACGATAATTTCCAATTAAATAATTTACTAAAAACAAATTTATTTAAAAAAGTACCTTTTTATGGGGCAACAATTTAGTACCAAATAAAAAGTACCATTTAAGGCAATTTAATAATGAAGTAAATGTTATTGAAAGAAAATAATGTAAAAAATTAAATTTTAGCATATTTCAGATAAAGTACCTTTTAGTGCATTTTCCGTGGTGGCTCTATTTAAGTACCCACTTAAACAAATAGTTGCTTGTTAAAAATAAATTATAAGTAGATAATGTATTAAAACATGTATTGCCTTAATAAATGTTTATAATTCGTTGATAACAGTGTAGTAACAGCTAAACGGTACCGGTGGAAGTACTTTTTGTTTAAACCTGAAACAGAATTTTTTTAAATGAAATAGAATTAAATTTAATAAGAGTTAGACAATTGACATTAAGAAAGTACTTCCATTGAAAAGTACAAATCTTCAAATCAAAAGAAAATTATACATAATAGTCTAGCAAAATAAGAAACTTTTGCCTTACTTTTTGCTAAGAACTTTTTAGTACCAACATAAAGTACCAGAAAAAGTCCATGTTTAAAGGTAGAAAATATTTAGTAAATAAAATAAGTATGAGCAAAAATTTTAAGAATTAGGACTTTAGTTGAAGTACATACTTTTGTTTTTGACATACTACTAATTCTACAATATACACATTAAAAAAGTACTTTTTATAGTGATTGATCTCTATATCGGAACACACTTAGGAAGTTGGCATAAATGTAAAAATTTTAAGAATTAAAACTCCAGTTGAAGTACATACTTTTGTTTTTGACATGCTACTAATTCTACAATATACACATTAAAAAGTACTTTTTATAGTGATTGATCTTTATATGGGAACCCACTTAGGAAGTTGAAATAAATGTAAATTTCTTACATATTTCAGATTAAACTTATTGCAATGTGAACAAAGGTACGTTTTATGGTATAGTGACTAGTTAGTGCCAACATAAAAGTACCAAATAAAGTAATTTTTATTTAATACCGAACATTTTCAACAATTTAAAATAGCTTAGGTAAATTACATAGGTTAGCTTCAGTTGGCAGCAGTCCATGCCACAGCTCATTTACATACATCAAAGGAGTAAGTCCTCTGGTGTTTATTTTCGTACCCAAAGATTATTACCAGCCCACCAGTCGTTATAGTACTTCACACTAAATTTATGTCTAGAAAGTACTCTTTTCATAATTTGTCATGTTAATAGTATCGCATAGAAACCTAATATAAAGGCAAGTTTGTCACAGATTTTAAAATAAAATGTATTAAAATGTAAGTTAAAGTACCAATTTGTGGCACTTTGACTACTTGGTACAAACAACAGGTACCACTGAAATATTTTTTTTAATAAAACAATTTTTAATAATAAAAATTCTATTGTGGTAATAAATTATTAAGATTTAAGTTATAATTAAAGTACTTATGTACTGGTACTTTCTTTGGTTTTGTGCTAAAATTAAAACAAATTAAAAAAAAATTCAAATTTTGCCACTTAACAAAACCATAATATCAAAGTCTAAATAATTATTGTATATTTTAAATAAATAGGTCATTGGTACAATGATTTTAACCAATATTAGGGGTGTTCAGATTTGAAAAAAATATTCAAATTAACAAAATAAAACCTTATATCGTTACCATTATTTGTAATAAAATATATTTCTTTTATTTATATTCTTTTAGTGGACTACTCCTACTACTTGAATGCCCCTACTACTTGTGCTTATAGGCCATAAATATTTTTTTTCTTTCCCATTTATTTATTTTGCAAAAATGTATTATTGCATTCGTAATTGGCTTTATTTTATATAAATAAACCATAACATCAGAAACGTTTGGAATATTATTTAAAAGTCATAAAGTCATAAAATGATTCATATATTCACACACAAAGTACGAGATATGGACAGAACAGCTTATTTTAGTACCATTCCAAGTTTAATGATTAAATAGTCGTGTGTGTGTTATTTATTAGTATGTATGGTGTATATGTGTGTAGGGCAAATTAGTCAGTCAGTAGTGCTTAACCACATTTTGAATTAGAAATATGTTATTATTTAAAGTAGATATTTGATATCTGAAGTCTCTAGAATTTATGACTTTCAAATGTACTCGTAAGTTATAAAATAAATTTTTAAAAAGGTTTTTACACAAAAACACACATGTGTTTGTATGTATGGGAAAAGCCTTTTTTATTACAGTGATTTTTTTAGTGTTTGTTTACTTTATTAGCTATTTCACCTCTAACATGCACCAACAAAAACTAAACATTATTTTACATTTACCATTAATTGTTTTTTTTTCTTTTGGTGTTACGAAAATATTAAAATGCGTTCTCTCACTCTCACTCTTACCTATTAGTCAACATATGAGAGAGAGACTGTTAAATGGTGAACAAATAAATTTAGTGCCACACAAAAAACAAAACACAAAAGGAGTCAGTGTTGACAACCGTTAAATTGTTTTTATATTTCGCAAAAAAATATCGTTACAAATTAAAAACAACAACATAAATGAAAAATGTACAATTTCTCTTCTGGTTGACTGTTATAACAATAGCAACTACAACAATTATAATGATATTTTTATGTCAGTTTGTTTATTTATTCTGTTTTTCTTATCCATCCATAAAAACCACAAAATTTGCATAGAGAGGCACTTAAAGCCACAGACACACATTTGCTAAACATTGACAAACAGCATAAATGTGATTGATGAGCATTTACAAAAACAATAAAATATAAAAAAGTAGGTATAACAGTTAAATAAGTGTTACAAAAACAAAATTTAAAACTGTAGAGTTTGGAAAAGCAAAAAAAAATTAGCACAAGGCAGCTTATAGGCAGTAAACAACAGTAACATGACAAAAAAAAAAAAAAAAACGCCGAAAGAGAAAACTGTCATAACAATAACAATACCATGCAACGCATGTAAAATTATTAAATTATTTAAGCATTTACTTATGCTTTCTGTTTAATATTTTGAAACGCATAGGTATACACAAATACACACATACAGTCACGCATACATTTATACAGTCGAGCATAAAAGTCTACATACACCCTACGATTTTTTAGAGAAGTTTTAGAGAATTAGTGGCGAAATTTGAAAAAGATGTTATACCGATGTTTAAAGTATTTGTAATAAAGAACAAAATATAATTTATAAGTTATTAGGGAAAAACATAATAATTAGCAGGAAAAAAAGTCTACATACAACGTTCACCTCCAAATATAAAATAGAAATTTAGAAACAAAGACAGCGAAATAAAAGATAACTTTGTTGATTTCTTGAAATTAAGAAGCGTTACAATTGTTGAAGTTGACAAAGTGATAATAAATGAAGGTATTATTTGAATTTTTATCCTCGAAAATGGCAAATCGAAAAAAGATACATATTTCAGATCGAAATATTTTAGTAAATCTCCAAAAGGAAAATAATCATATGAAGAAATCATATGAAGAAATCACTAAGACAACAAAATTCAGTCGTGCTACTGTACAGACGATCATTATGTTACCAGTATTGTGAAATTTGTTCATCAGAATCTGACAATAAAAGCCCGAAATTTGGCGGAACACATGGAAAAATGTTCGAATTAAATTGTAGTTTCCGGAACAATCTTAGAAGTTTTACATAATAATGGATTTCATAGCAGAATAGCAGTCAAGCAGCTACTAATTTGATTAAAGAATCGTGAGCTTCGTCTCGAGTTTGCTAAAGTATATGTAGACAAGGGTATGGATTTTTTTAATCGTGTTGTATTTACCGACAAAAGTAATTATAACATTTTCGGAAAAGTTGGCCTTTCCAAAGTTTGGAGAAAACCAAATATTGCACTTGATCTTAATAATATTATTTTTACAGTCAAACATAGTGGAGGCAATGTTATGGTTTGGGTCGCCATGGCGTCAAATAAAGTGGCTCGTGGTAATATTGACCGCTATCATTATAAAATTATATTGGAACAACTTCAGTAGTATCTGTTAATAGCTTGGGCCTTGGATACCAATGGATTTTTCAGTAAGTTAACGGTCCTAAGCATACTGCGCACTTTTTTCGAGACTGGCTTCTTTACTATGCTTCAAAACAGCTAAATTCACCACCCCAGTCAACAGACTTAAACCCAATACAGTACATATAGGACTTCTTAGAAGAAAACGCGGCATTAGTAACCGTGAAACATTAAAAACTGACCTTATTCGTGCATGGGCCGAAATAATACCCTCTAAAAAAATAATACCCCCTCAGAAAATTTGGTGACATTAAAGTCATGTCGTCTTTAAGCTATTAGTAATGTCCAAGGTCGATCATCCAAATATTAAAAGTAAAGTTTGTATTTTTTATATATAAAATTTTTAAATAAAATTATCTTTTTTTAAGCTGTATGTAGACTTTTGTTCTATGAATTTTTAATATTTTTGTTCTTAATGTTTTTATTATGTAAATAAATTACTTTTTTATTTTATAAATAAACTTAAATATTAATATAAATATTTTTTATTTTCTTCACAAACTCTTCAAAACTCCTAAATCAAATTGTGTATGCAGACTTTTTCCCATGACTGTATATATGTACGTAAACACATATGTAATGCCTGTTTTATGCTGGCTTACACTTAGCTATGTAAATACATAAATACATACGCATAAGTAAATGCATAATAAAAATCAACGTTTACCTTTTCACACTTTCTCGCTCTTACTCTATCTATCTCCCTCTAACCATGGGTGTTCATTTTACCATCTCTCTTTGATTTCTTTTTTTTTACCAACAAAAATAGTGCGTTTGCTTTGACTGCAATTACCAGGCTAACATTCCTTTGCTTGAGAGTAAGAGAAAGTACAGAAATAAAAAAACATAAACAATTTGTTGTTGTTTGTTTTTACTTTAAAATAATGCAAAACGAAATGCAATTGTAATGGAATTTATTTTATTTTTAACACAAATTATTGTGGTGATAAGCATTTTCTTTTTGTTGTTGTTTATATCGTTATTACTGTCATTAAGTATTTTAATATTGTTGTCGTTGGTGCTTATTTTTTATATTACACCACTCGTAGCGGAATTATGTTGTAAATTGGGGCTTAAGCTGATTTTTATAACGCATAATAGTAATAATCCAATATATTTTAATGGATGATCAGTTGACAACGCTAAGAAAATAAGGCGTGTTTTTTATAGAGGTATAGAACCTTAAGTTGGCATTGCTTTTCAAGATGGCGACCGATTTAACAGCTGTCAAGTGATTTATTCTCAGTTTGGTTTGGCAATTCATCATGAATAGACTCACGCCTGGCGTAGATTCGTCGAAAACAAGATTACCGCTGTTCCCGATTTTCATAAGCGAATTTTGTTTAGCGATGAAGCGCACTTCTAGTTGAATGGCTACGTCAACAAACAAAACTGCCGCATTTGGAGTGAAGCTAATCCTCAACTGTATGTGGAAACACCGTTATATACAGAAAAACTGACTGTTTGGTACGCTCTATGGGCCAATGGAATCATTGGTCCATACTTTTTCAAAACGATGGTGGCCAGAACATTTCAGTCAATGCTGATCGATATAGAGCCATGATTTCTAACTTTTTCATTCCTGAATTGAATAACCATGATGTCCAGTAGATGTGGTTTCAACAAGACGGCGCAACATGTCAAGAAAGACACGTTTGGTGGCCACTTAATTTCACGTTTTGGACCTGTGAATTGGCTTACAAGATCTTGTGATTTAACACCGCTAGACTACTTTCTGTGGGGCTATGTAAAGTCATTGGTCTATGCGGTAAAGCCACAAGCGCTTGGCCATTTGGAAGACAACACTCGCCGTGTTATTGCCGATATACGGCCACAAATGTTGGAAAAAGTCATCGAAAATTGGACTACATCCGCGCCAGCCGTGGCGGTCATATGCCAGAAATCATATTTAAAATGTAGGGCCACAAGATTATCTTTCGGATGAATAAAATTCATGTCAATCGAATAATCCATCGTTGTTTTATTGCAACTTAAAGTTCTATACCTCTATAAAAAACACCCCTTACATTTGAAATAAACCAACAAAATTGTGAGTAATAATGATGATGAATGATTTCAGATTTTATTTTTGAGCTAAATTTGTAAAATTTTCAATGTCATTGATCTTCAGTTACACGATCGTTTAAGTTTCGTTGGCAGTGTTTCCAGGGGATGGCCTACATAATTATTTTTTTACAAATTAGTCCCATATGTGCGGTTGTATTCCATGAAAATCATTTCATATTTTTGCCTAAGCTTGTCAGAAATGATTGACGTGTTTGGCACGTACTAAATACTTGATGCTGCCACAGAAACAATAATTGATAGATGTTAAGTGGGACAATAATAGCAGCCATCGCTGCTTGATCAAATATTTGTGGATCGCTGCAGGATCAAAAATTATTCTTGTACGAGAAATGACTTTATTTTTTTTGAGAATTTCGTGATATTTGGGTGATATTGTATCACTGTATGCCGAAGGTAGTGTTTGTGGTTTCTTAAGTACACTTGGGTAAGTTGATAACAACAACAACAATATGAGTTTTCTTTTCTTTCTATCACAAGAAAAGCAAACAAATTCAATTTTCATTTTCTTCTTCTTTTTCATTTCTTTCATTGAGTCTGGTTGATGATCAAGTATCGAAATTGTACCAGTGCTCAAAATATCAAACAATGAGATAATTTTCCTCCAAATTTTCCATTTTTAAACTCCTCTGTTAGTCAAGTGACTTACTGGGATCGGGTTGAGATTTGCCACAGAAATGTGTCTTTATTTACAATTTTTCATTTTTAATACATATTTTTTAAAACCTGTATTCTATCCGTGCTGCTCCAAGGGTATGAAACTTGCTTCGTGACGGAAACCATAAAACAGAAATTGTTTAGGTTTATAAACTGCCGTCTCCGCAGAAATCTGAAAATTTGTTTTGGTCGAGAAAAATCTCAAACGAATAACTATAGTTGAGAGCGCAGCTTGAAGAGATAAACGTCAAAATTTGTAGAGAAAAATACAGTTGGATTGGATACACACTACGCATAGCAGCTGAGGAAATATGCCATCATGTCTTAGTATACAAAACGAGGAAGGCCGAGAAAGACCTAGAAAAGTTCAACATTGGCGGAGATCAATTTCGCAGCACACAATCTTGGTAGAACATAAGACAACATCGGAGAACTAAGTATGACTAAAAATAATCAAACATTTCTGCGCAGGTCTTTTAGAATATACGCCGATCATCCACAACATTTGCCAAAATACACTGATGGCATCCAATAGGTTTAGCATATGAGTAGCTCGTAGTTCTTGGACGGCTAGCAAAACATTATTATTGTGACCAGGTTTTTAACGATCGGCTTCATATTATTTCACATATCAGTCTAAATAGTCCAAATCGGAATAATTTAGTCTGATTTATGCGTCACAGGCATGGAAATTTTAAAATTTTTGCTGCTCGCCAACAAGCAAAGCCACGGCGAACATTTGTACCCTGTTATAAACCAGACATAATGATAGGCCCTTCAAATAAATAAAATTCAAGTTATTAATTTAGTATGTAATTTTTTTATTTTTATGTATAATACATGTTAATTTAAAAACAAAAAGAAACTAAATTTTCTTCAATTTGTTTTTTTTTACTTACAGGTAATATTTGATGATGATGCTTTGGATTACATTCGATTTACATGCTGAGAGAACAGGTGATGCTGAAAGTTTTTGATAAAATGCTATAAAATATTTCTCTACTAAAGCCTTAATATTCTACAACAAATACTCTTAGTGAGCGTAATGTCATGTTCATATAACGTTGCCAGATGGCCTTGATTTCGCTTGATTTACAAGAATTTTTACAACTTGTCAAGAATCAAGAAAAAATGCGGTTTCTCAAAATGTCTTTAAACAAAGCTCCTCTTACGCAATGTTTTGTAAAAAGCTATTAAACATTTTATTGATTGAATAACAAACATATTTGGCCATTTTTGGGTTGGGGTAAAGCCATTGTTCCATCAATGTAGAACTTTTGACTTTTCTGATTCAATTTTCTTTTGCAGCCATCTACGGAATTTAAATTTCTGTAAAGATCGAAACAAATGATAATCTGAAGGTGCAAATTCCGGGCAGAATGGTGGACTCATCAAAACTTCCAGACCCACTCAGTTTCTGAACAATTGTTGAACAATTCTGATCATTTTAATCAAATTGCTGGCTTTAATTTTTTTTTTTTTTTAATTTTGACCAGATTGTAGCAGCTCATAATAAACAATAATTTCCCTACAATCTTATCAGACCTTTTTCGGTATCAATCCTGGCTTTGGCACCTTCTGCGAAGCTTCATCTTTGCTCGTCCATGATCTTTTTCGCATATTAATATCGTATGAGATCCACTTTTCACAGCCCGAAATAATTAGGGCCTATCAAGTTATAGTGTTGCCTGATGCAACTGATATTGCATTTTTAGAACCGTCCATAGACAAGTTGTAATTGAAGTTTTTTTATGACCCATATTTCTGAAATTTTTGTTCAAAATCGAGATATTTTTTTTTTGTAAATGTCAAGAATTTTGCAACGTTGAATCTGGCAGCACTGTGTTCACACGACAACGTTTTTTTTTTCGTAATTCACTCTTTCATTCATTATTCAACCCCCCATTATGAGACGAATTACATAATCCGCCATAAAAAAATTTCTAAAGCGTATCACACAAATTGTAAGCAATTCAGTTTCAATTAACCTTTGGATTAATACAAAATCAATGCGATCGCTAATTTTTACCGGGTGTTTGTTTGTTTGTTTGTTTCTTTTCTACTTTTAAACACAATTTTCCAACAAATACTAAAAAAATAATTATAATAAAAATAATACAATTACATAGGTGCCAAGCGGACGTGGTAATCCGTATATATAATTCAGACAGCAGTCGAAATAATACGAGGTATCGTGCGAACATCGTATAGGATGTCAAAATTTATGATTTTAATGCAAATAATTCAAGAAACACAACTGTGTCAGAGGTCTAACTAAGGACACAATTTTCATTTGTTGTTCTCTTAGAGAAATCCTTTATTTTCCAAACATCCAAACCAACTGATACCAGCCTTCTAAAGCCAAATTCTTTGGGCTTTCGTTGATCTTTTAATTTGTATATCCCTACAAACAAACAAAAAATTGTTTTAAACAGACATTATCCATCATACCGTGGAGGGGGTGATTGATTGACACTTTGAAGTGTAACCGGCAGAAAGTTATACCGGCACTTACTTTAAAAGAAAAAAAAAAAAGAATAAATATTGGCGGCATGTTTAACATCCATCATAAAAATAATTTATTTAAAAAATATGTTTTTTTTTTAAATTTAATTTTATTTTCAATTCATCATTATTGTAAAATAATAAATATTAAACGTTTAAGAAGTGAGTCAATTAAATTTATGTTTTTACAACATAAACCTTTAAAATCTTATTAAATATTTTTTAAATTTTTGGGGAGTTGTTTTGGGGCAAAAAAAGGTATTAGAGGCACAGAAACAGCAGCAACGCTTAGTTTGAAAAATGTCATAATAGACAGACAGGCAGACCTATTTAAGCAATTCAAACAGAAAGCGCTTATCTGTCAGTTGATAATGATGATGGTGATCTAATATAGTATGTCAGACAAATAACATAAATAATCAGATAAAAATTAAAAAAAAAAAATTTAAATCTATTTGAGAACAATTCTGTTCAGAGAGAAGAAAAGAAAAATTTCTGTCAGCATTCTGTAAATGGGTGAATGATTTTTTAAAAAGATTTAAAATATTTTTTTATTTTTTACTTTACTTATGGGATTCTTTCAAAGTAATGATTTGTTTTTTAGAGAAAAAAAAAAAAATAAATATTTCCGATAGTTTCCATTTATTTTCGGTTCACTACTAGGAAAGCATATGAAAATTGCGTTAAATTTTTAACATTTTTTGATCTGACAGACAGTATGCCAATCGAATCAAAATATTGGCTTAATAAAGACCGTTTAACAATCAAGTGACCTTTTTTCACAAGTGATTTTTATTTTTTTCGGTAAAGCAGAGTATTAATTCCCAACAAAGTCTTACCAAAGTCTCTTACCAAACAGTCAGTTCTTCAAGTTTAGCAAAATCTTTAGAGTTTGCTTTATAAGATAGCAATTCACAGCTAAATTTTGGCCCCTAGTGACTACAACCGTTTGTTCTCGTTTATTGTCTTATTGAAACAGGAATTTTTATACGTTTGTTGAGCTCATTTTTTTTAAATCAGTATTAAATCTTTCCAAAAATTTTGGATAATGTTACCCTTTTCATGGTAATCTATCCATTTAATTGACGTCTGAATATCTACAAATATCCCTTAGAAGTAGCTACACGATTGCATTAAAGTTGTTGCACTCATCCTACGCATAGCATCACTAGCATTCAGACCGAGCACAGTTGCAATACGCCGGTACTCATGGGATCTATTGTGCACTTTCCAGTCTAAGTCTGTTCAGCTGATCTGTTGTCTTTCTAATGAACACCAGCGGATCTAAAATCTTACTGGTCATTTTTTACTTTTAACGAGATGATATCATTGAATGACGCCATACGGAACTCTAACCCGTTAAGACTTCTGAACACACAAATTCAGTTTAATCGTTGAAACGAGTATAAATCAAAGAATTTGCTTATACTGCAGTTTGGGTATACCTACAAAATTTCCAAAGAACCAATTTCACAGAACGTAGAAACCTAACATTGTCTAACATTGTCTGCGGACTGATCATGTCACTCAGTATATTCTCCACTCCAACTACTGAACGAGTCATTCTTTCAAAAATACTTCTAAGACCCTCATATTTCCAATATGCAAAAAACGCATTTCTGTCAATCTGTAAATTACAATCACAATGCGGGCAGAACAGTAAATTACAAAATTCAAAACGATGTAAACATTGTCCATGTATTCCATGATTAGTCGGCAACTGAGATAAATAAAATTCTTTAGCTCCATCGCTGCGTTGATGCCACTCCATTAAATTAGAAATCAGATTCTGCTATACCATCTGCCATTCTGCATTACTTCTATCTCTTGCTGCAACCTGAGAACACTTTCTGTAATAAATCATCATATTTTCTCTGACAAAAATATGTAAACAGGAGTCGTGCCAGAGATTACATTACTCTAATATTGGATATCTCCGTCATTGAGATCCTGTGTCTCTCTGTACACTTCCACCTAAATCTGTAAGAACCCCACATTGAAATAACATGTGTTTCGACGTGTCTGATACCAGTAAACAAAATCCACAAATATTCACCTCAGTGACTGTCTTTCTCTTCAGCACTCCTAATCCAATGGCCCGTAAGATTTTCCAAGCTGTGACCAAATTCTGAACTGATAACCGTTCCAGTGTCAAACGGCTCGAACAATATAGGGTGTCAGGGCTGTCAGTGGCTGTCAAAAGCAAACGTATAGACTGTAGCTTACTTTAAATTTGACAAATAGTGCAGTAATATGATAGATAGCAAAGGTATTAAAATTGACGGCATTGTAAACGCAAGAAGACACTGATAACCCAGAAGAAGATCAACACCTAGTTTGGGAAAATTTTTGATCAGCTATGGAAGAATGTCTCTGTTTTAGCCCACAGGCTACATTTTTTAAAAGATGCTATAGTGACTCCCAAAAGGGAGATGCTAAATTTCATTCGGCATATATTCTCGCATCATTTTCTGAGTTTCGAAGTGCTTATGGCCTAAATCAATAAACTATTACTCTTTTAACTATTGTGTCGCACATACTAAAATTTGGTCTTTCAATAAGAGGTTTTTATGATATCAGAATCAGACAAAAATAGTATTCTTAAGCGTTATCTTACTATTTATACGCTGTTAGTAGTAGAAACCGATGTCATCAAGTAGACACTGCTTCGCTCGAAGGACCATATATTTTAAATCAAATTTGTTATCGCTAATTCCTATGAAGAGGAAGAGATTTTTTGATAATAATTCTTGGGTTTTCTGAGCAAAAAAATGGCACAATTCAGCTTGTTAAAGTAGGTTCCGAGGTGAAAATGGGCTGAACATTCAAAATGATTTTTCGATTAAATTTATAGCAAACACACGACGTTGTTGATGATAGATAGGTGTGAGTTCTTGTGTTAACTGAACTTTAAAAGCCTTAAGACCTAAGTCTTTATGCCAAACATCAATGTAGTGTCGTTTGTGGGGAATGGAAAATTTCAAAGATCGACGAGAATTGGACAACCCTCGGTTTCTTGAAAACTATGGGCTACAACAGTAATATTATCAATTGTTTTTGAGAAATGTACACTAAGTGGATTCTTCGCATTACAAACTTGTCCCAATAACACAAATTTGTCTACTACTTTTAAAATTGCTGACCGAGAAGCTGCTTCATGACGTCTAAAAACGGTTTTAGTTTAGCGAACTGTGACCTCTAAAGTTTCACCACCTTTGTAATGAATTTTAATAATTGCAATGCCTTGTTGTAGCGTTTGCCGTTTCATTTTCATTAAGGCGTAAGTTGTACTTGTCATTTGTTAAGCAGTTACAGGTTAACTCATGACAACTGCTATTGCGGGCTATTGCAAATGAAACGTCTTATTGGAACACTATAAAGCTACCACAAAACGAAAGTTTCTTTTTGATGTTTTGATATTTGTCGACTGAAATTTATTTTAAATATTTTTTTTTATTGAATTTTTTTGCTGCTTTTATTTCATTTTAATTTAAAAAAATATATTTTTTTTAAGTGTCGGTATCTTAAATTACATCAAGTGAAAACCACTGCTTATTTTCGGTTTAAAACAAACGGTTTGATAATGTATTACATTGAAAATAACAAAAATTACAAAAAAAATTTATGAAAAAAAATTCTATAAAAAATTGCTTTATTTTGTTTGTAATAAAAAAGAAAAAAAAACACCTTTCGGTGGCGGCGACACATTAACTGGAGCAGAAATTTTATTTATTTTTTATTACATTAGAAGTTTTATTTCCATTAAAATTTTTTGTTATTGTTGTGGTTATAAAATAACAGCAAAGGTAGCAAAAAAAAACACACAATTGCTTAAAAAAGAAATTGTAATGCAAATACCTTGATAATATGGCTTTTTATAGTCAAATTATACTTTTTTTTTTTGAAAGAAATTCAATTAACTTTTTTGTTTGATTGCAAAAATAATAATAGAAAAACGAATAATGATTGATTAAAGTGATACATTTACTATTAATTTTTTGTGGGTGTACAATGACGAAAAGAAAGCTTATGATCTGGCATTAATTTTTATGGCATATTAGTGTGTTTTCTCTTTCTTGGTTAATGATGATTAAACCTCTCTCCCACATACGTACTGCTGCTGTCGTTTATTTCTTTACAATTTCAAGCATCATTGCTTAAAAACCGTTATAATATTTTTCAACTCTTGCTCGTTCCCATTGTCTCCCTCTCTCTCTTACTTTACATACATACTCGTATCATTACGCACTTACGCCTTAATTCTAAACATTAAAAAATATTATACTCACCCCCACCGCCCGCTAGGCTTCTTTTTGTTGCTCATAAAAAAGAAAAATGTTAAAAAATAAAATGCTTCTGGTATTTCATAAAGAGGAGAAGGAGAGAAGAAAAAGAGTGTAAGAGTGTAAGAAATTATCAAGAACAAGAGAAAACATTTACGACACTTGTAGCTATTGAGCGAAGGAAGCAAAAAGAAAAATGAAAAATAAACACAGAAGAAGTGGTATAATACATACACATACACATATACATACAAGTGTGAGTGTAGTTACATACTTTTACATATTTGCCCAAATATCTAAACATTGAGATTTACATTAGAACAGATAAGACTTTAAAAAGGGAGGAGAGAGAGCATTACATTTTTGATACCCCCGTTTTCGGCCCCTTTCATAAAGCAAAGAAATGCAAAATATGTCATTACCAGACAACAAGCATTAAACAAACGACAAATATTAACAAAACGAAACAACTACAGTTACACTACTAAAAAGGAAGAGAGGAAGAGAGACTAAAAATTAAGCAAATTCTGCAAGTGCTAAGCAATTGAGATTTTAAAACCTTAAGTAAATGTATTTGTGTGTAAGTGTGTGCGTTAAAGTAGTGTTGCCATAATTATTATTTTTTTTAAACTGAAAATTTTAAAGGAAAGAACTGATTTTCAATTGAAAAACTGTACAGACTTAAAAAAAATTGTATACATATACGGGTATGTTCTGTAAACCGGAAATGAGTGAAATTGCAATCGAGTAAATTTTCAAACTTAACTTAAATTCACCAATTATTTTAAACTTTTGATAATCAAAAAAGTTATCTAAATTAAGTGTAATTAAGTGTGATTTGAAAATTATAGTAATTTGGACTTTCATACGACTTCAATTTTATTCGATTTCGGTTTACAGAACATATCGGATAATTTATTTCATAATGTATTTTTTATTCAAATATTATTATAATACGACAAATTAAATGTTATATCTATATAAAGGGTTCGCCATCTAACGTTTTTTTTCAACTAGTGCTTATTTCGTGAATGGTAACACTTAGCTCATGTCTGATTTGACAGATAATTAGTTTTATTCTTCCGCTGAACGAATATGGTTGTGTATACGCTTCGCGAAGTGGGCCTGCGATCGACTTACAGAAGATGCCGATTTTGATAAAAAATCATCTTTTCGGACGAAGCTCCTTTTGATCTTGGCGGGTATGTAAGCAAGCAAAACTGTCGCATTTCGGGCACAGAAAACCCGCACGCATACATTGAAAAGCCGATACACCCAAGACGAGTCACTCACTGTTTGGTGCGGATTTTGGTCCGAAGGCATAATTGGGCCAAATCAGCAAGGAGTGGCCGTTACAGTCAATGGCGATCGTTATCGGGCCATGTTAAGCGAATTTTTGTTCACAAAAATTAAAGAGGAGGATATTAGCAACATTTGATTTCAACAGGACGGCGCTACATGCCATACAGCCGAAGCTACACTCGATGTTTTGCGCCCTGTTTTTGTAGATCGTGTTATCAGCCGCAGAGCTGGTGTCGTTTGGCCACCTCGGCGGTGCTATTCGACACTGTTGGACTATTATTTGTGGGGTGCCGTCAAAGATAAGTATTACGCCAACAAGCCAGAGACAATTGACGCTTTAAAGTTCAATATTCGTGAAGGCATTGGTGAAATACAACTGCACACAATCGATAATGTGCTTAAAAATTGGACCGATTGTGTAGGCTACTGCATGGCCAGCCGAGGCAGCCATTTGAATGAAATTATTTTCCATTATTAACCGGAAGGATTGTACTTTCAAATAAAAAAGGACATTTGAGAAAATAATCAGTAGTTTTTTTTTTAAAGCATATTCAAAAAAAAAAAAAATATTTGGCGGATCTATATATAAAAGAGGACTATAAAATCCGTTGTAATGGATGTTCTCTGAAATGCACCAATTGATTTAAAAGGTGAATTCAATACAAAGGTTTTTATGTATATGCGGTTTTCGTAGGTCGATTGGTTCGCGAGTTATTGCCGTTAGAGCGAAATTTGTTACAGCATTTAAACTCTGTGTGATTTAGAAAATAATTTTTAAAGTTTTCATTTGGTGTGTGGCTTCACTATTGTTCAATTGGGCGGTGCACGTCCATATAAAATTTGTATTTATATGTATGTCTATGTCTTTAAAACGGTAATAGTAAGAGTCTCTAAATTTGGCCCAAATAACTTTGTGGTCAATAAAAATCATCAATCAAAAAGTGGGCAGAACTGAAAAAAGTCGAATAATCGATCCCCCTGGGACGTACTTACATAGTATGTAACGTAATCACGCTGTTCTTTTACCAAAAAATTTAATCTTCTAAAACGACTGAGCAGATTAAAAAAGTTGATCACTTTCTTAGACCTGTTTGTGACATGTGAATGCTCTCCTTCTTTATGATCAATGGGCAAAAAAGGGATAATTACATTGTGGCATTAGAAAAGGTATGAGTAAACCTCAACATGGTTATGTTAAGCAAAAGGTGTGAAATTCTTACTTAAGAAATTGTAATTAAAATAAGAAAATTGCAGTAATAAACTAAACTGTTAAAAACTGCAAAATTTGCACAATTCAAAACTGCTTAATGCTTAAAAAACTTCAAAATACAGATAAATCTGCGCATATGGCAACGCCAAGGCGATGTACCATTTAAAAAGAGCTTATGGTTGGAGAGATTTTGTATTTTTTTTTGTAAAATTTTGTCTTTCTCATAAATGTGTGGTGAAATTATCAGTATATTTGTATGCGGTTTTAAACAACTGACAAGATTCATATTCACTAACAAAGGCACACTCACACACATATATATATATATATATATATACATATGTATACCATTGTAATGTTCGGAACAAAAGGGGGGTTTTATTTTTAACTCTTCGCACATCTTTTGGGAAAAAAGGAGATTTTTTTCACCTCTTCACATATGCCTTAGATATAATTTTGTTTGTGTGCCCCTATTAAAGGGGCTTTAAATTTAATAGTACAACGGGTTTTGATTTTGTTATTCTCAATGTTTTGCAAAGCAAAAGCATTAAATCAGTGTTTGGCATACACTTCGCGCTAGAGCACGTGTGCTCATAAGGAAGACCACAAAGAGGGCAAAAATACAACTTCTGTGCACTCCTTGTGACTACCACTGCATTAAACATATCTTTTGTATTTGTTTACAATTTCGTTTATGTGTGGGGGTGTTCTCAGCGCACCTATAGTTCTTTTTTCAAATTTTTGATCTCTTTTATTTTAGTTTCTCCCAAAATGTATATAAAAAATTTGAAAGCGTTACTTGATTACACTTCGTAAGTGTTTAAATAAATCTTTTAAGTATGGGGGTTTGCTTAATGTATGTGGATATATGTGCAGTAAAGCTATAAGCAGAGGAAGAGAAGAACTTCCTTAATGTGTGTGCACACCGAAGTAGTTTTAAAGCTGTGAGTGGTGGGAGAGCAATTGTACGAAACATAATGTGTTTTGTAGGTGTTTCCCTATAAAAATACTACAAACATATCATCAACAATGCGGTCATATCAAAACTGGTACTGGTTATTGTTGCTGTAACAGCTAAGACCATGTAACTCATGCCGTACCATGTGACTGCTGTGTTGATGGTGTCTCTGTGAATTTCGTTCAAGACTGTCATATGCGAGGAGTGGTCCAACGGATGACGCACATGTCAGCAAGATTAATACCATTAATTGAGGTATGAAAAAGTTGCAGTGACATTCGGACCATTATCGTTCTTGAGGACATATTGACCATTGACTTCGTCAGCCCATAAAGCGCACCAAACAGTAATTTTTGATGGATGTAATGGTGAATTATCTTCACTTAAAATTCACTACAATTCCGCTTTTTTACGAACCCATTTAAGCAAAAATGGGCTTAATCGAAGAAAACCTTGTGGGATATCTAGAGTCCAACGATTTACTTAGCATTCGTCAGTACGGTTTCCGAAAGGGCCGTTCTGCTGGCGTTGCTGTCGGAGAAGTGGAACAAGTCCATTCATGGTTTTGGTGAGAGTAAGGTTGTAGCTCTGGATATCTCAAAGGCGTTTGATAGAGTTTGGCACGAGGCTCTCATTTCGAAACTTAATGCTTTTAGTGTCGGTAGTCACTTCTCTCGATTTATATCCAGTTTTCTCAGAGATCGCTCTATAAGAGTGGTTATAGATGGGTCTCATCCGACGAGTTCAGGGTAAACTCAGGGGTACCGCAAGGCTCTGTTCTTTCTCTTACTCTTTTTCTAATATTTCTTAACGACTTTCTCCTTCTCACTTCTCACTTTTAATCCTATCTACTCTTTTGTGGATGACAGCAACATTTGTCACTCATATTCTTTTGATCGTAGACCGAGCCTTTTGGAGTTTGGGGTAAGAAGGATGAATATGAACCTCACACTCACAAGTGACCTGGCGAAAATCTCTGAGTGGGGTCGCGCGAACAGGGTCGATTTTAATGCACGTAAGACTCAACGTTGTTTTTTAACACACAGGCGTGGTGGTGTGTTGTCATCTGTGTCAATGGGTAATGTGGATATTGAGGAATCAGATGCTCTTGATGTTCTGGGCATGAGAATTCACTGTGACATTCGTTGGAATAATCACATATTTCAAGTGTCGAAAGAAGCATTCAAGTACCTTGGTTTTTTGAGACGGTGCAAGAAATACTTCATTCCATCTGATCTCCTTAATATTTACAAGACCTATATCAAGAGCCAAATGGAATACAACTCTCATGTATGGGCCGGACCTTCAAAATTTATTTTGAAGCTTCTCGACCGCGTATAGGAGAGGGCGAAGATGCTCATCAATGACGGTAGGGTAGCCAACTCTATCGATTCATTGGAGCACCGTCGCAATGTGGCGTGTGTTTCATTGTTCTATCGGTACTATAACGGAATGTGTTTTAACGAAATTAAGGAATTAATTCCCAAAAATCATATATTTTTACGTAGTACTCGTATTTCTCGTAGAGCGCATCCCTTTGCAGTTGATTGTCCAGTAAATCGCACAACGCATTACAGGGAGAATTCGTTCTCTGGTCGCACTGTTCGGTTGTGGAATAATCTTCCAGCGAAAGTATTTCCTGCCACCTACGACATGAGTAAATTTAAATCTAACGTCCATAAACACTACTCCCTCTGTCCTCCTTCCAATAACCTATTTTCCTAGTACCAGCACAATGCACTGCATGAGTAGGGGCCATCCCCTGGGTGCTGGTCTTATATTAAAAAAAAAATACCTTTAATTTTAAAGTTTGACGAAGAGAACCATTATTTTGCAACATTTATAAGAATTTGAATGTCCCCCCACTGGGTATCACTAATCGAAGGCGAACACACTAAAACCGCATAATTAACCATTGATCGGCTAATCGTTTTATTTATAGTTAACAAGGTTTCTCTATCCATTCTGTAAGTACTACTGTCTAACACTTTGATGACTTTTTTTTCTACTTCGCCAATTTATGCTTGATTGAAGTGTCATGAGCTGAGGAACTGAATGGGCTGTTGAAGGTGATCCCTATAATTTTTTGGTGGTACACTTCCTTCGTACAAGAGGTGAAAAGTATTGCCGAGGACTTCGATGCCCTCAATTCATAACATTTTTTCTATTTACTGACCTTTATGCAATCGAATATGGTATACTACTCTCATGTCTGGGCTATTAATTAAAGTAAAAGTAACAGCAGAAGTAAAGCTTACTCATCCAGAACAGAAGGTTTTTTCCGTCACTTGGAAGCATATGACTTACCACAAAGCTTCCATTACCTCATTTCGGTTTCATTAATTAGTTAATTTGTGCAAACTAACTAGATGAGTAGTGTACTGTAGCTTGTCTCCAGGTGATTGTGTAGTGATCAAGATCCTGGCTAAGTAGTGGTAAAGAAACATGCTTTGCATTCCCATTTTTTCCCAGTAGGTGGCGTTTTTCGTGATCATTCACATGATGGTTATCATCGTTGGGGGTTCGCTTAGATGTATTTGTCTAGAGGGGAATCACTCGCAACCGCAATCACATATTTTCGTTATGTCCTCTGATGGAGATTCCAACCTGGGCCGGTTATGGTGTATGTTGGCATTCTAACCACGCCACCCTGATTGACATCGTGTTTATCAAAAAAAAAAAAAAAAAAAAAAAAAATTCGCCATGGCGTACTTGAAGACAGATACACGTCAGCTTTTTTGGTCCCAAGTATGTTTTGGGGTTACTCAACTCTATTAATTCATTAAAATGTCACAATATGACATGTGCGGAGTACCGTTTTATCGCTAAACCAACGAAAGATCCTAATGAAATAAAGGCGACTTGTGTTCAAAAATCTCGTTTTTTCTTGTTTCTCTCGGTTTTCTTGCAAAGCACAAACGTCTGCTAATATATTGATAAGGGAATTGCACAAAGCTTTGCAAAAAATCGAGCTTTCCGTAGGAATTTTTAATCAAACCTTTCTATGTAAATGAATTAAAATCTAATGCCAAAGAAAAAACAAACAGTCGTTGCTGCTTTAGAACATCCGCTACACCCCCTTAACTGACTTCTTTATCTCAAAGGAAATTTAGAAATTATGACCCCTAAAGAAGGTATAAATTGGCCATAATTTTATTTATCTTACTCGCCGTACAGGTCACATAATTACATGTTAAATGCCGGTGCTGCCTCTCGGCTTTTTTCAACATTTTATCTCTCTCACAAAATAGAAGAGTGAAAGAGAGAGAGAGAGAGAGAGAGAGAGAAATAGAGTAATAAAATATTCAATTCAACATTCGAATGTCCCACCACCAAACATTTTGTTTTGCGCCACATTTTTACGATTGAATTGTGGCATATATATGCGGTTACTTTATGAGCAGTCCCATAATTGCAGCTCTTCAATGTTTTTCTTGCTCCCCCCCCCCCCCCCCCCCCTCCTAATTTGCCACATATTACCTCCAAGGAAGCATAGCAAAAGGTATCGAAAAGAGTGTGTGGTCGGGGGTGAAGAAGAAGAAGCCTTTCAAAGTAATAAGAAATACATTTTTATGGGGCATTTTTGAAATTTTATGCGTAAACACGTTCCATTTTTTGCCAAAGCGTTTTTATGCGGAAAGGGAAAGTAATGAATAAACGACTGCATATGCCAAGCAACCAAGCAACCACCGTTTTTACAAGTTCAGCATAAATTTTCAGGCTTAAATTGTATTTCAATGTTTTTTGTTTTCTTCTGTTGTTGTTTTTTTTCCATAAAAATAAATGTTGCAACAAGCTTAGAGATATGGCCTCACTTTATTAGGGCGAGAGTGAGTTGAAACATCGCTGTTTTGAAGAAATTTCGGGCCAACAGTACTTTACATTACGAGTAAAAGCTCTTTAACGTTCTCTGTGTCTCTGTTATTTTGTTGTATAGTTTATCTGCCTTCTGTGCCCACTCTTGGTCTTCCATTTTCCATTCCCGCTGTCTGAACAATTGAATTTTGAAAATTTGTATTTTTCGCAAAAAAAAACGAGCTACAAAACTCGTTTTGGCTCATAAAACGAGCATACAACTTTCACTCTCCCTTTTTCTCTTTTTATCTCAATCCTTTACACTTAGAAAACATATGTGTAACATAGGTATGGGTCATAGCATGAAAGGAAGACAAATTTTTTTTACCGTTAACTCTCGACAATTGACATTGTTTTATAAATCCAGCACATTGGCTTTGATAGTTGAGAATGCTGAAGTTATAAGCATCTCAATCGAGCTGTGCATCACATTTTGCATGAATATAGAAAAGTTATCAGCGCAATGGGAATCGCTATTGTCTACATTCGACCATAAGAGCAATCGTATGAACAATTCCAAATAATGTTTGTTGATGATTAGATCAACATGAATGCAGCACAACACATGGGAGATCAAAGAACAATCAAAACAGTCGATTTGTTAGGGAAAATGTTTATCAAAAAAGGCCAAGAGGACCCTGAGCGATCCTCAGACTTGTAAGTCTGCGAGTGATGTTCATACGTCTTCGTCAACTTAATGGCTAGGTTCTGCTGTGCTACCACATGCTCATTATTGTAGCGAAGCCCTACACTTTCTGACAACTTTTCGTCGGCCACCCAGCTATTTGAATGTAGGTGTGAAACTTCTGCGATCAAGCTTGGTCAGCCTTATAGCCGTGATGGAGAATATGTTCAGTCAACTCCTCTTACTCTACATCATTGTGGAAAACACGCCTCTTAAGCTAGCGTTTTTTTTTCAGAGCAAAGAAACGAGATTACTCCCATTTTTGTGGCTTAGGGCCACACTGTACATCGCAAACAGTCTCGAGGTTATTGCTATCGATGTTGGAGCTCGTATTGCCGCCTAGTTATTAATAAAACTGTTTTGTTTATGCTGACATTCAGCCGAGAAGCTATACTCTTTCCAAGCATAACGATTTGAGTCCCGCGTCAGACTATTTAAGAATAGGTGGTGAACATTTGACTAGAATGAGAGTAGTTCCAAGTCGAATATATACCCTTTAAGTTCGTCAGGTCAACATACTTGGCAGAAATAGTATAGGAAAAGTCTATACTGGTCGAGGACTGTATAAGAGATCAAAGAACCATAGTACTCCAGCATCTCTTGAAAGGAATGTTATAAGGAACGCCTGTACTAGTCGAGGGCTCCAATATCAGTTTTCAATAATAATGATGATGATCTCTTTGGACGACACTGGGAATTCATGAACAATTTGTGTTGTGCTGCGTAGAGTCTCTAAGGCTCTTATAGTCGCTTTTCTATCAGTATATATATAGACATTCCTGTTCACTATATAACATGATAATGGATCCTATTGCTCAGCAAACTGTGATCGCCAGCTTTCTAGAAAATCTCATACTTAGCAGTTCTGAGAAAACTCTGCAGCTATTATTTTCATGTTGTTTGGACCCATCAGTATCTATACCAGTAGTATTCTGAGGAAGAAACTCAACGGGTTTTTATTAAGCCTGAACCATTTTTCAGTAACCCTGTAGAATACACCAGAGGAAAGAGCGTTCCCTTGGCTGAGAGAAAGCTAGTACACTCGGAGGTCCTATGGTCCATTGTGATACCCTCAAGAGAGACTCCAAAATCTCATCAGACACGCGAGTGATCGAACCTTGCGATAGCCACCCGGTACCTCTGATAAGTGATATATCCTTGATACAGTTCAGATCTTGGAAGAGACGTGCACTGAGATACCTTAGTCTAAGCTCCCGTAGAGCGGAGCAGCCACAAAGATAGTATTGTTCCGATTCCTCCTCCTTATCCTGACAGCTGCTACAGTAAGCATAACACGGGTCACCTATATGCTAAGATATACGTCCAGACATACAGTGTCCAGTAATTTAACCCGCCTTTACACTGACGGAGAGGGCTATAATATCCTGGATGTCCTGCAAGTAGTAATATTAGACCAACATCCCACATTCGCTAACATCCACTCACCTATCCATTTACTCCTGTGCAAGAACCACATACCCCGTTGGGTATTCATCAGAAAAATCATTCCCTCGACTCGTGACCCATATACATAAGTAAGGCACAGTGTCGTGTAAGTTAGGCCAGTGAGGGAACACAGTCCCTGTATCAGTCCGAAACCTTAGTGTGCAGCACAAATTACTACCATTCTGAATCTAATGAAGTATTGGGAAATTGTCAGATGCTTGGAACACTGACTGCTCAAAGCGGACTTAGCCATTCTAGGACGGCAATCACTCCACAATTTAGACGGCGCCCTGAGGTTCTTCAGTATGGCAGGGCGGATTTGAATTCCTTACGGAGTTTATTACGAGCCACTATTGACTTAGAGCGCATCTAATGAGTATGGCGGAAACAGATGTGTGTGTTTGTAGACTGTGCTCACAGGTGTTAGAGACAGCGGAACAGCTTTTGTGTGAATGTGGGGTTCTTGATAGGTTTAGGTGGACATAGGGTCTCACTGAGCGATATATCTGATATTATGGTTTCAGATCTGCTGATGTTCATCAGGAAGGCAGCAGAACTGCTGAACAAACTATAGACCGCAGTGCTCTGTAATAGTGCATTGTAGAGAGTATTTATCGATTCAAGATTGTCCACGTAGGTATTAATATCCGAAGGTTCGTCATTTATCCAGCAGCCCTATCGATGCCATAAAATTCGGCCTGGAAGACGCTGCAGTCATCTGGAAGTCTGAGAGATAGACGAAGAGACCAAGTTCATCAGGATGTTTGTTCTTCCACTAAACAAGCGGGCTTGTTTGGCTTCAGCCAATCCATCAACTGATTTATTTTCAAACAGGAGAAGTCCGTTGACATAATCTGACATATCTGGTAAGCCGATCTTGTGACCGGATTATATAATCAATTCTGGTATTATATAGTCAATGTTCCATGCATCGGTGGTCTTTAAACTCAATGACTTTAAGTCTACTATTTATTACAAATGTGTGTTTTGTTTTTCTTTGAGTGTATTTTATATTTTAAAGAATTTTTCCAATTTTTTTCCCGTGTAGCTGTAAAGCAAAAGTGTAAATGTATTTCGTGTACTGTTTTAAAGTTTCTTTTTTTCAAATCTAATCTCGCTGGCAAATTTTATTGAAAAGTCGGATTAAAATTTAACATTGTCATAAAAATTTATGCAACAAATCCCCCTGCCCCTATATATTCCGCCCCTGACTATAAAAGAAAATTTAAGTTCAACGTTGGTCTTTACGTTACCGAGTATTTTACTCTTTTGTTTCTGTAACAATATTACCAAACGTTCCATAGAATTTTATTGACAATTTGGGAAACAACTTTGACTTGACTTCCTGCTTGAGTTGTCCTTAGCCTCACCTCCTCCCTCTTCAACGAACTGGATTATTCTTTATAAAAAGAATTCAGTTAAAATTAAGAAAGAAGGCCTTTGTGAGTAAAATGACATGGCTCTGGTGCGTAAATGTTGTTTGTTTTTATGCTTTTTAATATATTTTTTAAGGCATTTGCTGTTGTTATTGTTGTAATGACTCCTGTGCCTTACTACTATACATAGTTCTGTAAGGCAGAAAATACAACAAACAGGCCAAGTGTCATTAAGGCTAAACGTGTAAAACGGCAGCAAAAAAGGCGTAAAATAAACTAAAGGTTGTTGAATGAAAATGTTAAAAAAAATAAAGAAAAAATATTTACGCAACATAACATGCGTAAATATGCGTTTGTATGCGTATGTGTGTGTGTGTGCGTGTGTATATGCATTATATTTAAAACACATGACACATTTTGGGACAGCACTCCTTTTATGGAGCTCACACCCCAAAAAACGAGAAAAAAACTGAAAAGAACAGCCCCCTGATTAACTTTGTTAAAAATGTTGCACAAAGTATGCTTGAGCCATACGTGCAACATTTAACATAGTTTCTACTTCTCATATGGCAACAAATTTTTTTCTTTTTTGCTTTAATTTCGTTACTTCGTTTCATTCCCCCTTATACTCGTTGGCTGCCTGTATGTGTCACTCTAAATTATTTCGTTGCGTTGTGCTCAACGAAGTAGTCCTGTGGGACTTTCGGCACGAGTCATTTGGTGAAACATCAGCTTACAAACGTTTTTTCATACAAAAATAAATAAAAGCAGCTAAAGTTACAACAACAGCAACAACAGCCGTAGCAATAACAACTACAATTACATTAAAAGAGTAGCAAAAAAAAAAAAAACGAAGTTATAGCACAGCAACGCACTTTTGTTGTATTTGAATATATAAAGAGAGGGCAGAGAGAGAGAGAGAGAGAGAGAGAGATAGGCTCATAAGGCGAGACACAATCTATGTTGCAGGCAGTAGCAGTAGTGGTGGTAATAGTAGGAGTAGTAGTCTTTTTAAAGAGGACTTTTTCTATTTTAAGTTGTGATTTTTTTTCCCCATTTCGAAATATGTATTGTAATTACTGCGAAAAACAACAACAACAACAACAACTCGAGCAGTTTATGGGGCATTAAAGAAATTACTTTTTATAGAGCCCATAACCCATTATGTGTTAAAGTTTTCGCAAAGGCTTGACTTGGCCTGACAGCAGCATACACAAACGAATTGCTAGCAATTTCATTTGAATGTTTTCGAGTTGTCTGCAAATATTAAAAAAAAAACAACAAAAATAAAATGGTGTCTTAATGAGCAGCAATTTAATTATGAAATGGAATTGTTATTTCCCGAAATTAAAAAAGAAAAAAATTAAATTCAAAAAAATTTTGTGAATTTTTTGAACAGTTTTTTGAACAACTTAAGGCAGTAGCCAGTATATTTAAGGCTTTTTTGTGTAAAAACTTACATTTAAGACCAAAAGTAGGGAACAATTTTGATACATTGTACTGCTGCCGTTAGAACAACAAGTAAGTGAAGGTATTATGGTACTTCGTAAAAGAAAACAACCTAAAATGGCCGACTTTAAAGCTTCTTTATAAATAATTGCCTTGAGAATAGAAGTGGTCGATCACCTCGATCCAAAACAAATTTGTTGTGCAAAGCCCATTACATTAGCCCTCTATTTTAAGGGCCCCAAGGAGATCTAGCATTATTCGGGGTTTGGTGTTTCATAATTTGTATGGAGACAATCATCAAAACAAGGTGTCTGTGCCTACCAAGTGTAAAACCGTAACAAAGCATGTGCTCCGAAATTTCGCTTTTACTTCCACAAAACCCACAGATATTGGTCTCAGCGACACCAATTTGTTTAAGTCATACCTTTGATTACAATAGCCCGTTAAGTACTGAATTACTTACCGAAACGACCCAGTGTTGCCGTCTGGAGTGTAATATTGGAGATTCCATCAATCACTGGTGCTTTTCTCAGCTTAAGCTCGCTACATACTGATCTCTGGAATTTTATTGTGGGGCTTCTCACCGTCTTGAACGGCATATGT
Source organism: Wohlfahrtia magnifica (assembly GCA_023159175.1). Classification (NCBI taxonomy): domain Eukaryota; kingdom Metazoa; phylum Arthropoda; class Insecta; order Diptera; family Sarcophagidae; genus Wohlfahrtia; species Wohlfahrtia magnifica. The sequence goes on along the minus strand of JAKWBJ010000485.1, from coordinate 10,318,971 downwards.
TATTGCTACCCTCTGGGAGAAAAGACCTTCGACGCTAACTTTTAGCTTGAATGCACATGTCGTGGCCGGTGGGCAACAACTGTTAAATTTCTTAATCATCATTTTATACCCCGTGACCCAGGGACTGTTTTCAACATCGGCACACATCTCTCTGTAGCAACGAGTATTGCTGTGCGCAATTGTCCTTTTCAGGTTAGTCAACTACGTTTTGTATCCTTCCTACAGATTAATTAAGTCGTCCTGACTCCTGGCCCTTTGACACATCCTTCTCGCACGGTTACACTTCTATATTAGTTCAGGTGTTTCTGGATTCCACCAATTGACATGTTTACTGCCAGGCAGCATTACAAGCCTCCGCAACGCAGCGCATAAGTCTGGTTCCTTTGTCATTCATGCTATTGGTGAACGTGCGTGTTTTGTTTGGTTGTTTTTGTTTAGCTATACGAGCTGCGAAAGCTACGACTGGGGAATTTTCGAAACATATTGGAAGCCCGGGCTAATCAATATGCATGATTGGCGATAGGATTATTGTCTGGCTTGCCTAGCGCCTGAAACCACATATTCGATCCTAATTCTTCTATTCAATTATCCCACGAGGCTACAATCAAGTATTACTTCAGGGGAATGTTGATTTAGCGAATGCTGCTTTCTTTTCTGCAGATCTTGCTCTCTCAGCCATTCGGGACTAAAATGCTGTTACCAAATCGCCAGTCAACACATCATCGTCGTCGTACCTATATTTCAAAATGAATGCCTTGAAGTATCCATGGCCACGCGAGTCCGTTAAAAATTTACCTGTCCCTGTATTCTTCCTACCCAATGAGCTACCTTTGGTATGAGTTTGTAAGTTTTTTCGAGGAGGTATTCCAATCATGCTGCCATCTTACCATACCGTTGTCATCCAATTGAACTGGATACGCTGACTCTGTCCTTTTAGCAACATGCTTCTTCTTCTCAATATCTGACTCTGTGTGTAAGGCAGAAGATACCCTGAGAGCACATCTCCTGTAGGCCGCATCAATTCCTACCCTATATAGTATATTTTATTGAGCATAGTTTCAGCCCATTTGGGGGCTGCATATATAGTAATCGACCTTACCACACTAGTCATCAACAGCTTTCTTCTATCTTAGACCGCCTGTGTTCAGCATTATTCGTATAAGTGCACCTGATGTCAAGGCATATTTCCCACTAACATATATCAGGTGCTCCTTAAAGGATCCGATCATGATTCCAAAGCATTTGATTGCCTGCTTCTATGTAATTAGTTGGTCATCAACAGTTATCGTAATAAATTCCATTTTCTTTCTACTGTGAGACCTGGCTCAAACTCCACTAAAACTGCATGTTTTAAAATATTATTAAAGTTTCGATGTGAAATTTAAACTGTTATACCAATAAACTACTGCTACTCGATCTCTCTCTCTCTCTCTCTTTCAAACTTTGTGTTTTGCAAATGACAGTATATATTAGAAAAAAAACAACAACATATATTTGTTTGTTTTGTTGTATGTATGTATGTGTGTGTATAACAGTGTTCTATAAATGTGGGTATGTGTGTTGTTGAGTATGCAAAAGCTTAACTTATTTTTTAATATATGGTTGTGTTTACGCGGAATTTTGTACAATTTGTTAATATGGTTGTTAGTGTTTTTATTGTTGTTGTTGTTGTTGTTGTTGTTGCTGCTGCTGTTGCTACTGCTGAGTGTTAGCTCATAAAAACAACCACAATAAATTTCCCTTTTTTTGGCTTTTATTTATTATTAAAAACCTCTCTCTCGCTCTCTCCCTCTTACTCTCTTATTGACTCTTTCCATCTATGCTCCGAGGTTTACTATGTTTAGCTATCTATAGAGATATTTGTAAGGATATACGAGTATAAGTAAGCTTAAGCTTTGTTTAGAAATGCATAAATGTATGTCTGTATGTTTGTTGTAACGGTATATGTATGTATACAAATGTAAATAAACTTTCCGTATATGAATTTAAGTGTGTACTCGTACACTGTACGTATGCTTCTGTATTTATTGGTTAAACTGTTTTTATTTTATCTTTTCTTGGCTGTCTGTCTGCTCTTGTGTGTGTGTGTGTGTGCGTGTAATTAGAAAATTAAAATCCAGTTTTATATCCTTCCTTTTTAATACTTCTTTATGTTTATGTTTTAAGCATATAACAGCATAATATTATACTCTTTAGCCTTTCTTCCTCTCTCCCTCTCTCTCTCTTTCTATTACCATTTCATTTCTCTCTATTATTCGTTGTCTGCTATTATTTGTGTTTAATATTAAAACATGTTTAATATGCTAATACATTACATACACACATGCTGTTTGTTATTGCTTTCACTGTTTATATGGGTTATTTCACTGCAAGGTAAAATACATTAAATAGTGAATTTGGCGTTTAAAAGAACTGAAATATGAGATATTTTTTATTATACAAAATGTATAGTCAGTTTTAACATAAAATACATGTTTACTGACCATGTTATGCCAAATTTAGAAATAATAAGCTATGATAGAGATTTAGACAGCTAGAGCTTGCACCCCCCGTAATCATGCAGTGCATTATGCTGGTTGTACAGGACAAGAGTTTTTTAGAAGAAGAAGGAACATTGCCAGTATTTGCGGACATTTGATTTAAATTTATTTATTGCATTGATGATAGAAAATGCGTTTGATTGAAGATTGTTTCGCAAGGCAAATTTCTGTCTTAAAAAAACCGGTGTTCCCTGTTTAAAATACGAGTAATAGGTCAACATTTGCATAAGCTCATAAGTAATTTCTGTGTTTCTTCAGAACACAGTATCGACAATAAAACATATGCTACATTGCGTGAATACTCCATTGTTACTTAGCGTTGAATACCCGAACTTCCTGAACAGGGCTTAGAAACTCCCAAAAAGATACCTTAAACAGCGTGTCATATTAAGAAGCGTTTTAAAAAAATCCAACCACTTCACTTGAATGCTTCTTTCGACACTAGAAAAATGTATTCATTCGAGCTGACATCACAGTTAGTGCTCATCTTCAAATCAGCTCGAACATCTGTCAGAAAACATCGTTAAGGTGTAGGGTGCATTAAAATAAATCTTTTCCTCGCAGCCCCGCTCAATGTGAGAACTGAGTCAAAAGTTTTCTCTGAAAGAAGATGAGATCCAATCTACAACCACTCGTTTAAACTATTAAATGCTTATTGTTACGTTTTAACGTTTTTAAAACGTTTGAGCTCTTTCTAATTGCGTCAAAATAAAATAAACACCACATTGTTCTTGCTTTACAGTTTTTATTTACAGTCTTCAACTTATTTATCTTGCACTTAATATTAGTTTATACAACACTTCTATTTACATTTAGGCGACATTATTTAATGACTGCAAAACGGTAGCTATATCGACGTAGGCAAAAAAACTTCCGGAAATGCCTCAAACGCTCTCAAATTCTCTTTTTTATGCCCGTTAATTTTAAACCCAAAGATTGTCGAATTGGCAATGCCGTCAAATACACAAGTCAGTACGACATAACCAGGGTAACACATTCGCAACCTTGACACAAACCAATAGACTTAAATCCCACAATACAGTCCCTGTTGTAGTGTATTTTATTTTTAAGAATTTTTATTTTCGTAACATTATTATCAACTGAAGTTACGAATTTCGATGTTTTTTACACCGTCTGGTATCAACTATAAGAGACATTCGAGTTGCAGTTTACAACCACACTTTTTGAGCATCAACATCTTTAACTGGCATCATTACCAGTAGGCTAGTAGTATATACCTGTGATCTACCAGCGTCTACGAAGTCTCTAACATGAAATTTACTTCAATTTAGGGCTCCACTCCTTAGGTGTAAAACCTTTTTCTTGCTTTGGACTTGAGTTGCGTCTATCTTTTTTTACGAGATGTAAAGAAGTCAGTATGGGATAGACCTTCACCCACCAACATTACCATTGATAGGGTGGCCAAGAGTCCGTTCAGAGCTCTAAGCTTAAATTTCACCTTCTTCACAGTTCAATTGTCTCTATACGACTGCCGTGATGGGTCTCTACTTTTGCTGCCACTCTCTAATAGATCGTGATGGCAGCGTCATTTCCGTTTTTTGCCTCCTTTAAAGTTAACACGTTTCCACCAAAGAACAATTTCATTTGCTGCCTTCATCTATGTGCAGTCATCAGTGCCGCTTCTATTTTTTGTGCTGCTAATTGCAGGTTAGCATTATGCAGGCACTGCTGCACTTAGGACTATAAATATTAGCAATTTGTCAGTCGAGTCGTTAGCCTTTTACTGCGATTTAGATTTACACCACAACCGCCAAGTTTCCGATAAGCTGTACATAACCACGTAGTAGAAACCGACGTCGTTAGGTATCCCAGCTCCTGTGATACGAGAAATAAGAATTTGGTTAAATTTCGAGGGACCTCTGTTTTTAAGCAACAAGGCATACACAACAATAACAACCTAATGTTCCTTTCGATGGCTTAACACCAAGATATGCCACGAAAAGCCTGTTCAGCACACTGGTAGCAAAATTCTTGTTTAATGCAATCTATGAAAAAGCTCAATAATAATCGAGAAAAGTGTCATCAGCTTTGCAAACATATTTAAGTTATTTAATAAACCTCTGAATGGAGTTAGATCACATCTCGAAAAGCAACGTTCGCAGCTTCTGCAGTAACCCTACTTATAATCGCTCTGTAAATAAGGGTATTCTTTTCCAAACTTATTTTCTTAATTTTGGAAAATGTGTTAGCCTGACCCATTTCAGTAATTAGCATTACACTAAAAAGGTTTTCTAATGCAAGTACATGCACATTTTGTTCGAAACCCCCAAAACTATGCTTTACTTTTAATTTTTTCATAATTTTCTAAATAAATCTTCGATTTTTTTTTAATTAAACAATTTCAATTTAATTAAATCAATTATTTTTCTATAAAATTTAATTGCTTTTTATTCTGGATAATCTGTTATATAAAAGGGCAGTGATTTGCCATTGTATTGAATCGTTTCTTTTTTTTCAAAATTCAAATTAAAATCGATTTAAAATGCCATAAAAATTGTTCAGAAAAACCTTATCAATTACATCTAAATAAAGTGTTAAATGTGTTAAATGTTTTCAATTAAATCTCTTTAATAAAACAAAACTTGTTTTTCTTGTCGTTGTTGTTTTAAACGCAATATTAAACAAATAATTGCTGACGAGTATAGGGGCAATTTGTTCTGCCAACATGATTTTTGTTTGCTTCCTTTTAATGTTGTTTTTGTAACTTTTTGTCATTTTTAAACGCACATTATAAACCGATATCTGTGTGTGTTTTGTATCATGATTGACAGTTTTTATGTTTTATTTTGTTTATTTGACTGACTGATTGCCTGACGGATGAATGGACTATACTAACTGGCGGGCTATGATACAAAACATTTTTATTTTTTATTTATTTTTTAAGAAAAAACCATTTGAAATACCATTTTATTAAAATATTAAAAAAAAAAAATAAATTTAATGTGAATAAGTGAGATGAGTCTGTGAGTTGTTTTGTATTTTTCTTTTTGCCACACAAATTTCAAACAAATTGCCTTTTAATGTTTGAACACAATAAATGTTGATTTTAAATTGTTTAAATTCAAAATAATTTTCTAATTTAAAAAAATCAATTTAGTAATATGATTATTTAAATAATTAGCTGGACTGCATCATAATACCACATAGGCAATATAAGTAAGAGGCTGACTTGAAGCTCCCACCGATGCTATGAGTATACCGTCATTATTTGTATTAATATTTCCTTTTGTTTTACCTTTACTTTTAAATTAATTTTTTTAATCGTTTTAATAAATAAAAAAAACAAAAAAAAATGTATTTCCGTAGTTTATATAAAATTTTATTAATTTTCCCAAAAATTATTAAGCATATCACAAGGCTCATACAAAAAAAAAAAAAAAAAAAAAAAAACCTTAAAAAGCCTTATTAATTTTTAAAAATTTATATCTCCCACTCCAATTCTGTTTATCCTCATTTTCTACAATTAAATGTAAATTTTCTAATTATACTCGCCTTTATACTCGCCTTCTTTTCCCTTCCCACTCGCTCTTTCGCATTAAATTATCATTTGCGCCCTCTTATACCCTATATTTCATTTAACTGCAAACGTAAAATTTTTAAACAATTTTCTGCCTTAAAATAATAAGGCTTTAAAAGCAAATTACATACACCGGCGGCTTCTGGTCATTAAAATAACCATAAAAATTTACACTTTGTCTGCCTCATCGTGTTTGTAATGGAGAAAAATGGAAGGTAATGGTAAATCATCAAAATAAGAAAAATAAAAGGAACACTTTTAGGCGCATAAAATTAGTAGTAAAACTGTAAAGGGTGTATAAATTTGGAAAATTATTGTAACTAAGCAAAGCTATATGTAACCCCAGCTATAATTAACTTACTTACTGCAAAGTAATTTTTAAACATTTCTAAAGCCTATAGCAGGGCTGTAAGACTTGTATTGAAACCTTTTTAATGTCGTTTTCTTTTTGAGTACTTAAGACAGCTTTGAACTTAAATTGTTACCTCCATGCTTTGAATCTTTTCTTAATTGTATTCAGTTTTGAACAAAAATTTAATATTTATGGCCACCTTTAAGGCAGAAAGGCTTTAAATTTAGACAAAATGTTAGTCTATTTTATTATGTTAAGATAGATCTTGATGTAAAAGGTGTGCCAAAATTTTACCATTTTTATTTTAATTAAAAACTTAATTCACTAGCCTAGCCGGCTGCTTTTATATATGAAATTTCAAGCTTTAAATAAATAAGAGACAATAGTTATATGGCCGAGAGTAAATCAAAGCATTAATAATAAGTTTTTATTTGATATAACAGTCAGGCCATTATCAAATAAATTTAGGCACAGTAACTAAAACTTTGTTGCTCTTGAATGGTATATTTTTCCAAAAAAGTACTTAAAATAAGTTTCTATTTAAGTTCCTTTTTGAAGAGAGTCTTTAAAAAAGTGTTAGAATTTTGAAGCACAAATAAATTAAATATTATTTTAGTCATATTTTGAACTCTTTCCTCCATTTAGTTCTCCATTTGTTCTTTCCAGAAAAACACTGCAGTTTCTCTTTTTAGGTGTATATAGTCTTCAAACATACACACATACATTTTTATGTATAAGATATGTATATAGATAGCGAAGCTTTAATTGTCGTCGTTCTCCGCATATACAAAATCCCATAGTTTATATGAATGGAAGGTGCCACGCCCACTTATCCAACCTCGCCCAGTTACTGATTGATGATATGCCTTGTTCACGACGTTGGTTAAACCTAATTTATAATTTTCTACTATTGCCGTTCTCAAGATATACAAAAATTATTTTTTACTTTGTGTGGGAAGTACCACACCCATTTGTCCAATTTTACCCACTGTTAGACCAAATATTGTGTGGGAAGTACCACACCAATTTGTCTAATTTCGCCCACTGTTAGACCAAATATTGAAACTTTAGCTTTAACCGTTCTCAAGATATACAGGCATCAATATTTAATTTGCATGGGAGCTACCTCGCCGACTTGTCCTAATCCGTTCATTTTTGCCTGTTTATTTCTATAAACTACGGGGTCAATCAGAAACTTAAGCTTCTCAAGATAATACTAAAATCAATATTTACTTTTTATGGGAAGTACAACGCCCACTTACCTAATTCCACACACTTTTGGACCGATGATTTGCCTTGACCATGTATTTATTTGGGTGAAATGTAGATACTTTTTCTGTTGCCATTTTGAAAATATAGACAATATACTTTGTATGGGCGTGGCATCGCCCAGTTGGAATTTTTGATATATATTTAAATATGGCGCCACTTTAAAGCCTATTTCATTGCTTTGGTGTACTAAAATAAAAACTAGTAATCTACTTTAAGGCGCAACCCTTGTTTTTTAAAACTAATTTATCCGGACAAAATTTTTTTTAAATAAAGTTTTTTAAAAATATTTCTCTCGCTTTAAAGAAGAGACGTCAAATTTCTATAAAAAAATTTTTGAGTATATGCTGTCTATAAGCTGTTTCCATCTTTGTCGATGCGTAACACGTTCTCTCAGTTCACCAATATTGTCTTATGTTTATTGAAATTGTTTTCCGCTACTGTTAATGACATCCTCCAAGTCCTTCTCAACTTTCCTCGTTTTTGTTTACCTTTATAATAAAGCATAGTGCCCGAAGATTACGAGCTGCCTCTAAACTGGGTATTGACTGCCTATAAGCTGTTCCTATATTTGTCGAAGTGAAGCACATTCTCTCAGTTCACTCAATTTTTCGTATATTAGGCCAAGATTATGCTGCTATACAGCATTAATTCCCGCCAATGTTTACCTCTTTCGGGTTTTTCTCGGCCTAACTCGTTTTTTATTTCCCTGGGGGTCGTATACTGAGATATGAAGGCAGTTTTCGTCGGGAGCTTTGCGAATTTTTTTCTACGAATTTTGATGTTTATGTCTCAATTCTAAGTTCTCAATCATAGTTGACTGTCTGAATTCTGCGGAGACAGCAGTTCACCTACCCACGCAATTTCTGTTTTACTCTTTCGTCACGAAACAAGTTTTATATCCGTATAGCAGCAGGGATAAACAGTATGTATTTCTGTATTCATATTTCATGCAATTGGTTAAATACCCTCAAAGCCTTTCTTATCCTGCTCTCTATATTGCCACCAGAGACATATGTGAATTTCAGTGTGATGGAAATTATCAACTCTTTAAGTATGTGTGTCATTATTCTTTTTTTTTGTTAATTATCCCTTTGATTTGGTGTTAATTCTCATTTTCTTGGTTTTCGCGGAGCTGAGTCTTTGAACCACTTCTTTGGATACCATTACAAGATCAATAAGTTTTATCTCCATATCACTAAATCGATAAAACACTTCGCAATTATCGTCGGCGTTTAGGGTATCCCACAGTATACCCACGCCCCCATTTGCACTGCAATGATTCGAAACTGCAACAATCACCACCACAAATAAGAGTGGCGATAGAAGGTTGTGGTGTAAGAACCTTAAATTAATAGTATACTTTAAGGCACCAAAGTGGGTTGCTATACAGAACTAATAGTCAGAAACACTTAAAATTGCAGCTCTTAGTACAATTTGCAAAAATTATTAATTATTAATATAAAGGCTCCGCCATCTAACGTTTTTTTTTCAACTGGGAAAATTTGCTGGGAAATATTGCGACATTACTTTGAAAATCATGGTAATGTTGCAAAATGTGTGTTCATCTTTTCAGATGAAGCTCATTTTGATCTTGGCGGATATGTAAGCAAGCAAAATCGTCGCATTTGGGGCACAGAAAGCCCGCACGCATACATTGAAAAGCCGATACACCCAAGACGAGTCACTGTTTGGTGCGGATTTTGGTCTAGAGGCATAATTGGGCCATTTTTCTTTGAAAATGAGCAAGGAGTGGCCGTTACAGTCAATGGCGGTCGTTATCGGGCCATGTTGAATGAATTTTTGTTCACATAAATTAAAGTGGAGGATATTAGCAACATTTGGTTTCAACAGGACGGCGCTACGTGCCACACAGCCGAAGCTACACTCGATGCTTTGCGCCTTGATTTTGAAGATCGCATTATCAGCCGCAGAGCTGATGTCGTTTGGCCACTTCGGAGCTGCGATTTGATACCGTTGGACTATTATTTGTGGGGTGCCGTCAAAGATAAGTGTTATGCCAACAAGCCAGAGACAATTGACGCTTTAAAGAATAATATTCGTGATGTGCTTAAAAATTGGACCGATCGTGTAGGCTACTGCATGGTCAGCCGAGCAGCCATTTGAATGAAATTATTTTCCATTATTAACCGGAAGGATTGTACTCTCAAATAAAAAAGGAAATTTGAGAAAATATTCAGTAGTTTTTTTTTATAGCGTTAAAAAAAAAAAAAGTTATTTGGCGGACCCTTTACCATTAATAGTGGAATAAGATAATTTCAAATGCAAAAGCCTATTTTAAGGATTTTTTAATGCAAATTTGATATGTTACTGTGCAGAAAGTCAACTCATGATATTTTTTTACTCCCCTATACTGCAATTTCAGTTTTTTACATTGAATTTTTAAATAAAACATGTGTTTTTTGGTTATTTTTATACAAAACAAATTAATAAATTATCACAAGATCATTATTATTTTAAAGCCTATTAATAACTCTTGTGTGTGTCATGTTTAAATTTGAATTTAATTTTTTATATTTCCCCTATATTTGCCAAGGCAAACAAAGTGCAAATTATTAACACACTTCTGGAGATGAATAAGCCTGTAAATTCTGCGTGTGTACGTTAAGAAAAAAACCCTTTTCTTTTTAAGCATCTTAAGAAAAGTGTCAGTCAGTTCTGCTTTTTTCTTGCTTTATACCAAAAGTCTTGTACTTAAAATTGTCAACAGCATATACAAACAGAGTCTTCGTCATCATATCATCAGCATAGTCTTTATATGGATTTTAACTTTTTTTTTTGTATGGTTTCTAAAACAACATTTACTACGTAAGTAGAAGACAAAAAAAAAAAAAAAACACATGAGAGTGTATATGATGATGTATTTTGACATAAGATGACAAGATTGTACAAAACAAACATAACCTTTGATACCAAGAAAAAAAAAGGATTTTTGACATCACTTGCTTGCTTATACACACACTTAAATAGAAATAATTTTACAAAAATGAACAAGGGGCCTAGTAAACAGTAAAATAAATACTTTTTCCTGCTTCTTTTTGTGCCCCTACATATGGTACTTTATGTACAAAATAAATGATAAAAAATAAAGTTAAATTTACACAACAGCGGCCATTATGTCTTTATCATCAAGTGTAATTATAGGCACACTGGTTACATACTTGAGTTTTAAATAAAGAACAACAACAACATAAGCTAAGACACATATAAAAATATAAAAAATAAGAAAAAAAAACTGCAAAATGAATGATAATAAAAATAAAAGTTTTTTTTCTTATTATTGTACTTGATCTTCCTTGAAAAAGGGGGAAAAGAGCATAATTTATAAGTGTTTGGCAAGATTGACAAAATGAATTTTAAAAGCAACTCATTATTGCATATACAACACGCCTGTGATAACCAAACAACAAAAAAAGGGAAAACAAACAGATAAGCAACAGAGAAGAAAAAATATGCAGCATATATTCAAGCGCAAGTGTAACTGAATAGCATTGAAGTGTAATAATAACAACAATAACAACTTCACCCTCATAAAAATGCAAGTGCGAGTATAACTTAAACGCGCAAACACATATACACATGCACATCCTCCCTCTCACGCTGTTATAACACAGTTTATACAATCTTGCTTGCCATTCATTATAATTTGAATGGCTAGAGGCCTATTTATAAATGTCAACACACACATACACACACATACTTACAGTTTCTTATAATTATGCTTCCCTACTCAAACATTTGTTTTTCAAAAGAAAAAAGGGTAAAAGGAGAAAAACAAAAAAAAAACAAAATTAAAAAATGCAAGAAAATTTGTCATCTTTTTCACAGGCCAAAGACAGAGAGGGAGTAACAGAAAGCGATACAAAGAAAAGGAAAATAAAATCTGCCTGTCAAGTGCAGAAAATTAGAGAGGTGGCATTGTTGGTTTAAGCGTTTATAGGTGACACGATAGTCATTAAGTAAAATATAAGGAAATATTTTTTTTCAATTGAATTTTAATTAAATTTTTAAATTAAAAGTCTTTTAAGGCGCGTTAAGCCAGCTTTTACTGATTTCTAAATACCAAAACTGACTGCGGCTTAACGACAAAAGTTTTTCCAAGTGATTTTCGGCCACTTTTTGTAGTTCATCAATTTGTTAGCATCACGCTTAGCTTTGTTCTTCTCGGACAAAACGGACGTGACATAGAGCAAACTTTTGAAAGGCAACTATAGTAGGAAGGGCTATCTAAAAGTAGCCTGAGACTCAAATAACATTTAAATGGAATAGGAACTAAATCAGATTGGAAATTAGGACCTAACTCTACTGGCAGCAACTGAAGCTCATCAGAGCAGCGGAGTTAGAAGGGTTACTATAGGTAGGAGGGAGGGGCAGACTCGTTAAGCCAAGACACATTTGAGTACACATAGCGGTCTTTCTGATACCACATAACGCGCTGTCACTGTTCTAGTCACCAAAATCCTGGTAACCAATCAGAGGCACCGCCCAGAAGCACTTCTATAAAATAAGTCAGAAACCACCTAATGTCCAGGATCGAAGCCATCAAGAAGGGGAGAGTCCAGTGTCAGCCGTGCAAGCCTTATGCATGCCTAACCATGATGCAATGGCTTGTGAGAATAGGTACAGCAGAGGAGATGCGCCAACAGTCCAGTTTGAACAGTTGATTGGTGCGCTTAATATCCAATCTGGGCCAGGTGAGACTGGCAAGCAAGAATAGCCCTCCGCCCAGGCTCTTTCAGCGTCCAACATATACTTCCGCCTAATCGCTAGCCTAACGAAGGTAAGACGTACACTCAGCTAACTCATCAGCAGCACAATTACCCGGATTGTCCCCGGGTTGAGCCCCTCGGAAATATTCTACTGTCCACCCTCTTCTCTAATCTAGAGACGTCCGTATAGAAATCCATTGAATAAATCCAGCAAATAACGCTAGGACTGAGACCAAATTTGGCATCCACAGCTCTTCTGCTGCAGTAGGTGGCACAAGCTTGTCTTTCCAACTGAACTTGGGCTTAAGAATAAGACCTAGATGGTACCACGGGATATTCACACTGGGCAACGTAAAGTGAGATATCTTATACCTCACACAGATACAATCCTCATGTAAAACTCTACCTTATCCGACAGGGTTTTTGGTCAAATATCGGGCACTACAATGGCGATATTATCCGTAAGGAGCGTTTTAATTTAGACCGATAAAAAGATCAAACTGTAGATTATATCGACTGCGCGTCAATGAAAGTGCTTGAAATTTAATTATAATTCAGGCTTAAGACCAACCGATTGTTATATAGCCACTTAAGGCTAAAACAATTTTATAAAGCAAAACACACAATTTTCTAAGAGGAGTCTAAATTTTTATTTCAAAGTAAAAATATGTAAAAATATAAAGTATATATTAAGGCGTCGGTTGAGAAACTAATTTAAAACGTCTTAATGCAACATTGTTGCTATTAATTGTTTTATATTACTGGAGCAGATTTAAAAACTGGCTTTTGCACAATAAAAATTAAAAATATTCCTTAACAACTAAATACAGTTGGCAGAGATACTGTTCATAGCTGATAACGTAACAAAATAAAAATTCCTTCACAGTTTTCTACAATTTACGGAAATAGAATTTCTGACTACCTTGAGAAAATTAAGTTATTTGAAGGCAATAAAAAAAAAAAACTGGAAAAATTCTGAACAAAATAAGCGAGTGTCAAGCTTCGGATCATTTTGAGTTTTGTAAACTTCAGGGTTTTCTGCTTAACCGCCCTTGTTTCTTCGTAAAGCTTAAAGTCAGTGGTTTTTCCTTCATTCCTTTTCTCAAATAAGGTATTTAATGAATTCGTTAAGGCCTTGTATTTGGTGTTGGGACTTGAGCTGAAAAATTTTCACTTGTGCTGAGTAAAATCTTAAAAAGAAACAAAACAACACTTTCCTCTTCATTGGTGAAGACGCTGCAGCAGCAGCAGCATCAGCAGTGTTGCTGCTACTGTTTGTCTGTCATGTACTTTGATGGCAGTCATGTTTAACGACAACATATGTGTTTTGTTTGCAGTTGATTTTTTATTCATTTACTTGTATTATAATATTTTTTGCTCTATTGTTGTTGCTGTTGTTTTTGGCGTTTTTAACAACCATCTTTCGCTGTTATTTTTTTCCTATATTTTGTTTGTTGTTGTTTTTAATATTTATTTTCTTGGCTGCTGTTGCCACTGTTTTTTCATTTCTCCTTCTTGTGGCTGAAGTGTTGTTTGTTGCAAGCAGCAGGCAGTTAAAAGAAAAAGCACTCAATTAAAAGACATCAAGTGCGTCATGTTCAAAAACCCTCTTAAAAAAACATGCAAAAAACAAAAACAAAAACTTCAAGTTGTGACTTAAGCAGATCAAGAGGAAAATTAACGACATAAAAAGGAAGCTTTTTGTTTATTTTCTCAAGTATTTTTCTGTTTTAATAAAAAAAGTAAATAAATTCTACGAATATGTGCATGAGGCAAGGCATGTGTGGCATTGCAGCAGCCATTTCTGCCACCATATGTGTTTTAAATAATTATTGCGTTAATGTTTTTTTGTTTGTTTTTTATTTGTTGCTGTTTTTTTCGTTCTTTTTTAATATTTTTTTTTTATTTATTTTTAAATGCCAACAATTTATTAATAAAGAACGTCATTAAGAATTCCTTCAAATTAAATGGAAAAAAAATATATGAAATATTTAAAGTAAATTAATTGATTAATTTGTCAATAATGCGGGCTTTTAACACAACAAAGAGTTCTATAAACAGTAGAGGAGGTGTCTTTTGAAGAACTTAAAATGGATCTTAGGAGAAGCAATTATTTTTGTCAACGATGACAGTATATTTGTAGAAAAGATTTCTAGTCTTTTGTATTAAAGTTATTAGAAGCCTAGGATTATAATTTTTTTAAAATATCCTTTTAGATATCGAGTTGAAGGTGCTCAATCTTACTCAGTCTAGGTTCTATATTTTATAGAAATGCCAAATCAACTCAGGAACTAGGTTCCTGTCTGGAATATTTCGGAAATTATGCGCAGAACTTTTCTAGTTTTTGTTTTTTGTTTTTTTTTTTTTAATAAGACCAGCACTCAGGGGATAACCCCTACTCATGCAGTTTATTGTGCTAGGTTGTGGGAAAGAGGATAGATAGAGTAGTGTCTGTGGAAGTTCGATTTAAATTTGCTCATGTCGTAAGTGGCAGGAAAGACCTTCGCAGGAAGACTATTCCACAAACGAATAGAGCGACCAAAGAACGAATTCTCCGTATAATGTGTTGTGCGATTTACTGGGCAATCAACTGCCAAGGGATGTGCTCTACGAGAACTACTAGTACTACTGATTACTAGGAATTAGTTCCTTAATTTCGTCAGAACACATTCTGTTATAGTACCGATAGAACAATGAAACACACGCCACATTGCGACGATGCTCTAATGAATAGATAGAGTTGGCTATCCTAGCGTTATTAATAAGAACCTGCGCCCTCTCCTGTACGCGGTCGAGGAGCTCCAAAATATACTTAGAAGCACCGGCCCATACATGAGAGTTGTATTCCAATTTGGGTCGTATATAGGTCTTGTAAATGTTAAGGAGGTCAGATGGAGTGAAGTAATGCTTACACCGTCTTAAAAAGTCGAGACACTTGAATGCTTCTTTCGACACTCGAAATATGTGTTCGTTCCAACGAAAGCCACAGTGAATTCTCATGCCCAGAACATCAAGAGCATCTGATTCTTCAATATCTACATTACCCATAAATATAGATGATAACATACCACCACGTCTGTGTGTCAGAAAACAACATTGGCTCTTTCGCGTATTATAGTCGACTCTGTTCGCGTGAACCCACTCAGAGATTTTCGACAGGTCGTTTGTAAGTGTGTCGTTCATATTCCGCCTTTTCGCCCCAATCTCCAAAAGACTCGGCCTATGATCAAAAGAATATGAATGAGAAATGTTGCTGTCATCTGCAAAAGAGTAGATAGGATTAGAAGTGAGAAAAAGAAAGTCGTTAAGAAATATTAGAAATAGAGTTGGAGAAAGAACAGAGCCTTGTGGTACCCCTGATTTTATCCTTAACTCGTCGGGTGAAATCCCGTCTATAATCACTCTTAGAGAGCAATTTCTGAGAAAGCTCGATATGAATCGAGAGAAGTGACTACCGACACCAAAGGCAATAAGCTTGGATAGGAGAGCCGCGTGTCAGACGCTGTCAAACGCCTTGGAAATATCAAGGGCCACAAACTGACTCTCACCAAATCCATGAATGCACCTGTTCCACCCTTCAGAGAGTAATGTCAGCAGATCACCATTAGTGTGACCTTTACGGAAACCATATTGGCGATCGCTCAGCAAATTGTTGGACTCTAAATATTTCACAATGTGATGATTAATCATATTCAACATAACTTTGTAAAGTGCCGAACAAACTGCTCTTGGGCGGTAGTTTTCAGGGTTACTAACTTCACCCTTGTTACGGATTGGCGTTACATTGGCAACCTTCCAGCAAGATAAGACGCACTGAAAAGATTAGCCAATGGACGCGCAAGCGTCGAAGAGCACTGTTTCAGGACTAGCGCTGGAATGCCATCCGGCCCAGAAGACTTACTAACGTCGGGATTTGCAAGAACCTTTTTTACTGTACGGGCTCGTAAGAATATACAAGGCATAGTCTCTGATGCTCTTTCAAGTTCGGGCAGTGGTTAAACGCTCTCCGGCAAATTCGAATTACCTGCAAACATTTCAGTCAGAAGGTTTGCCTTATCAACCAGGTTAATGAATGTGTAGTCATCCTTTTTAAGGACTGGAACCCAACTAGCGCTATTCTTAAGCCTTTTAATGAATGACCAAAAGCCCTTACTTCCCCGCGGAAAAGTAAGAACTTTAGCATGTAGGCGCTGTTCGTATAGAGTCTTTTCGTGCTTAAGTACTGCGAAACACGAAGATCTCGCCTGTTTGCGTAGCGAATCAGTATGAACGCATTTGTTATTACGCCAATTTCTGAATGCTTTCTCTCTGGATCTGACTGCAAGCTTGTTATAGTCTTATAGTCCCTATAGTCCATAATATGTGACCTATAATACATCGAATATGTGTCGTTATAATTTATAATGTGAAAATATTTATATATGTATTAGCTTAACCGCCTTATCTATTGGCAACAAGGCACAATATTATTCAAAACCAATGTAAGTCTTTTGTTTTAAATGTATGCAGTGTAAGGGTTAACATCCTATTATCAATATGATTAAATTTGTAATTTCTCGCCATTCTTTAACCCTTTTTTAAAATTATTTTTCTAAATATGCCCCTTATTTTTTGTAATAAATTTCTAACTTTTCTAATCAATTCTTTATTGAGTAGTGGGGGGCGGGGGATGAATTTCTCAATAATTTCCTGATAATTTTAACGATGCTCTTGCCGATATCTACGAAATGCCTGATTGATTTGTTACTAAGAAAACATTAATAAAAATAAAATATTAAAAAAGTTTTTTTGCTTTCTTTTTCTTTTTTAAGACTGTTCATTTTTATTATAACATCCTCTAACCCGGTTCCCCCAACCTTTTTCGATGATATCTTCCTCTTTTTTTATTTATTAAATATAAATATCTTCTATAGCCAGTCATAGTGATGGCGTATGAGTAATATTTATTTTTATTTTTGCCTTTCATTGCAAATAAATATTTAATTTCTTATTTTCATTTCTATATCGGCTCTCTCGTTGTCTCTCTCTCTCTCTCTCTCTCTCTCTGGCTTTGAAGAAAAGTTCCTTTTTACATCCTGTTTAGCTTAAGGGCTAAATAAGCAATATTTTTTTCCCTTTTTTGTTCTATTTCTCAGTGCTTTTAATATGAATTTTATATAGAATTTTTTTATTTTAACAAATTTTTATTCCCACTCACTCATAGCATGTCTTTCTCTCGCCTAAACAAACAGGAGTTTTATTTTTTAAGATCCTGTTTGCTTTGTTGTCCTTCTTACTGTTGTTATACTCTTTGAATGGCTTAAGGTGGTGCCAGAGAGAGAGAGAGAGAAAGGGAGAGTGGGCAAGTGTTATGTTGGTATCAGTTTTTATTTGATTTTTTTATGATTTTATTTCTGGTTACAATTCTTTCCACTTTTTTTTTTCTTTTGATTACTCCTGCTCAATATAAATGTCATAAAAAAGTGTTTCATTATGATTTTGTTTTGCCATCATTTTTATTTTTTATTACTTTATTCACTTATTCAGTCAGTCCTTCATTCCTTACGCATTTGCTTCAACAGCCACAAGTACTACTATTGAGGCTGTTGCTGCAACCAGCTTTAATACTTTAGAAGTGTTTGAGAAAAAAGATAATACGTTTTTTACGTTTTTACGACTTATAATAGACACACACATTGGATATTGAGTTTATCTACTGTCTGTTTATCTGTCTGTCTTCCTGTTTAATTTCATGATGCTTACTAATGCTACTCTCTATCTCTCTATATTTATATCTTATTAAAGTTATAATAGATGGACAATTGTACGACAAAAGTATACCCAAATGCTACTAAAACAACAGCGCGTATTAAAAAGAACTGAGAAAAACATCATGTAATCCTTGCAACATCTACAGCGAGTAGCAGCAGTAGCATAACTGTCTTAATAATTCATTTAACTTTATAGTGTAAAGTTTAAATACCTATAAGCAGACCTGAAACAGTGTTCAAAGCGTCAGAAAAAGCTGTACAAACTTTGAAACATCTCGTGAGAAATGGAAAACGATATCGAATGCACTTTAGTAATTGTCAAAAGTGTCATAGATGACAAGAGTTGATTTTGTCATCCGCTTATTAGTGAATCCTAACAGACAATATCACCAGAAATCATTATGTTTTATTCGTTAACGACAACGTCACTAAATTTCAGCATTAAGTTGACTCATAACAAACAATCTTACTAAATTTCAGTATAAAGTCGATTTATAGCAGGCAATGTTGCTAAATTGCAGCATGAAGTCAACATATAACAGACAATGTCACTAAATTGCACCTTAAAGTCGACTTATAAAATACAGTGTCGCTAAACTTCAGCATTAAGTCGACTCATAACAGACAATGTCGCTAAATTTCAGCATGAAATTTCGCTAAACTTCAGCATTAAGTCGACTCATAACAGACAATGTCACTAAATTTCAGCATTAAGTTGACTCATAACAGACAACGTCACTAAATTTCATCATTAAGTTGACTCATAACAAAACAATCTTACAAAATTTCAGCATAAAGTCGATTTATAACAGACAACGTCACTAAATTTCGGCATTAAGTTGACTCATAACACACAATCTTACTAAATTTCGATTTATAGCAGACAATGTTGCTGAATTGCAGCATGAAATCAACATATAACAGGCAATGTCACTAAATTGCAACATGAAGTCGACTTATAAAATACAGTGTCACTAAACTTCAGCATTAAGTCGACTCATACCAGACAATGTCGATAAATTTCAGCATGAAGTCGACTCATAACAGACTATGTCACTAAATTTCAGCTTTCTTTAGTATGGTGACATTCAATGACGTTGTCATACATAACTCTCTTCGTTTGTGTCATTGTCACGAAGATTATTCATTGAAATATGCCATTTATGATAACTTCATTCGAATTCTGACTTGATAATAATATTGTGACCACCGGTTTTTTAACTGTATTATTTCCCATTTTCCGATCATAAGCAATATATTCTTACTTACTGCGGCCATTAAGGTCAATATGTTAAGAGTACAGATTAATATCGAATGGGTCATCTATCGGTTTAAAATTGAACCGAATCTGGCAATACTGTCACAAAATTCAGTATGTTATTTACACTGAACGAAATGAATCGACTTACGCTTGAGTAACGTTGGGATTTATTTTCAAAACAAACACACAAAAAAATATTTTTTTCGGATGAAGCTCATTTTCATCTTGGTGAGTACGTTAATAAGCTAAATCGCCGTATTTAAGGCTCAGAAAACCCATTACGAGTGAGCGAAGAACTCATTGGCCTAAATTTCTTTGAAAATGTCGCACCATGAATACCGATCTTTTCTCTGCCCGCTCTTCATGGTATTGATGTGAACGATGTTTGGTTTCAAGAGGATGGTGCAACTTGTCACACATTTCATTGCACAATTGATTTATTTCGTCAAACGTTTGGTGGCCGTTTAATTAGCCGAAATGGTGATGCCAGATGGCTGCCAAGAACCTGCGATTTGACACCGTTGAAATGTTTTCTGAGGAGCGCCATTAAAGACAAGTGTTATGCCGACAAACCAGAGACAATTGAGCATTTGAAGGCCAATATTCGGCATTGCCGAGATAGCACCCCATATACTCGAAAATTGGTCCGATCGAATGGGGTGCTGCGAAAATAAATTTGGCAAAATTTCAAACCGTTTTTGTTTCATTAGCCACCCTATATTTCATTGTTATTTTATTTATTTTGATTTACAATATAGTTTAATGTCCGTAAACGCTACCCCCTCTAGTCTCTCTCTCTCTCTCTCCTAAACCTATTTTTCTTCTTGCAGCACCTGCATACACTTACATATGTGCGTATTTCCATGCAATAAGATTAAGGTTAACACTGGCATTGCATCTGTTCGCCTGCTTTAGGTATTCTTCCAGCTCTGCATTTTTGTCAAGCAAACCGCTTCAAACTTTTTTTTCTGTTTTTTATTGCTCTGCCTAAGAATATCACAATGTCAAGTTGTGACCAAAAATTACAAATTTTGGGTATTTTAAGAATATTTTTAAGAATTGCTGTAAATGCGTATTATTCTCTGATTTTTATGAGTTTTTGTTTCCTTGCTCTTCTGTTACCAATTCGTTACACTGTGTCACTTGCATTTTCTATTAAAATTTCTTTATAAATAATCTTTTATTAGTTTCTTAAACAAGAATGAAGCAAAAAGAAGTAATCGCTGTTGCAACTTTCTGTTGAACTTTTTTTTCAAACGAAACTGTATTTTGTCAATAATAATCAAGACAATAAACAGCAAGAATAAGAACAACAACAATACAGATTAGTAATAAAGTAATAAAGATCTTGCAACATAACCACAACCACAGTAACTCTTGTAGTAATAGTTTATTAGAGAACAGAAATACAACATTAACAACAACAACAACAACTAATAAAAATTCTAATATAATTTAATGCTACAAAAAAACAAACAATAAAAAAAGAAAAACAAGAAAGAAAAACTATTGAAAGTAATCAGAGAGGCAGTAGCAGTAGTAGCAGTACCATAAGAAAAAAACGATTTTGTAGTATTTTTTTACTCTTTTTTTTCTTATTTTGTAGCCTGCAGTTAAAGTTGTAACAGAAAAGTAAATGGAAAACGTTTTTCTTTTGCATTTTCATTGCATTTATTTGATTTTTTCCTTAATACTTAATGCTGCTAAAGATTTTGGCATGCTGGCCCACAAACTTTCGTCTCTTATTCTCTCTTCTCTCTACTTCTTATTGCAGTTTTGTTTTATGGAGAAAAATGGGGGAAAATTATGGCCGAAGGCAAAAAGCATAACCAATATGTGCGTGTTTTACTTGAAAGTGAAAGATTTTTTTGCTTTCTTTTCTTATTGCAGTGCAATTTGAAATTGTTTTACATTTTTATTGTTTGAAAATTAATAATAAAAAAAGAAAATAATAAAATAAATGAAAAAGTAAATCATAAGTTTTCTTTATAGTTGTTTGTGTTGTAGCCTCTAGGCAACTTCCACAAATATTTTCATTTGAAATTATTAAGAATATTTTTTAAAGGGATTGTGTGTATTTAGTTTTATAGAAAAAGGCAAAACAACAAAAAAATTTTTATTTCAAAATTTATTAAATTAATTTATTTGTTTTTAGTTTTTTTATAAGTTTTTATTATCGTAGCCAAAGTGAAGTTTTTTTTTCGTCATAATATTACTTGATTCTCATTTATCCTTTTGTTCTACTTGCAGGTAAGCAATTGAAAATTGAAAATAATAATATTGTGGCCTACCCAAAGGGTAAGTTTCCAAAATCATAATAACTTGAGTAAGTAATTAAAATTGTTCATTGAAAAAAAAAAACAGTCAAAAAGGGTCTTATTGATGATCGAATACAATTTTTTGGCTTAAAAATATTTCGTCTTACAGTATAAGCTCCTTTAGGCTGAGTGCACTAAGACCAGAACTTGTTCTAGTTCTTTCCTCCAAATAATTAGGTTTCTGAGGGCACCCAAAATAGTATTTTGTGTCAGTGGTGACCTCTACGCTAGACCCAAGTCTCTTAACTAACAACCATTGCTGTAAATCCGAAAAATCCTTTAAATTGGTCACACAGTGGGACTAAATAATTGTTATCAGCAGTACTGTAGTACAGTTACTCGACAGCAGACATCCTGACCAAAATGTTTTGTGTGCTACAATAGTCTGGAGAGATATAACATACGAGTATCCCACACAATCATCAGTGCAACCCCTCCCGTCGCTGAACCTCAATTAACCACAATCGTCTACTGATACCATCTCATGTAATCGTTCAAGCAGCAAATTTTTCGCCCTCTGTATGAAGTCGTTTAAATTGCTGATAGGAATAGATCTGGTAGCCTTTGTGTCCAATTGGTCCCGGTTAAAAACGTGCCATCTGTTTCTAGTCAGTGCAATAGTAGTTTGTTTTTGTGCAATAGTAGTGTGAATAAATAGTGCTTTCAATTTGGCCTGACTATACGTACCTCTTATTCCACCGCACACTTAATTTACTTCAATTTCAGCCAGAAAAACACTTAATAATTTGCCCACAAGTACAGAGATCCAAGCATTAGATCAGCGAAAACTCTACCCTTACACCCGTGTGAGTCTTCGATCCATCCGTAAACTATTACAGGTTTCTTAGTTCAATATAAAGGCCTGTAGCCCATTCCCCGTAATCAAAGGAACGTACGCTCAAAATTTAGTTTAATATTCATATGGTCTGTGATCGAACACACGGCCGATACGCTTTCTAGAATACTCATGTGACCAATGTCCTCTAGTTCTAGATCTGACGTGATTTGTATTTTCTAAGCGCTAATCACAGTATACTTTTTCACAAATATGTGCGTGGGGGGGGGATATCCCTCTATGGCCGTCGTCAGGCAGCTGCACAGAGCATTAGTTACAGCCAGACAGGCCTGTCTCTTTAAACTGCCTAGTTGTCTTCTAATGATCTCTTATTCCACCTTAGGCCACCCAACAAGTGATGCATATGTAATGTATCAGAGTATACATCGAATAAACTATGCTAGAGGCTAATCCTCTTGGACCTTGCAGGATTTCCAAAGTGCGATTTCCAGTGTAGTTTCGTATCTACATATACATCATTTACATATATAATGATCTGCCTAATAATCAGCATATACTAGAATCCATACCTCATGGCCCTTGCAGCTTCTCCAAGTACCGAAGCAAGGTGAGAGCTCCAGTGTAATCTCCGATTTAGAACAACATACAGAAATTTTACCTCAATGACCATTCATTCGTCCCTTCAACAGTGATTGCAACAAGATTCGACTTTAGTCTATTGTTAAAAGTCACTAAGATCGGCTTCCTGGCAGTCACAGATAATCCCTCAGCATAAAACCTATCTGATATATAATGTGGGCTTATTATAATGCTAGTAATCACGGTAAACTTCGCACGAACAGCTTTTCTATACGAAATGTAGATTCGAAATGTGATGTACACATTTAGATGAGCTGCCTACAGTCTTAGTTATTTTACTCACTGTTGTTCTCTGATTGCGAGCCTCTTGCCGACTATTTCTAACGTGACAATCTCTATTGTAAGCCCAGAATAATTTCTGCGTCATTTCTGTGTTATCAATAAAACTGTTGCCGCACAATTCTCGTCTTGCTTGCTTTGGTAATATTCGGCCCTATTCCTTGCAATTTCGTTGCTAAAAATGACGATGATAGAAAGCAAATGTTTCTTTGTCGTTCCTATTTTCGTTTTAAAATAGAGATTACCAGTATAAGGTCGATAACGACAACGCTGGTACTAAGTCAACGCCAACGGGAATAGGGTCAATTGTTTCGATAATGTTTTTTTAATCTCGAAATAAAAAATAATATATAATTAGGGGGCTAATTCGCATTCGTATTTGAACGAATTTTCATTCCAACGAATGTGTTTTTATTTGGAATTCTTTCATTCGATCACGAATCGAAATTTTAAATCATGACTTTCGATAACGAAGGTAAACTTATGAGTTTTTACTCGTAAACAAAGAAGCATTCGAAGTTGTTTTTATAGAAGAAAATTAATTTAAAAAGAAAGTTGGAAATTTATGTAAGAAAATTTAATGAATTTAGTCATTTTAGGTCCAAAGTGCATAAAATAATTCCGTGCAAAAGTAATTACTTGGGAACTTTGTGCTAAAGCAGTTTGTTTGATTTTGCAAACAATTTAATGCCAAATAAGGACTAACCAAGTTTTTTGCAAATATGGGAAAGATATTGACTGCAGCAGGCTTAGAAGTCGCTGTTAAAGGTCTCAAAACTTTTAAAAGTTTTCAATCGCTTTTCCAACAAAAATAATGGAAACAAATTTTAAAAAAATTCCAAACAGAAAAAAAAAATTATTTCAACCTTCATGAGGTTTGCACCTGTGCTGTTTATCTTAAACAAGCACTGTAACTACTACATCACGCCACTTATTTTTTTTTAATTTTATTGCTTATTTTCAGTCTACAATAAATTTCATAACTTTTTTAATATTTTATCCAGTGTTGTAAAATAATATATTTTATTCTTTTTACAACACTTAAGCTGTTATTAAATTCACTTCGTATCTGGCAACATCATTAGATAGTAATGACATCGAAATATTTGTCGATTATAAGTATATTGCGATCACGAATGCCAGAATTAGGCACCCGAATACAAAATTCCAATTTTCCCAACTACGCTAAAACTAAAACAATTGTCTAGAATTCGACAGTAGTCCAGCTACAAATAATAGTAAACGAAAGTAGTGTTGAATTTGAAGTTCATTTGAAGTCATCAAAATGCCTTTAACAGCGGTAGTCGGTTGACTACGAATATGTTCGCCTATTATCTTAATGTTTAAAATATCGGTTTATTTTTAGGCTTGGTGGCCTATTTGCTATAACCTATAAGCAAGGTAAGGTTGTAATAAGAAAACTGAAAGTCTCTTTGAAGTATCTATACTTAAAGAACACAAAACACCTTTAAAACTGCTTCATTAAAGAACCTTAATATATAGGGTCCTCCGTCTAACGTTTTTTTCCAACTGCTGCTTATTTCGTGAATGGTAACACTTAGCTCATGTCTGATTTGACAGATAATCAGTTTTATCCTTCCGCTGAACGAATATGGTTGTGTATACGCTTCGCTAAGTGGGCCTGCGATCGACTTACAGAAGATGCCGATTTTGATAAAAAAAAAATCATCTTTTCAGATGAAGCTCATTTTGATCTTGGCGGGTATGTAAACAAGTCAAATTGTCACATTTGGGGCACAGAAAACCCGCACGCATACATAGAAAAGCCGATACACCCAAAACGAGTCACTGTTTGGGGCGAATTTTTGTCCAGAGGCATAATTGGGCCATTTTTCTTCAAAAAGGAGCAAGGAGTGGCCGTTACAGTCAATGGCGATCGTTATCGGGCAAAAATTAAAGAGGAGGATATTAGTAACATTTGGTTTTAACAGGACGGCGCTACATGCCATGCAGCCGAAACTACACTCGATGTTTTGCGCCTTGTTTTTGAAGATCGTATTATCAGCCGAAGAGCTGATGTTGTTTGGCCACCTCGGCGCTGCGATTCGACACCATTGGACTATTATTTGTGGGGTGCCGTCAAAGATAAGTGTTACGCCAACAAGCCAGAGACAATTTACGATTTAAAGGACAATATTCGTGAAGCCATTGGTGAAATACAGCTGCACACAATCGATAATGTGCTTAAAAATTGGACCGATCGTTTAGGCTACTGCATGGTCAGCCGGGGCAGCCATTTGAATGAAATTATTTTCCATTATTAACCGGTAGGATTGTACTTTCAAATAAAAAAGAAATTTGAGAAAATATTCAGTAGTTTTTTTTATAGCATTTTCAAAAACAAAAATTTATTTGGCGGAGCCTATACATAAATTGAGATATATTAGATACATATTTTATTATAATTTATTACTAAGAAACATCATTCATATGACGTCATTCGTACTGGCAAAAGAACTTACTTAAGTGTCGAAACAATTTCAAAAGAAAACGTTTAAAAAACAGAGATTCTTTTTCATGACTTTTAGCTTGAGCTTAAGAAGTACTATCAGACTGGTTATTTTTAGTTTTCAGTCAGTCATTCAGTCAATTATACGTTTTTACTGCTCATGTTTGTGCCAATAATCTTTGTTGACTACGAGCTATCGCGTTTGCATACTTTTTTTGGTCATTTTTTTAAAGTTTTTGTTTGTTTGTATTTTTTTATATTTTTTTTATTTTTTATTTTTTGTATCTGCTGTGTATCTCTTTCAAATATTAATTCATTAAAAAATTTTTTTATTTATTTTTTTATTTCCAAGTCTCTTCAAGGCTAAATAAATTGGCACTTTTTATGTGTCGTTTTTTGATATTGTTTCGCTATTATTATTTTTAGCAAACCAAATATGTAGAATTGAAAGAAAAAAATATGGAAATTAAATCGAAAAGCAAATAACAAACAAACATCACATTTAATAGTCAAGAGATCTTTTTTTTTTGCAAATTTTTTGTCTTTTTTTCTTGTCATACTTTTAAAGGCAAAAAATATATTCAAACATATTCGTACACACCGGTAATTAAAAGCACGCAAATGTTATTTCTTAGGAATTCGTTTAAATAACGTTTAAAAAACTAAATGAATTCAGGTAAAAAAAAAAATTATATGTACGAGTGTGGTATGTATATGAGTATGGTTTTAAGTTATTTATAGAATTTTTTTATGTTTTATTTTTTTAGAGTTTAACGGCTTGACTTTTAATAACCATTCGACATCATAAATTATTTTGAAACATTTTTCAGATTTTTTTTTTATGATTTAAATTTATTAAAATAATACAAAACAAAAAAAAAAAAAAACAAAACAAAAAAAAACACAAAATATCTTGAGTTTTTTAGTAACAAAGCAAAAACGCTTCTGTGTCTAATAACATAGGTTTTCGAGAAAAAATTTCAATGATTTTATCGTATATGCATGTATACTCTACATTATATTTTAATTTACATATTGATTTATATTGAATTACAATACAAGCCTGCAAAAAATGCGGCTACTCACCACATGTGTGTAAAGTGTATTACATAAGGGATTAAGACTAATCCAAACGTCACCTATATGCTTGAATATTCACCCTTATTCCAGTTGTCGGCGTCAATGCCGCCGTCATTTTTGAGACAATATCACTTTGCTTCAACGCCGATAGCAATTTATCATTCTATAAGAAAATGACGGCGACCTTGACTATTATTTATCGATTATGTCAACAAATCAAATACACTTCTCTAAATATTTTAATCAGCTGTGTGGATTGATTATTTTAATAAAAAATTTTAAAATCTAAAAAAAAATTTTTAAATTTAAAAATGTTTTTTATTTGTGAAATAAATCAGACACTTTATGTGGGTAGATGTGTTTGCGAAAATGCTATAAAAAAACCACTGAATATTTTCTCAAATTTCTTTATTTATTTGAAAGTACAATGCTTCCGGTTGATAATGGAAAATAATATTTTTCAAATGGCTGCCTCTGCTGGCCATGCAGCAGCCTACACGATCGGTCCAATTTTTAAGCACATTATCGATTGTGTGCAGCTGCATATCACCAATGGCTTCACGAATATTGTCCTTTAAAGCGTCAATTGTCTCTGGCTTGTTGACGTAACACTTATCTTTGACGGCACCCCACAAATAATAGTCAAAACAAAAAGTTCAAAAACAGGGCGCAAAACATCGAGTGTAGCTTCGGCTGTGTGGCACGTAGCGCCGCCCTGTTGAAACCAAATGTTGCTAATATCCTCCTCTTCAATTTTTGTGAACAAAAATTCGTTCAACATGGCCCGATAACGATCGCCATTGACTGTAACGGCCACTCCTTGCTCATTTTCGAAGAAAAATGGCCCAATTATGCCTCTGGACCAAAATTCGCACAAAACAGTGACTCGTTTTGGGTGTATCGGCTTTTCTATGTATGCGTGCGGGTTTTCTGTGCCCCAAATGCGACAATTTTGCTTGTTTACATACCCGCCAAGATCAAAATGGGCACCATCTGAAAAGATGATTTTTTTTTTTATCAAAATCGGCATCTTCTGTAAGTCGATCGCAGGCCCACTTTGCGAAGCGTATACACAACCATATTCGTTCAGCGGAAGGATAAAACTGATTATCTGTCAAATCAGACATGAGCTAAGTGTTACCATTCATGAAATAAGCAGCAGTTGGAAAAAAACGTTAGACGGAGGACCCTATATATTAAGGTTCTTTAATGAAGCAGTTTTAAAGGTGTTTTGTGTTCTTTTGTGGGTGTATCGGCTTTTCAATATATGCGTGCGGGTTTTCTGTGCCCCAAATGCGACAATTTTGCTTGTTTACATTTCCGCCAAGATCAAAATGAGCTTCATTTGTTTGAGGTGTAGTTGTCCTACCTGGTTTTAAAGTACATTAGAATATAAGGCAAATGTATTTTTAAGTGCTCAATTTTCACACGCTCAACATAAGCGTATTCGTAACAATATAATCAAATACGATTTACTTGTCCTTATTTACGTAAAATGGCGCTTTAAAAATAATAATAATAATACAAAATATTGCTGAGAGGTTATAATCATCTTTTAATAAATTTTTTTGTGGAAACGGTCAATAATAATGAAGTAAAATATTGTTGCCAAGGTCATATTTAGCAACATGTTGCCAAACCCTACATAATACTATGTTTATTTAAAGTTTTAATTGAAGATGCTTTTAGTGGTGCTAAACATTGTTGCTGTGATTTGAATCTATTTTTTTCATTAAATCTACTGCCATGTTCACACGACAAGATTTTTTTTATAATTCGCTCTTTCAGTCATAATTTCAATTAAGAGCCGAATTACATATTTCATCATACACCAAAGCGGATCACTCTAATTATTAGTATATTAGGCTACAGCGTCCTCGATATGGCCCGAGGGGAGAAAAAACGCTATCTATTCTGTGCCTTCGCACAACATAAACTGTATATTTCTCACTTGAACTATTTCAAAAGTTTAATTATACAATAATACTGTATTTAAAGGGCTTGACTAGTATTTGCTTATTTGCTATGAGTTTTACAAAGATTTCAAATAAATGCTGATCTTTATTGCCACTTAAATCAAAGCATTTAAAGCATTTTTTGAATTCCTTAAAATCACCTGTTTCATTTCAATTAATCGCAATTATATTCTTTATTTTTCTATTATGCAATTTTTTTGTTTCATCTTAAATATGCATAAATTTAAATTTAAATTAAAAAATCTGTTGTTCCCAGATAATATTTATTTTTAATACTCGCAAGCTGCCTACATACAGTTTAAATTTCTTACAAATGAATCACGATTTTAATTAAGAAAAAAAATTTTAAATCTCGTTTTCTTATACATGTATTAAAGTGACAAAAACAACAACAACAATCAACAACAGTAACTGTCTAACAAATTGCAATTAATAAAAAATGTTTTAAATAAAACAAAAAAAAAAAAAAAATGCAGAATTTTTTTTTAATGACTAAAGCACTCACTCGTCTAATGATTTTTTTTTTATAATTTTGAAAAAAAAAATTAAAATAAATACTCGTATTATTGTGAAAAAAGAAAAAAATAGTTTTTGTATTAAAAAAAAAGTATATAATTCAGCTCGATTTCAATGCATCACAGCTGCTTATGAAAGATAGTTTCTCTAGCAATTGTTTATAAATTTTTCATTTTAATGCGAAGAGTATGGATGGGATATAACAATTATCTTTAATTTGAAAATTTATATTATTTTTTGTTGTTTTTTATGCCAAACAAAAATAGTTTTTTTTTCTCTTCCATATTAGCACAATATAAACACAAAAGTTATTCATTTGTGTATAAAAAATATTGAAAGAGTAACAGTAAATATTAATATATACGTATAGACATTAATATGAGCCTACAATTATGTCTGGTGCCTGGTAACAACGAAGCAAAAAACAAAAAAAAAATGTTTTATTATCTAGAAAATACACATGTTTATTAATTCCCAGTATTTAATGCTACAATGAGCCTACAACATGTTTAATGTAGCAAAACAATAAAAAAAAATGTAATCAAAAAATGGTAATAAACACTTTGCAACATTCTTCTACATGTTTAGCAACATTACAGGGATATAAACAAAAAAAAAAATGTCATTAAAAATAATTTAAAAAAATAAATTATTGCCATCAACATGTTGATAAACATATGGCTTGGCAACAATATCTTTGTCTTTAGCCTATAGCATGTTTGCACGAGTACTTGAATTTAATTTTCGCTGTTTGAATTAGTTAACGAATTATAGCGTTCACATGACATCTTCGTAATTCGTTTTTACGGTTCTCCTTCTTATTCTTGTTAATTTTATTTATTTATTGTAAAAACAATATCAGCTAATTAAATAAGCACAGAGATCATCACATTGGTTTTGTTGTATTCCATAGGGTAATTATAATAGTAATTCCCATAACATTCCATAGACGAACGCGGGGACTTCTCTCAGTAAGTGAGCTGCTCCCGATTTTGTTTTTAGACTCATTAAAAGGGACCAACAGCTTAACGCCGGCTCCGTACGGCAAATGCATTAGAGAAGTTTTCAATAGCAGTAATACTCATAACTCGTTATACTAGCTAATGTTATTAAGTGATACCGCTATCGAAAAACTTTTTCTTCTATTCAGTTGGTCTGGCCTGATATTGAACCGAGGACCTTCTGGTTGATAGGCGGGTGTCTCACCTACCATATCACAGCGCCCACAGGGTAATTAAGACAGAATTACTTACAAAAATCTTTCGCCATTCTATTTTCAAAGTTATTGCGGTGTACACGGATCACTGTATGATTGGAAAACACGCGGTGAAAATAGGTTTGCTTTTTAACCTTCACCGTAGACGCACCTCGGAGAGGATGTGACAATCGTTTACTTTCTCTGCGAATATATAGGTCTGGCGGGCAGACGATTGCTTTACTTTTGTGTACCTTTCTTCAATGGTTTGGCGTTCACTTCCCATTACATTAACAGCTTTGGCTGGCTGTAATCCTCATTGTCTTTTGTTTTCCTCTTAGGTGGTTCATTTTACCTGTGGTCTTGACTTCACGCTTGATTGAGATTAGCAAAAAGCGACTGTTCACTATTAACGATGGAATTTTTTAAAACAAAAATATTTGTTTTTGTCGAACAAAAATGCTTAACAGTGCTGTTCATTTCATAATACTTTCGTTCCTTTATAATTCACAGGTATTCTTGCATCACTGAAACAGCGACGAATGAATACGCGTAGCGAGTATATGCTGATTCTCTTTTATTTTTGCTTTTGTTTTTAGCATTGAGAAGCGAAAAAATTCAAAAGTAAAAGTAACGGAAGAGAGAGAGTGAAGGAGTGAGAGAGAGAGAGAGAGTAGAGAAGAGAGTAAAACAAAATTATTCACTTTTTATATTGCTGGAGTTTTACTTTTGATATCACAGGCAAATCTTCGAGATCGAAAGATTGGCTGCCACAAACTGAGCGACGGGCTAACTCTATGAGTTATTTCTTCTTTTGCTTGCAATAATCGTTTTCGAATGTTTTATCACAGAAATGTTTGCCAAAAGTTCGAAGGTGATGTTAATATCGAATGCTTTTATCAAGCGGGCTGGTTTCCAAACGGTATATTGTTGCTAATTGTTGCTGATCACGTCTTGGTTAACCGACATGTAGAGACAACAAAGTAAAAGGGCCTTCAGTAGACGCCTCCTATTTTTAAATTTAAATAAAATAAAATGTGTGTGAGGTATCATGGTAATTTTATATTCGTTTGAGGTTTAACGATGTCATTTGCTAAATGTCTTAACCGCCCTTTAATTTCCGGAATCCAGTAGTAATAGATAACAATTAACGGTAGTGGGATGGCAGTTGAAGCTATTGCGTTGAAAATGCAAAACTGCAAGGAGTTATCAAACGAAACGAATATCAAAATACATCAATTCTTTGTATAGCTCGGTTTTTTAGACTCTAATGCTTTTTTTCGCTTCTGTCAGTCAATTAATTTAAATGAAATAAAAAAATCATTACAATTGCAAAATTGGTTTCCATAACCTTGCTTTTATTATTATTTTTTTTTCTCAATGAGTCATTTTCATACAAAGCCTACCTATCACCTACCTCTGTTAAACTGGTCAGAAAAAATAATTAAACAAAATTATCTGCATAATTACTTAGGTACGCTCTATCATGTAGAATTTAGTTGTTTTTATATTTATTTTTGATTTTTTTTTCTAAATTAAGCCTGTTAAATTTACCATAAATAGACCGACAGACGGGTTAAACAAATATTGATTATATGTAAATATTTTATTAATTTCTTTAAATATTTATGCGTTTTATTTATGTAGATGATGAAGAAAGATTAGAAAATAATTTTGTAAATATTTTGCAAAAGTAAATACAAAATAGAAAAAATAGGAGGTAAACAAACAACCCTAAGGTTAATAGCAGATAAATTTATGGTAAAACATTTTAATTAAAAAACTTCAATTAATTTTGTCTGGTTATTGTTTGCTAATGGTTTTATAGATATTAGTAATGAAGAGTTGACCATAAATATTCGGAAAAAGAGTAACCTGACGTATTACAAAAATTGACGCAAAACAAAGCTCGTCAACTGGTAAACCGCTGCACAAAGCAAGCTGAAATATCTCTAACGTATCACTTAACAACTTACCAGAAGAAGCTTTATAAAGAATTATCCCAATCAACGATAGTAATACAGCAAGCCTTCAAATTAGAAATACACGTTTTAAAGAAGTTTCTTGCTCTTGATATCTCGGCGGCATCCTTTCTGCTTCTGAAACAAGTTTAATCTAAGCAGCCAATCTTTTGATCAATTAGACTCCATATGACAATCTTTACACATCCCTTTCAACACTAAAATTCTTATCATTAATTCAACAAGTTGCAAGGGAAAGAGAGTTATGTACAGTTAACAAAGATAGATTAAGCACGGCCTGCAAAAACCCAGCCATGACATAATTAAGGTGGATATGCAATAGAATTCACCAGAATAGAAGAATTGGAATATCATTCAAAACTTTGAAAAGTCTTATACTTAGAAAAGCTGCTTCCTACAAAACGATTTTCTTCCTTACTTAATTAGCCACCAACCGCTGATTATGGTCAGAGGCCTGACAGTTTATAATATACCAAGCACGTCGATCTTTTTCTGCGCAAACTGATCTACAAAACGAAGCCTTATTTGCCCTCTTTTCCGTCGTTAACGAATAACACACTTGTAGGAACTGCCTCAATCATCCTTATGACGTGTCCAATCCGCTTTATATGCTACACATTCATATGGTTAGACATCAATATCGCTATACAGATGGTACAGCTCGTGCTTCATACTGTTCCAATGCTATCCGTTAACTACCACTGGACTTTATATTTTACGAAGTATTTTTCGCTCCCAGAGCTGTTTTATCTGATTGCACTATCGTTCACAATTCTTCGCCATATAGTAGGACTGGTACTATTAATGTCAGCTGAAGTCTGGCTTTACTAG
Source organism: Wohlfahrtia magnifica (assembly GCA_023159175.1). Lineage (NCBI taxonomy): Eukaryota > Metazoa > Arthropoda > Insecta > Diptera > Sarcophagidae > Wohlfahrtia > Wohlfahrtia magnifica. The sequence continues at coordinate 10,285,449 of JAKWBJ010000485.1, read as the reverse complement.
AGAGGGTATCATATCTAAACAGCTTCGATAATCCATAGTAACATCTATTTGCCTGAATTATCCTTCCTTTCATTCACTGCCACAAAGTTTAAACTTAATGTATTCAGTCGCTGCCCTAGCCGCGCTGTCCGTTTAGTTTTTTTCCTCGCTTACTGTCAAATCCATTTTCGCTGATTCCTTCTCAACTCTTCCGACTACTGCAGTAACCTCTCTCACATTCCGTCCAATTATATCAAAGTCATCTGTTTAGGCCAAAAACATGCGTCTTTTTGTGGATTGTACATGACGATATTAGAGTACACAAGAGGCTGTCACCTTGTCTGAGATCTCGTTCGATTTCTATTTAGTCACTGCTGATCTTGTAAAGGGTCCGTCAAATAAATTTTTTTTCTTCGAAAATGCTATAAAAAGAACTACTGAATATTTTCCCAAATTTCTTTTTTTATTTGAAAGTACAATCCTTCCGGTTAATAATGGAAAATAATTTCATTCAAATGGCTGCCTCGGCTGGCCATGCAGGAGCCTACACGATCGGTCCAATTTTTAAGCACATTATCGATTGTATGCAGCTGTATTTCACCAATGGCTTCACGAATATTGTCCTTTAAAGCGTCAATTGTCTCTGGCTTGTTGGCGTAACACTTATCTTTGACGGCACCCCACAAATAACAGTCCAACGGTGCCAAATCACAGCTCCGAGGTGGCCAAACAACATCAAAATCCGCACCAAACAGTGACTCGTCTTGGGTGTATCGGCTTTTCAATGTATGCGTGCGGGTTTTCTGTGCCCCAAATGCGACAATTTTATTTGTTTACATACCCGCCATGATCAAAATGAGCTTCATCTGAAAAGATGATTTTTTGGCAAAATCGGCATCTTCTGTAAGTCGATCGCAGGCCCACTTAGCGAAGCGAAGTTCAAGCGTATACACAACCATATTCGTTCAGCGGAAGGATAAAACTACTCGTAATTATCTGTCAAATCAGATATGAGCTAAGTATTACCATTCACGATATAAACACTAGTTGAAAAAAGAAAACGTTAGATGGCGGATCCTTTATATTTGATATCTATTCTGCATAGCCAAATTAACTTAGCAGGTATACCGAACTCAGACGTTGCTTCCAACAATTTATTGTGCTTAGGGCTGCTGAAGGCAGCTTTGTAAACAACAAATAGGTGCTAGTCGCAGTAAAAATATCTGATCAGTTGTTGGTTTACAGGTCTAAAGCCACTCTGATAGGAAGCAATTAGTTATTTGATAATTAGCTTTAATCTTTCACACATCACGCTTGAGAGTATTTGGTCACAATAGTTAGAGCATACACTAGGATTGCCTATCGTGTATACTGAATGAGAGTCCGTCCCATCATCTGGTATGCTTTCGTTCAAACATACAGTACGCAAGAGCCGGTAGACCATCTGCGACTGCAACTTTCATTCATACTCGATTGGATAGTTAGTATTGTCGTCTAAAGAATTTTTTGCGACAAGCAGCTTTAAAAGGAGCTTCTATAACTTAACTTAAGCAAACTCTCCTTATCCGTCACCAGGTTCGCAGGAGGAAAGTGCAGTACCGAAAGCACGCGCCCTATTACTAACTGTCCGATAGAATTTTCGGGCATTATTTATATTCTTGTATTGGGCTTTTACGCAACTCCCGTATGCCAACTCTTGTTCTTTCTTGCGAAAGATTTTCTTTTCTCATACCTTTTTTTCTTGCTGATTCATAGGACGACTTAACGACAGAGAAAAGCATTAGCTTCTTCTATTTCTATTATTTAATTATTTTGTTTTATAAATTTAAGATAAATTTTCTTACAAAATTGTTCGTCCTCTTATTTGTCATCAATTAATCAATTCTTTTTTTGTAATGCCTGAAAAAAACCTTTTAAAAATGATTAGCATTTCGTTTTATTTTATTTATTTTTTAATTAATACGCTTTTAAGCAATTTGGCAAGCAAATTATAGTCTTTTAGGCTGTTTTTTGTTTAAAATTCTATTGAAATTTGCTTGACAGCCTTTTAATTAAGTTGACTTTTAATAACACAGGCTGGCTGGCAGTCAGCAGGCAGGCAATCTGAAAACCCTTGCCATACAACACGCAATACGAATTAGTAAAAACGCTCCCTTTTTTAACTCTTTAACGTTTGAAATTGAAACGTTAACTGCTGAGAGAGACTTTCGCCATTAATTTTTTGGTTCAAAAACTCACACCTACTATGTCAGCCTAAAATTATGTAACGAAAATTTGTGGTCTTTGTTGTTATTCGACACAAATACAAACGCAAAATAATTTTTAGCTGTCTACTGTCTATTTTTAATAATTATAGTGTTTGAAGTAAATTAAGTGTGTTGTCAAAGAGACAAAGTGAAAATAATAAAGAGAGAAAGAGAAAAAGAAGGAGAGAGAGTGTGAAAGACAGAAATTAATGATAATAATTTATGGGGTGCGATTTGTATACTTTTAGGCACTTTAACTGTTAATGTTTAGGTTTTTAAACAAATTTATATATTTTATTTTTAATATTTCGTTTGGCAACAATAGGTTTTTTGTAATAAATCAGCTTGAAAAACTAATTTTGTTTTTATTGTGAAAATTTATTTCTATATATGCAAACCATTTTCCATGTATTTGTTAAGTCTGATTGTCTGTTAAGTCTAAAACTATGCTATAAATTTTAATGTTTAAATTGCTTTGTTCATACATATATTAAACAATATATACATAAATATGTATGTATTATTGTAGTGCATTTAATGGTTTGTCATAAATATTCAGAAATTGTTAGAGCCTGTTTTGGTTAGTAGTTTCGTTTGTTTTTGTAACCATTTGTTTTGGCGAAAAACTTGTTTAAATCCTTTATATGGTTTTTGTAACAAAATTCTAGAAAAAAATAAAATAAAAAGAAAATCTAATCATTTAAAATTTAACTAAATCATGTTACACAAGTTGTATTGCAGTACAAAAAGCCTATAAAGAGCAACCTCTTGGGCTGTGTTTGCCTTGGTTTTTCCTCGTCTTTTTTTGGCTGGCTATTATCCAAAAGGGTTTTCAGTTCCATAGACAGTTCGTTGACAACAACTGCTTTGGCTTTCATTAAAAATTTGCTTTAGTCCCTAAACGAAAATGGCAAACAACACAGAGAGTTCAACGGAAAATATCTGAAAAAATTTTTTTCTATTTTTCTTATTTTTTATAAATAAATAAACACATTTTCAGCAGCAGCAGTTCAAATGTCTTTGACTTGTAGTTTTATTTCATTTTTATTTATTTTTTTATTTTTAGTGATGGCTGTTCGTTTTTGCTCTTCTTTCCTGCCTAAAATTTTTATTATTTTTTCTGGCCAGCCAAAAAGTATGCCACATTTTGTTTTTGATATGCTTGCCAAAAAGTATATATGCCAGAGTTTTTTATTTTATTTTATATTATTTTTCTGTATTTATTTTAAATATAAAAATACCATTTATTTACGTATAAACAAATAAATAAATAAATAAATGCTGATGTAAATTGGGTTTTTTTTCGCCTCAAATAATAAATTGCAATTTGCAAAACCCATAGATAAAATATTCCCATAAAAATAAAGTGGTTATACGTTATTCAAAGCGCAGAGAAGCAAAAAATAAAACAAATCTTGATATATTAAATTGTTATGGATCAGCACCCAAAGATTTAATGTTTTAATCAAAGTGCCATAATAGTTTTAGAACAAAATCAAGAGCTGAAAGAGCCATAGATCTAAGCGAAATTTACACCTTAACACCATTATTGTATAAAAATAAAAGCTAAAGTTTTTCGAAGAGGCATATAGAGTTTTAATGGATAGTATTGCTTAAGAAACTTTAAAAACTTATTTTAAAACGCAAATAGCTAATAGAATAAGTTATTTTATACCATCATCTTACACTAGATGGCGTTTGGAGCATATTTATCGAACGATTTACTTAAAGACTCTCACTGTGTAATCATTCAGTTTTCCCCTTTACGCCACTTTCTTTATTTGAAAAAAATTTAAAAGTAGAGAACTAAGTAGCAATACTTCATATAGCTTATAAGCAAAAATTAGTAGTTATTTTATATGAGAATTTCCACGTCCGCTTGTGAAATTTTGCCCATTTTTTGCCCGATGATTTGCATTGACTTTGAAGTCATTCAGACTAAATACTGAAACTTTAACTTTAATCGCTCTCAAAATATACAGATATCATTTAACAACATTTAGTTTGTATGAAAGGTTTCACGCCCACTTGTCAAATTTCGCCCACTTTTTCTTTGATGATTTGTATTGACTATGAAGCTATTCAGACTAAATACTTAAACTTTAGCTATAACCACTATATCAATCAAAAACCAAATCAATATTTGCTTTGTATGGGAGGTGAAACCAAATTCTGAAACTTTTGCTGTAATCAATCTGAAGATATACTAAAAACAATTTTTACTTTATGTTGGAGATACCACGCCCACATGTCTAATCCCGCCTAATTTTTCACTGATGATGATTTTATTTACTTTGTATTGGTGTGGCACTACCCAGTCGAAATTTTTAAAATTTATAGTTCCTACCAGACATACTGAAAGATACTGTACAAATTTAAAAAAAAAATCGGTTCAGCCTTTTAGCTGTTCATTAGTTTCAAAAACACAAACCAACAAACAGACATAAAAACACACATTAATTTTTATATATAAGATTCAATCCCGAATTATGAGTTGATAGACATAATACTCTATGGAAGGTTTTAAGAGCGAATCACCCAAATTCTATGAAATTCATTGTAAATTAACCTGTGGATTAATCCAAAATCAATGTGATCTTTTGTCACCATTAACCTGTGGATTAATACAAAACCAATGTGATATTTAGTTTTTATCGGGTGTTTGTCCATACTAAATATGTTTATTTAACCCTTTTTTCAATTGTGAAAGCATCAATAAAAAGTTGAAGAATCGTCAAAACCAATTACAAAGGTGCCATGTGAACGGTGTAATACGTATAGGCGAACAAAGTAATTCAAAGTCTCGTATGAACATGTCAAAAAAAAAACTCAAATTAATCACAAAATTCACAAAGCCTGCAAATGGCTATTCATGATATAAAAGCTTTTGTTTCAGCGCTCTATACAGTGATCTAAAAAATATATACAATTAACTAAAATTGTTCAAGTACCACATGAGCTGAAAACAAAAGTCGATTCAAAAGGCTAGGCTACATATCAAAAACGCAACTTCAGTGCAAAACACATTGTATGTTTGTCAAGTACCATTAATCTTTGGTCAAAAAGAAGATATTTTCTTTTAAAAAAGAGTGTCTTGCTAGAAATATAACCCATAACATACCAAGTAACGTAAAATACTCATAGTCTTCGAAGGCAAACACATGAAAAAAACTTTTTTTAAAGGGAAATGTAAGTTTACAAAAATTCCAAAAACTATTAAAAAGTATCTTCAAAAATATCGTATTTCAATAAAAAATTCTTTGTCTGTTTAAGGGCATTTTTCAAAACTTTATTTAAACGCCATAAAGAAACTGAAATCAAAAGTATAGATTTTTTTTCAAAAAAACAAAAGAAATAAATATAAAAAATACAGAAAAAATAGAAAACAGCAACAGCACGCAATATTTAGACGCTCATACCTAAAAGTATGCACGTGATGTGCCACAACAAATGACGCCTGGCTACATGCATGTGTGATTCATACTCACTTTTTATAACAAAAAGTCAACAGACAACAAAACAGCTGCAGTTTTTTCTCTCATTTTTTTTTTTTTTGTTTTGCGAAGAAACAATGACAACAACTGCAACAATAATAGCCACAAAAAAATAAACCTAAAGAATAGCGAAAACAAAAGCTTAAAGTTCATTGTCTTCTCTCTGGCCACAAAAAAAAAAAACAATAAATGATTGTAGGGCTTGGCACAGTGGGGAAAGCTAAAAAAATTTAGAAAAAACTAATATACCTTAAGGTTTGGTATATGATTTTAGGGGATGGGCTCTAGGAATAACAAAACAATTTTTGATTTGTTTTTTTTTTTTTTATTCTTTAACGAAATCTCCCACAGTGCAACAGCAGGCTAAAAGTTCTTTGTAATGAAAAAGTAAAATTTCAAAAACAGTGCACAAAACAATCGTTTCATTTTCTTTATTTAGCCTAAAAGTATACCACATTATTTTCCAAGCTTAGAATGTTCTGTATGTAAAGCAAAACAACAAAAACAAAATCGGTTGTTTTTTTGCTTGCATTTCTTGTTAAGTTAACGCCTACATGCATGCTATGCAAACTAGCGTACATACATTAATATATGCCATATATTTGCAGCAGAAATTATCTTTTGTCTGCCATCAACAACAGAGAGAAACCAGTCGTATAAAAACTATGTGAAAGTGTGGGTAGAAAACGAAAGCAACAACAATGATACCAACAACAGCTGCAAATAACTTGTTAATGTATGCATTTATACCCATACTTCACTTCAGCACTGCACTCCTATAAAAACACAAAACTCCTTTAATATATGCTTTACTTGTTACTTAGCATATGCTAAGAATGACCACACCACTTACATATTTCATATGTGCAACATAAATAAAAAGGGTCATCTGCAGCAGAGCCAGTATACAAAGAGGGGAGAGACAATAATATATCATATATAGTGTAGTTACACTCGTACAAACACACAGGCCTCCTAACGCAAAATTTCGCAAACCTTAAAACTAAAAATCTTTGTGTGATATTGTTGTATTTTATATGTTATGTTACTCAAAATGTGCATACATATATTGTATATTTAATTTAAAACAATAACAACAGAGAAAGAACATGTTTTGCATGTCTTAAGCATGTTTGCATACTTTTAGGCCAGGAAGCTGTAGCAAAAACAACAACAATAGCAATCACATTTAAATACAGATTCTAGGTTTACTAGCTTTGCTTTAACAGATGAATTATGTTGTGTCTGGCTTAATGTTAAACAAAACTCACAAGAAAGATAAGAAAATTATTTTTGAAAAAGATTTGTTTAAATATGCTTAAAATCACAATAACATTTTAAAGTCTACTTTTGAGTGTTTTAGCAAGTAAATGAAAAAAGGTTAAACGCTTGAACTTTTAAGTAAATATGTATGCTTCAGTGTTAGGGCATTTAGATAGTGTTTTTGGTTACAAAATTTAAAGCATATTTTTAGGCATGTGTATATATTTTAAAATTAAGTAATTTTAGAATAAAAATTTTTACGACGAGCGGTTTTAACTTAAACCGATTTCAAGTTAGCTCTTTGTGATTAGGTTTCATGAAGACAAACTGCTGATTACTAATGCTTTTTCGAGGGCATATGTTGCAAATGGTAGTGGCTTAATAATTCACTTTAAATTAGGGTCGAAAAATGTTTTACTACAAAACTTTAAACACCTTTTTTAATTTTACTGCATTTTTTATGTGTTTCTAAATCAACGCCTGAGGATAGTGTTTAATATGTAACCCTTAATATATGCAACAAACAAATTAAATAAAAAAAAAAACATCCTCAACAATTATGGCTACATAAAGTTTCCGGCTAAATAACAACACCAAGCACAAAAACAATAAAAAGGAAATTGTTACAGCTGCTACTAAACCAACAACAAAAACGAATAAGGAAATAATAATTTCACTTTTTTTCTAATAAAAAAAAAAAACTTAAAAATAACCCTTAAAATACACAACAAAAAAGCTTTTAAAAAATGCTCAACAAAAAAAGTAAAAAAGTCCTGTTAGCAACCAACAGTTACTATAACAAAAATAATACAAAAATAGCAACAACAACAATAACAAGGTAAAAATGGCAATAATGAATGTATAAAAACCAGAGTTCAAGTTAAAGTATGTTGTGATGATTATTTGAGGCAAAAAAACAAGCCCCCATTTAGAAAAAGTAGAAGGAACCTTTTCTTTCTCTATCTCTCTCTTTCTCTCATTTCCCTAGAAATTCTATAAAACCTTTACATATTTCAATTTATTTTTCTTTTTCCTTTATTGGTGGTCAAATTTACAGGTGACGCCTGAAAGTATGCATTTCTTTTTTACCCATTTGTATATGCATATTTATTTGCTTCTCTTTGTATTTGTGTCCTCATAAAATTTTACTTTTTTTCTCTTCTTTATTCAGTAACCCTACAAAGGTTGAAAATGACTCTTATTCTCTCTCCTGCTCTCTTTCGCTGTCTCTTCTCCTTGCTGTCTATTTAAGCAAACTGTTTTAAAAATTGCCTGTAAGTATGTTTGTTAAACTAAAAGGAAACTTACGACGTCATATAGGCTCGCCAGCTAGACGCCTAAATGTATGCCTTTACATATTTTTCCATTATCGTTTTGCATTTTATTTGTCATTGCTGTATGTATGCATATAGAAGAACAGTTAAGCGTAAAATAATAGCATTTTGATATTCTAACTAAGAATTATGAAAATTTCTAATAAGTGTTGCCTATCATTTTGGATTCTACTGTTGCAATAATAATTGTTTGCATATAATTTTAGGTTGAAATAATTTATAGGTTTGCATATTATCTCTCTGGTCGTTTAAAAGTGCCTTGGCTGCATTAATATTATTTTTAATTCATTTGAAATGCATTTGACCATTAGTATGGTAGAAACCTAATAATTAGTATTTTAATTATTAAAATGTTAGAATTATTCATATGGTAATTGAGTACACACCAGTTTTCGATTTTAAGGTCCTTTAATCAAAGGTTTAGTACTTTGTAAAAAACCAGAAATTGGGGTTCGAGAAATACTACACGAACTACACAATGTTTAAAAAAAAAGAGAGAGGAGACTCCACAATTTGTGCCAACTACAAGGCGTAAGCCATTTCCCTGTTGCATACAAGTTTTTTACGAGCGTATTGTGTGAACGACTGATACCATTCGCCAGCGCACTGATCGCATCTTATCAGTGCGGCTTCACTTGGTAAGTCCACCATTATCCAGATATGTACTCTACCCAAAATATTTGCAAACAACCGTAATATCACATTGATTCTCATCATCTTTTCTCGACTATAAAGCAGTATTCAATAGCCCGATAAGAGATCGTGTGTATGCTGCAATGTTTGAGCTTTGTGTTCTTGCAAAACTAATAAGAGTGCGCAGATGACGTTGAGAAACACTTGCAGCTCAATCGAGATAGAAAGGAAACTGTCAGAACTGGTCTTTTATTATGCGATCTCTTCAATTTCGTCATGAAGTGTTCTAGGAAAGGCGGAAGTTCCACCATCTTCTACAAAAGTGTTCAGCTCCATGTATACGCCGACGACATCGACAACATTTTGTGTACCTGTCGAGATATCACTGCACGATTTTAGCCTGGATCAAGCGTAGAGTCACTCTTGGCAACAGAAAATATCAGACGAATGGTTAGGTAAAAACGCCACCTACTGGGAAAAAAATTACAATGTTAAGTAAGGATCATCAACTACCACCACCACTTAACAAGGATCTTTACTACTACACACTACATTCAATATGGAGACGAGCTATAGTAGATTGATTATCTACTTAGCTTGAAAGTCAACGTGGTGACTGAAATTGTGGAAAGCCAATATGCTGCCACAGGAATGACGGAGAAAAATATGCAATAGAGTAATAGAGACCTTTTTAACACGACTAAATTGATACTCGCCGGTGTTCTTTATAAACCCGAAGCACTTACGTTGTCATATACCGATATAGTTGCCTTGCGTGTTTTTAAGATAGAATTTCTACGAAGATCTTCGGTTCATTGAGTTTGGGCGGTTAATTCCGTATTGAAATTAACTCTGTACGAGATATGTAACGCTGGCTCGGACATGTCCTTCGTATGGATGAAAGTGCTTAAAGGACAAGAGTGATTAATGAGGAATTCAGTCGGAGTTGGCCTAGAGGTCGTCCTTGTTTACATTAGAGAGATCAAGTCGAGAAAGTCCTGTACGCGATGGATGTGACAAATTGGCCAATTATATATACACATACATATGTAAGGAAATCTGTAGGGTGCACTACATATACAACAATTTTGCTTATTAACAAACCCGTTTAGCCGAAAATTAGCCTCATCGCTGAACGTATATTTCTCGCCTATAAGTTGGGAGAATTGATGACTGATTTTAAAAGAAAATCTGGATAATTTGGTGGCGTTGTTCAAGTGCTGTCAATACGTGATGATTTGTCGGAGTATACTGATCATAAGTGTTAAAAAGTGAGCGCAGTACGACAATTTTAATACCATTGCCGTCATCTGTTCGTCAGATTGACAAATTTTGAAACCGTCTTGCTTTTTTTTAAGGTTTTTGCAAGGGTTTTAGTCTTTTTTTTAATATCTTTTAAGAAACGAGTCAAGAATTCATTTAAAATTGTTATTAATTTTGTGTGTTAATATTTGAAGAATTATCAGATTAATTGCCTTCAATTAAATTAAACCTAAAATGTCTGAAATTTTTGTCAATTTTTTTGTTTATTTTCGTTTTTTCGGTTTAAAACTGTGTCACTACTTAAAAAAAAAGACGCTCACTTTATCAATTAATAACAGAGTAGTTTTTAAGTAAATTTACATGTAATTTACTTGCTGGTGTACGTGTATAACAAAAGAGAAGTACTTATGTATAGTAAACAGTGTAGCCAATTTAGCGCCTTTCGCGCTGTATTTAGCACCTTTCAACTACCGAAAAATCGCATTTTTTCTCTTTAGCGCTTTTCTATTTGTAATATTTTGTCAGAAATAGAAAGTCACCAAATTCAAAAACTCATGAATTCATATAAACTATTGACTCAAAATGCTTCATGCTGTCAAAATTACGTTGTTCAGGATAATATTTGTTCAAAAATCAATGAAAAAAATGTGTTTTTAAAACGTCTCCCTAATCTGAGGTCACATTTTTCAGAACTTATAGGTTATTTTCAGAAATATAAGAAATAAATATTTTAAAGACTGGAAATTGCAATTATTTCATTACAATATTAAACTTGCGACATAGGGCCATAACAAACTCATTCCATCTACGCCTATCTAAATCCAAAATTCTCCAAGTCGTTGTTTGTTTTTTGAGAGTAGTTTCCAGTTTGCCTTCCATTTCTTTCTCACAATTTGCTTTATTACAGGAATTTGGTGTAATCTCGTTTCAGGCCAGAATACTTTTAAAATGCACCGTAGACAGCGGTTTATAAATGTCTGAATGGAATTGACATCAATCACTTTGCTCGCGAGTTAATGATTTTAATTTGTGTTTTTGGAGTGAGCTGAGAAATGACCTATAGCATTCAGCCGGCAAAGAGATTGACTGTTTAGGTTAAATTTGTTCCGAATGTTAGCACTGGATCGGACGGAAGTCGTGAGAATACTGCTAAGATAGTAAATTTCTGTTTCAGAATTCGAGAGATCTTTGTGTTATTAGCTTTGATTCGCATAATTGTGGTTTTTGAGATGTTCATCCACAAGCGCATTTTCTTGCATTTGACAATATCTGTGAGCCGAGAGATAGTTGTCGTATGCGTAATCCAGGTCTTCTAACTTAGTCTTAAGTCCCCGGGTTAAACCACGTTTCAACACACAATTCATATTCAACACACAATAGTTAGCAGTGGCTAAAGAACACAACCTTGCTTAACCAGCTCTGATAGAAATTTTCTTTGTATTGCACTTGAACTCAAAAATTAAGAAAAAGTTCTTAAGCCTCTGTTTGTTCTAAATCGTTTTGAAGCAGTTGCTTACTATTAAATTCCACTTTTAGGCTTTTTTTCCTACAATTTCAGTATATTTTTCTATTTTTTAATATTTGAAACGCTATTTTACAGCGCGTTTTAATCACAAATAGTTACATAAATTGTAATTAGCGCCTTTTGAGTAGGAGGTTTGCACGTTCTGATCATAAAAAGTTGGCAACACTGACAGTAAAGGGTTTCATTGGAAAAGAGAGAGAGAGAGAGAGAGAGAGATTGTAGCATGAAGAAATTTTTTATAGTTTTCATCACAGCCATTAAAAATATCTTTAACACTTTAATTGGATTTATTTTTAAAGTGCGTGTGTGTGGTGGGTATGTACTGTGAGTCAATGTAAACATATGTGTCTCTGCCTGCGTAAGTAATTGTTATTTGATTGTTTTTTATTATGACTCCGACTACTGTGCAGCGCTGCTGTTTTTTTTTTTTGTTGTGTGTTCGTTCTCTTCATTAATTTTTTAAAAAGCTAAACAATCATGAGAGTGGTGTACATATATATCTGGGAATAAACATGATTCTGGGAAACAGTTAAACAACAAAATCTATGTGCGTTTATGTGTGTTTGTTTGTTTAAACAAGCGTGTAGTAGAAATATAAAAGAGCCTGTTAAAACGGCCTTATAAGGGTGAAATAATAATTTTGTTTTAATAAATTTAAAAAAATGTATTAAATTAAAAAGAAAAATTTGTTGAAATAAATATTCATAAAAAATAAAATGTAACAAATTTTGTAAATAAAATACATTTCAAACTCATTTTAAATTTTATGGATAAACCCAATATTCAATGCTTAACAATTTAAGCAACGAATTGTTGCTAAAGATGATGAATAATCTGCATTTTAATGCGGTTTTTGCTTGGTCTTCTCAATAAATCCTCAAAAGGTACTTAATATTTTGAGCCAGAAAATTATTCATTTGCGTTTGGAGTTTTCCCTATTATTGAGACTGATGTTAGTCACGACCAGCGTTGTGAGCTACGTATACTGCGTTTTGATTCCAATCGAAATTTTCTCCGTTTAGCATCGATTCCGTTCAGTTTCTTCGATTATATGTGCATTGCATTCGTTGTTACGTTTTCCTAAGTTGTATTAAAGTTATGACGGAGATTCTTTTATTTCTACTTTTTTAGTTCAATATTTATTATTTGGCTAAAATGTATTATTAAAATGTTTTTTAATTTTATTATATACGAAAATGTGCAAAAATTTTATAACATAAAATTCCTAGATGAACCGTGCGAATTTTTCGCACTACTAGTGTGCGAGGGCGGATTGATATTGAAGCTACCTAACGCTAGATGGTAGCACAAACACAGAAACTTTTTCTTTCTTCGATATTATGATCTGTCAAACGTCAGCTGTTAAAATTTTAGCCAAATTCATCGATTAGTTTATTTGTTGTACTCATTTGAAGTAAGCAACTTTTGTGTTTCCTGGAAAATGGAAAAAAGTGAATGAATGGAAAAAAGTCAATATTATTTGAAAGGTAAAACGGCGAAAGAGACAAAAGAAAAGCTTGATAAACATTACGGCGAATCTGCTCCGTCAGATTATATGGTAAAATATTGGATTGCTGAATTTAAACGGGGCAAAACAAGCACTGCAACAATACCATCAACAGGATGGCCAAGAAGAAAATGTCAAGAAAATCCTCGATATCGTTAGGAATGATCGCCGGGTCAAAATCCGTCAGATTGCTGAAATGGTAAACATATCATATGAACGTGTGTTCAACATTTTGCATGAACATTTGCATATGAAAAAGCTATCGGCAAGATGGGTGCCGCGTTTGCTCAGTGTTAAACAAAAACGAGTTCGACGGATCACTTCACAGCGGTGTTTGGACATGATAAAGCATAATCCTGCTGATTTTTGGCGTAGATTAATAACTGAAACCAAACACCTGAAACTACACTTCTGAACTGGTGGAAGTGCTCCGAATAAGGCGAAGACAGCGAAATTGGCTGACAAGGTTATGGCTACTGTATTTTGGAATGCACATGGAATATTGCTTATCGATTATCTTGAAAAGCGATCCACAATCACAGGAGAGCATTATCGTGCATTATTGGATGCAATTAAGGAAAAACGACCACATTTAAACAAGAAAAAAGTGCTCTTTCTTCAAGACAACGCACCGGTTCACACAGCATTAGATACGATGCTAAAACTACCAGAAATCTACTTCGAATTGGTTAATCATCCACCTCATAGTCCAGATTTAGCCCCTAGTGACTTTTTCCTGTTTCCAAACTTGAAAAAATGGCTCGCATGAAAAATATTCATCTCAAACGAAGAAGTGATTACCGAAAGTAATAATGCGTATTTTGAGGGGTTCCCAAAATCGTATTATTCAGATGGTATAAAAAAGTTGGAAAATCTTGAGAAATGAATGGTTTTTGAAAAACAAAAAAATGCCTTTTTCCTACTTAGGTAGTTTCAATATCAATCCGCCCTAGTAAAATGCGAATATTGATGACTTCAATATATTTTACTAGAAAAAAAAGTAACAAATTCAGTTGTTTTTAAATTATATTAATTCATATTTCTTATTAAATAATTTCATGAAATTTCTTGAAGAATAATTTTTGAGGTTATGATATGATTAACGTTTAAGTTTTGCCCGTGCGCATCTTTAACAGAAACAAAAATACCTATAAACGCACGTGTTCGTGTAAGTCTTCATATAACTGTCTATGAGAAAAACGATTAAATACAATCCTGCATTTTGAAAAGCTTGGCCTTATGCCTTGTTAATAGTCAGCGAAAGCAACTTTTATAGAATTTTTTTTCTATCATCCGAAAAGACAGTTGTATCAGAAGGTCTACAGTTTTATTCAAAAAAATAATTTTTGCAGAGATAATGTACTCACTCAAGTGTGTTACGATGAACCTCGTATAATTTCTTAATCCCTGTATAGCAAATAATATTTCCGATTAACATCATTACTGCATAATGCTTTCAAATTAATTTGTGAGATGGTAAGCCAGTGGACTTGGTCTATTTAATAATTCTGTTGTGTGCAACTGATTATTGTCTGTTTTTTCCTGTTTAACAAGTCTAAGAACTAAAATAAATCTTTTTCTCTCTAACTAAACAATTAGAAATCACATGTTCATTCATTTTTGTATAAGCATCGATTTTTGAGCACAAATTTGACGTCGAGTAAAATTGGGAGAAATAATAAGTGTATCATAACTTTTTTATGTAACTATAACTTTAACTTCATGACCTGTCACTAAATTTTGATGCAGTAATACGGGAGACATTTGCAACCGACAAAAAAGGTGCTTTAGAAATAATATACTCGTATATGATGCTTGTACATTTGCATGAGAAAGACAAAAAAAAATTTCTTATTAAACCCTTTTGCGTATGCAATACTTTTTTAATTTTTTTATTTAAATTTGTTTATTTTTCTGTTCTATTTAATACGTGCTTTCCTATGTTTTGAGAACATTATTTTCTTCTTTTTTTTGGTTTTGTTTTTTGAATACCAATTTTTGATCTCAGAAGGGGGTTGAAAATCTGTTATTTTGTGTGCATAGTTCTTAGCCTCTGTTAGTCATATTCAAAAGCTGCTCTAGCTTTGTACAATTTATAGCATATATCTTTGTAAATGCTGCTTTGTATAGACATAATACATCACAAATGCCAAAAGTTGTCTCCCAATTATGCGCTTTGGCAGTCATCGACGCATAGTGGCTCACTTTGTTGCAAAAATCATTACATTTGACGGAAAGAGTCTTAAATTTTGGTCCAAATAGCTTCATAATAAGTACAAATCATCAGTCACAAAGTGGGCAGAATCGGCTTAGTGGGCATGGTCCTTCCCATACAAAGTAAATATTAATTTGTGTACATCTAGAGAACGGTTAAAGCTGAAGTCTCTGAATTTGATCTGAATGACTTTATAGTCACGAAAAATCATCAATCAAGAAGTGTGCTGAAAAGGACATGTGGACATGGTACCTCCCACACAAATGAAATATTGGTTTTTGTATCGCTTGAGAACGATTAAAGTGGGAGTTCCTTAATTTGACTTAAGGATTTCGTAGTTAAAAAAGTTTTAGGAGAAATTTCTAAGTATGGTTCATGGACAATACACATCCTTAGTCAATAACTGGGAGAGATTGAATAAGTGGGCGTGGCAACTTTTATTAATACCAAATATGGAATAGAAGCAGCTCTTCTAGGCAAATAATATACAAAACAATATAAAAATGCAGGATTCTAGGAGGCCAGGGCAAAATTAATGTATTTTGGAGGAGGAGAGGCTAAACACCCCCTTAAAGCGGTTTACCTATGCCATGGAATGTGCAAAAAGTTGGAGGAGTTTTTCGTTTAGCTTCTTTTCATATTTTCAATACATCTTTATTACATAATTTAAAAATAAAAACGAAAACCTGCTGCTCAGAATATTAAACTCTTGTGTTTAATTAGTGCAGCTGTATGACAGTGAAACCTGGCTTGTATCGAATATCATCACACAAAAGCTCCAGGTATCCTTCATTTGAAGAATATTCTGACCTAACACCATAATTAATATAGAGCTGTAGAACATGACTAATGAGGAACTAATACTGCAGCTGATATGGAAAACAAAATTGGGGCCGGAGCGGTCACACACCATTCGAAAACGTCCCGAGTCCTCAAGTCTCAAGCAATCCTGGTAGACTAAGAAACTCCTAAAGACGTATAATTATTCGGGAACTAAGACAGAACAATCTAGCATGGGAAGAAACAAAATCAACTCCGATGAATCATTTAACAAAATTTTGTCATTAAATTTTGTATTCTTGTCATAGTTTGTATGAAATGAGCCAAAGTACGACCTGTAGTTTGTTGCGTACAGAGTTTTTTTTTTCTTTTGGATGTTGAATTGACATAATTGACCAAATCTTTCAGCTTACTCTGCTAATATCCTCCGCGAAATCGATATTTGCAAGTTTTCGTTGAAACTCTCCCAAATTTTTTATATAAATTTCGCAAAAACTACTGCAAGTAGCAGCGGAGATGGATGACATCCTTACTGCGTTTATAGTTAATACTGATTTATAGTTCCCGTTGTAACAAACTCTCAAATTAGTGTTCTCTTCCGTATTTAAGCAAATATATTCAATAAAAAAAATTTAAATAAAAACTCCATTTATTTACAATCGTTTATTGTTAAATCCATTTAGTAATATTTGTTTTAGTTAAATAATAAAACAGCTTAGTTAAGCATTTCATTAAAAACTGAATTCATTCATACATCGATTCAATTAACCAGTTCTTTTCAAAACATTTTGAGCCAAAGTACGAGTAGAAATTGGAATTCATTGTTCAGGTTTTCTAACACTCGTGATGTGTGAATTTTATTAAAAAATACTCGTATTACTTTGAAATAAAACACAAAAACTTGTTTTCGATATTATTTGTTTGTTTGTTTTGTTTAAATATATTTTATTTATGTTTTTTCTGAGAAGAATAAAACGTATTTTATATGACAGGGAAATTAATTTTTTGTATTCGTATGCAAATTGAGATTCTCTATACTACACTTTGTAAAGGTGACGTAATTTTGATTATTTATAAAAACCAATAAAATAAATATTTAAGAAAAAATAAATAAGTAAATGAGAAGACGAGTTTTTTTTTTACTAGGTTATGGTTTTGAATTCCAAATGAAAACGAAATTTATTTATTTTTAATAATTTATGAAGAGAATGCATTATCAATTGTTTGTTTTAATACGAGGAACCATATCTTATAGTTTTTTTTTATTAAGAAAAAAAAAATATTTCAAAAAAAATTGTTTGAAAATATTTATTTCACAAGAAGTGTTTCGTTGCCATGACCAGTCATGGTAATGACACTCCTTAGTTTTTCTTTGCATTCCAAAAGAGTCAATGTGGTATTGCATAATGTCAAGGTTCTCAAAACTGATTATTTTAATAAAATATTTTTTCTCTTCTACATGTTATGATAATGTTTGATTTAAAAAAGTCTTAAATTACAACATAAAAATTTGATAAAAGCCAAGCTTTTTTCGTGCTTATTATTCTTTAATTTATTTTGGTTTTTATCAAACGCCACCAAAGCTCTTAAGAGTAGATTTGAACTTCTTAAAAAAAACTATTTGATTACTTTGCTATTGGGGTGGCGTGGTGACAACACAAACGAGCCAGGTTCGAGCCCCAGCAGAGTACATGACGACAAAAAAAATTTTATTGAGGTTTCGTATATTTAATAATAAAAAAGGCTTCACTTCCCTCCAGACAACTCCATCTAAAAAAAATATATTAAAAAAAGCCCCCCTGATGACCCTTCTCGCATACCTCTGGCGATGATGACAAACATCAGACGAATAATCGAGAAAAAGACGCCACCTACTGGGAAAAAATTACAATGTTAAAGTAAAGAACACCACCAATTAGCAAAGATCTTCACCATTACACAACAAAAAAAAAACATATGGAGGAAGCTACAGCGGATTAATCACCTACTTAGCTTGAACAATCAAATTGATTAAAGAAACTAAAACAAAGCAAGAGATGCTTTGCGGAAAGAAAAAATAAACTTTGCTATTACTACCCCATAATCACTGTTTAAGTCAATGCATATTTGTCCAGATGACTTGCCATATTAACCTCGTATAGCTCATAATTAAAAAAAATAACTTGGACTCTTTGAAGTTGCATTTTTCTCTCTGTTTTGATATACCTTCGAAATATTTAGAATTTTCACGACAGGTCTAAGGTCCGTCTTAGAGAAATACATTTCATTTAGTATATCTAGCATCTTCGATGCAAAATCTAGCATATCTTTTTAACCAATTAACTATCACTAAAGAGTCTTTTATTAAGCGCTTACTATCCCTAAATTAAAATAAGACAAAGCGTGTGCGAGATATCGAAGAAATTTTTAAATCGTTTAAAAGGCCAAATGTTCAAAGTGGCCAAATGTCCAAAGTTCTCGGAGTAGCTCGCATACGAAATGTCTATTTTTCCGTAGCCGAATTTCACCGATGGCTTGGATTTATGCTGGCTTTGTGGTTTATGGTTTATACACATAGACCTGCGACTTAAGAAAATTCTCGAAGAAGTCTAACAGATTCAAATCTCATAATCTCCGTGGTCAGTTCAGTTCATCATCTCAACGTAGGATGTGACCATGGTCTTAATTCGTTCGTGCAGTATGCTACGTGCTACATAAGCTATGTAGCGCGTAGCGTAGTCATATAAAAACCACATATCGTTGGTGTACATATCCCCCCTAATCCTCTCAAAAAACGTTGTTATCAAATCAATATGGATCTATGATGCCGCTAGTCCACACCAAACAATATTTCATATGGAGAGGATGTCACAAAATCGAAAATTTTGTTTGTTGTCATACCTATTCATCCAGAAAGCGGTCTCAATGTTAAAAATTATTTTTTGATTAAAATTAGGACCCATTCAACGAAGATAGGTCGTCGACAATGGTCGTTGTGGTCTGCGAAAGTTCGAGATCTTGTGATCGGGGCATATTCGACTGAAAATCTTGTGATTCGTGATTGGATCACTATAGCAAGTCCTGGGATTGATTTGTTCTTGCCTAGAAACAACGTCCTCCATGTATTTGGTATAGAGGTGTTTATAATTGATTTCAACCTTTTCTCCCTTCCTATTATGTTCGTTGTTGTGCAAAATCTGGTATTTCTGGCTTTGTATGCAACCACTCAACCACGCCGCTGCCTCTGTAAATGCCATTAAGTTTTTTTAATGGAGTTTTCTTATTGTTTTTTTTTAGAAATATCCTATGGCTACCATATTTAATACTTACCTTAAAAGTATGCTATAAAAAAGTTAAATTAGATTAAAATTTAATTACATAAAAAAATTTCTTTTAAATGTACAATTAACATTTAATTTTTTTCTTTTCGTTGCAGGTAAACAATTCAAAAAATACCCCACAAAATTAAGATTAAGTAAGTGTAACAAAAACGTTCATACGATCAAGTAGTACAGGACGCAGAAGTTTCCTTCCTTGTTAACACCTTACGTTTGGTTTTCTTAATTTTTCTCTTATTTTTCTTAATTTTATGTCTTAAGCACTAATTGTTTAATCGTTGGCCTTTATTTATAAAGTTATTGAGTATTTTTTCCACAATTTGTAAGAAATAAAGTTTTTTTTATGACTAATTTCACGTGATGTGTTTCTGTATACTCGGTATGTATTTGTTTATCACAAACAAAAGTATAGTTTTTGGCGCCAACAAGTCCTTGTTTGTGTATATGTATGTATGTATGTGGTGGTGGTGGTGTATGGCAGCAAATAAAAATATCAACATTAAAACCAAAGTCAAATTAAATACAAAAATACTTTAGACATAATCGACCAAGAAAACATACAAAAACAACAACTTAAACGATAATAAACTATAGGAAATTAAAAGGATACACTGGAAGAAAAAAGTAGTGTTTTGTTGTTTATTAAAATGACAAAAACAAATTTAAAGAGAAACATATGTTTTCTCTTTATTTTTTAAGGATCCAACATTTTTTCTAAAAGCTTACATCTTTTTAAGCACCTTAATGTAGGCTTTAATTTTTTTATGGTTTCAGTTGTTTAAATATGTATAATTAATGCTGAAAAACTTCAGTTTTGCAATAAATTTTGTTGGATTTCAAAATGTATCAAGTATTTGATGTTAAACGCTTTAAAGTAGGCTTCACTAAAAAATTTAGAATATAAAAAATTTTGTCTTCAACTTTGTTTTTTATGTGCATGTCCTGTTTGTGCCAGAATTAGGTCGGCGCACTTCAGATCCTTCTTAATAAACAGCTTAGGATCAAATCCCAGCATAGGACATGACCATCTATTTTACCTCTGGCGATGATGACAAACATCAAACGAATGAGCAGGAGACGCCATCTACTGGAAAAAAAAATTAAAATGCTAAGTAAGGTCACCACCACCACTTAGCAAGGATTTACACCACTACATAATCATTTGGAGGCGAGATACAACAGATTAATCACTTACTTAGCATTAATGAAACTGAAACAAGGCCATGTATGTTTTGTGGAAAGCTAATATGTTCCTCAGAGAAGTGACGAAAACAAAATTACCTTAAATGGAGAAGCCATAGAAACTGCGCTGTAGAGATTAAATACTTTAACGATGAACGAAAAAGATTCACCGTTCTTCTGCTAAATATTCTTTTGTAGCGCAAAACAAGCTCATTGTGTGAGAGTTCTTGACTTGAAATAAAGAAGCTGAGACCTGTAGGACCTTCTAGGACATTGCTATATAGATACTATAAATGGGCTAAGTATTACCACCATTCAGGGGATATTATTTTCTTATGCAACACATTGTGTTCAGAGTAGATATGTCAACCAGAATTGGGTAATAAGTGTCAACACGACCCTTTTAAGGTTAAATAAATACGAAAGACAAAGCTCATTGTCAATGCATTATGGGTTAGAAATTTAAAAGAAAATATCATTGATAAATATTAAAAATGGCAGGAAGCCCGAATATAATTTTATTTTCGCCTAAAAGTATACAATATTTTTAATAAAACAACGTATATATGCTTAGCATTTCTTGATTTGAACAAAAATTGCGTTGAAACATTTTTTGCAACCCCTGTATATAGGTTGCGGTTTTTTGTTCTGATGAATCAAAAGTTTTCCATTGCATATTTTTCAGCAGGTAAATATGCAGGGTATACTTTTCTGCATTTTTTGTTTGTGTCTTTTATTGTCTGACTATTGTCAGCATAATAAATTATCTTTTGACATGCAATGGGGAGGCGGCGGTTAAATGATATATTTTTGCTTTAGCCAGTGTACTGTGTAGTTATGCAACTCTATACTAGTCATGCTTCATGCTCTGCTAGCGAAAAGGTCTAGGTCTAAACGGGATGGTTAAATACAAAAAAGAAGAGCGAGGCAAAAAACAGTTTAAGCCAGGCACGGTTTAAAAGAAAACAGGATGAGCGTAAAGAAAAGTTTTTGTAGATTTTTTTTCTTCCTTATTTTTGCTAAAGAAACAGGGAATAATTTATGTGTTTGAAATGAAATAGAGGAAAAGAAGGATTACTTTTTCTTTTAACATAAAAAGTTTCTAAAACTTGAAAGTTTTTTTTGTGGTTAAAATAATTTCAATTGTTTTGCAGACTTTTTTGTATTTTATTTTTTCTTGCGAACAAGAAGAGTGAAAGCAAATTTACGATCTTTTAATTGTAAACAGTTTAAAAATAGTGTACAATCCACTCATACTCCTAAATAGAATACTCTCATTCACTTTTTATTTATTTGTGTATTCGGTTTGGCGTTCCCCTTTTCACAGTTTCGTCTTAAAGTGAAACAGAAATACACAGAAATTTGTGATTTTCAAACGTAAAATGTAAAACATTGAAATACGAACTTATTTATACTCGTGCTTGTAGTCTATCTTTTTATGACTGTATTTTTATGACTCTCGAGGAGTCACAATGTCGCTCTTTTCGGTCGATATTTGTTATGGAGGCGAACAAAAAAAAAAAAAAAAAAAAAAAATGTGGCGGAAACAACACAAGAGGTTATATTATTGGCTTAAATAGTGAAAGGAGTAGTTGTTGTATAGAAAACGACTACGTTAACTTAAAAAAAAAATCATAAAAAGAAATCAGAAATAAAGCCACCAAAGCGTAAGGCATAAGAAATTTAAAGATTAAGATCAAATTTTTTTTTTACGGAAAAATAAATAAAAAGCATATATATTTTAAAATGGCCTAAAATGGATAGAATTATAGAAATATTTCCTGATTTTGATTGCAAATTGTAAAAAAATAACTTCCAAAGCAAACTTTTAGGCTTAATATTAATTAAAATACAAGACAAGTAAATTTTCCAACAATCAGAAATTAAATGCATACTTTTACGGTTTACATTAAAGAGACGTAATTATAAAAGTATATTTCTTGGCTTGTTTGCTTAACAAGCCTAAAGATATATAAAAGAAACATAATTTCTTTTTTTTTATTATTTTGAAATAAAGTTACTGCAATTCAAATTGTTGAGATGTAAAAACTCTTGATTTTCTGTAGTACTTACTATTTCTGTAGTAGTTTATGCCATAGACAGGGTCGCAAAGGGTATTCGGGAACTAAATCTCTAGGCCTGGTAGTCTACTGGAATCTACACGAACAATCTTAGCAATCTTGCAAAGCATACATTGCCTTGTTCTAGTATCATTAATTAATTGATTACAAGCTAAGTAGGTGATTAGTCTACTCTAGCTCGGCTGCATGTAATTGTGTGGTAGTAAATATCCTTGCTAAGTGTTAGTGGTGATACTAACTTAGCAATGCCATTTTTTCGCAAGTAGGTGACGTTATCTTCTCATCATTCATGTTTGTCATCGTCACTAGAGGAAAGCTTGAATGTAAGGGAGGACTTCTCGAGCGTGGTAAGATCGAACTATGTTCTCAGTCGAAATCACTCACTAACTCGACAGGAACGGCATCATGACGTATTAAATGAGTTCTGTGTCATCTGGGTTTCCGAATGAATGATATTGCTTATGAGTGCGCACTATGCTAAGAACTCTTTTAGATTTGGAAGGGATCGATCGAGCTTCTTACGGATTTAACTACTGGACATTGTATGATAGGGCACATGTCGAAGCACAGTGCGCCCTGGTTATGCATACTTTCAGTAAAAGGAGGAAAAGGAATCGATACAACACCTTCTCTGTGACTGCCCCGTTCTGTGGAAACTCACAATAAGACATCTGGAAGTGCATGTCACTTCTGTGATCTAAATCTAAGAGATGTTTCATTGTCGATTTGGTCAACTTCGACATGGATATCGGTTGGCTTACATGATGTAGTTATAAACTGGATTTTCTGGCTTAGTTGGGCATCTTGACGCTTTCCCATGCCTGGCTATTCAGCATCTTTCATGGGCTCATTTTTGGTCTTCACCTTATTTCACACCGTGGCCTCTTAGTTGCTTTAGTTTGAGGCCAAGTTATTCTTCGGAGCAGCGTTCTGTCTTTAAGGAACTAGCCGAACGGATTGTGTTACCTTCCATATTCTGTTAGTAACGTCTGAGCACTAGATTAAAAACTTAGGTTTATTAAAGCTTCATAGGCAACAGAGACCTCAAGAATTTTAGAAGAGTCCATGCACATACAAATAAAATGCAGCATGTACAGTAAATATGGCATATATTGAGATTACTTTGAATGGAACCCACAAGGAAGGACTTTTCTTTGAGTTGTACGACAAGAGCTGTCTATTACCGATTAATCATAGGACAAAATAAAATCATTAGCAAACTATTGTTTAAGTTCAATATATCTTGTTGAAACCCCATAATCTCTCGAGGAATAAGTATGGATTAAAAAGCTTCATCATGTCAAAAGGTCGCAGCTTTTTCTCATGTCTTATTATTTTTTATCAAAATTGTTCAAATTTTCGGAATTTAAGTTCTTGGTTTGCTTTTGTTAGCACTTTAATGTGCTGCAACAGTCCATTTATTTCCTTGACGACACTTATTATTGCTTGTTATGATATAAAGAGAGTGGTAGCCACAGTAGCTCGTTGTGATACCACATGAAATGATGCTGCTGACCACCAGTTTAATAATTTCATAGCTCTGACAGCTTGCTTAAAATTAACTGCTTAGGGTGTTATTAAGCTTGTCACGGATCTTTGCTGAGTTTTATTAAAATAACTTCTTTTAATTTCTAAGCCTAAAAGCCAAGTATAAGAAGTCTTTGCCGAGCCAGAGACGAAAATTTGCAAGCAATCGATCCACAACCTCGACAGAGATCATTTGCAGATAAGCGCAGCCTTTCCGCGTGTCTATCCATTATTGCATGTTGCTTTACAATGCTTAGCATATCCTACAATCCACATGAACGCCAGCACTACCTGCCAAACTCAGCAACTTGCCTTTGCATACAGACACATTGTGAGTTAATTGAGTATGGGTGCAACTGTCTTCTTGTAGTCAATGAATGTTAGATACAGAGGAGTCGTTAATTCAACTGACTGTCCTACTTACCTAAACCTTATGAGTTCAGACAACCTCCAGACAACTTCTAAACTCTAAAAAACAAAAGATGAAGCCCCATGACGTTCTAGCTTACTCTGGCGATGATGACAATTATCAGACGAATGATCTGGGAAAACGCCACCTACTAGGAAAAAGTTACAATGCTGAAGTAAAGATCAACATCAATTAGCATGGATATCCACCACTACACAATCATATAATGTTATCAGACTGTAACAGATTAATCATCTACTAAGCTTGTAAAATCAACTTGATTAATAAAACTGAAATAAAGCAATGGTTGCTTTGTGGAAAGCCAATATAAGTGGAACAAGTCCATTCATGGTTTTGGCGAGAGTAGGGTTGTGGCTCTGGATATCTAAAAGGCGTTTGATAGAGTTTGGCACGAGGCTCTCATTTCGAAACTTAATGCTTTTGGTGTGGGTAGTCACTTCTCTCGATTTATATCGAACTTTCTTAGAGATCGCTCTATAAGAGAGGTTATAGGTGGGGTCTCATCCGACGAGTTCAGGGTAAACTCAGGGCTACTGCAAGGCTCTCTTCTTTCTTCTACTCTTCTTCTAATATTTCTTAACGACTTTCTTCTTCTCAGTTCTAATCCTATCTACTCTTTTTTTTTCGGATGACAGCAACATTTGTCATTCATATTCCTTTGATCGTAGACCGAGCCTTTTGGAGGTTGGGGTAAGAAGGATGAATATGAACGTCACACTCACAAGTGACCTGGTGAATGTCTCCGAGTGGGGTCGTGCGAACAGGGTCGATTTTAATGCACGTAAGACTCAATGTTGTTTTTTAACACACAGGCGTGGTGGTGTGCTGTCATCTGTGTCAATGGGTAATGTGGATATTGAGGAATCAGATGCTCTTGATGTTCTGGGATTGAGAATTCACTGTGACGTTCGTTGGAATGATCACATATTCCAAGTTTCGAAAGAAGCATTCAAGTGCCTTGGTTTTTTGAGACGGTGCAAGAAATACTTCCCCCCGTCTGATCCCCTTAATATTTACAAGACCTATATCCGTCACAAAATGAAATACAACTCTCATGTATGGGCCGGTGCTTCAAAGTCTATTTTGGAGCTTCTCGACCGCGTACAGGAGAGGGCGAAGATGCTCATCAATGACGGTAGGGTAGTCAACTCTATCGATTCATTGGAGCACCGTCGCAATGTGTCGTGTGTTTCATTGTTCAATCGGTACTATAACGGAATGTGTTCTAACGAAATTAAGGAATTAATTCCCAAAAATCATATATTTTTACGTAGTACTCGTATTTCTCGTAGAGCGCATCCCTTTGTAGTTGATTGTCCAGTAAATCGCACAACGCATTATAGGGAGAATTCGTTCTTTAGTCGCACTGTTCGGTTGTGGAATAATCTTCCAGCGAAAGTATTTCCACTTACGACATGAGTAAATTTAAATCTAACGTCCATAAACACTACTCCCTCTGTCCTCCATCCAATAACCTATTTTCCTAGTACCAGCACAATGCACTGCATGAGTAGGGGCCATCCCCTGGGTGCTGGTCTTATATAAAAAAAAATAATAATAAAAATAAAAATTAAAGTAAAATCAATAACAACGTAACCCAGCTTGTTACTCTCATATAAACTAACCTCAGTTATAATATGACCAGAAAGCTTGTTTTAATCGTATTGCGTATTTTCTTTCTAAAGTTTGCAGTCTATTTTAAGGCTTTTAATTTATGAGCTGGGAGTTGTACTTTTGTGTTTCTTGATTTTATAAGCCTACCCTTGAAGGCTTTAAAATATTGTTTTGTTATTATTTCAATTTTGCAGCATACTTTAAGGCTTTATTATTATTTTGTAATTTTTTATGAATCTATGCAGAAATGATTTGTATTATTTACTCGTTTATTTTAAACTTAATGTACAATTCATTGATTTATAATGAATATACACATACGTTTGCACAGCCTGGCTATATGCTTTTAATTTGAATAATTAAAATGTTTATTTTTATTTTGCGTTTTTTGTGTTATGTTTTTTTTGTTTTGTATAATTAATTAAATTTAATTGTTTGAAAATCTAAATGCAAAATTTATTATAAAATTTTTAATTAAAAAATACGCTTTTCGTTATGAAATTAAAACAACAGTTTTAATGAATCCTTGTTAAACATCACCGGCCAACAAATTTGTTTTTAAATCAGGTTTATAAACCGTTATTTTATTATAATTTTATTATTAATGTTTTTTCTTGTTATTGTCGTTATTTTATTGTTTTTGTTGTTGTTGCTGACGATGGTGTTATTGTATCCTTTTAATATATTCATATTTAATCTACTTATGAAAATTGTGGTTAATTATCAACACAAAACCAAATTATTATTGTTTATGAATATCCTTTTATACTCACGTGTGAGTGTGCGTGTGTGTGTGTGTGAGCGTGTGCGTGTGCGTGTGTGTGTGTAACTAGATGCGCTCAAAAAAATTTAAATAGAACTTAAATTTATATGAAATTGTTTCTATTAATTTCAGAAACTATTGTGTTAGACAAAAACAAACAAATAAAGAAAATTTAATAGCATTTGGCTTAAATCGATTATAAAATGGCAACAGTAGCCACCTTGTTTTGGAGAAATCTATTTATTTCTTTTGCTAATTATTTAATATAATTTATTTAATTAAAAGCTTTTTGTTTTATTCACAAATTAAATGGATTTGGTAAATTTTTGAATTCATGCGTGTGCATTGTCGCATTTTTTTTTATTGCATGTCATTTTTTCGCTAGATGTGATAGTTTTTTTCTTCAAATCGTTATATGATAGTGGTATCGAAATTGTCACCACGTTTGGCTCTTTAGTGCACTCGAAAAGAATCTCTTGTTTTGCTTCAAGTTTTATGTTTCGATCACAGTTAACGAAATAAAATTATCGAGAACCTTTGTTTGCCAGACCTCAACGCACTAAACTACCTCCAATATTCGTTACAGTCCTGGCACAATTTCTATGTTTGATTGGAGATACTTTTGAAAGCTGCCCACATTCCTACGCATTATCTAACTTTTCTGCTGTATATGGCAACAACTTCTGTTTTGTACCCTGCTAGCACTAGTGATTGAAGTTAACATTGATTTAACTTGTGCTTGCCACAATATAATTATTATTTTAAACATCAATTTTGGTTTATTGTACAGCCAACTTCGGTGCCTGACGTACTTCAGAATGCTGGTTGGTCCCAGTAGTGCTAATTCCCTTACCAGTATATTTCATGCATCTAGGAGCCTCTTTCTAAAATTTGTTAATATTTGGCACAATTGATTTGTAAGTACCGCCCTGCGGCCAAAACTCCTTTTATCTTTCTAAGACTATTCTTTAAAAGTCTGATACAAAACATGATCCAAAGTAATGGGTAATTCCAACTTGCGATTAACTATGGAAAACATGGTGGAATATCACAAATGGTTTTGAGGTGGTATATCAAATGCTGGAGTAGGTAACTTAGTATTTGTTAAAGGCAATATGTATAAATTGGTCTATCTGAGAGTTGAAATGCGCAATTTAAAAAAAGGGGGAAAAATTGGTACTTCGAACACTTAAGTCGTAAGTCGATAAAGATTTTAAGCAATCTTCCAAGGTTAATCGATTCCAGATGCTATATAATTGTCTAAAGGTAAATCAAACGCCATTCCAGAGACCAGATATGAACGCTGTTGAACATCTGTGGAAAATACCAGACAAAAAAATATGAAATACACATATCTAACATAAGGGTCCTACGGTCCTTTCCTGTGATAGTAGCCTAGCAAAAGTTTAGACTGCCTTAAACTTGTTTGACGTGAGAAGAATATGCGCCGGTCATTTTAGTCCCTTTTACAAAGCAGGCTCCGTTTCTAGCCATTTGTTTTCTCCGCAAAGCTACTGAACCCAAGTAACAATATATTCTTTATTAGAAGCGTAGATCATTCCATTGTTAAATAAAAGTCAATAGTGTATGTACTTTGGTAAGCCTCCAGTAATTTTATGTTCTGTGTTAGTAGCGTAGTTTTTTCAATTGTGTGTCTCCAGTACTGTAATGTTATGATATCTCGTCATCTACGGTATTAATACGCCAAGGAACTGAACCAAATTTTTCAATGGGAGTGTCAATAAGTCCTGCTCGCCCAGCGTATTTGTGGTAACCTTTACCTACTGTTGTGATCAAGAGCCAGTGTAACTCATTCGTAACTCATCTTCCTCACAGCAAAATCTGTGGGTGTTAGCCCATTCTGTACATGTTCTCATTACATGTATGGTTAACCCTGATTGATTTCGAAAGTGTTCCCAAACTTTTAGCAAAAGCTTTTTAGAATGTGTCTAGGCCACTCGTGTCGATCCATCTCCTAATCTCCGCCTTTAGGACACTCCTGTTTTGGCATAGAATCTCTGATTTGTAGTTGCCAGATTATTTAATGTGTTGAGCCATTCCAGCATTGCCTTGAACCTAAATGTACAAGGGCTTTTAGGACAGATTGATTGTCCGAGATTATCTTGATTCTCTCCCTCGTAAGTCCCGTTTGCGGATAGAACTCCCAGAGTCTCCAATATTACGTAATGATTCGCCTTAACAATTGTGGAGTTCCTGCTCAAAGATATTGATCTGCGTGCCACGGGCCTCACTTTTTTCGCTTCCATTCTGTGGAACGTTTTAAATCCATGCTTGTGTCAATTTTGCGAGTCATCATGTAGCCACCTGCTCTTCCCTTGTCGACAACACGACCTTATGGTTTATGTTAAAGTCGTACATAGACTCCATGTAATCGCTTGCTTGAGAAATGTGAAGTACGCCACCGATCTCCCCCAAGATCAAAAATTGACCAACGAAGTTACCTACCTTTAGCTTCTCACTACTGTGGATAGAGACTGACTGCATAGGAGCCTCTTGCGTAACCACGTTAAGCGCTTGAGCCACCAGTAAATACATATTCTTTGTCAGTAGCTAGGCGATCTGCAAGTCCTGTATAATCCATACTATGTATTCTGCTACGTTTATTATCTGTAAAGCCTGTTCGATTTCTCGCCAGTTCACAGAGCTGAAAGTGTTTTTCATATCCAGTATCGCAAAAATACCGAGATCTGAAGCTGGGATCACACGATTGCCTCAAATATACCAATCTGTTACAATTTTAATTGTGCATATTAATGCACGATAATAAAATTGTCCCAAATAAAAATTCTGTATTCACACGGTTGTCTTATTTTAAACAAAATTTATTGTCACGAGATGGTTGGTTCTCTAAAAAAATTACATCGACTTTGATGTTAAAATAATGAAAAAAAATAGTGGAAGTTTGTGATGCAATTTACATATAAATAATTACAAAATTCATATTTTAAGGGATGTCAATTATAAATACCGTACAAACACGTGGTTTTTCAGAAAGAAATCAGTTAAAAAATAAAAATTGGTGAGTATTGACTTCATAAATTGCCGCACAATAATACAATAAATATTAGTGTATTTTTGCATTTACATTGGCATTGATTGCCTCAAAGCTTTCATACGACTAGCGCATCATTTTGCAAGTTGCCGTATGAGTCAATAAATTGTGTATAACACACGATTGGCATATAAAATAGACTAATTATTGGCACATTATACAATCGAGCGATCCTACCTTTTCAAATCTTATTTTTGGTCTCTCGCTGTACTCTGAAGAGGACTTTTAGCATTAAATTGTTGCTCTAAACTTTTTGAACCCAAAGGGATCATCAGAAAGTCTCTTAGCTATCTCTACACTTTCCTTTGATTTTCTACATATAATATTATCTAATATGTAACAATATCTTTCAGCATATAGCATGATGACCTAACCTAGGCCTATTTACCCAGTTTATAACTACCATACGGACAATATGTTGTGCGCACAATATTTATACATTGATTTAATGATAAAGTTGAATCTACATATATAAAGAAAAAAGCTACATGCTACTTGCTGTTTTTATGAGGTTAAGGCTCCTTAAAGTATGTGTTAAATTATAGTATTCTTATATTTAAAATGAATTTTATACTGTACAAACAACTGAGATACCAAGCAACAAAGTGTATTGCATAAAATGTAATTCTAAAAAGTTTTTACCTAAAAGTATGCTATATGGCATACTAAATGAATATTAATAGAGGCCGCAAATTATTCGTATTTACAATTCAATGCACGTTTTTTGCTTCTTTTTTTTGATAAATGTCAAAGCAAAGGCATATAAATAAATATTTCTGAGCAGCCAAAAAGTATGCTGTATTATTGTGATAAATTATCTTGTTAAGCTGCCGTTGCTAAGGCCTTGTTTTTCGAATTAAAACTTTAAATATGCAACACTTTTTCTACATGTTTTTGATCTCTAATAATTTTCTTTTTTGACTTTTTTATGTAGAGTGATTGGGTTTTTTCTGAGAAAAGAAAAAAGAAGTCAAATGGTATGTTTTAATATGATGTTAATGCTAAAATGTTTGACAGTATTTTCTGTACTTGGTGTATGGCATACTTTTAGGTGTTGCTAAAAACGTATTATGCGGTGGTTTTTTTTAGACATGTTTGTTCTTGTTTTCTTTCTCCTGCTATTTATGAATAATTTTTGAATTTCTTGTTTTTTTTTTTTTTGCTTTTCGTTTATGAATGATGAGTTACTAAGTCTGCCTTCCACTTCAGACTTAATGCATTTAAATGAGAAAATTATGAAATTTTTCAGTTTTTTGCTAGAATATGTTTTGTACATGCTCAAGTGAAAATAGTTTGTTGGAAAATTATACGTTCGTGTTTTTCTTATCTTCCTGAATTTTTTTCTCATAATGAGGAGAGGATGTCAAAAGAATTTTTAAAAAATTTCATAGAAATTTAGTTCAAAGCGTGAATGAAAAACGGGAAGTGTACAAATGAAATTATATTAAGCAAGAAATTCTAATGGAAAAAAAGACAAATTTAATATGACATGTTTTTAATAAAGCT
Source organism: Wohlfahrtia magnifica (assembly GCA_023159175.1). Classification (NCBI taxonomy): domain Eukaryota; kingdom Metazoa; phylum Arthropoda; class Insecta; order Diptera; family Sarcophagidae; genus Wohlfahrtia; species Wohlfahrtia magnifica. Next base: position 10,253,717 of record JAKWBJ010000485.1, on the reverse strand, counting down.
TATGGCGGTATACCTTGCTATTGCAAAGTTATTTGTTTGAATGTTATATTATAAGAATTTTAATTTCACTATTTCTTTTTAATGAAATTAAAATATTTTCTTTAAGATTTCATGATAGAGTGTTAGGATTATTAAAAACTATTGCCTACTTTTAAATAAAGCTTAAATAAAGCAATATATTTTATATTGCATACTTTATGACTGTATTCTTTTGTAGTAGAAAAATTATTTCTTTAAACCTTATACGATTCCATAACAGATGTTGAAGATTATTAAAAACTATTGTCTTCTTTTAAATAAGGTTAAAATGTATTGCATACTTAAAGGCTGTCTAGTTTGCTATTGTAAAAATATTTGTTTGTTTAAGAATTTTAATTTCAATAGATTTCTTGAAGAAATTAAATATCCTCTATAAGATTCCATGTCAGTTACTCAAGATTTTAAAAAGCTATTGCCTACTTTAAGGCTGACAACCACTTCAAACAAATGACATATTAGTAGTTTAAGTTAAATGGTGTTTGTATTACAAAAATTCTAACGTTGCGGATTTTTACAAGTGTTTTTCATTTTTCGCAAAAGAAAAAAAAACATCAACTCGAGATCAAATTTCCTTCAAAAACCTCCATAAATTGTAGTTTATTTTTGGTCTTTGTTTTAAAAAAATGAAGATACTTTTATTGTTGTTTTATATTTAGGGTTTAACTTTCTGAGAATGCCATTGTGTCTGCTTTTATTAAAATAAAAATATACAAAAAAAAACCAAAAAAGATTTCCTTAAAAAAAGAATGCCAAGAAGTATGCTGTATTTTTTTGTATTATATTTTTGACCTTATTTACTTAAACGTAGGCTGTTTGGTTCTCTTCTCTTATTGTAATTGTTGTTGTTGTTTTCTGGTACTTTACGTCATCATTGTTTTGATATGACTGCTAAAACACTTGAGCTCAAGGAGGCAAAAATGTTGGCAAAACAATAACAGCCTTTAGTCGAACACCCTCAATTTCTGTGGTGAAGGAGAAGCAATGGCAGCAAAGTCAAACAGGTTTTTGCTTGATTTTTTCTCCCGCTGCTTCCCTCTCTCTTTTATTCTTTTATAAATCTAACAATTTAGCTCCTTTTTGTTATGGTGTTTTTTTGTTGTTGTTAAATTTTGAGGTTGTTTCGAAAGGAAAAGTGCTGTTTATGTCTAAAGCTTTATCAATTCATTCACAATGTCACAAGCATTTCCAAAAAAATAAAAAAATAATAGTAAGATGAGATCCTTGTAAAATTAGACTCGAGATAATTAACTATGAAATTTTATGCCTGAAAGTAGGCTACAGTTATTTTTTGCTCCATATCTTCTTGTTGGTTTTTGTTGTTGTTCTCTCTTCGTTAATATTTATTATTATTTCATATAGTCAAGTGGAGGTTATTTAAAATTTGTTGTTGATGGCAAAGCATAAATAAGTGCTAAACAACAGAGACACTGAGAGAAAAAGAGAGAAAGAACGAAGAAATATTGTTAGTTAGTCAAAGGGCACTGTGATAAACCTTTAATAACATTGCAAATCATGATAATAATGATGGTGATGATGATGATGAAGTGTGGCATTATTATAATTATTGAAAAATTAATGTGCCAAGTTAGTCAAAAGATAATAAATTAGTTTAACAAAACTTACTAATCTAGGACTTTGTATCTGAACTCAAATAAGAGCAGCCTATACTACATATCTCAACATTATATAGTTAAAGGCAAGGTAAGAAAAATTAGGTTAATGGCTGATTAAACTAATGGTATAAGAGAGTAAAAGTTAAAACTTAAATTTTAATTTCTTAGAAAGCTTATGAAAATTTGCCGTTAAAGCATAAGAAAGTAGGGAAAATATTTAATAAAATATAAGTAAAGTCTCAGAGCTGTAAACCAGCAAAATACTAAGGGAGTTGTCTAAACAAAATTATGAAGAAAGCAGTTCTTAAGCAATTATCTCATTATTTCATTAAAACACCAGAGTTGTAATCAATTTGAGGTCTAAAATTAAAATCATTTAGTTCTTAAGGGCACACAGTCACAAAGACACAAATCTAGCAACTTCCATCATGAAAATAGTTTGACAATTTCGTGACACGCTCGGATGGCTTAATATTTAATGCTTTGGAGCTATTAAACTCCTCCCGAAACTCTGCCGGGATTTTATTAAATGTCTTTTATTGTCATGTAGGTTCACAATTTTATCACTAAAATATGCTAAAAAATTTAAAAATTGTTAAGCCAAAAAGTATGCTGAAATAATGATTTTAATAAATATTTGTTGTATAAGCTTTGCTGCAAACGTCGATCATGAAAACAGTTCAATAACTTCGTGATTCAGACTACCTGCCAAAAATGTACTACCTAGGAGTTAATTAACTCCCCTCGAAATATTTTTCGCTGTACAAATTTATCCTTTAAAAATTAAGAAATAAGCCTAAAAGTATGCTAAATTGTATTGTTAACTTTAAATAAACACTTATCATTCAGCTGACGCCTATCTGTATATTCGCTTGGTTGAGCTACCGACAGGCTTAGCCACTTCACTCACCACCTTCATTCTTCAATCGTGCGATATCATACCGTGAATTTTTGTGTGCCGGCCATTTTGCCATTTGTAGTGTTCCGGCCTTTTTAAAGTGACTTGAGCGCTTATAACTCTGTAAACAAGAGAATTAAAGCTCGAGACCTGTTAGCTAATTATAATCTATGTATTCTCGCCGCAATAAATGATCTAAGCTCGTGCGTGATTCCAAGGGATTGAAATTTCTGATGAGCGCGCTACTAGCGGGTCCTACCTGGCTCTCGTGCAGAGAGAGGTATGTGTCCCTCTTTGTGCGTTGTCGAGCTTGATAGATAGATGGATGCTAAGCAAAATGGAGCAGACGTGTACCAATATCGCCACTTGTAGAATATACAGAATGCTTTGACCTTCTCTTTCTATGGAAAGAACTAAGTTTCTTTTGGTTTGAAAGGGTCTCGATCGGGTTTCTTTCGCACATAGTTACTGGGCACAGTATGATAGAGCGCGTGGCCGTCCTGGTCGTGGCTATTATAGGTCCCTCTCTATGGGAGCTTAGACTAAGGCACTTAAGTGCATGTCACTTTCATGATCTGGACTGTCTTAAGGATGTGTCATTGTTGAATGACCTTGTCAAGGTTACAGGTTGAGTCAAGTGAGGGAACTGAAATTTGTGAGTCTTTAGGTGTGGAAGTTTTTTCGGGACTCACCCATGTACCTGTAAAGACTAAATCTGCAGAGTCTATTGCGTTGCAGTTCGTAGTTCAATTTATGGATTTGTGTCGCAGTGACCACACAGGTGCGCATTCATCGTGTAATGTCTTAAAGCACAGCATCAGGTCCAAAATATATATCCAAATGCTCTATATAATATTTATCGGTGTCCATTTTACCATCCATCTTTGCTTTCTTTATAGCACTTTTATCTTTGGGACCGGCTGTTTTGACTGGAAACCAATTATATGATTGATCTTTGGTGTGTTGTACTTAATCTGGGTTTCATTCACAGTTATAAAACGTAACAAATACTTTCAGATTGCAAGTGAACGTGGACAAAAATTCCTTTGTAGTGGTCCCCACCATATGCGAGTGGAGTACCTTCTTCTAATGCAAGGTTAAAAGCCTATTTAAAGTGATCTAGTAAGAGGGTTGTGGTAAAAAAGGAGATCGTCAATGAAATAAAGCGTATGTTCAAAGAATCATGATCTCTTTAAGAAAAAAAAATTAAAAACGTTGGACTAAATATACTGAGCTTAGAAGAGAAGAGGGATTGAAAAATAAATTACTTTTTTCGCCCAAAAAAGTATATTTTTTCCGCAAATCCACAGACCTATCAGATTGCCTACGTTATTTAAATGTAAAAAAAGTTTAAAATTTGAATTAAATTCTCTTAAAAGAATTAAAAAATATTGTTAAAATTATGAAAATTCCAGCACTTACCACCTATTTAAATACAAAAGCAAAAGGAAAAGAAAAAGTAATGCACTGCATAAAGAATGATTAAACTCTACTTAACAGTAAGAAATCCCATTACACAACCATATCAAGTCATTAACTTCAGTTTCATTGTCATCGCCTTTATATCACACAACACAGAGCTGCAACCAAACAACCATCATTATCTCGATAAAAAGCGTTAAAATTTTCTTTTTTTATTATACTTCTGCTTTTAATTCTCGTCCTTTTGCTTGTTACACAAACTCTCTATGCCACCTCTCTCTCTCTCTCTTTGCCACCTTCACCACCACCAGCACCATTAACTACCTTGAGTTTAATGCTTTACGTTTACAATTAATGGGTTTAAGGTATGGCAAATATAGAGAAAAAAGAGTAAAAAAAAACAGAGTAAAAGAATTTTAATGTTCTTTTATATGAAAACGGAATTCAAAGATCCGTTGTCGTGTTTCTTGTCAGTCGAATGCGCTCCTGCAATAGCTGAGCTGGGCTTGTCTGTCTGTTTGTTTGGCTGGCTGCACTTTCTACAGGAAGGCATTTTTAAGTAACAAAGGAAATGCAGTTTTATGCCTGCTTTATTATAAAATATGACTATACCTTTATGCCTCTACCCATACACAGACATACACGTATTTACAGCATAATAATGTTTAATGCAAAAAGAGCTTTAAGAAATATATTATTTTTTTAAAACGCCTTGAAGTAGGCTAGATAAATAAAATGTGGCAATAAGAGATAAGATTTCTTAATTTAAGTTAAAAATTTTTGTTTAATATAATAATTATTTATATTTAAAAAAAATCCTTAAAGTAGGCTTTAGATTTTAAATCTTTAAATGCGATACAATAAGGCGTGCATTTAGGCTACAATGAAACTAATTAAATTAAACAAAAGAATAAATTAAGTCCAATTGGCCTCTAATAAACCTTAAAACGTCTACAAAAGCTAGTTTACTCGTTGATGCATATTCACGCTAAGAAAGAAAATTTATAAAGTTGTCTTTGTCGACATTTCGTCCCCAGCTACAAAGTGAATCAACCTATCAACATCGCTTTTAAGTGATCACACATCTAATGAGCAAGCGCATATTCCATTGACCGGATAACTTTTTCACATTTAAATAAGCAAGCGTTTGAGATTATTTTTTCTCCAACAGTCCATAGTGCATTCTATTGACTTTAGCGATTATTTCTGACTTGATTCGGAGTCATTTTTGAAGTCATCATCTTAAAAAAATACGTTTTTAACCAATTAAATGTGCTTGACATGCTAATCTGCCTTAATAAGATTAAAAGCTAGTCGGTTTTAGCTTAATGCTCTATAGACTTTGACGGGCTAAAATTTAGAACTAAACCGCCTGAACGTTGTACTCTTTTCTTACTTTAGGAACTAAATACTATCTCAACACCCGCTAATTGATTGGTAGGAATTGATTCGACTCAACTCCATATCGAATGTTTCTACGATTTGAATCCTAACCTTGTCACACGCTAGCATCTAAACAGCCAGCAGTAATCGAAGTTTTAAGAACGACTCATGTCCATGGTACTAGAATTAAGCGTATGGTAGATATTTTAAACCTTTCTTCTTACTATTCTAGTACCACATTACTGCCATATGCCCTGACAGCTCAAATCGATCTAGCTGAAGTTGTGGAGAGTATCAGAACGTATAGTGACAATGGCAAAATAAGCTATAAATCGAAATAAAAGACTTCGAACGCTAAATACAACGCTTGAACTCTTTGTCAGGCGGGACTTCTCTATCCAAGTCTCTCGGACAGTAAACCTTTAACCATATAGCTTAAGTCCTTTTTTGTTTGCAGGCAACTGAAGCCAAAAACAAATGATGTACTAGGCCACTAAGAATATAGCTGAGGCTCCAGAAAAAGTGCCCTTCTAACGACTATCTGTAATAAAACTCCACATGGATTCATTAACCTCTTCTATGAAAGCAATACCCTGTATCCTAAGCTAAGGCAGCACTAAATAAAATATAAAATATGATAGGATGCCGAAGACACATACCTCGTAGATACATACATATGTATCTAAGCAGTTAGGAATAATTCCTTTTTACTGTTGTGTGTTATTCAACTCCACATGGAGGTTATAGCCTTTCGGAACAAAATATAGCCATTACAATTATTCGCCGCTAATGCTGCTCCATCTCTGGTTAAGTCTGTCCGACAGAAGTGTTGCATGGAAAGCTATGGCATACGAACTATTAAACTGACCGAAGATTTGCCGGGTGTTTATTGAAACAAGTTATATTGCCATGTGGGGTGGCGTGGTGTAGCAGTTAATGTGCACGCACAACAACACAAGGGGTCAGGTTCCAGCCCCAGCAAATGACATGATGACAAAGATGTAATTGGGTTTTCGATTGTTTAATAAAGAAGCTTTAACTGCCCTCCAGGCTACTCTGTCTAAAAAATAAAGAAGAAGCTCCCTCTGGCAATGATGACAAACATCAGACGAATGATCAGGAAAAAACGCCATCTACTTAGAAAAAATTGCAATACTAAGTAAAGATCGCCATCTCCACTTAGCAGGGATCTTTACCACTACATAATCATATGGAGTTGAGCTACAGTAGCTTGAAAAATCAACTTGATTAATGAAACTAAAATAAAGCAATAGATGCTTTGTGAATAGCCATTATGCTTCCTAGAAGGAAACCTATAAAATATTTTCCACTAAAGTATTACAAAAAAAAAAAAAAAATACTGGCCGTAAAAGTATACTAAAATATATTTTCAAACTTAAGCAAACCTTTGTTTCAAAAGCTTCTACGAATTACACCTGAAGTAGGTTCAGCTGCCATAAGTCACCTCTACTCTTCGATCGTTAAATATCACTCGATTAATTCTAATGACTGTTTCTGGTGTAACGATTTCGTTTGCTGTAATTTGTATTAAAACGACACGAACCTCTTTTTAATTCTTAAAGTTAATGGTACAGAGTTTCCATCATACCAAGCCTTTCTTTGATTATATGTCCAGTAACGGGTTCTCCTAGCTTGGTTGTATGCCTCAATGGTTATCAAATACAAACAGTAGAAGTAATTTGCTTACATAAGAACAGTGTAGTCCAGTAATAGATAACAATTAAGAGAGGTAACGGCTTTTACACTGGTGATTGGAACAGATCTGGGAGTCTTTAAACTGCTTTCGTATATATCATGATATTAATTTTCTTAATAATCAACATATTCAAAAAATATGCTTAATTTCACTTATTTTTATGACAGCCGATCAAAATGTAATGAACGGAATCGCATCTCCACTTATTAACTTGAAATAAGGCAAGCATTTCGATTGTAAACGGAAGAGAATTAAAGCCTTTAATTCAATTTATTTTCATTAATTAACAATGAAAAAAAGTGCATTAAAAATTAATTCATTCTTTTTGATTTCATTTCTTCTTGCTTTTTGTGTTAACAAGACAAGAGAAATTGTGTTTAAAAGTCCGCAACAAAAATTGAAATAAATTATTAAAAACACAACGAAAAGTAAAGAAAAGAAGAATATTTTTCTTCCACTTTTCTTACAATTCGTTTGGTTTTCTTCAATTTTATTTTTCTTTCCAATAAAAGTAGAAAAAAAAATATATTTCGTTTAAAATCATCATTATTTTTATTTGTAGAGCCTACATTGGCTTTAAGAAATATATCTTGAACAGTTTGGCAAAAAAGATGAAGAAATAACATGGAAATATTAAATCGTTTTCTAGACATCATATAAGAAGATGTCTATCCAACTCAGACAGCCAGGCAGGCAGCAAGCAAGCAAGCAGGCATTCCGTATATAAGATGGTAGAGGAAAACATCATTCCAGCCAGTCAGTCTGTCAGTCAGTCAGCTATTCAAACGAAAATGTCTCGTTTATTATTTTTGGTCTATGAGTTTTCTGTGCCATTGCACTTGAAGTGGGTCTTTAGGTTCGTAAATTGTGTTTTTTTATTTTTATTTATTTTACTGTTTTTTGGCAAGTAAATAAGCGGGGGCTGTACACTGAGAAAAAATAATGGAAAAAACTTTAAGAAATTTCAGTAATTTCTAAAATAGTTTTTTTTATAGCATACTTTGAAGGATGTCTTAAAGAAAATTATTTTTTTTAGCATACTTTGATGGAAAAAAAACAAATTGTACTAAAATAGCAAATTTTGTCTGTTTCTAATAACGAAGTTTTTTTCTGGAATGCCCTTACTCATTTTGTATAACAGAGTCTTCTAATAAGAGGTTTCATTTTGATTTGTCCAAAAGAAAGGAGTACTTTTAAGCGAAATCAAGTATTTGTTTAACTGTAACAATATCAGCCAAAAGAACTCCCCAGCCACGCGAGTAAGATCATATTTTTTTCATGAAATTTTTCATCAATAATTCATGTACGACTGTATGATCTCAATAGCTTTACAAAAACCGGATTGGCATAGGCCTTTTTGTAAAGGTATTATATCACAGCATTTTGGTGGCCAATTTTGATCGCCTTCTCGAGAAATCAGACAGTGAAGATACTTTTCACGCCAAAGAGGTATAGTATATGGCACGTAGCAATATCTTGTTAAAAAAAGTTTCATCCACATTAATATCTTCCAATTTCGGCCATATGAAATCGTTAATCAACTTTCAATAGCGCCGTCCATTTACTGTGACAGTTGTTCCTGCCTAGTTTTCAAAAAGTAAGGTCCTATGAGGCCACCATAAAAAACTGGTAAACGATAAGGATGAAGAGGCTTTAAAACAATGATTCTTTGGTTTTCCAAGCCCCGAATGATACAATTATACTTGTTAACGTAGTCTTCGAAGTGAAAATGGGCCACACAAGTAAAGATAATTTTACAATGAAATTTCGGATCAGTTTGATGCATTTTATGGGCCTAATCAGCAAAGACATGAGGTTGTTGATAGTCGCTAGGGGTGAATTCTGGTGTTAACTAAACTTTAAAAGCTTTAAAGCTTAAGTTTTATTCAAAACACGGTGTAATGTTGTTTGTGTAGTGCCTAATCAAAGATCGAGGAGAAATGAAGGTCTTTTTCAACTCTTTGGCCTACAACAGCAACTACTGAGTGGTTTTGAAGCTAAGTGCGCGTGCTCGTTTCTTCTTATCACTAACTTGTCCCATCCAACAGCTTGAATTTATTTATCAGTTTCACAATTGTTAACTTAGAAGGTGCTTCGCAACGATGCAAACATTTTCACAATTTTTGGTGCGTTCTCAAAGCGTATATCAAAACATTTCTATCAACGCCGTAGTTTTAACTTGTCAGCTGTCTAGAAACTGTAGCTTGACTTATGACATTTGTTAAAATGGCGGGCTATTAAAAATAGAGCGTCTTATTAGAACACCCTGCATAGAGCATATTTTCAGGCGTTTATGAGACACATTCGCAGTAAAGGTTATTAATATACTTAATAGCTGCTTAAATATCCTGTTGAGAACATACAAATATGATTAGTGAAACGCCTGAAAAGAGTACTTCAGACAAATAGTTTAATATTTTATAAAGCATAGTTTTAGTCTTTGTAAAATATTAATAACTTTTATACCAAAAGGTAATTTTTTTATATTCGAGATTAGTTTTTAGGTGTTAATTTTTAAAAGCTGTTTAATATATATTGCATTTATATAGGCTTAATTAAATAACTTTTCAGCTTGTTTTACATAAGCTGAAGGTTTTCATGGTCAATGAAAGACTTAAGCATATTTATAGGCTAAACATTAATTTCTTTTTGATAAAATCTTTATATATTCACTGCATTGTGTTTTAACTAAAAAAATATTTGTTTGAGGAAAGTGTATTAGATATTAGTGATCAATCAGCTCAACCTGATAGAGGTTACATCATATTTAAAGTCTTGAATTAGGATTAAATCTAATTAAAGATATGCTGCATATTTTGAGGTTAAATATACAAATTTGTTTAATTAAATTAAATTTCATTCAATGGTTGAGACTAGTTTCTTTTTAATACTTAAAGTCTATTTAAGATAGCTTAGATGGTTGGCGCAGTGTAGTGGTTAGAGTGCACGCAAGCAGCACAAAGTGCTAAAGATTCAAATCCCTAGCAGAGAGGACATGACACAAAAATTAATTGTTGTTTCGAAAGTTTAATAAAGGGACGTTCAACTCCCCCTCCAAACAAATTCATCTAAAAGAAGCTCCTAACTTACCTCTGATGGTAATGACAAATATCAGACGAAAAAGTGCCATCTACTGGAAAGAAATGGCATTTCCAAATATCACCTACACCACTTAGCTCAGATCCTCACCACTGCACAATCCTTAATCTACTCACCTTGAAAATCAGCAAATAACCAAACAAAAACAAGCCCTGAGGAAAGCCAAATGCTGTCTAGTGGAGTGACGGAGAAAAGAAGAAAGCTTATTACCTGTAAAGACGTATATATTGAAAAACAATAGCATATTTAAAGATAAAATATATTTTATATTTTTTTAAATTTTGTTACGCATTTTTTGTTTTTTGTTAGTCAAACTACTTATATAATAGTAAAAGTATGTTTTCGGATTAATTAAAGAAAAACTATAGTATACGTAAAGGCTTAGTTATTTAATAAGGTGAAGTTTTAAGTTGTTTTTATGCTTGAAAAATGAAAATTAAAAAAAATTTTTATTAAAAATACAATTTATAATAAACATAATAACAAGGTGCGCTTTTGACGATAAAATGGTAAATTTTTTAAAAAATTTTTAAAAGGATCAAATAAGTAATTTAATTTTCATGATATAATACCACAGGCTGAGGCATCTGTGGTATGCAAGTTTAAGGGCAATTTGTTTTTTTTTACCCCTTTTTTTAATACTTTAATAGCGAGCTTTTGCTTGAGTTTGTCGGATATAAGTAGAGTGTGTGGCTTTCTTTTCGTAACTTTATTTTTAAGTCTGTCATTCTATTGTCACTGAAGCGTTGTTGCAGGTTTCTTAAGAAATATAAACCCCATTACCTTTTACCAACTATGTAAAGGGTCCGCCATCAACTAGTGCTTATTTCGTGAATGGTAACACTTAGCTCATGTCTGATTTGACAGATAATTAGTTTTATCCTTCCGCTGAACGAATATGGTTGTGTATACGCTTGAACAACGCTAGGAATCTGGGCCTGCGATCGACTTACAGAAGTCGCCGATTTTGCCAAAAAAAATCATCTTTTCAGGCGAAGCTTATTTTGATCTTGGCGGGTATGTCAACAAGCAAAATTGTCATATTTGGGGCACAGAAAACCTGCACGGATACATAGAAAAGCCGATACACCCAAGACGAGTCACTGTTTGGTACGAATTTTGGTCCAGAGGCATAATTGGGCCATTTTTCTTTGAAAATGAGCAAGAAGTGGCCGTTACAGTCAATGGCGATCGTTACCGGGCCATGTTGAACGAATTTTTGTTCACAAAAATTTAAGAGGAGGGTATTAGCAACATTTGGTTTCAACAGGACGGCGCTACGTGTCACACAGCCGAAGCTACACTCGATGTTTTGCGCCATGTTTTTGAACATCGCATTATCAGCCGCAGAGCTGATGACTTTTGGCCACCTCGGAGCTGCGATTTGACACCGTTGGACTATTATTTGTGGGGTGCCGTCAAAGATAAGTCTTACGCCAACAAGCCAGAGACAAATGACGCTTTAAAAGACAATATTCGTGAAATCATTGGTGAAATACAGCTGCACACAGTCGATAATGTGCTTAAAAATTGGACCGATCGTGTAGGCTACTGCATGGCCAGCCGAGGCAGCCATTTGAATGAAATTATTTTCCATTATTAACCGGAAGGGTTGTACTTTGAAATAAAAAAAGAAATTTGAGAAAATATTCAGTAGCTTTTTTTATAGCATTTAAAAAAAAAAAAAAATTATTTGGCGGACCCTATATGTATGAGTAGATTTATAGTAATCCCTGTCTACATTTGTTCTATACAAATTATGATTTTTAGGTTTATTTATTTCATTAGCTTTTATTGATTACCGTTGTCAAATTTTGAATGTCCTTCGGGCTGAAATTATATTCTCTCCTAAGATTTCTTATAAATATAAATAATTCTCTGAAAATTATTATTTATGATGATCTGACGTAATCTTGCAATAAGCATACCTTAAGGTGTCAATAAATACAACACCCACACAAAATATAATTTATTTTACATAAATATTCTTATATTTCAAGAATGACATTTTAACAAATTTGCCACAAATATCAAAGGTGAAGCAAAGAGAAAGAATTGTAAAAATTATGATGATTTTTCAAAAGAAAAATTAACTTAATTTGTTAAAATAAATTACCGCAAAACATAAAAAAAACATCAAGTGGAACAAACAGAACTTTAATAAATTCTAGACCTTACACTGACTCTTCTCTAACGAAGCTACAGACAATTCATAAACTGCTGTTAAATGCTACGGCTTTAAGGTTTAGTAATGCTTTGATTTGTTGTCTTATAGAAAAATAACAAATATGTATATAGAGAGGGTGTCCTAAATCTGTAGTTTTCCCCCTTCGTTAAAATGTTGTCTTATCTATGACAGAGGCGCTATTCTGTATGAATCAAAAAGGAAACGAAAAAAGAAAAAATCAAACGTAAAAGATGTACAATGTGTGTCAAATTAATAAAGAGTAGAGAGATCGGAGAGGGAGAAAAAAATTATTAGAAGTCATTTGTCATCATATAAGGGACAACAAGAACAACAACAACAGCAAAAAAAACCAAGGTAACATAATCAGTGGCAACATGAAGCAAAAAAAAAAAAAAAAAAAAATTCATAAAAAGGAAACCTATAGACACACTAACACGCTGACAGCAACATATATTTTGTGATAAAAAAGAAAGCCTTATACATACACACTCACATACACGCACACACATGGGCATTGTTGAATTTGTTATAAAAATGATGCATTAAATAACTGTTCTAAGGTTTGTCATACATCATAATTTTTTATACCATCTCTCTAAGTCATCATAACGCTTACCCACCTACTCTCAAACTCTCCCTCTCTCTCTCTCTATCTCTTTCGTTCTTTTTTAAAGCCTTAGCAAGCCGTAGCTTAACAAAATAAACACAAGTTTGTTTTATTTTGTTTTCATTAAACAAGTACAACAAGTCCCAACTCTGAGTTTATTTTTCTTTTCTTTAAGCTTGCGTATGTGTATGTGTATGTGTATGTGTATGTGCTTGAGTTGTGTTCCTATCAGTCACTCTTCATGCATTTATTTATTCAACCATTCGTTGTTCATATTTATGTTTTGTCATCATCAAGTCCCCTGATAAATTAGTCTGATGGCATATGAAAAATCACAGCACCCATCTCCGGTGTGTGTGTGTCTGTGTATATATCTCTTTAACACACAAATACACATATACATATACACTTCTGCTCTTTTTTTTCTTCCTTTAAATAAATCCACGTTATTTTGCTTTTATTTGTATTTGAGTCTCTAAATACCTGATTTGTTTTCTTAAAAGACAGTCATTCGTATGCATCAATATAAAAAGACGAACTAAAACGAAAGAGTGGGTAAGAGAGCAAGGAATATGTGTGTTTGAGTTGGGAGGTACCCAACTTGTAATTGAATTTGAAATATTTACGTAGAGTGTTTGCCTTACTTTAACTTGAGACATTGAGATTAATTTACATTTTTCGGTACTTTTCTCTTTTTGATTTGTTAACATTGTCGTTTGTTTGTTTGTTTGTCTTGTACAATTCATTAGGCTTTTTGACATGACAGTAACAAGTGTGTTTTAATTTGGTAATATATTTCAGTGTACTTTTAGGGGCACAAATTTTATTATATTTTGCATACTTTAAGGGTAAAATGTTTATAAGTTAGAAAATCTGTGGAATTTATACAAAATCATGACTTGTTTTAATATAATTCCGTTAAATTTGTATACATAAAAGGGCAGTTAAACATTTTAGTGAATATTTGTACTGTTAGCTTAGTAACTTTGAATGCACAATTACTGCCGTTAATTGTTACTCGATAATTTGTTTTCGACAACCATTCAATACAAATAAACTACTCAATTTTCAGAAAGTGGAAAAAGTTAATTTTTTTTCATATTCTCTTTATTATAAGCGGACTGCTGGGTGTAGTGTAGAGATCAGAGTCTTGAATACGAATCGAATGCACGGCCTCCGCTGTGACCGACTAGTACACTATCCATTAGCCCTAATGTCGAGTGCTATTCAGACAAAAAGAGTTCTGTCTACAGAAAAAACTATCATCTAAACCAAAAAAAAAAAAAAAAATTGATGTATACTTTTAGGACTTTATACCATCAATTTTAAGAGTTAAAAAGTGGTTGTAAAGGGATTTCGGAAAAGTCGGATTTCACTCCGGTTGGTTTGTTGGTCGGTTTTAACTTCGTCAATTGCGAGAGATTAATTGAAAAATTCAGGGGGACAGGAACCTTACGAGACGCCAACAATACTGGGCATCCAAAGACAAGCCGTTCAAGTGTTAATATTGAAACAGCGATTGGGTCTTATTGCAAAATTCAAAAACCTAAATCAAAAAGCTTTTACAGCGTATACTCACTAAAGATCTATGTCTCCATGCTTACAAAGTTCAATAAATACAACAACTGAAGCCTAATAATTATGCACAGCGAAGAAAGTTCGTTGAATGGATTATTGAAAATCAACAAATAGATGCTGATTTTTCGAGCAAAATCATCCTCAGCAATGGGACACATTTTCATTTTGATGACCTTGTTAATCGGTAAAATTGCTGCTTTTGTGGTTCTGAGAACCCGCATGTGATTAGCGAAAAACAAATGCATCCACAAGGCGTCACTGTTTGGTGTGGATTTTGGGCTGGAGGCATAATTGGACCATACTGGCTTGAAAATGAGGCTGGCGCTCGATATCGTTACATGATAACACAGTTCTTTCTGCCGAAATTGAATGATGTTGATGTGGCCAATACGTGGTTTCCATAAGACGTTGTCACATGCCATACAACAATTCATATACTACATGAGACATTTCCAGATCGTGTACTCTCTCGTTTCGGTGATCAAAATTCAAAAATTCAGATCGTGTGATTTAAGACCATTAGATTTTTTTTTATAGGGTATTTGAAATCACAGGTCTATGTTAACAAGCTCACAACCACCCGTGCATTAAAGGAAGAGATTCAACGCTGCTTCAGTAAAATTCAGCCACACTTATGTAAAATGGTCATGGAAAATTTCGACAGACGAGTGCGTACGTGCATGCAAAGCTGTGGATGCCATTTGCTTGATGTGTTATTTCATTAACAATCCTTTACTATGTACTTTATGATTTGATAAAAAAAAAATAACAATCAAACGATTAAAAACTATATTTTCTATTTAATTCAAATCTTGCTTTAATTTTCTGGCACCCTTTAGTAACACAATTGACGCCTAACGTTCTGTTCACACAAAACAGGTCATCACGGAAATAATCTATAAAATTTCTTAACTATTAAGTGGGTAATTTATATATTGAACGAATACTTGCATAAGAAAAAGCTTTTATGTGCAATGGATGCCACGATTGTTGAAACTCGGCCATAAAGACAACCCTATTATCTTTACAGAGAAGTCTTAGGAATTGAGCTTAATACGCATGAGATGCTGCGCCGCTTTACAACTCTGGACAAAACATGGAGTTATAGAACAAAAATTTAATAAAATATTGGCGTTTTTTCAGTGAGCTCGCTGGCTTAGATGATTAAAGTTTGTCTGTAGGTCTGTACGGTTATGGTCTCGATTGGCTTGAAAACAACAACAATATCAAAACAATACTAAGACGGTAGCCACTAATTTTTTTCTATTTGACTTGAATATAACTGTAATGAAATTGTATGCCTCTGTGACAACGCCTTCAGGGCGTGACGGAGGTTAGAATAGAAGTATGCATGCTTTTAATGATCGTACTGTTTTGTACTTGAAAATTTTTGGTTTGTTTATTTTTATAATAAATTTTCCACAAATTTTGTTCTACTTTATATCATATGAGATTTAACGCCCCTTCAACCACGCCTTCCCTAAGCGTTTAGCGTTTTTCAATGATCGCTCGTACTGATTTTGGACTTGAAATTGTGTATTTTTTTTACTTGAATATGGTTCATGTGCTGTTTTATGCTCCTTGGACATCGCCTACCCTAAGCGACGAAGCCTTAAATTGTGAAATATGCATTTTTTCTATGATGGTGCTCTTTTCTGACTTTATTTTACACTTTAAGGCTATGTTGCGTCATACTCAGTACCGTCTCGACTTCCCACTTTTAACATTAGAAGGACACTCAATGTGTAGCAAGTTTAAAGCAGCATTAAAAAATATATTTTATTCAAAAAATGTCTTCAGTATAAAGCTTGTTGTAAAACTAAACCTTTGTAACGCCTAAAAGTATGCTTTTTAAATTATAATAATTATTCTTTTGTAAATATTTAAAGTTAATATATAATTTAATATTTCAATTTGTTTTCTATCATTTTAAAATATTTTATTTTCACAAAACGAAAAATAAAATAAAAAAAAAAAATTGCCACCCTACCCCTACACAGTATTAGTCTGACTTAAATATTAAATATTCGCATGATAATTTGTAAAAAATTAAAGCCAATTTGTATTGACTACCAGTACAGCTACTGTGTATTCCCATTACTCAGTTAAGCCCGGAAAAACAAGGTAATAAAAGCAAAACACCCTTAAAGCCAATACAGAATGGAGAACAGAGAGCAGACCATTGTGTAAGAGTAAAGCTGTGTTGTATTGTAATATCATAAATTCTGTCATAATATGCATTTAAAATTCATTATTTATAAATATAAATTTATACATAATGCATGACAAACAAACGTAATGCAAAATAAACAATAATAATAACAACAACAACAACAAATGTGTATATATTTTATTTAAATTATTATAAATTCTGTAAAACAAAAAATAACAATATAATATATGAACCATAACCAAGCGTATAAAAACAAAAACATAAAAAATTTTGCGTAATTTACATACATTTTTAATTTGTTGTAAAAAAATGCAGAAATAAATATTAACAAAAACAAGTAAAAATATTAAAAAAATATATGCGAGGAAGACAAACAAAAAAATAAATAAAGAAAAAAATAAATAATAAATTTATGCCATACTTGGCTGCAGGAGTGTTAGTATTTGTTATACAATATTTTTTTAAAATAATTTATATCTACTTTGAACACTAATATTAGGTGTAGTAAAAAGATATGGTGGTAGATGTTCGAAAATAAAAAGTTTACAATGTTTGTGCTGCTTGATTGCAAACTAAAACGATTGGTTGCTGGATTATAAGGAAATATCCCAGGCACAAACTAGCGCTGATGCAAAATTACGCTTACTAATATCGGAAGGAAAGTTATCGATAAAAGTGTGAATAAATGTTTTTCTGATACTTTTATTTTTTTTACTAATTATCTCTACATATGATTTGAACAGATCGTTGAGTGGCATTTGTTACGTAAACTTGCTTTCACTCCGCAATAATTAACATATTAGCCTACAGAGGATTTCCTAAGAAAATTATCGACATCATTAAAGCGCTATTTACGAATGTAAGCTGCTGTAGCCTGCATAAAGACAGCATCAATCGGTGTTCTTGATATTAACAGCATACGAATTGTGTTCGCACAGCCCGTAGAGTACCTGTATCTCACTTTAATACTTTTTCAGAAGTCATTTCAAACAACTTGGTGCTTTAAAGTATATTGGCCGACATTATCAAAGGGCCTTACACAAGCATGTAAGCAGTCTTAGTCGACAAATCTTTATTAAGCATAGACTTAAACGTTGTTCTTCACTGTGTGCTACAACTAACCTTGTTCACGCAAAGAGTTATAACTTAACGGACTTAAGACTGGTAGATTTCGAAAAAGAGAGGAATGCACACATTTATTGTGGCATAAGGAAAGAGATAATTTTTTGGAATTCGTTTTTCTCAAATGCGGTAATTATTTAAAATATATCGGTTCTAGAGCTCTATAATACACCTCTTGGACTATCTTTTTTATACAGTGGTATATGTGAGAATTTTCATACTTAACAGAGATGACTACTTATTCTTCCAAGAATTTTTAGAATTTCAAAAAATGTATATTTTTAATGCAATTTGTTCAAACCCGGTAAATATTTCAGATATATAACTACAGGGGCTCTATACTGAACCGCTTGGTCCATCATATATATATACTAGAATATGTCAGAAATTTCGTATTTTGGGAAAATTGCTATTCTCTTCCCAAGAATTTTAAAGGTAATTATTATTGGTGCTCTATAGTAGACCCCTTTGACTACCTTTTGTATATAGTAGTACATGTGAGCACTTTCATGTTTTAGAGAAAGGCTACTGATCCTCCCAAGAGTTTTTAGATTTAAAAAAAAATTTACTTTTTCGAATTTAATTTTCTTAAATCCGGTAAACGTTCGCGATATACCATAATGGGGGTTCAATGTTAGACCACTTGGACCACCATCTGTAATATAATAGTATGTTTTACCAATTCCACATTTTAAAGAAATGCTACCCAGTTTTCCAAGAATTTTCAAATTTTTCCAAAAATTTGATTTTTTAAAACGTCCTAAGGGCGACTGGAAAATGATAACAACTTTAGATAGAGACGGACATAGCTGGATATCAAAAATATTTTTGATTTTTTCCAAGTTTTACTATTATTCGTTTTAATATGTTGGCTTAAGTAAGGCTTCATATAAATAGCATGGCTTTAGACTTTTTCAACGACCTGATATTATCAATTAACTTCATAATGGCAATATAAAATAAATACGCGCCTATAATAATACAAATTATAATGAAAATAATGGTATTTGTTTTTGCACAAAAAAAAAAACAAAAGCATACATTTAAGCTTTAAATAATAAATATTTTTATAGTATATTTATTTTATATTAAATTTAATGGCAAATAGACCTTAAGGACACTCGTTAAAAGCATAAAAATGATATAAAAAATAAAACAATATTAATAATAAATATAAATAAATAATAAATAAAATTTTTAAATTCAAAAAGGTATTTTTAGATAAAAATCTTAAAGGGTACAAAAAAAGTACCATAAGTATTTACAAACTAAAAAAATGTTCGTTATTAGTTTCTTTTAATTTTCTTAACTGTTAAGCATTGAAGTATAACCTGCCAAAAATGTCAAATTTAATATAATGAATTTTACAAACTAACCCAACTATGACATACTTTATGGCTGACATTTAAATTTCTAAAAGCCTACACATATAGCCAAAAAGGTTTAGTGTTGATTAAAAGTCGTTTTAGCGCCATCTTTCATATCAGTTTGTGTTTAACACACACTTAGATTTGTTCTACATACCCCGCAAAAAAACCAAAAATCAAAGCATACCTTTTGGTGCCTTATTAAGCCAACAGTAAATATAAAAGTTAAATGAATTAAAGTTTTCCCATTTATAAGAGAAATCTTTAGATTTGTTAGCTCTAAATGAATGAAAGTCAAGTTCAGAAATCATTGTCTAACCTTTAGGGATAAATATTTGTTTTTTGTGTGTGTTTTGGTTTGCCTACCCTTTTAATCAATGTAATCCTATAAATAAATATAAAATACATATAAAACAAACTTTTCTTTAGAATCGCCGAGGCTAAAAATCAATACCACCCTATAGCTAAAGAAAGATGTTTTCCGTCTTAATTATTCTGGTAAAACAAACAGGCAACAAGTGTTAGTAAATAATTAACCATTTCCAAGTAAGTAACAGAAAAGACTATTTTAAGGCTTCATTTCTGAGAATATCGCTTGTTAGTGTTGGCATGATTTAATGACTTAAAAAGGTTTCAAAAAGAAGACAGAAACACATATCTGATGATATTTGATTTGAGAAAAGAAAACAAATGTTTAAGTTACTTAGTTAAGGAATGTTTTTACTGAAAATTGCCTAAAATTATACTTCATTTTAGAAATAATTTTTTTAAGGGAAAGCTAATTTCCTTAATCCCTAAAATATGCTAACTTTTGTGGTTTTAATTAAATTACATTTAAATGTCTAGACTTTGTATTTTCTAAAAATGCCTAAAACATTTGCTATGCTACACCTGAAATAATATTTTTCTTTTGCCTAAAAAAAATTGTAATATAAAGTATATATATAATAATCACCATAAAATGGTTTATTTCCCGTAAAACCCACCCTTAAAGCTGCTCCCCATTCACACTCTTCTAGTAAACAAAAAACTCAAGGTGTTTAAAATATTTCTTCCTCTTTTTGCTGTGTTCCTACCACAAGACTTAATTAACAATTCAAAAATTTACACAAATTACACTCTGTATGCATAATAATGATACGACGCCAAAAAGTATACTTACACACTTTTGCTGTATTCACATACTGAAAAAAGTAGAAAATAATTTCTTCTATAAAGGGTGTGTGTATAAGTGTCTTATGTTTTAGAAATTCACCACCCATATTTTACCATTTCTCCTTTCCTTTTGCTAAGTGTTAAAGGTTGTGTTTGGTTTTCTTTCTTAGTTGCGGCATATCTGTTTTGTTTTTTTAGGTTACATTTGAAAAGTATGGAAGTTTCTCAAAAAAAAGAAAAGAAAAATAAAACAACTGTACAATTGTAATGCTACTCCAGAGATGGGATGGTGCATATAATTATTTGCAAGAATCAACAAAATTATGTAAATCTACATAATTGTATGGCTGCTATATTTTTTCTTTAATTTATTTTATTATTACCAAAAAAAAAACGTATATTTTAATGGTGTTGGATTATTTAAACATAACCAAAAAACTAAAGTATACTTTAAGGTGTATGAAACATATTAAAAAGAAGAAAGCACTGAACACAATTTCATTTACCATAGCTAAGTTTGAGCTGTAACAAATGTGGCCTTTAAAGAAGCCTACTCTTATGAAGTTTTTTTTACACCTTTTTTCATCAATTGATCATTAAACCAATCCTCATCTATGATACTCTTGTCTGACGGATAGTGGTAGGTATACTGTAGATACTGGTATGTTCGTATTATACATAGCACCATCAGATCATTTAACTTTGGTAGTGCTTTCGGCAGTAGGATACCTTCTAGGGACGAGTGGGTTGCCAGATCTGTCCTCTAGGATGACGTGGTCTATAGCGATGACACGAAGACGGAAACGGGTACAGGGTCTGGTTTCTACTCTGGTGATCTGTATAGAGGTCTATCTCAGACTACTTGATGGTTTACGGATTATTCGGAGGCTTACGCTATAGACAGGGAATTAAATCTCGAGGTCTCAAGGCCTATTAAAATCTACGTTGATAGTTTCTGCGTAGACTCGTACGTTATTAAATCGGAATATCTTCTCAGCTGCATGCTCCCACTGCTCTGGCTGGAACGGAATCATGTCGAACTGATATGGGTTCCGAGTAATGGAAGCATCCGCGAGAACGAAATCGCTGATGAGTGCATTACTAGGGAGGCCTCTCAAACTCTTTTGCAGGGGGACTTGCATTTCTCTCTGGGAGCGTTGTCGAGCATGATAGACAGATGAGCACTGAGCAAGCTGGAACGCAGATAGACCAATAGATAGACCAACTTGTAGAATATCAAGGCCTTCTAACTCTCTTTTTAGGTTTAGAAGGGGGTCGATCGGACTTCTTTCGGGCATAATTACGGGGCACTGTATAATAGGTCCGTGTCAGAGTACATGGGACGCCCTTTCATGGCAACTGTATGAGCTGTCAGTATGACGAGGAAGAAAAATCGGTACAACACCTTCTCTGTGACTGTCCCGCTCTATGGGAACATAGACCAAGTCCCTTGGGATCATGTTACTTCCACGATCTGGACTGCCTTAAGGATGTATCCCTGTCGAAGTTAATTGATTTCGTCAAGAGTACCGGTTGAGTCACTTAAAGGCGCTGAAATGTTTGAGTCTTTATGTGGGGATCTCTTTGTGACTCATTCATGTCCGCCTTTTCAGTCTCTTTAACATATCCGTCTTGTAAGGGGTAGCAGAATGAACCATAGGGCCTCCGAGTGAACGCCTAATTCACAAGCGACCCACACAACCTAACCGTGAGTAAAACAAAATGAAACATGATAAAAAAAATCCTGTTCAGCTAAAAACAGGTTTTTGTTTCTTACCATGATTCTGTTTGAGCTCCAATTAACATAAATCACATGCCATCGCGCCTTTTTAAAATTCAATAATAGGAAATGGTCGTAAAAGTCTATTTCTGTAGCAAATGCTTGAAAGACAATAGTTTGCAACTCAATTCATAGATTTTTTGACCAGATAAGTTCCCCGTGAATTGTACTAATAGAACGTTATTTCTTTTTTAGCAAGATAAGTTCAGTTATGATTTAAACTAATATTATTACGAAGATGAAAACACCTAAAAAGATACACCAACATTTAAAGCAATACATTTAATTATGAAAGTTATTTTATTGGTTGGAGTCAATGCTACGATTACCCTGCCAAGTCTGCATCTAACTGAACAGTGGTACCAATTCAATTATGTATTAAATCTTTAAATTTGAATTAACCGTAACTAAATACTAGGTTGTAGAATGTACTATTACATTCGAAACTAATATTAATTAACTACATAAGCTGTGCCATTCTCTTCAGTGAGTCAGTTATAATTTTACAGTCATAGAGTAAAGTCTTACACTGAGTTAAGTGCTAAATAAATTTGTGTATTAAGCGGAAGTTAAATAAAAAACTCAAACGTTTTAAAAAGGTTAAAACGGAACAATGATATAGTATTGCTGAAAGGTCTACATAAGAATCTCTAGTAATTGTTTCACTCAAAGAACTTTGGCCATGACCTTCATGGATGTCAGTGGTGTGAATGTGCACTACAGTTTTGATTGTGCTTTGATATCTGGTATGTATTGTAGTGAGTTCATGTTTAGCCTCTGCAAGCAAAACGGCATATAAACTCATTCAAATTGCTGAAGTAAATTCTTAGATACTCCTTTAAAAATGCGATGCATACCCGTTCGGCACCTTATGCACTTTTACTCTGATTTGATAAATTATTTTATTTGACGTGAACGTTTTGTCTCTATGATTGTGAAGTAGCTCAGTAAACAGTTTATCTTAAATTCGCCGGCAATCCAGTATAAGTTAGTAATTACTAAGAGCAGGCTTGCACTGAAAATTGTGTTCATTATCGGCCAAAAAGGAAGCTTAAATCTGCTTATCTTTGGTCTTAATGCATAGGTTATTAAGTTACCTGAACGCTCTTCGTTCAATGAAAGTTAAATGGATAAAATGTTATAGAAAATTTCTAGCCTTCTTTAGGAGTTGCTTTAAAGAAGATATCGCTGAAAATTTTCCGCCTATAATTCAGAAAATTGTTTTAATATTTAAAAAATATCCTTGATCTTAATAAACTTTTATCAGAAATTTATATTTCGTATTAAATCAAGTAAATTAAATTAAAATTATTTTTCTTTTCCATTTTCTGGTTTATAATGAAATGAAATGTAAATTTTTTGAAAACAAAAGCTCAGTCATGTGTGATTAGAAACAAAGTTTTTTTTTCTCTAGAACGAGCATAAACAGAAAATGAATTCTAGTTTATGAAATAATCAATAAGCAACACCTAAAAGTAGGTTGCATTTATATTACAAATAAAAATTATTTTTTTTACACATACACTACTTTAAATAGATATGGAACTTATTCATGCCTACAGTTTTATTAAAATCAATAAAAAAATATACCTAAAAATAGTTTATGAAAAAAATTTGTTTATAAACAAAAACAATATATTTTTGAGGATTAATTTTTGTTATCAATACAGTTTGAAAAATAAATAAAATTTTTTTAAATTTTTAATTCTATGCTATAAAAAAAAACTTTTTTTATTGATATATTTGTTAAGCCTAAAGTTATGCTTTCAGACACATATATACTTAATATGTTTTAAAGTTTATTATATTTATTTTTTATATAAATTTCTTGCTGTTTTTTTTTTATTTACTTGTTGCTTTATTTAATTAACTATTTTCTATTGTTTTAGTTCATTTCCAATAATACTCCTTAAACTATGCTATTGTTTGCATTAAGAAAAAAAAACTTTTTAAAAGGATTTCTTTTAAAAGTTTGTAAATTTTTAAAGCAAACAAAACGTTATTTATGAAGTTTGTTTTGGAAATAAATCGAAAAATATAAATTTTTTTCTATTAGAAAAAAATACAAAGCATATTTCAAGGCATAATAGTATAGAATTTATTGCTATTTAAGGTCAAATTGAGTTTTAGTCAATATAAGATATAAGTTATGGTAACTTTAAGATTATTTCGGCCTTATTTGAAATATATTTTGTTGAAAAATAAATTTAAAAATGTCAGTTGCCACGCCCTATAGTACAACATTAAGTGACAGGCGACCTTAATGAAATGAAGTTAAATAAAACAATTTAAAATAAAATTAAGTCGACTTTACGAAAGCATTCGACACGATTAAATGCTTTGCTATATGGCGGGTTTCGGTTATGGCACTACTTTTAAACCTCATAAGGGTCATATATAACAATACCACATTACGAGCTCGACATAATGATATGGCCGGTTGGGCCCTCACGATAAATGCTGGTATAAGACATTTATCACTTTTATTATTCGCCTTTGTTTTGGATGAGGTATGATAGAGTTATGTGGGTAAAGAGGGGGCATTGTTCAGGACCTCCAGGCGCATCTGGACGATATCTGTCTTATATCACACAAGTTTGATAATATGCAGAGTGATCTTGATGATTTAGTTGTACTATCGGGTGGAGTTGAGTGAATGTGTCCTGAACACATGCAGTGCGTATAGATAATACGACTGATAACCAAATTTGGGATAAAAGGCTAATGCATGGAATATGTTAAATTTTTCTGCATGGTGTCAGTAGATGGAAGTGGGGAAGTGAATATGTAACTCGGGCTAATTAAGGCAAGATCGGCTTTTGAAAGCCTGAAAAAAATGTGGGGATATCTTCAAATATCTGAAAACACCAAAATACTTGAATTTACATTACTTACGAAAAACACCATGGCAACTAGACCACAACTTTTCGGCCAAACCTTATCAACAATATCGAACTTTGACGGTTGGCAGGCGAAGAGCCAATAATTAGACAAATAGCAACACGAAAGTGGAAATGGATTGGCCAGACATTACGAAATCAGTTGGCAGCATGGCAAGAACTGCAGCCCCTGGGGTTGGCCGACGCATAGGTCGCCTAAAGAGCTAATGACGCTTTTAAGATGCATTCGTTTAATGAAAATTAAACTTTTTGTAATGGTAGAATAACTTGGAATTTTATTGATGAGTGATAGGAGATAAAAAATAATTAAGGGATTGTCAGAACTAGGACCACACACTTCGGGTGCCACCTGGTACCGGACACAAAACTCATCAATAACATTGATTAGAAATCTCTACGAAACTAACAGTAAGAGAAAGTGTAAATGGCTAATCCATTTTAAAGCATTAATTGTATGTGAGCGCCAGATGAGTATACTTGAATCATTATTCATAAATTCCTATACTCATGCTCAGTCATACTCAATGGCCACTCATAGACATTCATACTCTAAAAATGGAAGTACTCATCATATTCCTACTAATCAACATCTACGACATTATTGATTCAAACTCATCTGCACACACTGTACGAAGATGATGCGAAATTAGTATGATTCGAATATTAACATTTGAATACTCATTATAAGGTTGTGTGTTTGTGTATTTTCTTTTTGTTTCTTTTTGTCATGAGCACTCATGAGTTATTCGAATCATTTATGAGATTTTCTGATATATAAATGAATGCTATGAGTATGATTAACCATGAGTATGAGTACGACGGTTGATTCATACTCGTTGCTATTTTTACTTATGAATCATCATTATTGTGAGTATGAGTGAGTTTGAGTAGTTGAATTTGAGTGATGTATACTCATTTATACTTATAAAAAAGCAAAAACGCGATTCATTGCTGATCTCTAGTTAGCGCACAACAGGTCTATTGTGTTTTAAGTTTAAGTCTACTAGACTTGAGACAGCGTGACTGTATCATCTATTCAACCTATCTTCACCTAACCTAAAATTAGTGAATTTAATATTAATATCTTTTTACACTTATTTTTTTCACTTTTGCTTACGCACCCCGTATTTTTTTTAAATAAGTTGAAAAATATGTACTACTTGATTTATTTCTGTTTTCAAACACACATTTTTATTACAGACTTCATTTATTTTCTTCTTATCGAACGTTACTTTAAAACGCCTAAAAGTATACCAACATTGTTATTAAACCTTCTCTTCTGCCTTTCAAATAAAACAAATATAATAATTTATTTTTAGAACTTTTGTTTTAATATATTATTTTTTTGCTCCTTCTTTCTTTTGCTACTTTTATTAAAAATTCATTATGTTAAACAAAAGTAGTCTTGTAACAGAAAAAAATAAAAATAAAAATTGAAAAAAAGAAAATAAATCATGTCTTACATCATTTATCACTCCTTCTCTGCCTCTCAATAGCAGCTGGTGTATATAGAAATCTATTTGCACACAGTTGTTATTGCTATTGTTGTTGCTTACATGATGTAAAGAAATATAATGTGTTGACAGCTTTAAATGTCATTGTGATATAAAGAAAATGTATATCAAAATTGCCAGGATATTAAACGGCAATCAAGTAAATACTAATAATATGCCTCCTCTACACTCACCATTTCTCGTTTTTCACTATTTTTTTCCTTGTCTTTTCTTTCAATTTTATATACTCGTGCAACATGAAGAGCCTCTTTATTGACAACAGTGTGTATTTGTGAGAGCATTTGTGTATGTGTGTAGATTGTAATGAAAAAAAGGTGTTGCACAAGACACCAAAAGGGTATACTTTAAGGGGTTTTGTGCAAAAAAAACAAATCAAAAGATCTCAAGAGGCCTTTAAAGGAGTATACTTTTAGGATTTTAAGGGCAAATTTTTTCAAGATTTTATTTAAATTTTCAATTTGAATTTAAATTGCTGTCGCTTTATTAAGGTTAATGCCTTTTAATGTATTTAGCTTGTGGTTTTTCTATGGCCAGTCTACTTTTCAACCAACCTTTACGATATCAGTCACGAATATAGAGACAAATTCACTTATTAAATAAGGTGTTGCCTTTGAAAATACTGTCAAATGCTTGGCAGTTTTTATAAAAGAAAAAAATCTTTTAATATCCAGCCATGTGTTTAAATAGGTTTGCATAGTGAATTAAAATTTTTCGAAAATCGTACAGAATAGAACTTTTGGTGACACCAGAAAGAGTATCTTTTTTTTTTGTTCAAGGATTAACAGCCGTGTAAGAAACACAACAATAACTAAATCATTATTTACATCTCTAATTGCATATATTTTTTGATTAGAGGCCTATTTTCCTAATCAGGTAATTTCTAAATTCTAAAACATTTACCATCGATCAATGCTAATAATCTAGTTTTTTAATCACAGACCTACTTAAAGCATTACCAATAATTATTAGTTAATTTAATTAATTAATTAATTATTAGTTAATTTAAAAATATTGTCATTAGTTTAGCAGTAAATTAGTAACTTTGTGTTGTGATGGCTGGGTGTAGTGGTTAGAGCGCAGGCATTCAACACAAGCGGCCAAGGTTCGAACCCCAGCAGTGGACATGACGAAAAAAAGAAAATTTTATTGCGGCTTCAACCTCCCTGAAGTAAAGATGAAACATGACAAGATAAGCGTTTTCGGTCTAATCTGTAAGTGTGATCCTTATAAAGGACTTTAATCTTCCCAATTTGTTAACCGAAAGTTCCTAAAGGACAACGACTTTGCCAATAATCTTTAAAGGTGAAACTCTTTTTCTCGGTATGACTTACAAATTTAAAGCCGTCCCCTTAGTTGACTCATCCATACAAGGCTATAGAACCTTCTTCTATTCGCAAATATATGCATTATTTCATCTCTTTCTTTATTTAATTACTCCAATAAGACCGCTATCGATAAAATACTATCATGAGGTAAAATACCTTTACCTTTACTCAGTATTTCATTTGCAGTGAATCAATCGCGTAAGATCGCTATCGATACGATACCATTCTGAGGTAGGAAAAAGGTTTTATTTTAGTTTTTTTATTATATAATTTTTTATAACGTTATAGGCAAAATCAGGGCCGCGAGGCGTATGCGGTGATTAAATCCCTAGGTGGAAGGGTGTCTTGCGGGAGTCAATACTCTCGACTCTAGCATAGTATGATCGAAATTTCTTCTCAGCTGTCTTCGCTAACTGGCACAACTATAGCGGCATCATGTCGGACTGATATGGGTTCCATGTCAAACGGGCATCTGAGGGACTGGCGTCACTGATGAGTGCGCTTTTACACAGGAGCTTATACATGCCGCTCTGGTTACTCTGTCGAGCTCGAAAGACATATGGGTACTGAATATAATGGAATAAAGGTGTACCGATATCATCACTTTTAGAATATCCAAAATACTCTGGCCTTCTCTGTCTATTTTGGATTCTGGTGGGCATAATTACCGGACAATGTATGTCGGAGCGCATTGGGTGCGCATTGTATCAGAATGAACAGAAAGAGGAATCGGTATACCATGTTCTCTGTGGGGTTTTTATTTTATTTTATTCGTCGCTGCCAACTTCACTTTTTACCGCATTATCAAAACTGGGTTTTCCGATTGCGTTAATGATCCATTGTATAGTTTGCTGCATACAATTTGTATGGCCGTGAGAATGTTTAAAAGGTAAGCAACGCTTAGCGCACTGATTCAGGTTTGGCTGTAAGATATCTGAGTGCATGTTGCTTCCATGATCTGGATTGTCACAGGCATATGCTACAGTCTAATTTGGTAAATTTCGTCAGCGGTACCGGTTGGCGCACGTGAGGGTACCATGAAATGAGTTTTCCGGTTTAGGTGGACATATCTGCTTTTTCGGTCTATTTAATGGTTCTGCCCCTTAGAGTAGTACAATTGGCCATCTGCTCTCCAAGTGAACTCATGGATGGCGGGCGACTCTCCTAACCTAACCTATATAGTTTTGCATTATTTTTATCTTCTTTTTTGTTTACAAATGTTTGCTGGGTTATTTTCATCTGTTTTTTTCTCTATATTTGTGTCGGAAAGTAATAAAAAACTCGTCTTTTACCAGCTTTTTTTCTCTCATTTTTTGTTTCTTCGTGTCAACACTTGGTGTCTTAGGGAAATAAATGAAAGACTCGACTTCTCTTTTTTTAAACAATTTTTCTTTTCATTTCTCTTAAAATTTTTCGCTTTCCTTTCTGCACACCCTTCAATGTCGTATTTTTTATTTTTTGTAAAAATATCCGCTGATGTATGAGTTAAAATGAATTTTGTTTTCACTTAAATGTTTGACACTTTTATGTTTAACTAAGAACATGTGTAACTAAGCTGAAGCAGGGGGAAAAATTTAAGACAAAAGTGTGCTCTTTAAGAGGCCATCTTTCATAAGATAATTTTCTTTATATAGTGGGTTGATAAAAATCAAAATCCACGTATTGACCTACAACGCAATGAATCTCGTGAAAATGTCTTAAAGCGTCCTAACAGTATATGCAAATTTTTAACCCAAACAAGGAAAGCAAAAGATGTTTTTAATTTTGTAGGGCGTGCTCTTAAGAGAACATTAATGCGGGCCTCAAAGAAGAAACCTAAATTTACGAAGGCAGTTTAACTAGATCCTTATTTTCGAGTGAAGTAACCTTTAATGCAACCCTGTTTCTGCTAAGTATTTTCTATTATTGATTTTCATACTTTTGAAGTGTTCTACAGACCAAATTCTTTGTTATAAATATTGCCACGCTTGGTAACCAGTATTACAAGATATTCAACAGCAATATTGTCATATATACTGATAATACATCGGCCCTTTAAAGAGTGTACATAGCACATCGAAAATTGTTCGGTTATCTGGATGAGGTATTTGACGGCTACCTTTAAATAGGTTCCTAGGTTCAACGTTAGTGCAATGTGGATAAACTTGCTTAGGCGGGTATCATTTTGGATACAGAGGCATCCATTAAGGACATTGGAGAGAAATAGACAATTGGTACATTCTTATATAATAAATCGATCTACAACTTGGCTTATACGATAATTTACATCACAAATGATTAGAAAGAACTGAATTTGTGATAGCCCTATACTTCCAAGTGAGTTAGGTAGACAAGCTAGTCGGCACTGTTAAGCAAGACGTGATCGACTATAATTAGCAACAAAGTACCTTTTTAAAACCAAATAAAAATCGCAGGTAATGAACCACCTAACAGAAAAAAAGGGAAACTGGAAATAATGACACCTTGACGTGTTTGTAACATGGAGAAGATCGAGACGATCGTAATTTGCGCACTTTTCCAAATCATTGAAGAAAGATACACCAAAGTACCCCATTCGTCTTACCGCCAAACCTGCATATTCACAGAGAAAGTTAAAAATTATCTTCGTCTGAGAAGTGCTTCTGCAGTGAAGGTTAAAGGGCAAATACATTTCCCACGCGTGCATTTCGATCACCTCTATGGGCTTCCAAATAGTGTAGCAGCGGTTCCTCAGTAGTTTCATGGTTCCGCCACTATCATACCGAGGCCACAGCGGCTATAGTGCCGCAAATTTCTCGCTCTTCGACAGCCATGGGAGAGCAGACGTAGGAGTTGCTAAATTCCACATCCATTGATGCCGTCTTAACAAATTCATCATCCTTTTTAATTCCAACGATGTCCCTATGTCCTGCGACCCAAGAAATGGTACATGTTTTACCGAGGAACATCATCCTGCACCGAAGAAGTGAAGTCCACCCTACATGTCCCCAAAATCGGAAAAACTTTCGACTGAAAAATGGTAGAGTTCTGCGGTAATCTAAAGTATTCCGCAATATTAGCTGACTCGAAGAAAATACCAGCCTACACACCGGGGGTGGCGTTGTGTAGTGGGGAGAGCTCAGGCACAAGCGGCCCAGATTCAAATCCCAGCAGAGGACATTACAAGAAGAAAAATTAATTTCTATTTCGAGTTTTTAATAAAGAGTCTTCAACCTACCTCCAGACAATTCCTCCCTGACCTTTCAGCTTACCTCGGGCGATGATGACAAACGTTAGATGGGATCAGATCAGCAGAAAACACCACTTATTGGGAAAAAATATTACAATGCTAAGTAAGGATCACCACCATTTAGCAAGGATCATCACCATTACACGCAATCATATGGAGACGAGCTACAGTAGATTTATCATCTACTTAGCTTGAAAATCTACTGGATTACTGAAACTGAAACAAAGTAATGGATGCTTTGTGAAAAGCCAATATGCTACCTAGAGGAGTGATGGAAAAAAAGCTACAAATTTAGAGACCATTGGGTAGTAAGTGCATATTAATGTTGAGGGCAGCTCTACGACATATACTGCAAGCACCAGTGATACCAAAACACGCAGTCCTTTGAACTCCTTTCAGTCAAGTAGTAATAAATGTTTTACAGAAACCAAAGCAACTGAGCTGGGCAGCAGTTGTAAAAACACAAATACATACTGGCACAACAGCTTCCACTTATCGGACCCAAATTAGTTGTGCCGCATACAGCAGTTGCCAACTAAGTTTAATTTTTGCAAAATTTTTATAACAAAATTTAATTCCACAGATACCCTTTAAAACGCGGGATATTTTAGTTGTCATTTAAAAAAGACACTTTTTTATAACCCAGTTTCTACGCTGGATTTTTTTTACGAGGCCTTCCAAAAGGCCCTGTTTTATTATTATTTTATTTTTTTTTTTTTTGTAAAAACATTTACGAAATCTTATGCTTGTAATAATACTTGATGTTGATATTTTGACATGTCATACATCAAAATATTAGAAAAACTTTGTCCTCCTCATAACGACGTCACACATCCTTTTCTTTTTATGGTCTGACATTATGGGACGAGGTTTTTTTTTTTTTTTTTTTTGGTAAGCGCGTGTTTATAAGAAGGGTTTCGTTTTTTTCGTTATCTTTTATAAATTACTGTTGACACTTTATTGTATAGATGTTTTGTAATAAATTTTTTAGCCTTTTAAAGTTGTTGTTGTTATCATACAGCATGTATGTATAGACGGACCAGCTTATAATATTCTTAACACTGTTTACTTGTTATTAATATGCGTTGATGTTGAAAAGATTTGTTAAACATGGAAAACTTTTAATCAATGTTTTCAACATTTGAAAGTAAAATTTTTTAAAACAAGAAAAGTTTTTTTTTCATTCTTAAGTGTGTGTTACAATATAAAATGATTCATTTATATCTATATGTACACATGTAAGTCTAAGTATTAATATAGTTTTTTCTCTCAGTGTATGTGTTCTACGTATGTGCCCTGACAATAACCACTCAGACATACTTGAAGACAAACAGTGAGTGACTAACTAAGTAGACGACAGCTCTAGAGAAAAGCGAAAAAAATAGCTGCTGCTGCTGCTCCTACAGAGAAAAACTTTAAATAAAAATTCATTTTTTAATTTTATTATTGTTGTCGTTTTTGCTTTTTTCATATATTTTTTTTACTAAAGTCATTATGCTGTGCTTCCATACTACCACTGTTTCCACTTTATAGTTTAACTGACGAATAAAGTGACAACAGCTTTAAATGACTACGAGGAAAAAAAACTTAATTTAACGCCAAATTGTCATGACAACAGTCATAGTTTGCCTTGACTAAAAAGAATCAGCTTAACAATGAAGAAACAAAATAATTAAGAAAAAACTATTTTAAGAAAAATAATAAAAAAACACATAATATTTCACAAGTTTATATTCTTAGTTTAAACATTGACATGTGCTTATACTATATACATAATTATGTATATACACTGTGTGTCATAAATAAATATATCATTAATATTATTTAACTTTGTCTTCATAAAACGCGATTGCTCTACTAAGCAGAAAAAAACTTATAAATTTTTTGTTCAAGGAAATTATTATTCTTATACTGTTTTCATACTGCTGCTGCGGAAAGAAAGAAAGAAAAAATAATTTAATATTCTCTTATAACCCCGGCTTTCTTCCACCCCTCAAAAAACTAATATTATGACACTTTAATATCAACATAAGCATAACATACATACAAAAAAAGGACTTAGAAAAGAATTTTTAACATTATGACAGCCTTAAAGTAGGCTACATATGTATACAAAACGTATAAATAATTAATGCTTCTTCTATAGGGTTTTTCAGCAATAACTTAGTTTTCCGATTACAAATATCTCTAAAGGTTTTCCAAAAATTTTGGCATAGGGCGCTCATATTTTTTGTTTCACTTCTCTAGGGAGCATATTTGCTTTCCACAAAGCATCCATTACTTCGTTTCAGTTTCAGTAATAAAGTTGATTTTCAAGCTAAGTCGATAGTAAATCTACTGTAACTCGCCTCCATACGATTATGTGTAGTGTTGAAAATCCTTGCTAAATGGTGATGGTGATCCTTACTTAACAAATTAAGTTTTTCCCAGTAAGTGGCGTTATCTTCTAATCATTCGTCTAATGTTTGTCATCATCGTCGGATATGAGCTGGAAGGTCAGGGGGGCTTCTTTACATGGATTTGTCTGGAAGGAAGTTGAAGTCGTTTTATTAAACACTCAAAACCGCAATTAAATTTTTTTGTCATGTCCTCTGCTGGCACTCCAATCTAGGCCATCTGTGTTGTATGCCTATCGTCCATATCGAAACTTATAACTATTGGTGTTGGTAGTCATTGCTTCCGAGTTATAACGAGTTTTCTTACATATTGTATTAGAGGATTGCTTATTGTTGATCTCAGAATTAATACAGAGGTACCACGGGGCTGTGTTTTTCTCTCTTATTTCTAATATTTCTCAATGATTCCCTTCTTCTTAATTGAAATTCAATCCAATCTTTTGCAAATGATAGCAACAGTTGTAATTCATATTCCTTTGATAGTTGGCCAAGCTCCTTGCAGATTAGGGTGAAAAATTGAAAAGGTGAAAAATCGAAATCTCTAGCGGACATTATAGATTTTAATGCATCAAGATTCAATGTTGTCTTTCGATGCTGGTGATGACGTCGAGTCATGTGTGTCTATGGGTGCCTTGGTTTTTTGAAGAAGTACAAAAAACTCTGCACTCTATTTGTTTTTCTAAATATTTACAAGGCTTTTCTTCCAGCTTAAATAGAAAACAACTTCATGTATATGGGCCGGATTTTCAAAGCATATTTTGAAGCTTTCCGATCGTGTACAGGAAAGGACGAAGACAACGGCATCTATGCGAGTGTCAAGTACTGTTCTCGGACACCGTTTTAAGAATTGACACAAACTGTCGCAACTTCACAATCTCGGAAATACCTCACATCCACTCTGTTAGTTTGTGTCCAATACTGGACAATACTTCGCCGAAGTTCTTAAAGTAACCTTTCATAAATGCCGGACATTCCTCCAATTCGTCACAGTGGGCGTTATACTGCAACCCAATCGTGGGAGTGTAATTTGAAATCAGCCAGTTCCTAGTAAGCACAGCTATCGGTTTGGGCACATCGCTTTTGCCATGGCCAGTGAGCGACCCAGTGCGATTCATGTCTTACGCAGGACAAGTCAGCTTTGTAATTCTGCAGGACACAACAGATTTCCGCCTGCAGTCCTCCCGATCCAGGTAAAAGACAAGAATAGGCCTCTTCAGCGACTACGGGCGATCCCAATGAGACCTGCTTTCGTCCACTCAAAGGTGATCTCAAACGAGACAACTCGGCTGTAAACTTATTCCCATAGAAGTCAATGTGTTCCAAAATTCAAACATGGTTCGTCTCACAAGAGGTGGTGAAGATACACAGTGATTCCCTGCACTCTTTCACCAACCGAGAAGTGGTATTCTGTGTAATTTAAGAGCAAGGATGGCCGATGCGTCCTTGTGCATCGCCCACAGATATTAAAGCTGATAGTTAATGACTAATATTTTCGCCTCAAAAACACTTAAGTGGTGATTGAAGTAAGCACCCACCGAGTAAATTCCAGATCCAATACCACACGTCATCTTTAAGCCATCCACGCAGAAGTTTCTGCTTCAAGTCAATACAGAATCTGTGTTAAAAAGCTCTGAATAATATTTTCACGCAAACCTTTTATCTTTTCCAAAAACTTTGATCATAATCTTTTTGGCAGTCAGATCCAACTTAGACTTCTCTGGTACCCGTTCAACAAAAGAAATTCACTGTTTTGAATGTGACTGGTGTTAGTGTATTGTGATGGGTCCATGTTTCGTCCACCGTCATACCAAGTAATATTTTGGGGTGATCGCATAGTTGCGCTTTTCCGTATCTTTCACATCACGTGAAATGTGATGTACCTACTCAATTGAAAAGACTACAGCCTCCATATCTTTAAATAATTTACCAAACGGTGATGAACATCGCTTTAAACTGCCTTAAATTTATCACATGATTGCGCTTATGGTCAAGAGTGAGCAATTAAGTTACGATCATAGCTTTTTTATCTAAGAAAAAATACAAATGGCCGTTCTGCTTTCTTGCCCACTTTAATTTTCTTATCTCTCAAAATTGAATCGAATTTTTCTAGCATAATGACCATTTTTGGTTGACCCGAATGTTTGGTGTCATTTGCGCTCGGAAGAACACAAGTGAGTTCAGGAAAATTTTTCTCACCGTATACATTTTTGACCATATACATATATATTTAAACAGCATAAGAAACTCGATTTGTTCCTTTCACATTAAAATTAACAGAGTTCTGTACTTTCAATGGCTGTTAAAAGTACTCATAACTGCTGTAGAAATACTAAAATTTACAAAGATATCACACTGTTTTCCTTACGTTTTAATCCACTAGTTTTATTTAAATTACATATGAGATCTTTCATTTATAGCAGACTTTTAGGAGTCATACATCAAACATATTTGATTTTATTATCTATCACTCAAATAAATTGACTTAATTTCAGTTTAAAACAATAAATGAAATAATTTTCTATTTTATTACCATATTAATTTACTTAAACGATAAAACTTTGTCCCTAGATGTATGCAATATAAAATTTATAAATAAGCCTTTTAATAGTAGGTAAGCAATTTGTTTTTTTCTTTCTTTGTTGGCTAATAAATTTTGTTAAAATGAACTCTATATGTTATATAGCTACTCTACTCTATAAGCAATTAAAAAGTTCAAACCTAAAAGTATGCTTGTTTTTGTTTCTTCATCGAGCTCATATCTATATATAATTATCGTTTACTATAAGCATTATTAAGTTAATTAAAACTTAATATTTTTTCTTTTTCTATACGCTCCTAAATAGAAAAGAAGAAATTTTTAAAATTTTATAAAGTTTTTTTTTCGTTAGGTTGCCTGCAATCAGGCTTTATAACGTTTATTTATCAATGTTAAAGCAAAATGTTTTTTTTTTAATTTCTTTTAATAAAAAAACATTGTAAATAGAAATAAATAAATGAAGTAAAAGTGAAAAAGTTGAAGAGAGAGCATGGAAGGAAAATACAGTTTAAAGCTAAAGTGAAAAGCAATTGATGTGTGTACTTGGGGGAAATAAGTCAAAATATGAAAAAAAGAGTGAAGCATAAATTGCAGGCAGTTAAGTAAAAAACATGCTTTCAATACTTGTGTACTTGTGTGTATTTTATTTTTTCGAGAGTACGAAACTAGAACTGCTGCTGATAATGATGATGTTGATGAAGATCAAGCATATGTGCGAAAGAGTAGAAGAAACTGTATTCAGGTATAAAAAATGCTTGTTTATATAAAATAACTGGCATGTATGTGTGTAAAGAAAAATGAAGCATACCTTTTGGAGTATTTTTTCTAAAAAAAAAATGTATTTATATTTAAAAGAAAAAAGCGTTAAAATTCTTGTAAAAATCAACGTCATCGTGTTCAGCAGTAGTTTAAATGAACGGCAAATGTCAAAGACATACTCTACCTCCCACCACCATACACACATAGTTTCTCCAAGGCTTTAAAGGCTTTCACCCGGCTGTGTTTAAAAAACGGCAGCAGTAAAGAAAGAGAAAAAAAAAGCGAAAAACATTTTAAACGCATTACTATGCAAATATACTTGATTGAATATGGTATATAGAGATATTGAAAAGGAAAATATGTTTTTCTTTACATTTTCAAGTATTTTTCAAATATATTTTTTCAATAGCAGGTACTTTTTTTCAAATCATTGAAATAAATTTTATGTCATGCCATCACGTAGTGTTTTCTGTTTTGCGTACAAAGTTTTTTTTCATATTTAAATATTTTATTTTAATTCTTTTTTAATATCTTAATAATTAAAAATTCCAGCACATTTTAATGGGTTTCTCAAACTAAAAAATAAACAAAATATTCATAGATATTAAAAGTATTTATAAAAATAAAATATTTTTTTTTTTTTTTTTGTATATAAAATTGTTGTTGGTATTGTTGTTTATACAATTTATTGTCTCTCGAGTGTTTGTCGATACTCCAGCCCGGTATTGTCGATGATGATGATGGCAAAACACAACATTTAACTCAAGGCAAAAATCTTCAATACACTTGACAGAGAGAGCAATACGACAAAGCAATTGTATTCGTACTTAAATATGCAAAACACCTACTCCCCATAATCTATATATAAAATTTATGAAAAATAAATAAATAAAAAAAATATGCTTTTATAGAAAAAACTACAGTAGAACCTTTTTAGCAAAAATAGTAAAACATATTGTTAGGAATTATAAAAAATTCCCTGCATCTAAGCTAAACAAAAGTTTTAAGTTAAGAAGTTCGAACTTCAATTCGAAGGACCAGTTTTGTACAAGCTCTAGCGAAGGACTTAATTTTTAATAGAAACATTGGCTTTTTCTCCCTTACAAAATAAAAAGCGATATTACACAGCGCCTTTTATTGAAGTTTCTCAAGCTTTTAATAAAGTATGATATGAGCGATTAGATACACACATTCAGGGACGCTGTTATTAATATATATTCTTATAGTCAAGCGACACTAAGGGCCCCTTTCTTTCGAGTATATAGATTGTCAACACACTGTCCTTTCGGAACAGGGTAACGCTTTGTTGGGTTCCTGAATACACTGATGTTATGGGGAACGAGTTCACTGACGAACTGGCAAGGCGGGGCTCGGCTACTGGTTTTGTTAGACCAGAACCATAAGCTACGCTCCTCATATTGGTTAATATGCCCGGGTTTGAGGCAGGCAAAGTGGCTAATGAGACCCTTCACCTATAATAAGGAGTTGTTCCATATGGACAACACAACTATTAGAAGACCTATTGGCTTCATGACGGGCCATTACTGTCTTAGATGACACCTCTTCAGACTGTGGTACCTGATTCCGAGTGTCGCCTGTGATAGGTTGTAAGGGGAGACGACGGCGAATATTCTCTCTGAAAGAATTTCTTGGCAAGCATTCGGAGACGAACTTTAATGGAGCCCTTTATTGAGTTTGAACAGGATTGTCGACTACACATTGGAGATATTGCTGTTTTTATACACAAGGTAGAGGGTATTTTTCTGGAGACTGTTTCGATTAGCGCTTCCAGTCTGATCGGGCAGTCATCCGCACCAGAGATGTTGACTAGATGGGATTTCGAACGCCGTCGGCTGTTGCGCTGGCGGATATGACTCTGGAGTATTTAGGTCGCAGTGACATGGCTAATTGGGCCCCCCGATTGAATATAACATACATAATTCCCGTGACAACCCAAGTGAAACAAGGGGACTTCTCTCAATCAATAAGCTGTACTCGATTCTTTTTTAAATTCATTAAAAGGCTCCTACAGTCTAACGCCAACTCGGAACGGCGGATGCATTAATTTGAGAAGTTTGAGGTAATACCGCGATTGAAAATTTTCAGATGGTCTGGCCTCAGATTTAACCGAGGATCTCTTGGCTGATGGGCGGGTATCTTATTTATCGCAGCTGCACACATAAGGGATTACTATAAAAAAGCGAAATTTACGAGAACATGTCCAATGTTTAAAATTAAGAAGGAACTTTTATTATGCTAACATACCTTAAAGTAGTATCCTAGGCCCTTAAGTAATTCGCATAAAAACGGACAAACAAACAATTTCCGTAGGTGACAAACTGTTGGATAATATGAACACTACTACCATAGGTGGAACAGCTAATGACATCAGATGCCGAATTAATAAGGCACATGCTGCGTTCAGCTCTCTCAAGAAGACATATATGACAAGATTTATCATCAAAATTAAAATATTTAACTCCAGCAAGATCTGTGGTTCATTACGGCTGTTTTCATTAATCGCTTCTTACGAAAAATCATACACATCTTCGAACACCATCAAGATCATCTATAGGATATTATTTTTTTTTTAAGTAGAAAGACGGTTTAAGAATAAAACTTAAAAAACAATAATTTACTTGGCATTTATGACCCGGGCCCTATTAAACTTAAGAATTGAATAATGCCTCTACATAGGGTAGATAAATATTTTAGATTTCATCTTGATCTCTAGTTTACATGGAATAACCACATAAACGTAAAGCCGAGCCAAATAAAATTAAAGTTAATTCTAAAAAAATGGCTACGAAACTGAGCCTTAAGCTTAGATTTTTAAACCCCTGCTATATAGTTCATGGCCTTTATCAGTCCTAAACCTAAGAAATATTCAACGATTCCAGCCAATAATAAAAACTGAAATTGCGATATATGTGCAATGTACTTGACTTAACTTAAATTACATTCGAATCCTTTAGGCCGCAACATTTGCTTAAATTTTTAAAGCAAAATAAAGTAATAAGACGTGATACTATAGTTCTGAGTCAAAGACTAGTAGGAAGAATGCCTTACTAAAGCTACACCCATATAAGAATTTATGGTTCAGCTCTGGCAAGGCTTAGTAAAAATATAATAAATAAACTAATGAGAAAAATAATTAAGTAAAATATTTAATGTCCAAATGAAAGTTCGAAGGACCAATTTAGTATTACTTCGTTTGGAGGAGTAAAAGTATATTGGATGAAATATTGGACCTCGCTCTACAAAATTAAATATTTAAAATTAGATCTTTACCAACAACTTTTTCATAATAAAATCTTTATATTTAACGTTCGAAGGACCATTAAAGCTACAAGATCCTAATTGCTTCTTTTGGCCGCGATTTCAATGTATACCATATAGTTTATTAACCGGAGACTTCTGCTGCACGCTTTTAAAGGTCTGCGAAACCATTTTATAAGTATTACTTGTTAAATTTCTTTAAGTGTCTGAATTAAAGTTAAGGAAGATAATCAACCACAGCTTTTTTTTGTAAAAAAGAGAAACTCAGTCGATAAGAAAAAACAAAAAGAAAATATTACTTGAAATGTTTTATTACTAGAATTCTTTACATTATTTATAGAGTCATTGCTCATAACATATACGAGTACACACAGCTTAAGAAGATGAAGATATCTCTGGTGTTTCGGAAAAGTACAAGTATATATAACCCAACAAACCTTGCGATGATATAAAAAATTGCAAACAATCTATTAATCTTGAGTATGCGGTATCTCAGATCATGATATATATGTTGCAACAAGAAAAAATTCCTTTCATGTAAACTAGAAGATATTATATGAACCCATCGAATATGTAATAATTCACTCCTATTAAGATCGATTCTCAAAGTTATCGGCAAAGTTTTATGCAAAAAAAGAAGTTCTGTTTGTTTTATGACCTTAAAAGTGCTTCTGTGAGTTATTTTTTTAAAACAAATTACTTTTTTTTGTCAGATTTTTTTGTCTTTCATGTCGTCTTTACTGAACTTTGATTAATGTCATTTGTGGAGGTAGCAACCTAATTTAGTATCTGGGCTCGAAGGACCATTTCCAAGAAATGAAGCATGGAGTCAAGAGTTTATTTTCTTAATAATTTTAAAACAAAATATTTTTCGAAATCGTTATTTTCTTGTTTTACAAACTTTTCAAATCCTGCTTACGTATAAAAGACTCGAAGGACCATCTTGTCGATTAGATTGCTTCTAAAGCTGATTTCTTGAATTTGCATTATCTTACAATAAAACCAGTTTAGAATTCTTAAATTCTTTTTTAAAACTCGGTATTTCAATAAACGAAAAAGCTTGAAGGACCATTCTTTTTCTTTTAAATTAAACAATAAATCTCATCAAGTGTTTTGAATTTGACACAAATTATGTTGCCGGGTTATCATCATTTGTACATATGCAAGCAATTTTTTTTTTTTTTTTAAAAAAACTTATTTTTATTTTTTGCCCCTGCATATATATTTTATTGTCTGCGTACGTACTTTATTGTACTGTGCTGTGGTACTTTGTTACTGGCACTCGTTTACGCTCGCAATAGTTTATTATGTTATTGTTGTTGTTGTTCGATAGAGTTTATGAGCCTCAGGGGTAGTTGAAATCATGTTTAGAATTATTAAGTGGGTGGCACATACTTTCACGCATTTATTTTACACGAACACACTAAACACACACTATTGTTGGCTGCCAATGCCACCACTACTAATAAACAAACTGTCAATATATGTACACCGGTTATAGAGATACTAATAGAGTTTTAGATTATACGACTCGTATTGTGAGGAACTCTTAGATTGTACCTGAGTACGTAGTTTACTTGTTGGCTATAGATCTCGTAGTAAAACTTACATATGCGATTGTACAAAACACGAGGGGAGGAAAAGCTATACATTTTTAAACCATAGATGGCAGTTATTTTTTTTTTTTCTGATTTTGCCACATTGAAAAAGGAAGCCGTATGGAACATAAAAGGAAAAACGTACGAAAAGTTTAATGAACCAAACGTGCCAAAATTACACAATTAAAATAATTTGTTGAATAGGGAAGAGGTTGAATGTAAGTGTAGTATTATGGCGGTTGGGTTGTGTTGTATGTATGAAGTGTCCATGGAAAATAAAAATAAAAGAATTTCTTAATTATAATAAACATATTTATTAATTATTATTAATTTATTTAATAATTATTAATATTTATTTGTATATCAAAAACGTATTATTACCTTAAGAAGACAACCTTTTCTAGTTGTGTTAAAGCCACAACCACAGTCCAATTGTGACAGAAAACACATTTTGTACAAGCAAAGTGCCATGATAATAAAATCTTAGGCCTTTTTTATAGGAAGTATAGGAAAAACTAAATAAATTACCAGAAACAAAAAAAGCTATGAAGCTACAGGCAGTAGCAAAAAGCATGGATCAATTGTAAGAATTGATTGTTGTTTAATTAAAAGAATTACATAGACGTTTAAGCAATTAAAGAGATCTGTGTATTTATGGGTGGGTTTGAGACTAATTTTCGACCACAGCATAACTCCAACACTTTTAATGTCATTCTTATAATTTTCTTACTGACATTTTTACCTATATTAGGATAAACATTTGAGCAAATTTGCGCAAATATTTGCGCAGTTGATTGTACAATTGACTTGAACGTATAGCAACGCCTTATTCTTGTTTTAAAGTTATATTGATGACTTTTTTTCTTTGAAGGACTCAGAGTATGGCTCCTACCCATGCAGGGCCTTGTACTGCTACTGGGAAAAGATGTTAAGGGGAAAAGGATAGAGGGAGTAGTATTCATGGACGTTTGATTTCCATTTATTTATGTTGGAAGTGGCAGAGAAAACTTTCGTTGAAAGATCGTTTCATAGATGAAGCGTGCGGCAAAAAAAAAAACAAATTCTCTCTATAATGCGTTGTGCTATTCATTGGTCAATCAACGACAAAGGGATGTGTTCTACGAGAAAATCGCGTACTGCATAAAAATATGTTATTATTGGGAATTAGTTACCTTATTTCGTTAGAGTACATTCCGTTATAGCACCCATAGAACAATGAGACACTCCACATTGAGACGCTGCGCTAACGAATAGATAG
The DNA here is from genome assembly GCA_023159175.1 of Wohlfahrtia magnifica. NCBI lineage: Eukaryota > Metazoa > Arthropoda > Insecta > Diptera > Sarcophagidae > Wohlfahrtia > Wohlfahrtia magnifica. The sequence continues at coordinate 10,210,803 of JAKWBJ010000485.1, read as the reverse complement.
GGTTGGTCCAGCATTCCATACATAAGAGTTGTATTCAATTTTGAGATGGTTTAGATGGGTTGAAGTATTTCTTGCACTGTCTTAAAAAACCAAGGTACTTGGATGCTTCTTGCGGCACATAAAATATGTTATCGTTCCATCAAGAGCGTCTGACTCCCCAATATCCATATTACCCATAGACATAGAGGACACACACCACCATGTCTGTGCAAGCATTAAAATCGACCTTGTTCACATGACTCCACTCGGAGATTTTCACTAGGTCGCATGTGAGTGTCTTGTTCATATTCATCATTTACGCCCCAATCTTTAAGACACTCTGGTCAAGATCAACAGAACATGAATGACAAATGGTGCTATCATCTGCAAAAGAGTAGATAGGATTGGAAGTAAGAACAAAGTCGAAAGAAATATTAGACTTTTAACGTAAGAGAAAGAACAGAACCTTGCCTCTTTCATTTTCCCAATGAACCGCAGAGAAGGAAAAAAAAGTACTTTTTTTTAAAATACATTTTCTGGCACTCTACGATTCTTAAAGCAAGCATCCAACTAGGATGTGCTATTACCCCATATTCCAGGCTTATATATTTTGGCAATCACTTGCATTACTATAATTTATAGTTACTGTTAAAATGTTAACAGTGGCTGTGCTAACAAATCTGGTTTGCATCTTTGCTAGTTAAATTTAAATTTATCTTCATATACATTCTATAACCACTTTTATAGAGCTATCTACGAGAAAACTCGATATAAATCAAAAGAAGTGACTATCGATACCAGAAGTATTAAGTTTCCAAATGAGAGAGTCTAATGCCAAACTTTATCAAGCGCCTTGAAGATATTCAGAGTCACAACCTTGCCCTCATCAAAACCATGAATGGACTTGTTTCACTTCTCCGAGAGCAAGCGCAGCAGGTCACCAGTAGAATAACTCTTTTAAACCATACTGACGATCGCTTATCAAATCATTGGACTGCAAATACCTCACAAAATGCTCTCGTAGTTATTTGTGCAAAGAAATGCAGCAGAAAACAACGTGCAAAATTTAAGTAAATTATTTTGAACACACTAAACTAGCCTATTAATGGACAGCACATTACTTCCTGGGAATAGACATAAAAGAGCTGCAATTGATCTAGTGGGAAATATTGCATATACAATATTTGGAGTACTGGACTCAGAATATTCAGAAACAATGGCGCATACAATAGTGCAATTTATGCAAATGAAGCCCATTTACTTTGAGAATCAAACGTCTATTATTGATTCTATGATCAACATCATGAAGTTGAATCAAAAAGCGGCGAAGCAAAAATTTGATCAAATTGTCTTCCAAATATCACAAATATATAATCGGATACATGAAAACAGCGAATAAGACAGAATCTATCGTATATAGAGAGTGCAAAACAAACTGCTATTGGGTGATAGTTCTCAGGGTTACTAGCCTAGCCGGTTTTAAGGATTGGCGTTACATTAGCAACCTTTCTTTCGTCTGTGTTGATAATATGTACATTTGAATTTGAATTTGCGCAAATATTTGTGCTAATGTTCAAACAAAAGGCCTGAATAAATAAAAATAATTAATTTCTTTTGAATTTTTAATTACGTATACAAAATAATATTAGTTTCCTATTATCATTGTTAAAAAAATGTGTATTAGAATATATATTTGATCAAGTTTGCACAAGAGGTTTGCACAAACAATATTTTCTGAATTTTCTTCTTTGCTGCTTTGAAGTATATTTTAAAATCTTTTAAATTGTAGCGGAGAGTGTACTTACATCGCAATCAATAATAATGGTAGAGCAGAGGCTTAGGAAGATCTTAAACTCAGAGATAGGAGAAAGTTTTCCACTCTAAACATTTGAGAAAATATTTGTGCAAATGACTGTACAAGTGGCTTGAAAAGCTAACAATTCCCAATTCCTGTTTCAGTTTTGCTTTTCATACACAGGTATCTTGATGTTTTTCATGTTTGTTGAAAATAAATAAATTTTAATGTCTGTTTGCGCAAATATTTGTGCAAATGGTGGTAACAAACGGCTTGAATAAAAAAATTGTTAATTTATTTTTATTTTTGTGTTACAAATACAAAATCATATTAATTTTGTTTTATCTCAGCTGCAAATAAATTGTTAGGATGTGCAATTCGCCAAATTTGCACAAGTGACTTGCACAAACAACGTCTTCTATTTTTTTTTATATTGTAAACATAGACATTATGTTTGTTTCTTTAGTCGTCTAACAAACATTGAGAACTGATGGAGCTGCACTTAAAAGAAAATGTTTTCTATCCGGTCACCTAATATTTACTTAAAAACTGTTTCTTGCCATCATTTTCAAAATCCTGCACGTCTAGTTAATGATTTTTTCGAATATAATTTTTTTTTTTTTTTTAATAAAAATTCCAGACAAAATTCCAGTAAATTTAATGTTGTCGGTATACATATTTTCAAAATTTATTAAGTTCCATTCTTTTATCATTATAATTTACAACAATGACCGTAATTTGTAATGTTCAGAAAAAATTATATGACCTTTTCTCTTAATTTGCAAACTTTTGTCATAAATTGTTATAAATTTTGTAAAAAAAAAGTCATTACATTTTGTTAATTTTATTTATTTTTTTCTACTTTTCATTACAGGTAATTGTCTACTTTTTAAAGAAAATAATCAGGAGTGGAAAGAAAAAAAATCTCATTGAAGAAAAGAAAACTTTTATTCTGTTTTTAAAGCCAAAGTTTGAAATCAAAATACGAGTAAAATTTAATAGAAAAAGAAGAGAAAAAAAATCTGTGAAAAATGTACAGCAGACAACATTTATGGTTGAGTGTTTGTTTGTAAGTATAATTTATTAAAAAATTTGTGTCTATGTGTGTAAGTAAAAGAGCGCAATAAAAAGAGCCAATGGTGAGAGAAAGAGGCGAAGTAAACGAAAATATATTACAACAAGAAAGAAGGTAATTTGCCCTAAAAGCATCATAAACTCACATCATTAAAGTGTCACAATACAATAACAATAAAAAAGTAACAGCAGCAACTACAACAGAGTAGCAGCGGCAAACAGTCAACAAAATGTTAAATAACACACCACTCATACGTGCATATACGAGGGCAGCTTTCCACAAAGCATCAATTGCTTTGTTTCAGTTTATTTAATCAATTTGATATTTCAAGCTAAGTAGGTGATTAATCCGCTGTAGCTTCCGCCATATGATTTGTTTTGTGTACTGGTGAAGATCCTTGCTAATTGGTGGTGATCTCTACTTTAGCATTCTAATTTTTAATTTTTTCCCAGTAGGTGGCGTGTTTCCCCTGATCATTCGCCTGATAGATGGAGTTGTCTGGAGGGAAGAAGTTGAAGCTTTTTTGTATTATTAAACATTCGACACCACAATTAAATTTTTTCTTCGTCATGTCCTCTGCTGGAACTCGCACCTGGGTCGTTTGTGTTGTTACGCGTGCGCTCTAACCACTACACCACGCCACCGCATAAAATATGTATTTGAGGCAAAAAAAACATTGTCTCAGTTTAATGCAGCCTTTTGCAAATATTTATTTCCATAAGTCCCACCAAATGGGCATTTGTGTTAATATCGGCCTTTTCGCTTGACTTGAATTTCCTACCACCCCGTTCTTTAAATGTAGAAACAAAAAATGGTCTCAAATTGCCAAATTGTGGATTTCAAGCAAACAAGCATCCGTGTACTGTCCTATTTTTTCTAGATGAGGAAATCCTTCTGATAACTTTTAAAAACTCAATATTAGCTTATATTTAAAATATCTTGGTTTCTGATTCTGGTTGTCCAGTGTTACCGTGATACTTTACGTCAGTCAGAGCCTCTATGGTTAAAAGTAGGGTCTAGAAGCCAGAATGTCTTATGCTATGTTCGCACGACAACGGTTTTTCCTCATTCGCTTTCTAATTCTTAATACAACCCCCGACGATGAGCTTAATTACATAAATTTCCATACAAAATTTTGAGAGATCACCACTGTCTATTACTGTAAAATCAGTGCCATCTCTAATTTTTATAAAACTTAGATCATATGAGTTTGGCATACTTGTAAGCTCTTAACTTAAATGTGTTATCACAGATTTAACATTGCAAATTTATTAAATTGGCCTCCCTAAAGTATGCTGTCAAGTACAAAAGATAAAAAAACGAAATAAAGACAACAAACAAAACAATGATCATATGCTAGATATTGAAAGGTGCCGTGCGAACGGTAGAATCGAATTAAATAATACAAACAGAGAACGAAGTAATCCAAAGTCTCGTGCAAACATATCATTACTGGTTTTTGTTTGTCGTTGGGGCAATAAGTCAGGAGATGTATAGTCTGCGGGCTCTACTCGGTAGGGTCTTATTGACTGACTTGTGTTTCAATTACGAATGCTATAAGCACCTGTCCCACGTTTGCCATTTGGGGGCCATCCCGTACATATCCCCATTGAACATTTCTGTGATAGAGGAGTGCTCTTATATTGCCTAGTATTCCCGATTTTATGGCTGGCGAAATGGCACATGAGAATGTTGCGCCTATTTGACGGCGATGTGTCGCCCACCTTGATACTGGGTTGGAACTTTGGGATCCTTATACTCCAAAGGAATTTAAGGTTGGAGATATCGTGGTAGCTTAATATAGCAGACCATTTACGTTTCACCGATGGCGGTGTGATTGGTCCCAATTTTAAAAGAGCTTTCCCTATGGGCAAACACCCTTCGATTTTCTTTATTTTTCACTTGCGTCAGTTAATATCTGAGGAGAAAATTGAAAGATTTTAGTATGTGCTGTCAGATAGGCAGACGGTCTTATTTACTTTGTCAGCCTGTGAGGTTAGGTAAAAGATTGCTATGGACTGCTTGAGCTTGGCGTTCATAACACGTTTACTCTATGTTGGGTCCCTGGTGATGAGTGCCATCGTGGGAACAAAAGGGCTAACTATTTAGCGAACACAGGAGTTCGACGGCTTTTCATTGGTTGACTTCTGGGCTGAGACAGAATTTTTTCGGTTTTGGAGGAGTGTGTGGGACAATCGAGAGTGTTGGTCTTGCTTTCTATTGGTATGTCCAGAAGACTATTGCCGCTCAATAAGAATATCATTCAGATATTTGGGGGAATATTGAGAATGATCGATGTAGGTTCTGCACGACTTATACCGTGACTTCTTTTTGAGCTCGCAACTATTTCGGTCCATTCGATGCTGTTGTTCTCTCACCAAATAAGATTACTGGCTTTATTCACAGCCTCAGTCTGATGTAGTAAACTTATGGGGCTGCACAAAGGATCTTTCGGGTAGCGGTGCGGCTGACTGTTGAGGCCAAAAGCTCTACATAGTGTTCTCCATTTACCGTTTGCCTCCGTTTACTTAAGCCTTCATTAAACATATTCACTTTAAGCAAACAATTTTTTATTGTTTTTTTAGATTTCTGTTCAAAATCCATACGGAGAATTCAGTTAAAGTCGTCCTGACTTAATACCAGGCTACTCGATCTTTCTATCAACCTAACCTGGTCTTTAGTGTGCTGTGTTGTGTATGTGTTGGGTCAACAGTCACAAACGAGCACAAAACCTTGTTGGAATTGAGTCTGAACATCGACAAACCGGTCTTTGGTCTAGTGAAGGCAATCCTGGATAATGCGGCGCCCCTTTTTTCTCCATACCAAGCAAACTGTTTAACTGCCATATAGCGAGGCCATATTTAAATGGTTTGTTTTGTTACAATATTACCGATTTTTGATACGAAATTTTTCCATGTTTCCTGGCTCTCTGAGCTTCTTAACCAATCCCAAATGATTTTAGATGATGGATGATGTTCTTTTCCATATTCCTTAAAATTATTCATAAAATAGTTGTCCACTTTCAATAACTGTCAAAATCAGCCTATACGCTACAGTTTGCTGAAAATCACGAAATTATTGAACTAACCTCGTACTTACACATATTTATAGAAATCAAGTAAAAAAAGAAAGAAAAACTGACATTTTTCTAACGAAAATATTGTTTCACATTTTTGCCATATTTTGGGTAAAATAGAGAATAACATCCTAAAACAACACTACAGCACTAACGACAAACAATATGAAAAAAGGCGCTAACAGCTCTTACAAAGAGCGATAGTAGTGACAAAGAGAGTTAAAGGATGCTTAGGTTTGTATTTAGTCAGTTTATTGTATGTTTTTAGGGGGTTGAGGTGGTATTTTCTTGCGTTTCATTTTGTAATTTACTTATACACTCTCATATATGCTGTTAACAACAGTTTTTTTTGTCTATATATGTATAGGTATGTGTATGTGTGTTGCTTTTAACGTTTATTGCTATTTTGGTAGTCGAAAAGTGTGAAAATCCTTATTTTTTACAACGTTTTTCTCTACTAACTTTGCTGTTGCTGTTGTTTTGTTTTTATGTGTTTTTTTAAAGTTCGTTTATGCAACGTTAGCTTTTATTATTATAACACCTTTGCACCTTTTTAAGCTGTAACTACAAATAACAACAACAATTATAATAACAAATAGCATATAAGCTTTAGTTATTCTCTGTATTTTAATAATATTTCATGCAGAATTTCACAAACATGTTAAATAAATTATAACAAATTTTTTATTTATTTTATTTTTTATTTTTTTCTATATAATCTTTTTTCTCTCCAACTGACAAATTTAATGTTTTGTTTTTTGTCAAATAAAGTTAAGCGAATGAAATAAAAAATAAAATGAATGAATGAATACGTATATAGAGAGAGGGTGAGAGGGTGAGAGTGACTTTTGTTTTTACTTAATCCGTTGAATAGTTAATTTGTCTATTGTTATGATTTTTGTTTTTTATTTTTTGTGAACTTTTCTTTGCTGGCTTAAAACCTAAAAATATGCAATAAAATTTTTTCATCATATAAATTTCTTTGTCCACATAACAAATTTTATAATTAATTTAATTCGTTTGTATGAAATCTCAGGCGTTCTGGGAATTTAAAAAAAATATTTATTTAAGCGTTATCATTGGGATTTTTTTTTTTGTCATATCTACTGAAGACAATCAGTATAGGTGATGAAAATAATATACTTGTAACGACTGGAAACGCTTTGATTTTATCAAGGCCAAACGTCAGATAAAATTTGGCTTTTGCTTTTTTGCAACCAAAAACAAAACGACGTTAAAATTTGCTTTTTCTCTAAACCCCTTGCCAACTCTTGGCTTACATACATACTTTGGTCAAAAAAAAAAAAAAAATCCACTGTAGCTCCATTCCATATTTTTGTGTAATGGTGAAGATCCTTGCTAAGTGGTGGTGGTGATCTTTACTTAGCATAGTAATTTTTTCCGGTAGGTGGTGTTCGTTCGTAATTATTCATCTGATGTTTGCCTTCATCGCCGGAGGTAAACTGGATGGTCAGAGGCCTTTTTCATTTTTTAGATGGAGTTGTCTGAAGAGAAAGTTAAAGCCACTTTATTAAAAACTCGAAACTTTAGTAAAAAAAAAAAACAATTGGGAAAAATTTGTTTGATAAGAAGATTTTTGTTATTTAAAAAGATATACTCGTATGAATCAAAAAAAGCTCTTCTTTTACCCTTTATTAGCGATCAAGATATTTTAAGTGTAAGACGATATTGACCGGGACACAGTTTTGTATAATTTTGTACCAAAAGAGGTGTACATACATAGTTTCATAATTCGTACCAGTCTCTTACCAAATCCTTCTAAAAACTTCAAAGAAAAATCTATAATAACCTTCGTCACAAACCACGGTGAACATAAAACAAGGTCTTCTTAGCATCGGCCTCTATATGTATAACGTATCTGGCAACGTCGCTGTTACCTCTTTAGTCCACCAGAAATGCAGTTTAGACTTCACTCTCTTTCTGTAATACCACCATCTTGCTCAGAGGTTGAGGCTGCATTAACTTTGCTTGCAATGTTCCTACGAATAAAATGTTGAAAGTCTAAACCACAAGGGCTGTTCTCAGACACCAGTCAGAAAATATCTGAGTCTTCAAATTACCCGTGAAACCAGAATTACGTCTCTCGCTGGTCTTTCTTTAGCAAGTCGGTTACCAGATTATGCGGAGTAGCCACATTTGTGAGGCAATGTGAGATAACTCGCGATTATTATGTGTCTTATGTGCTTCATTTTCAATTTAAGGCACTAGCGCTATACTGCCGGGATGCAGTACCACTTCTTTGTTCAGTGGTTAAAGACATTATCAACCTGCACAGCATTTGAATGGAATGGAGTGGCAGCCTCGCTAAATGAAGACGCACTTGAGCACATACACCGGCCTGTTGTGATACCACACGAAATGTTGTCCCTCTGATAGTCACCAAATACAGATTAATCGGTCTGGACAATCAAGCGCAGGCCCCGTACAATTCCCTATAGTAAGTCGAAAACCAGCCGGGCAGCCGAATGAACCTGGCTGTTAACCTGATATAAAACGTCGATAACTCCGATTAGCCATCGAGAAAAAGGCGAGCCCAATATGAGAAGTCTACGCCGAGCCAGATATGAACACTAACAAATGAAGTCGACTACGCTGTCCTTCTTCTTAAACGTCCCACAGACCCGACAGAAATCATTTACAGGCAAGCGCAGCTTCTGCACAATGACCTGTGAGAATAGAAATGGAGGAGATGCTTCGCTGGTAGTTCTTAAAAAATTGATTGATGCGCTTCCTATCCAAACTAGGCCAGGTGAGTCTCGCAATAAAGTTAGACTCTTCCCCTGTGCAAAATCTGTCAGCGTCCAATAAATATTTCTGCCTCATAGATAGTACCTTCGTGTATGGATAAATGTGCAGAAGAAGAGTGCCCACTCTAGCGAGTTCCTCAGCAGCACAGTCACCTGGGATGTCCCTGTAACCAGGAACCCAAATATGGTGAACAAAATACTGCTGTGAGAGTAACCCAAGGAAATCACGACAGTCTGTAATTAGTGACATCCAAAAAATATAAGAAGGCCGCCTGGCTAAGAGAACAGTTATGTATATGTCAGTGGTAAAAGTTTGACCACTTCGGGTCAGTTCTGCAGCATGGTAAATAATCATTACTTCGACCTGAAATACACTGAAGTAGTTCGGAAGCGTGGAAATACCCTAAGGTAAGCGATCTCGAAAAATATTTTATTGCCTACCTTGTTTTCAAGTTTAAACCAAGCCCGAGGCCCAATTGTCACTATCTGGGATTATAATATGGAATCTTCTACACAGTTCTGGTCCAGAGGAGATGTAATCGTTATTAACCAGGACCAGGGGTTTCTCTCCCACACGAAGTTCAATATAGTGTCTCTCTCTGCAACTGAGGTTTAAAGCACAACGTTTAATAGCCGATGGAAAACATAATTACTGCATGTGATCAAAAACTTTGCATTAATACTGCCATATAAGCACTTTTCATGGTGTAAACATCTTCGATAAGCCCCATCATCTATGATGTTGCAGTCACACGATGGTTTGTAATATAATTTCAATGCGCATAAGGCCAAACTAATGGAAATCTATATAGAGAGAAGCGTAATTTTTCTCTTTGTTAGGGATCATAAACTATCCTACATATCTTCTATAGGCCAAGGCATATGGTTGCAATGATGTTCATAACATGTTGAAGGACCAAGATAAAAACGACAAATATGAGTAAAAGGCGATAATCAGTTGAATTTATTTAAAAAAAAACCACCCGCTTTCCGCTATCATTTACAACAAAGTACCGAAAATTGCTTTTTAGGTTTCATTCATTTTTAAAATCGGCTTTAGGCTACGAGGACCATTATGGAGGTTAAATATACCGCGTAGCTCTTGAAAATCTTAAAAATATTAAGATATCTTGAGAAAAAGCTATAATTGTCATGCACAAAATAAATTCCTGTAAATTCTCTTGATTCGAAGGACCACTATAGAATTTAAGAATTTGTGTTAACAAAGTAGAAATAAGTTGATGTTACCTGCAAGGATGCTTAAAAAAATCAACTCATATTGTTTGCTATAGGATTCTTACGTTTTTAGTAAAACCACAGATACGAAGAACCAAATTGAAATTCAAAGGTATATAATTAAAAATTTGTTCCTTTAGACATTTTAAAATGCTTTTTCTTTAATACATTATTCTTCTTCATGCCCTTAAAGTAGTCATTTTAAAAGATGTTTTATTAAAAACAATACTTTTTTATTTATGTATGTTTTCCTTATGAAATGCTACAATTTTGTAAAAATTTTCTCTTGATTTTATTGACTCTGCTTTTTTTTCTAATTAGAAATTAAAACCAGACAGAAAAAAGATCTCAAAATGTTACCACTTGTAGTTAAAATTGTCATAAATACCTCAAAAGAAACCCTTGTTTTTAAACTGAACAGTACTTTTTTCCAGCCTATTGTTAAGTTAACAGCATCAGATAAAAGGAAACAGCAACTATAACAGCAAGCAAAAAATGGTAGTATTCGATATATGAAAAGTAAAGAAAACAATAAAGAATTGCAACAAGAATGTATTGCCTAACCAAGAGGGATAAAAACCAAACAAAACTCGTACACATTGCATCTGCCAACTGATAGGTGGTATACAATAAAATTTAAACACAAGCACACTTAGCCACACACACATGGCTATAGAATTTTCATTTTAAAAATTTCTTATGTTCGGTCTCTCTCTCTCTCTCTCTCTCTCTCTGTCTGTTTGTCTGACAATAAAAATGTTTAACTGTTTAAGGAGAGGTAGAGTACTCTGTCTCCTCTATGGCTCTTTTTTTATACTAAAAAGGATTTTATGCATGTTGATGCATATGTGTGCGAGTGTGTATGTGTGTATGTGTAGAAGAGTGATTGTGTATTTAATATTGAATTTGTAGTGTCTTTAGATTATCGTTGTGTTCATGTAGGTGTAGCTGGCTGTGGTAAAAATGCCAATGATGACAGTCTACTTGACATGCTGTTGATGAGTTGAGTGTATGACGATGATGATGCCGTTGTTGTTGAGTGTATGACGATGATGTTGTATTGTGTGTTGTGCTATTGTATGTTAAAGAATTTTCTTTCTCTGCCTGTTGTTTTAATATTTTATTTTTATCTTGTTTTTTCTACTTGCCAACAATAACAAATATGAGTGAAGAGTGAAAAAATATTGTCTCTACTAAATATTGATGCTTCATTGTGCAATTTTTTTTTGCTGCATTTTTTTTACATTTCTGTCATATTTTTTCACCATCTTTTTTTCTCGGTTTTTTTTGTTTTTGCTTTTAGTTTTTCATATTTAATAGAGAACAGGCGTCATATACTTTTTTTCATTGTTTATTATTATAAACTGTTGCTGTTTTATTGTTTGATCGTCATTGTCAAACTTAATCGACAGCAGACATTTTAACACAATAAAGAGAGGAAAATTAAAATTAAAAAAAAGATTAAAATAAAAATAAAAATAAAATCAAAAATAAAAATATTGTTGAAGCCTTATAGTCGGTGCACAATAATTTCGCAATCATGGTTTCAAAAGCTTTAGTAAAATTATGATGGCAGCTATAAAGTGCGTTCGACGATATGAAAACTGTATAGGAATTTTATAAATAAAATGAATGCGTGTTTGTATGTTTGTTTGTTTGATAGACAGCTAAACAGCCGAACCGATTCTACTGAAATTTTTACAGTATCTCTCTGTATGTCTGGAAGACACTATAGGCTTTCAATTGGGCTATGTTACGCCCGTACAAATTAAATATTTTTTTTGTCTACATATGTCTTCAAAATGGTAACAAAAAGGTCTCTAAATTTGGCACAAATAGCTTCGTAGCCTATACAAATCAGCACTCAAATAGTGGGCGGAATTGGTAAAGTGGGCGATTAATCCGCTGTAGACGCCCTTCTTATAATTGTGTAGGGGTGAAGATCCTTGCTAAGTGGTGGCGATCTTTAAGCCTTGTAATTTTTTTCCCCAGAAATTGGCGTTTTCTTCTGATTGCCAACAATTGTTTTCGTATTCATATTCGTTAGCGTGTAAGGGTAATTTTAAAGTGTAAGTATTAATTTTTGTAAAGTAAGCATTTGATCCCATATCATAACCACAAAAGAAATAATGTAATGCACAGAAGGTGGAGTGGACCAAGATTGCGTGTTGCAATACCCCAAGGAACCGAACCAACTCCTTTAATAGGAGTTTCAACAAGTCCATATATTTAGTTATCAAGTGCTTCGTTGACTACCCTTCCTTACAGCAGAATCTGCGTATGCTAGTGTCGGATATGCTGCCATTCTTATTACAGATGTAATAACCCATGAGTGCCCCCGTTAGGTTTTTCCTATCTATTTTCAAAACAAACTTTACAGTCTTATCGTTGAAGCTCAGATACCTTTTGGAATGGTCGGGACCATTTTGAAATGGTCGTTCCTATCTTCTTGCCTTATGGATGAATAGTATTTGTTATATTCTTAGCATAGCTGATAGCGTATTGACTGCTGTCTGACCGTTGAGTGTAGTATATCCTTCCTCTATAAAGTAGACTATTGGCTATAACAATGTGTGTTTTGTTATTGCACAGCATAAAAAAATAATAAATAAGGCATACTTTTAGGCTAAACATAAACATATATATAGGGTCCGCCAAATAATTTTTTTTTTTTTTTTTTGAAAATGGTATAAAAAAAACTACTGAATATTTTCTCAAATTTCTTTTTTTATTTGAAAGTACAATCCTTCCGGTTAATAATGGAAAATAATTTCATTCAAATTTGTGCCTCTGCTGGCCATGCAGTAGCCTACACGATCGGTCCAATTTTTAAGCACATTATCGATTGTGTGCAGCTGTATTTCACCAAAGGCTTCACGAATATTGTCCTTAAAAAGCGTCAATTGTCTCTGACTTGTTGGCGTAACACTTATCTTTGACGGCACCTCACAAATAATAGTCCAACGGTATCAAATCGTAGCTCTGAGGTGGCCAAACGACATCAGCTCTGCGTCTGATAATGCGATCTTCAAAAACAGGGCGCAAAACATCGAGTGTAGCTTCGGCTGTGAGGCATGTAGCGCCGTCCTGTTGAAACAAAATATTGCTAATATCCTCCTCTTCAATTTTTTTGAAGAAAAATTCGTTTAAAATGGTTCGATAACGATCGCCATTGACTGTAACGGTCACTTCTTGCTCATTTTCGAAAAAAAAAATGGCCCAATTATGCCTCTACACCAAAATCCGCACCAAACAGGGACTCGTATCGGCTTTTCAATGTATGCGTGCGGGTTTTCTGTGCCCCAAATGCGACAATTTTGCTTGTTTACGTTCCCGCCAAGATCAAAATGTGCTTCATCTGAAAAGATGATTTTGATTCTGCAACATTACCATGATTTTCCATATTCGTTTCCATTACCATATTCGTCCAACGGAAGGATAAAACTAATTATCTGTCAAATCAGACATGAGCTAAGTGTTACCATTCACGAAATAAGCACTCGCTGAAAAAAAACGTTAGATGGCGGACCCTTTATATATACACATAATGTTGAAAGTATTATAATGATTAGTACAGATAAAGTATATATAAAACCTGAAAGGTCTAGAGACTTCCAGAAAATAGTTTTAGCAATGATTTTAATTAAATTCAAAAAATTAAGAATATTTGTAGGCAAATAACTTTTTTTTAATTACTTATTTCATTCAGTAAAGGCGCTATAAGGTTGTACTTAAACCAGACAAAGCCTATAAATGCCCCAAGAGTTATAAAAAAAAACTCTGAACGAAAATATTGTTTAAAAATTTGCAAAAACTGGAAGCAGTAAAACGAAAAAAAAATTTGAAGTTTTTAAATGGTAACACAAAATGTATCCTTGTGAAAAGCATGTAAATGTCAGTGTATTGATGTAAGCAATACATTGGCAATGTGTTAAATCAACATTTTGTTGTATAAAATTGATACATCACAGCCAACAACAACAACCAACTAACAAACCAACCAACCAACTAACTAGCCAAGCAACCGAACAACCAACCAACTATTTGATAGCAAACGAACCATGTATTACAACAGTAATAACGACAAAAAAATCTTGACAATATGTAACATCGACTACAACAACAACAACAATTTATTATTGCCCACGTTTATATGCATTAACAACATGCACACACACACACACAAACGAACACATACCAATGCATAAATATAAATTTATTATATCTATTGTTTAAACCGTATTGGATCAATAATCACTCATATCTACTTACTCACTCACTCGCTCATACACATACTGGTTACTGTGTAAAGAGCAGGACTATCAACCACCTATTTTGAAAGTGTTCCGGCAAAAGGTTTGGTTCGGTTATTGTTTCTGAATTGTCAATGGGTTTTATAAATTAATGCAAGGATGTTATAGTACATGTATGTACGTGGGTGTGTGTGAGTATATATAGTTTATGGCTTTGTAGTGGTTTTGTTTCATAAACGCTTATACAATTTGTTAATGCTTTTCGTATACCATTCACGTATGCACATATGGAAAATTTATTGTTACTGAAGTGTTGCAAGTAATGAATAAAAAAAAACTTTTTATTTTTTGTTGTTTTTTTATAGTTAATTAATAACATTTTAGATAGACTAACTGAGTGACTGTGTATAGTAAGTGTTAAAATTTGTTAAAATTTCTACAAAAATAAAGGAATTAAAAAAAATAATATTTTTGCTTTTAAAACTTAAATGAAGTGTAACTTAAATAAAATGTTTAATGCAATTTATTAACGAATTAAAAATATTAAATATAAAACAACAACAATTTTGAGTATAATTACTTGTAGGGTTACCACAATTATTAATAATGAGAAGATTAATTAATTTTAATGACTTTATGAAACAAAGAGTTTGCTTTCAGAAAAGAATGCTTTTTGTTCCTTCAACACATCCTTCTGTTAGATTGCAGCGTTATTCCATTACTAGCATTTTAAACATTGACTTGGAACTCTTTTAAAGTGGTCCAGACCAGATCTTTTGATGTAAACCTTAAGAGAATAATAGTGGAATCTCAAATCGTTTGTCTATGGTGCCAAGTTCGAGCAAAATGCCACTTACGTAGAACTTATCTTACGCTTATTACAAGCACAGTCTACACATATCGATGTTGTATAGCTCTGTTAGCTAGAAATCGGTTAACATCACTCTATAACGAGTATAATAGACTTAAAACAGTGTCTTCTTTATTGCTTCGAAAGATGTAGAGTTCAGTGACTCGAATTTATCGCCATTTGTGCACTAAAGTGTTGGCAACTCTAAAAACACAAGTCGACAGCTGACAGCTTAGGTGTCTTTATTATTAAACAATATTTCGAAAATAATGCCAAACACGCTGATCACACACACTAGTCGTCCAAAAACAAGTCGTGCGTGATATTATAAACAAATCAAGGCTACCGACTATCGACTACATGACTACAAAAGACTCTGGCTACAAAAGTAGCCAAGTATCGAGCTACTTAACTATTTCAATGACGAGTTTTAAAACGCCTATTCATGCGTCTATTAATGTATTGACAGTACCAAACTGTTTGTTGTCGCCAAGAATAATATAAATTAGTCTAAGTTGGCTACGGGCTACAACGGTAGTCGTGTACTCGTTAGCCGTGTTGCTGCTAAAATAATTATTCTCATATGCACACATGTATTATATTTTTGACAGTTTGTAGTCGACGATCGGTAGCCTTGAATTTGTTTATAGCATGAGAGTGTCGGTAACAATCCAGGAACCTCAACTCGGTATTGTGAACTACAATTGCAAATTCGAAGAAGCTCTCTAGAGCGCATACGGTTATTATTCGACCGGCTTTAACCGGTTTTTTTGGTTTAGTCGAATACGGTTTTTTAAAAATCTTCATTTTTCGAATACCGAATAAACCGGTTGATTTAACACGAATAACCGGTTAATTTAAATAAGTATATAAGTATTTTTATACGTTTGTATGCTTTTTATTGCAAATGCCGAAAAAGATATGCACACTTGAATATTGATTTTTATATAAGGAGAATGATCAACTAAACAATTTGAAAGCGACCCACAAACGCCGTCTCCGCACGGCAGATATATTATTTAGTGAAGTTTTTCACACCGAAAATACACATATCTAGTCGCTAGTAATATAGTGAGGTGATATCGCTGTTGAAAATTGTCAGATGGTGAACCGAGAGATGAACCGACGACTACTTGGTTGTCTTACCTGACATAACACAGTGACCCTTACACTATTAAATACATGGTGCATGAATTTACAAACAGTGCTGTTTGAAACCCAAGCAACTTTTATTGTCGAGGCAATTAAGGGCTCGTATATTACTAATAGATTCATACAAAGTAAAATATTTGATTATTGTTATCTTAGCACCCAAATTATAACTATACGAGTGATAACAAACCTTTAATTCCCTTCTCTACCAAGTAATACAACAACAAACCACAAAACGAAATTAGCTCCTCGAGTAGCTGTTCGAAACTTGAAGAACTTTGGCATAGTTTTACTGAGATTTGATGGAATTATTGTTAGTATTGATTGCTAATTTAATTTTAAGCTCCGCGCCAGCTTCTGCTTATTTTTAAAACGACGCGGTCCAGCTCTGCGCATCAAGTATTAAGAACAATTTTATTTAAATAAAAGAACCGGTTAACCGGTTATTTAAATTTTTATTAACCAAAAACCGGTTTTTAGTTGATATATTTCGAATTGTTCGAAAACCGGTTTTGTAAAAAAGTCGCATAATCGATCTGCCTAACGCATACTCACTAAAGATCTATATCTCCCTGCTTACAAAAATCAAGTAACAACACAACTACACCACAACTGAAGCCTAATAACCATGCATAGCGAAAAAATGCGTTGAATGGGTTATTCAACATCAACTATTGATTTTTCGAGCAAGATCATCCTAAGCGATGAAGCATATTTTCGCCTTGATGGCTTTGTTAATCGCCGGAATTGCCGTTTTTGTGGTTCTGAGAACTCACATTTCAAATCCTGCTTTAATTTTGGAACTCCCTTTAGTAAGTTTTTTTTTTTCTCCTTTCATCATAGTCTTCTTTAAAATCGAAGAATAACGTTTTTATCATTTTGCTTGTTTTTTATATTCAAGGTCCTCTGAATACAATTGAATGAAGAGCAACTGAATAGTAGGTTGTGGAATGTACTAGAACATTCGAAACTCATGAGAGTGAACTATATAAGCTGCGAGATTCACCTCAGTCAGGTAGTTATAACAGCCATGGAATAAATTTGAGTAAATTTGTGTATTAAGTGGAAGTTAAATAAGTTGGATATTGTTTATAAAGTTAATTTGGAAATTAAGACTGCATAAGGCAATAAATTCGCTGGACTTATTTTATTTAAAGCAATTTAAAAGAATTCTAAAGATTTAAAAGGTTAAAACGAAAAATGTGTTTTTGTTGTTGCTGTCGTTTCCAATGTAATTGTAGCTGACTACACGGCGGCGATTGTAGCATCATAATTGTTAGTCTGTGTAGCCTGTTGTGGTCGATGTGTTTTAAGCATTACACGGTCGCGCTTGTGGTTGAGAAGAATGAGCAGTAGCGGCATCCATTGCCCTGATAGCTTTCAAATATACAAATAACAATGGGATATGCAATCTACCTACTTTGCTGAGATATATACGGGCTTGTCCATATTTTGAATAATGAATTTTACGAATATTTCTGGCAACCATTGGCGATGTTACGAATGTAACCCTTTTGAAGCCATACTATATAGTTATCAAACCTTTTTTTGCTTTCAGTGTTCCATCTTTTAATTAAAATTAAAATATGATGTTCAATTGGTTTACAAAATTCATTTCTTTCCATATCCATTCAAGAAAAAGTAATTTAAAGGAATAAAAAATATTATTTTTATTAACTTTAAAGCACTCTTCGCTAGGGTTTTGCTAATGAAATCCTTAGTTTTGTACTTATATTTTTATTTAAGCTCACCTTTGATTAACATATTCATCGTTATTTTCATCTTTATATCTCTCTTTTTTTCCATTGAAGACAAGAAAGAGAAAGAAAAAAATAAAAAATAAATGAAAAAGTAAAGTGAATAATAAAGACATTTCCTTGCATCCACATTAACATTAAAAATTCTCTGCTACATGAGAATTATTAAATATGATGAGTTTTTTTTAAATTTTTTTCCACTATTTTTTTCCATTTTGTTTTATTGTAATTTTTAACCGCCATGTTTGTTTTTCATATATCTTTCATTTGTGCCCTGCATAGTTATGGTAAAGGATTCATTTGCTCTGGCATAGACTGACAAGCATATTTAGTGAGTCGTCTACTACAGCAACAGAGCGAAGTGGTGTGGTGTTTAAGGCTAAAACAGACGTTATGTTTAGAAATAAAACTTAAAAAAAATATGAAAAAACTACAATACAATACAGAAGCAAAAAGGCTAGAAAACAAAATGAGTTACAACTGCCTTTTAGACAGCGATTGCCATAAAAGTGTTGTAAGATATGCATTTTTATGCGCAAACATTAGTTGAATGGGTATTTATATGCTCACAAAACAAAACAAAAAAAAAAAAAAAAAGAACAGCAGCCTTTTATGTTAAAAAGGCATAGAAATAAGATAGAAAAAAATGCCAGAGAGAATGACTTTAAACAAAACAGCGAGTCTTTTATTTTATTTTTTGTTTTATTAGATTTATGGTTAGACGAAGAAGACTTTAGTTAGTTTCAACCAAATAGATATAAGCGCAGGTATCCAAGCACTGATGTTAATTTAAATTTAGTTGCTCATTTTATTTAAGATGGAAAGAATAACGAGCAAAGAAATATATGAGCAACACCTGTTGATGACAGTGATGACAAAGTATGTGCAGTAAACAGGCATAAATAAGTAATTAAGTTGCCTTTTTAATGCAACATGAAGTTTTTCCATTTCTTCATAATGCATTGTAGTAGGCTCTCAGTTCAAAGAGATTACACGGTGCGACAAAAAGGAACGAAATTAAAATAAAGGGTCCGCCAAATAAATTTTTGTTTTTGAAAATGCTATAAAAAAACTACTGAATATTTTCTCAAATTTCTTTTTTTGTTTGAAAGTACAATCCTTCCGGTTAATAATGGAAAATAATTTCATTCAAATGGCTGCCTCGGCTGGCCATGCAGTAGCCTACACGATCGGTCTAATTTTTAAGCACATTATCGATTGTGTACAGCTGTATTTCACCAATGGCTTCACGAATATTGTCCTTTAAAGCGTCAATTGTCTCTGGCTTGTTGGCATCACACAAATAATAGTCCAACAGTGTCAAATCACAGCTCCGAGGTGGCCAACCGACATCAGAGTAGCCTCCTCTTCAGTTTTTGTGAACAAAAATTCGTTCAACATGGCCCGATAACGATCGCCATTGACTGTAACAGCCACTCCTTCCTTATTTTCGAAGAAAAATGGCTCAATTATGCCTCTGGTTCAAAATCCGCACCAAACAGTGACTCGTCTTGGGCGTATCGGCTTTTTAAAGTATGTGCTCCAAATGCGACAATTTTACTTCTTTACATACCCGCCACAATCAAAATGAGCTTCATCTGAACACATCGCACACACTCTGTAACATTACCATGATTTTCAAAGTAATGTCGCAATATTTCCCAGCGTTTTTCAAGCGTATACACAACCATATTCGTTCAGCGGAAGGATAAAACTAATTATTTGTCACATCAGAGATGAGCTAAGTGTTACCATTCACGAAATAAGCACTAGTTGAAAAAAAAAACGTTAGATGGCGGTCCCGATACCTGGTGAGTACAACATTTCTGATAGGCGCTGTTGACTTGCAAAAATATGGAAAAAATTGGATGAAAAATGTATTTGTTTGAGAAATACACTCAGATCCTTAAAATCCACTTAAACGACGTACCGTATTAAAAAGTTCCGTTTGTCTTTTTTCAAATCCGAGGAGAAACTAAAAATCGGTTAATATCCAGCTAAGTTAGCTTACAAGCGCATGAAGTTCCGAAAAACCGGTTTTATTTACTCGATAGCGCCTGTCAGAAAAACAATATCACTAACCAGTTATTTTTTGACCCACTGTATTATTCGACACAGTGATAGTTGGCTGTTTATTTATAACGTATCCCATAATAGGCACTTCCGAATTGTGACAGTTGATAGCGACCATGAATGAATGAATTTTTGGACGCATATAGCTTTCAACAACACGTGCAAATGATAAAATTCTTCCACTAATAGGGGAAGAATTAAGTCCATTAAGTCCCAATTCTGGATGAATGGGTACGTCAAAAAATATAATTGCAAATCCACATGAGATCCAATAGCGATCAATGAATCCCGGAAATATCATTGTTTTGTGCGTATTTCAGACTGGAGGTTTTGTTCGTCCATATTTCTTTGAGAACGATGTCTTTTGGTTTAAATTATATGATTTGTCCATATTCGTGTATCATATAGACATATCATCCATAGTGTATATTATGCATAAGTGATTTGGGGAACATACTATGAACGACAAAAAATTAAGTAAACACCCACATTCTCTTGAATTGAGTTTATATGTCAACCTTTTAAAAAACGATAAATTCAAACATTTTATACTTTTTAAGACTATATTTACGGCTTTACAAAATCTATAAAAAACAACAACAAAATTATTATGACAACTAAGGTTATACAACAAAAACGAAAGTGACTATATATAGATTTTACAAGACACAAACCTATGCGACAAGAAAGAATAAATTATAAATATCATCTGATACAATTTTGCTGATAAGTGCTATCAAGTAGAACAAGGATCTGTTTTTGGAATTTTCGAACCATATTCAAAATCTTGACTTACGGATAAAAAACCGGTTTTTCGTACCTACACGCAAAAAAATCGCCTAAGTGATATCGAAAATCGTATTCTGTGGATCAAAATAAGAAACTTTGCCCAAGGAACCAGACCTCTAAAATGATCTCTGATTTTCCTTATTTTGACCCAAAGTCAAATTTTGAAAAATTTCACTTTGACGCATTTAAAGTGCCCGAATCGGGTCTAAATGTATGACCGACTTCTAAGTACATTGTACTTATAAGCAAATAATTTAGCCGAATGTTAACCGTTTTCAAAATTCTTAGCGGATTTGAAAAGAGGAGAAACAGACCTATTAAATGGCTCATACTTTACTTAAGTAAACTTAAGCAATCCGTATGTATTTATCGAGCCAATACATTTTTAACCGATTCAATTTTTTAAGTTTAGAGATTTTTTACACGCTTTTATATAGGAACTGTACTATTTATGGATATAAAGTACTATGCTTAGTAATGAATAAGCTGATATTTAATTTTTTAATATCCGCTGGAAATTAACGGAGTGACATAGTCATTATATGATCGATCAAATTTATCCAGATTTATGATTTAAATATTGTTACGAATATGAAAATGCTAAAGACAAAATTCACCACGTCAAAGTTTATTATGAGCTTTTAGCTAAAAAATTTATTGGATGGTGTCCAGGCTTAAAGACTTCTAAAACTACCGCACTAATTAAGAGTGCTGCCAAGTGCATGGATCGGTTACTTTTTGTGTTATTTAAGACCATTTGAATTAACGTCGAAAACTCGAAGATTCGTGTCCGTACTAGAACATTCTAAACTAACATGAAATACTATAAAAGGTGGCGAATTGTGGCTGGTGATTTTGTTAGTTAGTTATCAATTGGGTGGCAAGAAGTAAAGTCTGTTTAAGGTGCAAATAAAAAATGTTGTAAAAGCCAATTTGGTGTGTTAAGACATAGTGAAATGCAGTGAAATTAATAAAAACGAGACAGACAGTAACACAACTAAAATAAAAATAGTGTTTTCTTTAACCGCAGTATAAACGAACTTAAACGTTTTAAAAAGGTTAAAACGTAACAATATAATATCTCACACACACACACTTAATATTATCTGAATTTAAAGGAAACAAAAGGGTCCTACACTTTATATGAATAAAAAGGTTTTTTAGCAAGAACCTATAAAAATCACACAAATTTTCCTATTGTATTGGAAAGTGTAAGAGGTTTGGCTATAATAAATAAAAGCAATATTTTAAACAGGTGGCAATGCACGCAGACATTAATTTTTTTACTAAAACTTTAATGACATTTTCACAAAACTTCGTTAAAATTGTCATGAAGCTTATGTCTTTTGCAAGGCCACACTAAAAATAACCCAGTAGTTTACTTAATTGCATAATCGGGGCTGCCAATCAATGCCTGAATTTCGTAAAATTGTTAGATCGAGAAATTAGATTTGCAATAAAAGCATTGTTTAGATTGTTATGTAACTGTCACAACGTACTGTTGAAACCATCTATCTGTGATATCCATATTATCATTAATAAGCCAATATTAAGTTGCTTTTATCTCTCGTTTGCGGGACTTATTTACCCTATAGACCTCACAGTACACTATACAGTGATACGTTCAACAAGCAAAGTCACCTCAACAATAACTATTTAAGAATTAAAGAAACTTATACTTTTCAAAACTTCTTTATGGCGATCCCCCTGTTGGGATAAATGATTACATACATATGTATATGTCCCCCACTTTGATGTTGGACAGGAAATTTGGATTTTGTATACACGAAAGGAATCTATGGTTGTAAAAATCGTGGTGGCGTAACATCGCTGACAAAGTTTGGGTTTCCGATGGATATACTAGCGGTAAACTGAAGCCGGTGTGGTTGGTCCCAATTTTCCGACTTGTTTGGATGCAAGGGAGACACATGCCATTGCATATTTCTGGTTTCCCTGCTCATAAACTTTTGTTTGTTTTAAAGACCGTAAAGGGTATTGCCTTGCAGTAGCTTCTTGTGCAACTGTTTTGAAGGGAACTTGAATTAAATTGTAAAAAGTTCTTTTCCATTTTGTTTTTTTTCTCTTTAATACTAAATAACTCTCAGATTTAAGGAAATCATTCACTTGGCCTATTAAATAACTTTAAAAAAATGTTATGAAATTTGTTTCTAAAAAAGTCTCATTTCCTTATATGTATTCAAATGCACAAACACTAGAGTCTGTAACAACATAAAACTTTAAAAAAGTTTTTTTTTTGAATTTTCATTACATATATGCCGGATCTGTTTTCCATTACAATTACATTTTATATTATTTTTTTTCCTACATCACTTTACTCATATGCAGGGCCATATACTACTCAGTGAAATGCGTAAATTTGTAAAAAAAAAATTGTTGAAAAAATCCATAAATGAATACAGAACACGTAGCCATATCGTATGCTGCCGTAGCAAATGCTGCACATTTCATTGAACAAATAAAATTCTCTGTAATGTAAAATGACTCATATAATGCATATCCTTTCATTTATAGTTTTGCTTTCTCTCCCCATTTTATTTCCTGTTTAGATAGAGAAGAGCAAAAAGAAAAAAAAAACATAATTTTGTATGAGTGCTGAGAGACAAGTAGCACATGTTTTTATAGTTTGAAATACGAGTATAAATACTGCAAATAAAAATTCAGAAAAAACAAACACTGACAACGACATTTTCTTATATGTATGGTAACTGTGGTGGTGAAACAGGATGAAAGAATAGCAAGGCAAATAGAAAAATATGTGTGTGTGTGCTTACTATGCTATTATAAATTTAGTAAAGCATACTTTGAGGTGTATTAACTGCACATAGACATGAAGTTTGATTACATTTATAGTTAAGCATGTTATTTTATATTGACACATTGACATATGAAATCATTTTGATTTCTTTTTTTCATTCTCCCTTTAGTTTTTACTTTTTTTTTGCATTTTGAGTTGATTAAGGGTAAATATTTAAAAGGTTTTTGCCTTAACATTAAAGACAACTTTATACTTTGTTACAACAAAATTATAGTCATAAAAATTTAAATAATTCCTGTATTGTGGTCTTAAGGTTTATTACACATTTAAATTTCCATTAATATTAATCTTTATTGCTAAAATTTTTAAAAATTATAGCCTACTTTTAGGTTAAGCCAAGTGTATATTTTAAAATGTACATATTTTCTAAAAGCCTACAAATAGGCAATGTTTTTTTTACCTTAATATTTGACCATACAAGAAATTAGGTCATATTACAAATGTTTCATAGCAATGAAATATTAAAAGGCTTGAGCATAAAATAAATTTAAAACACTTTAGGAAATTTATTGAATTCTCTTTACAAAATAAACAAAAATATTTTGTTTTTTAAATTATTAACAATTAAAAATAAATTGAATTTTAAATAGTTTTAAAATTTTAAACTATTAAAGAAAAAATTTTCATCAAAAGGAAAAAAAATTAAAACCACTTTAAGGATAATTGAATTTTAAAATAGTTTTTATATTAGCAAAAAAGCTCAAAAGTAAAGGCAATTCAATTTTTTTAATGGCTCTGGAAATAAGAAAATAGTTTAAAAAAAACTCTTAAATATTTGCAATATTTTAAAGCCTACTTTAAGGCTAATAAAAATTTTTAAACACAAGGTGTGAGAAAATCATAAAATATTACAAATTTTTTCAAATTTTTTTAAATAAAAAAGCAAAAAAAGAAACAATTTTATAGAAAGACATACAAAGAATGCCTAAATGTTATTATGTTTTATAGAAGAAAGAAACAATTTAATTTTCCTAAAAGTATGTTTTGGTAAATTATAGCATTTTAGACAAATTTAATCTCTTTAAATAAATTTTTTTCATTAAAATAAGTTCTTTTTTGTTATATTTTAGAGCAATTATTTTTATAAATTCCAACAACTATATATAATAGCCTTTAAGTATGCTTTAAAATTTAACTTTTTGAAAATTAATTTAAAAAACTTTTAAACTTTTTATAATTAAATTTAAAAGGAAATTAAATATAAATTAGAAATGAAATATACTTTTTCTTTTTACTGACAAAATTACGTACATAGTGGTTGGGTATTGTGTGACCGCATGCCTGCCTACTAAACAATGATCAGAGAGCATACTTACCACGTCCGAAATCCTCCGTCTTGGCAGGTTCACTATTTGACCAGATCTCCTTCGGCCGCAACTCTCTCACTTTAGATATTAACTGATTGGGCAGCATAATGTAGAATAGTGTTGAAAAACCATAATCTGAACTCGTGTTTGGTTGCACATCGTGGGCGTTTTTTTTTTGCTCCATATCCTCTTAACTGATTAATTGTTTGCGGTATAGGCAAGTATTATGCGTTTTCAGGTTCTTACAGACATTCGACTTTTTGACTTTTCTGCTGATTTTCTACGTTTTAAATAATTATTTTAGCCAAGTTTACATGAATCTTTGCCATTCGATGTAGAAATGCTTTCGATTTGTAGCGCTTATTTCGTACGAAATCGACTCTTAATGCCTTTTGGTTTTAAACCTTAGACTTGCTGTTACTACTTTCGATGAGTACCTATGTCAGCAGTAACTCCGAGCATTAACTTAATATGTCTATTAACGTCTCCGGAGCCTCTACTGCAAAAAATATCAGAGTAACAGTTAATGAATGGCTGCACTTTTAGGATTTAATGTATTCTTCTTACTTAGGCATTGGGAACTTTATAAACATTTGCCCTACGACAAGCAGTATTAGTGCAACTTTAAACCAAGTGAATAGCCTCATTTTACGGTTCAAATCCAAATCGTAGCCGTAATAATTGAAATAATGATAGCGTAGTGGTGCTACACAGAAAACACCAACCTCTAGACCGTCCCCGCACTATTTCTGCGAGTGAATTATTTACTGGTTTATGAAATATTCGTGAACTTTCCTAATCCCATGTCAATCATACATTTGTCATATGATAGGGAGAAATTTGGAATATTTTGACCATTTTTCTTGGGTCTGCATCCTCCTAAAATTGACACTTCCACGTTATTGTATTATCATAGTTGGAAAAGCCTTTTTTAATCGCTTAATGTTGGATATTATTCGCATTGTATTGCTACTTAGTAGCAGTTGAACCATATAGACACAAAATTGAAGTTGTAATAGAAAACCAAAGATCTGTGTTCCTACCCATCGAGGTCTTGATTTACTTCCAGTTAGAATCATTACAAGCAATTCTTTCATTAAACACGTGTCTCGATGATGCGAGATATCAAATCTTTTACTTTCAAATATATTCGGCCGAGCCGATATTTATCCTCCCGCTAGTGGAAGGCTTTGAATTTGCATAGCATAACTAAAATATATAGTCGTGATAAGAAGTCCATGTACACCGATTTGCCTAAATACTCGTATATGTATATTCACGAGCTCTTGTAAATATACGTTGCTGTTCTTCTAATCGGTACACACTGAAGAGATTTTAGCTTGGAACTCTGAGTGCATAAAAAATAATAATTCTACTCAAATTTGTCAGCTTTCTTTAGTAGCAAGCCTTTTTTTTACGCTAAAGATGTAAAATCTTCCCTACTGTAGAACATGCACGATTCTTACGTAGTAAAACAAACCCAACACGTTCCTAGGCCCCAATGAACTGCCTATCGGTATTACTTCGTGTGGACGGTCAGCCTTTATGACTATTTATCGTTGCTCTGTTCACTATTTGAACTATTCTCTGGCAGATTTTCTCTGTGCTTCAGCCTCATGTAGAATTTGATTTAGTCTCCCGATACAATGATTTACCATGTATCAGTTTTTGTTTTTTTGGGACTTAAGCATAATTTCGACTTGTTTGCAACGTGTACACATTCATCCACGTATATATCAACGAGCTCGCTATCACTGACAAAACGTAGGCAGTGGAATGCGACATGTTGCTGAGGGGTCGTATTTTCATAGGTATAAATATTTTCTATACTTGCATGCTCCGTTATGAATTCGGTGAGATAATAGTCGAACGTCCAGTTGCCTTTGGTGAGTTTACCCACCTACTTTACGGCTTAAAATGGCTTTATTTCTTTCGACGTGTTTAATAATATTCCTTGGTCCCGTTAAATTTGAGTCAATCTGATGGTATATGTTAGAGTACTCACGAGCTTTATGTTGACTGGTTTCATTTTCCCTATCACACTAGCTGCCTCCCCTGACACCGTTCGAAAAGCACTGCACACTATCTATATCTGTTTGGATATGCTACTCATTAGCTCCGGTCACGCGGGTGCACCCTAATGTAGCATGGAGTTGGTCACTTGGAATATTGAGATCGCTTTTGACTACAGGCAATAGCAAAATTGTACACTCAGAGATCCCTTTTCTTCTTTCTGCTGATGAACACAAACTCCGTTTTGTGATTTGCCAATTAAAGATTTATGTAGGATAACCATCCACTTTTCTCTATAGCTGCGCAAGCCTATATCTAAACTTCGTCTTTATTCCTAACTTAAACTACGATTACAAAATTGTCAGCAGAGCCAATGACTCTTAATTCCTCTAAAATATTTAGCTTGAAATGTCGTCATACATTATGTTCCACAGTTGAGGGCCTGGTTTTGGTCCCTGCAGAACTCCTGAGGTTATTTTATATGTAACCACACCTCTACCGGTTTCTGCAAGTGGTAAGCCTTGTAGTAAGATATGTTGAGGAAACTCTCTCTCTCTCTGTTTCTCTCTCTCTATGCAAGACTTTACAAGGAGGTATGTGCAAAAGTTAAAATGTAGTTGTGCTAGTGAGACCATGAAAATTACTCTCTCAGAGAAGTAAAGTTGATGTCGCTGTTACAGTGACAACTAAAAGCAAAATCGTAAAAAGTTTTCTAGATTATTTTTCTATGCCTAAAAAATATGCGCACATCCTCTGCACATGTGCTTTCGTCGGTGTCTCATTAACGACTAAAGCAAGAGCGTAAGAATAGGTGTGAATTGCACGCGAACAATTGTTCTATGAAATGAACACCATTGCTTTAAAGAGCTGTTTTATTTAAGGGCGGCCGTTTTCTTTTCTGAAAAAAATGTTGCACTTTGTTGCCCTTGGTTTTTTTGTGTTCCATTTAAAAAAATTTAATACCAAGGAAGGGTGCTCTGTTTATGTCTAAATATGTTGCCTTTGAAAATCTTTGGTTTTTCTCAAGTTTTGATGACTTTTTATGGCAAAGAACAAATACTGGTGCCTAAAGTGTAACAATCTACCATGACTTGAGTTGATATAAAACGTTTTGTTTGGGTGCATGTAGCAACTTATTTCATTCAGACAGTTTTTAAACAATTTTTCATTCATCTATTAAACCTAGATTAGTTCGGTAAGAGTAGCAGCGTCTTTTTCTACATCTTATTGTCATTTTCTTTTTTAAATGATGTCGTGCGTAAACGCAAATTATTTAATATATTTTTTTTATATATAAAATAATTTTTATTTCAGATTCGTTTTCTGTGTCATTTAAACTAAAATAAAAATTGTTTGCATGACTTATTTTCCCATGTAATTATAGAAATTAGCCGTAAAATCATTGCTGGCTGATAAATTGGCGTGGGAAAAATTGTGTCAATTTTGCAACAACGAAAAAAATATATACATATTGTCAGTTACTGGCTTCCTATTTATGTATTTGTTGAACTTAATTTTTTTTATGCAGCGTTGCTCGTTTTGTTAAACAAATAAAAAGGTTTCTTTTCAATTACAATTTTTTCTAGAAAAAATTTAACAAGAAAAATAGATGCAGTAAGCAAAAGGCATTAGAAAGAGAATAATACAAAAATAGAAAAGAAAAAAATACTAAAGCCAAGAATTTTACTTAAGTAAACTACTTTAAAACCAAAAATATAGGTTAGCCGTTTGGTTACTTTCTACCAAATATTAAAACAAAAATAAAACAAAAATTCTTTTTAATTTTTATATAAATATTTTGGGTTTCATTTCTACGGCTATTTCTTCTTTTTCTTTACCTACTGCACCTACTCGTACTGTTGCTATTTTTGTTGTTCTTATTTAATTTAGCGTAACTAAAATGCTTTTTCGCTTGTTGCGTTTCTTCCTTCATCGTCCATGTACTTTTGTGGTTTCATATTAAAACTTAAAATAAAATATAAGTATTTTTTCATTTGTAGTTATTGTTGTTGGTATTTCCTTTACAAAAATTTTCAGTTGCTTTTTTTAGGTCAAGCTGTGGGAACTTTTACTACAATTTTAACGCAAAAAAAAAATTGAAAAAAATTTATTAAAACAAAACGTTTTTCTGATTTTTTGTTTTTAAATCAACAAACAACTACCGCAAAAACAACAACAAGTGCAACAAAAACAAAAGTAAGACAAGGTTTCTCTTTCTGTTGTGAAAAACTACAAAAACTCATATACACACAGGCACACACTGACTCAATGAAGAAATATTCTAAAGAAAAATATGAAAAATAGACCAGATTTTCTGTAGTTCTGCGTTGCTTATTAACAAACAAGTGAGAAAAACATTTTTTAGAGGCCATTTAAGACGCCCCTATGGAAGCTCTATAAAGTTTGTGAGATTTTGTGTTGATTTTCAAAAATAAAGCAAAATTTCAATGAATTCAAGTCGTTTTAAAGTTGTTTAAATAATCGCTGGGTTGAGCGCTCGGCTCGAGATCGGGAGAAGCAGATGACAAGCAGAGGTTAGTTATAACATGAGATAACTTTTATATGTATAACGATATACCAGCGGAGGTGAACTCGTTTTGTTACCTAGGAAGCATAATTGATAAAAATGGATATGCGGTGTAGAGATCAATATTTTTCTAGAAAGGGACAAAACTAAGATATTTTATCTGTCCTCATACTCAGAAAACCGTCGGATGTCTTTACCCTGGCTCTGTAGATATAAACAAATAATATCGGGCGTAACGTTACATTTTTGTCAGAACTGCCCATATATTTAATTTTTTTTATATATGATATTCTAATGAAGGGTGGCATGGTGTGGTGATTAGAGCGCAGGCGTACAATACAAATGGCTGAGGTTCCAATCGCAGCAGAGTATATTAAAAAAAATTTAATTGAGGTTTCGACTGTTTATTAAAAAAACTTCAACCACCCTCCAGACAAATCCACCTAAAGAAGCCTCTTGACCTTCCAGCTTACCTCTGGCGATGCTGACAACAAACACCACCAATTGGGAAAAAATTACAATGCTAAGAAAGGACCACAACCACCACCACTACTTAGCAAGGATCTTCACCACTACATACAATCATATGGTTATGAGCTATAGCAGATTTATCATCTACTTAACTTGCAAAAGCAATTTGATTTACTGAAACTGAAACAAAGCAATGAATGCTTTGTTCAAAGCCAATATGCTCCCTAGAGGAGGGACGGAGAAAAATAATTTTTTCTAATGAAACTATAGTTGAAGCTCTATTTACCAAGCCAAAGATCGAAGAACATTTTCTTTAAATCTTTAATACAAATATCTTACAAAAATTTGTTACAGTTTTTATTCTTTACCCTCCATTTAAAAAAATGTTTTACATTTTAATTAAAAAAAATTTAACTTTTAATCCGTGATTTCATTATGTGTGAAAAAGAGAAATAAAGGACAAAACCCACAAAGATGTCACAGCTAAAATTAAAACATTTTTATTCAAAATTTCTTATTCTGTACGTTTTTACTAATTTAAATTCATTTGGGATCTTCCTGTATTGGTATTTATTTTAAACCGAAACTAGAGAAGCAAACAAACACACACACTTGCACACTGATGTGTAAAGCATTTTTAAATAGAAGATTTTCTATCTCAACCTCCCCTTTTTGTATATAATTCAAGTTGATTTGGGCAAAAACTAAAAACAAACCTGCTGCCGCTGCTACTGCTGCTCATTGTAAATGCAGGTAATGTTACCGGCTACTTAAGCCAATATCTTATAAAATAAAATGATTGTGTTTGAGTATATAAAAAGAGAAAGAAACAACAACAAAAAACAACAAAAACTTTAAAAACCCAATGACAACAACAAGACAAAAACAAGCATATTTAAGAAGAACAAAAAAAGTATTAAAATAAAGCAATAAAACTAAGAAATTTTGCAAAAAAAAAAGAAAAAGGAAAACTTAAATACTTAAAGAAAATTGTGGCCAGCATAAGTAAAAGTAAAGCACAACAAGAACAACAAACAAGAGAAATAAAAGATAACTTTTTTATAGTTTTTCTTAAACACAAGGAAAAACATCAACAGCAGCACACACACAACAAGCAAACGATAGAGGCCAAAAAAGAAAGAAAAAATTTGTCTTTAAACGAAAATAAAATAACAAACAACTACAAGCTATAAAATGCACGTGATGACCTAAACAAATACAAATACTCTGCTTGACACACACACTCATACACATACACACACAACATACATATGTATATACATACATACTTCTAAATTAAAAAAAAGTATACAGGCTTTGTTAACACATGTATACAATGACAATATTTTATTAAGAGGAATCCAGAGAGAGCGAGAAAGAAAGTAAGGAAATAACAAAACAATACTACACAGAGAAGTATAGAGAGGGAGGTCATACACGAGCTATTGTTTGGATGTTAAAAAGTATAGGTATGTGTTTTTTTTTTTTTTTTTTTTTTTTTTTTTTTTTTTTTTTAGCTATACGAGCTACGGCTAGGGAATCTTCAAAAGATATTGGTAGTCCGGACTAACCAATATGCACGATTCGCGACAAGTCTTACTATCTGGCTTGTCATGCGCCTACGTACTAAACCCCATCCACGTTCGTAATCCTTCCATCCATTTCCTCCCCCGGGACCACTATCAAGTATTACTTCAGGGGAGTGGTGATTCAGCGAATGCTGCTTCCCCTTTCCGCAGATCTTGCCATCTCGGCCAATCTCTGACGCACCAAAATTTCCTTTGCGAAAACGCACACCAAGTCCCAATTCCTGGCTGAGGTCAGCATTAGTCCAACGATGTTGTTCGGCACAATCCGGGATCGAATCGCCGTTTCCAAGGAACGCCTTTGATCTTCATACCGCGGGCAGTCAAAGAAAACATGACCCGCGGTTTCGGTCACATTCGGACAATCCGGGCACACATCATCGTCGTCGTGCCCATATTTAAAAAGGTAGGCCCTAAAGCATCCATGACCGCTCAACAACTTAGTCAGGTAATAATTTACCTGCCCGTGACTCCTTCCTACCCAATCAGCTACGCTCGGTATGAGCGTGTGGGTCCATCTTCCCCTCAAGGAGTTATCCCAATCACGTTGCCACCTTTCCATAGCACCTTCCTCCAGTCGGCCCACGTTTACCGACCCTGATCTTTTCGCAGCATGCTTCTTTCCTTCAACATCCGACACCAGCTGCAGTGGCATCAGTCCCGCAATAACAAAAGCCGCGTCAGTGGATACCGTGCGGAAGGCAGAGGCGACCCTGAGCGCACATCTTCTATAGGCTGCATCAATACCCATCCTATATGTTCTCCTAAGCATGGCCTCAGCCCATATGGGTGCCGCGTATAGGGCAATCGATCTTACCACACTAGTAAGCAACAGCCTCCTCTCCTGTCTAGGGCCGCCTATGTTTGGCATTATCCGTGCAAGTGCACAAGCTGTGAGTGCACATTTCCCACCGACATATTTCAGGTGCTCCCTAAATGTGAGTCTGTTGTCGATCATGATCCCCAAGTATCTGATCGCTTGTCTAGAGGCTATCCGTTGGTCACCAACCGTTATAGTTATAAACTCCATTTTCTTTCTACTGCTTACCAGTAGAACCTCAGTTTTGTGATCCGCAAGTTTGAGACCTGCGCTCACAATCCAGCCTCTGACCACAGCAACTGCAACATTGCAAGCTCTTTCCAGTTTGTCGAGATGTTTTCCCCTTATCACCAAGGCAATATCATCTGCGAAGCCAATGATTTGCGCTCCCCTTGGGAGTTCGAGCCTTAGCACACCATCATACATAATATTCCAGAGTATAGGGCCTAAAACTGAGCCCTGCGGTACTCCAGCCGATACTACATATGATTTCCTGCCATCAGACGTGTCGTACAAGAGGACTCTGTCCCTGAGGTAATCGGCAATCAGCTCGATCAGGTATTTCGGCACGTTCTTCTCATCGAGTGCAGCCAACGTGGCATCCCAGTCCGCAGAGTTAAACGCGTTCTTAACATCCAAGGTGATGATAACACAGTATTCCTTATCACCTTCAAGCCAGCGGTCTCCACTGATGGCATCTTTCGCCATGTTCACAACTCTCTCTATGGCATCAACTGTAGAGCGTGCCTTCCGGAAGCCAGATTGGCGTTCCGATAAACCCGATCCATTCAAGGCCGTCTCCAATCTCCTGTAGATTATCTTCTCCAGCAATTTGCCGGCTGTGTCAATCATACAGAGTGGGCGATATCCGGATGCATCCTGTCTGCCATTGCCCTTCGGGATGAGCACCAGCCTTTGCCTTTTCCAGATCCTAGGGAATGTCCTCTCCTTGATACAAGCATCAAACACTTTCCTAAACATTTCCGCCTTGCTCTCAATAGCCGTCCTTAATGCAATATTCGGGATTCCATCAACTCCTGGTGCCTTTTTCAGCCTAATATCCTTACACACTGCCTCAAATTCCTGGCTGCTAACCCCCGGAATTTCAAGGTGGGGTGGTCCTTCTTGTACAGAGTATGTTATTTCGGCCCTACGCGGGAAAAGCCCTTCGACAATTGATTCCAGTCTGGACGCAGATGTCGTAGGTGGTGGTCGAAAACTATTCAGTTTCCTCATCACAACTTTATATCCCGTACCCCAAGGGTTGTTCTCTACTTCGTAACACATCTCCCTATAGCATCTTCTCTTGCTTTGCGCAATGGCCCTTTTCAAGCAGGATCTTAACGTTCTGTAGTCCTCTTGAAGTTCTGTAAAGTTGTCTCGACCTCTCGCCCCTTGGCATACCCGCCGTGCATGGTTACACCTACGCCTTATCTCAGCTATTTCTGCATTCCACCAGTATACATTCCTTCTGCCAGGTCTATGGAAATTTCTTACCATGGATGCATCGCAAGCGTCCGTGACCCGCCGCATCAGTTCAACTGCCATATCGTTCGCGCCTCCAGTCAACTGGCTGTCCTCCATCGCAAAAACAAAAACAAAGGCCTCCTTATCAAAGGTGGAATCCCTCCATCGGGGACCGGGAGGGACCACAGGTAAAGTTGGGCCGGTGGAACGTTCGCGTATCTCAAAGATAATAGCGTGGTGGTCGCTGTGTGTGTATATGTCAGATACGCTCCAGTCAGTCGAGATTGCCAGGGCATCGCTGACGAATGTCAGGTCTATCCTGGAGCTTCTTCCGTTCCTCGAGAATGTATCCCTTTGACCGCAGTTCATCAACACCACATCCAGTGCTGCAAATGCCTGCAGTAAACACTCTCCCCTCGGGTTCGTGTAGACTGAACCCCATTCAACTGCCCATGCATTAAAATCCCCAGCGATAACCACAGGCCGTAGATCCTTGGCCCTGTTGACAAGGTCATCCAGTCTGATGCCATACTCCTCGATTGACAAGCCCGGGGGAAAGTAGCAGCTAAAGAAGTGCACTCCACCAACAGTACCCCCAACAAAACACTCCCTACTACTATCAACATTCTCCAAGGGGAAGTTACCACAAGACCATATCGAAGCCTTGTTGCACCCACTGTTAGCCCAGCGGGGATTCTCTGGTACTCTATAATGTTCACTCAACAATGCCAGGTCTATCCTCTGGTCTCTCACAGTTTGCCCCAGGATATCCTGCACGGCTTCGCAGTGGTTCAGATTCAGCTGAAGGATTCTCATTTCCGCTGACTTAGTAGCTTCCGGCGGGCCGACAGATAGTTGGGGCATTTAGGCCCCCCCGTGATGTGTTTGGCATCAGTATTCGGACGGCCCCTACAGAGTAGACATAGTGGGTCACCCTGGCAGGTTCTAGCGAAGTGATCCTGTCCGCCGCACTTGTAGCAACTTCCGGACCAGTCTTTCTCACCTCGGCACTCTCTGGCCACATGCCCAAAGTCAAGACACCTGAAGCATCTTTTTGGAACTACCTTTCTACGTAGACGGC
The DNA here is from genome assembly GCA_023159175.1 of Wohlfahrtia magnifica. Taxonomy (NCBI): domain Eukaryota; kingdom Metazoa; phylum Arthropoda; class Insecta; order Diptera; family Sarcophagidae; genus Wohlfahrtia; species Wohlfahrtia magnifica. Next base: position 10,175,892 of record JAKWBJ010000485.1, on the reverse strand, counting down.
AAACTGTCCACCCAACACGCAGTTTGCCTACCTCCTCTGCCCTATAAGCCTGTCTCACTGGAATTGAAATAATAGCCGTTCGCGTACCTCCAGGAACACTTCTTATAGTCTTGAGCGCAGAAGCCTCCAATTCGCCTATTTGCTCCTTCCATGCATTTATTATCTCGTCTTCCGTAGTTATTTCATCTAGGTACCTTAGCTCGATGGTTACCTCCCGAGTAAGTGTCCCAATCTCAACATCCTCCGATAGCACATTCTTCAATTTAGACCGATGCAACTCGGCCGTCATCTCGGAAGACCTTTTAAATTCGAGGAGAATTTCTCCCCTCTGTGTCTTCTTAACCAGGTGAACATCATTGCCAACTGTTTTAAGCTCAGGGGCGCCTCTCACTTTTCTAAGCAAATCCGCGTAGGATTGCTTTCCGTGGGCTTAATTATTACCACATCTGGTCTGTGTTTCCTGCGCTTTTTTGTTTGGATAATCCACTCGTTAGGCCTCTGATTGCCCCCATCTTGACTGGACTGCCCATCCACAATGCGGTTCGGTTCATCCACCCTGGTGGCATCAGTAGTCTTAGCAGGTACCTTATTCAGGTCTTTCGATGTCCCATTAGTTTTCTTCTCCGAGCGACCAGGCTTAGTCTTTTTAGGCGGAGTTCTCCTGCCACTCTCAGTCTCCTCCCTTGTTCTTTTCGACGTGGTTGTTAATGATTCCATTTGAATCGTCTGCGTACATCTGTCATTAGTTCTGACCTTATTCGCCGTTGATTGGGATTTACTCCTAGCTGCCTGCTGGTATAGTGACGATATTAAGGCCACTAGATCGCGCATTGGTTGATGTATGGATCGCCTTCCTCCTCCCATCATCTCCTGCAGTTCCACGATTTTCTCCCCGAGCTTGGAGAACACCTCGGTGCCCCCTTTAGGGTCCGCCAAGTTATCCGTAGACGTGCTATCGGTTAGGGACGGTGGAGATGATCTAGATCTCACACCTGCTCCAGTTGGCGTTGCCTTTTCCGGTGTTCGCGCGAGTCTTGAAGCGCGCTGGAAGGGGTTTCTCGTCATGAAACCATCTAAGCTTGTAGCATTATCTGATACAGCAGCCAAGTTCGCCACCACCGTATCATTGCAGTCATTGGATATCGACGGCCGGGAGCCTGCTTGCTCACCCCGCAAAACCGCCGGCACTGGGCTCATTACACCCTGCACCGTAACTTTATTCCCTAAAGAACTTTCCATTGTTGTTTTATTGTTCTGGGATCCTACCCATCATCATTTTATACCTACTGACAGGTTCTTAACCAGCCGCTCCTAACATGGAGGCAGACGCTGCCTAGAAAGCCGCTCAATCTGAGTCAGACGCTACCAGGATTTTCGATGTCGACACTTAATCAATGGGCGGCATCAATCGCCCAGTCACAGAAAATTCACTGAGCCAAATAACCTTTTAAGTTAAGGTCTCCATTTCTGCCGCTATTGGTCGGGGACTGCTTATTTAATATTCGCAGCTAACCCACATATCTGTGGGCCATTCAGCTATCCGCCACCTTGCTGACCCCCACAGTAGCCTACGCTCAGCCCTGTGTAGTATAGGTATGTATAGGTATGTGTGTATGTGTGTGTGTGTGTGTGTGTGTGTGTGTGTGGATATAAAGCAGTGTTGTTCAAAAATAAAAATGTTGTTGTATTAGTGAGAACATGAAAATTGCTCTCTGAGAATTGAGTTGAATAGATAATTAGCATTATCCGAATGGATTTATTGTTATTGAAAAGATAAAAATTATATTTTGTAAAAAATTTAAGTATCGGGTGATTTTTTAGTAACTTTCTTTTTGGCAACACTGTTTTTGGCAACTCAGCTGTTTTAGTATAACATGTTACTGTCAGACACATTGAGTTTGGTCTATAATTTAACCATGAAGCGACTTACAAAGAAACAACGCTGGCAGATTATTGAAGTTTATTATCAAACTTCATGTTCATCGAGAGTTCATCATGCACTTCTTTCATTTTATGGTCAGTTTGGATCACCAAATTTACATTATCGCACATTAAACCACCAATACGCATATGTAGAGTGCGAACAGAGGAAAATATCGCAACTGTATTCGCCAGTGTTGTTTATCACAGTGAATTATCGATTCAACAGCGTTCTCAGCAATTGGCCCTCTGTTACTCCACTATGTGGAAAATTTTGCTGAAGGATTTGGGTCCAAAAACTTTCTCAAATATGGCTGATACAAGAATTGAAGTCATACAACCTACCACAACGGCTAACTTTTGGTGAATGTGGGCGCTGGCTAAGATCCACTTTTTGATCGGAAAATTGTGTTCAGTGACGAAGCTCTTTTCTCGTTGAATAAATACGTGAACAAGCAAAATTGTCATATTTGGTGTGAAGAGCAGTCAGAAGCATTGCAAGAACTGCCAATGCATCCCGAAAAAAGTACTGTGTGGTATGTATTAGGGCCGGTGTCATCATTTGACCGTTTTTTTTTTTTCTTTCAGAGACGACGAAGGCAGGAACATTGCTGTAAATAACGAGCGCTACCGTGCAATGATTACAAATTTTTTTTTTTTGCCCAAAATGGAACAGTTGGACTTGCCTGACATGTGGTTTTAACAAGACGGTGTCCAACTGAGGGGCGAGTTCGGTGAACAGTTTATTTCAAGTTTGGTGTCGGTCTGCAAGCCAATATTAAAGAACTTGTGCGTGAGATACTAGCCAATATGTTGGACAGAGTATGCCAATATTGGATCCAGCCTAAAACCATTTGAGACGTAGCTGCGGTCAATATTTGCATGACTCTATTGACTCAAATAAAGATTTCTTACATTTCGTTAAATTTTATGTGTTTTTGTTGAAATCAAATCCGAAGCTCTTAAAACAAGATCACTCGTCGCTGTTTCATTGACGACTAAAAGCAAGAGCGTAAGAATACGTGTGAATTGAGCATCAACAATTGTTGTATGAAATGACCACTACTGATATAATATCTCTGTGTTAATTGTCTGTATCACTAAAGAGAAATATACAAATATCTTCTTAGATAGGGGTCTAAAAATAGGGAAATTGGACAAATAAAATAAGTGAAAACATGAAGTATTTTCTTAGCTTTCTTCGTTAGTCTTCAGTGTATTCTTCTAAATTTTACAGTTTTAGAAACGGCTGCTGATACGCGTTTCCCGTAATGGTTTTTTAACTCGATTGAATAGAAAGAAGACACAGGGAGCCAAATCAGGTGAATTCGGTGGCTGTGCGATTGTATTTGTTTTATTTTTCGTCAAAAAATTCCGAATAATGATGGCACTATGCGACGGTGCGTTATCATGGTGTAAAATCCACGAGTTTTCTGCTCACAATTCTGATCTCTTTCGGAGAATTGTTTCACGCAAACGTCTTATAATGCCCAAATAATACTCTTTGTTTACTGTCTGGCCATCTGACAAAACTTCATGTAGTCCATGAAAACCGTGAGCATTGCCTACTTTTTTGACTAAAAACGACGTGGGCTTTTTGGTCCCGGCTCTTTTGGTGAACACCATTCACTTGCCTGATGTCTGGATTGCGTGTCGTACTCATAAACCCACATCTCGTCTACTGTAATGATCCTTTTAATGAATGTGGGAAAGGATTCAGCCTCACAAATCATGTCTTTTGCGACCTCAACACGGTCAAAATTGTAACAAATCGCTAACACACATAAAGATAGATATACTCTTGGCTACGTAGCTTTTGCAAAAAAAAAAAAAAAAAAAAAAAAAACTCAAATCGGAACGATGGGACCGCCACACGGGGGTTATTCCGAAAACTTTTTGATCAAGGTAGTGTGTACAGTGTAGAAAAAAATCACAGATTCTTAAGCTGGGATGTCACGATTGTCGTAAATATACCAAAATATGACACAATTTGTATTTTGCTTTATTGCAGCAGAATATTGAAAATATGTAAGAACATTTCTGAAGTTCTAACACTTTAGTTAAATAAAAACTGAATTGATAACTACTCAGGGTCATCTTCCCTCTAAAATGTGTAATTTTTAAGTCGAACAGAGACTTAGGACTTTTCCAATTGCAATCATTTTTATGGTTTTAAATTTTATCATCAAACCAAAGAAAAAAGTTTCCTTTTAATTTCTTTTAATACCTCTTCTGCAACAATATTTTTAAATTATTTTTGTTTTTTGCCTGACATCATAAAACGTCTGCATCAATCAAACTTTTTTTTGTTTGAAGAATTTCAAAATTTGATTTATTTTTCGTTTTTGTAACAAATAAAAAAATAATTTTGTAAACTTTTTTTTTAATTCCTCTCGTCTCTCAGCCTAGCTGTAGGCAATAAAATATTATTTTATTAACAAAATATTGATTTAAAATAGAAGAAAAAATGTATAAAAACCAAAGAAGAAGAAAAATTAAAGCAATAATACAATAAAAAGGAAAATATTTAGCCCAACTACTTTTTAACATTCATAAGCATAATCTTGCCTTGAAGTGAAATTTCTGTGTTAATTTTAATTCATGCCAACGAAGATTTTATATCCGGTCTTAAGACTGAATTAAATTTTTCGTTAAAGTTTGGCAAGGAAAAGTTTTTTCCCTCAGTTTCGTTTTTCTTTTTTTTTCGCAAAAAAAAACTGCAAAAAAGTGTATGAAAACAAGAGAAAGAAATGAAAAGGAGGAAAAACCCCATACCATACAATAAAATCTTCTTAGGTTTGTTTTGTACACTGTATTGCTTTTAGGCGAGAGGCGGTGGTGGTTCTAGTGGTTGTTGTAGTGGCTAGAAATTCATCATTAAAAGCTTTTCAACCGGCTGTTCTGGCACAAGTAATCAGGCTTGAGTTAATAAATGATAGAAAAAATAATATTAAGTGAAAGGGATAAGAAAAAAACGAAACGAAACTAAACGAAGAAATATAAGCCAATGAAATCTAGGGAGAAAAGCCTGCCTAAGCCACAAGCAGAACTCTAGAAATTTGTATAAGAAAATAAAGAAATTTAAGAGATTTTCTATAATTAACAGGGATAAGAAGAAAGAAGGAGAACCATTGAAGTGTGTTAAATTAAAACTTAAAAGGACAGTGACAAATAAAACCGTTGGGAAAAATTTTAGAAAAAAATTAAAGCCTATTTTAGGGGAAATTTTAAATGAGTTAGAAGCTAAAGCATACCTTAGGGGGTATAAAATATTTTTTTAAAGGTTCTAAAAAATTACTGGAATTCTTAAGAAAGTATGTTTATCACTATTCTGACCAGGCACTACTAAAAGACACTGCGACACATTTGTTCAGTAGATCTGCAGCTTTTCTAATGAACAAATAATAATGAAATAAAAATTAAAGCTATTTTCACAACTCCTCTCAGACAAACGTTCTGGTTAACGTAGAATCGAAAGAAATTCCGTTTTGACAAGACCACACCTATCATTCGATCTTTTGTCATTTACATTAACGTAGGCTACTTGCCGGGTTATATGGTTAAATGTTCATATTAAAAACTTCACTAAATTTTCAAGACTCTAAACCTTGATTGCAAATTATATGCTTAAGCATATAACCAGATAACCCTTTAAGCAGCCTACCGTGAACAACGTCGGTATAACATAGATCATTGTGATATTATATTCAGCCTACAGCTAGAGATATTTAGAACATCATTAAGTCTAGACAGCATAAGTCAAAGAATCTGTTCCTTTCGTCATATAGTGCCGGAAAGAGATGGGGCAAGACCGTTTCCTCTCTTTTGTCCTGTCATTACAACTGCGGCAATAGTCACTAAGGGAAATTGTAGGCGTGCAATCTCGATTTATCTCTTTTATAGCGTCCTTCTATGTTAATATACTTTTTTTTAGCATAAAGCTAAGAATTAAATTTCTATGTTAAAGCATAAAGTATACTTTCAGGCTGAAACAATAATTTTTATAAAAAGAATCTTCATATCTTGCTTCTGTTCTGGGTTTTTTAACGCTTTTACCTTTACTAGTTTAGTCCAACTAATTTTGAAGAAAATTTAAATTAAGTTATTAAACTATGAAATAAAATTTTCATAGTATACTTTTAGGTAGAAACTACGCTTTAATTACACAAATTTAGTCTGTGATTATGAATGTAAAATTAAACTGGTTCACGGCTAGAAGAAAGGTCGACAAGTAGGAACATAAATTCTGCTCATAATTTTAAGCACAATGGCCGGAACTCGGAGGAAGACGAAGCTACTGATGAGTCCATTTATCCATAAAAGGGAGTTGCGTCACATGCGCAGAGCAACTACGAAGAAAATTATTGGTTTCCTGACGGCCTACTACTATCTTTAACATCAAATCTTTAACCTTAATATGGTAGGCCTGTGCAAGAAGAACGATGAGATTATGGAGTATATTCTTTATTAATGTGTTGCTTTGACACACATTTGTAGATGAGCATTAATGAAACCCCAATATATTCCTCGCTTATCTATTGGCGATATTGCAATCTTCACATGCAAAGTTGAGGGCAAACTGTTCCAGTTGGTGTTGTCGCATCGAATGTATAGTCCGCCGTTCATGAATATTGACACAATTGGGGTTCTTCTGGATGATTACCATTCATTAGAGCTTGTGCATTAGCAGGTCTGATCCCAGAGAGTTTATCACAATAAATCTTTTAGATCGCAGTGCCATGACTAGTTGAGACTTTCTCACTCTGAATAATAATAATAATGATTTTAAAATTTATAAGAAATTTTTTAGTACTTTAAGTTTTGTCAAAATTATTTCATTAATCAAGCTGTTAAACACTTTGACAAGTTCCTAAGTATGAGTACAACTGACAAACTTAAAAGAATTGCTTGCTTATAGGCTTTTATTTTAAAGATTTCTTAACAAACTTGAAAATTTTATAAATATTTACACCTCCGTTCATAAAAATTATTTGCGATTTCTAAAAAAGGTTTTCATGCAAATTATGTACTCGTATTCCTAAAGCTTTTTAACTCGAATATATTTTGAGACAACCTTTGAGACACTTGAGTATAAATTAAAAATTTCGAAATCATTCCATACTTTTAGGCTATATTCAACAAATTGTTTCAAAAGCTTAAAAATTTGCAACTTCGGAGACATTTATTACCTATTTCTAGGCAATTATTTAAAATCTTTACAAAATTTGTACAAACTTTTAAAATTTTAACATATCTTTCCTAATAATGAATCTTGAAGAATTATTTTAGAAAAACTTTTTATGTTTCACTGTCCATTACCCTTTATTATTTCTTAAATTTCTTAAGGACTCTTCTTTTTGAAGAAAATTATTAAAGAAAAAAATCCTAAAATCATTGCACTTTATTTCTTTGTACACCATCTATTGTGACAACTCCTAATTTCCCCATTACCCCACCAACACCACCACCACCACCGGTTTGTATTGTGATAATAAAATGTAAAGTGCTTGAGAAACTACTGATAAAGTATTCAACGCACAAAATAATCCAATTCATCGAAAAGTTTATTTAAGACATCTTTTACGTTTTTCTGCAATGCCCTCTTTAATTTTGCATTCAATGCAACATCTGCTTAAGCCCGCAGCTAAGACTACAGCTGCTAATGCTGCAACTTCTTTCTATCTGCTGTTGTCTGTGTAAATTTGGCGTAAATTTAATTCTTGTCGATTTTTATCAGGAAGACTTTTTGTTAACAAGTTTTTTTTTATAGTTTTTTTATATTTGAGTTATTCATTGCATATAGAGACGATTATAAAACTTGAGATGAACAGATTTTCTAAGGAAATATGGTGGCTGGGGAAAGGCAGAAGAGAAATTTACACCATTTTTCTTTATCAGCAACACAACTCTTGCTGGTATTGTTTGCTGGTTTTGATTGAATTTTTCTTTGAAGAAATTGCAGAAAAACAGACGAAAAATTCAATTCAATGAATTCCATTTACATCTTGTTATCGCCTCATTATTACATTTAATTTTTTTAGTTGGCTTTTGCATTCCAAAAATAAGAAAAATTTCGAGTCTTAAGGATGAGAAATATTTGTTGTAAATGAAGGCTTATAAATCGAATTGATGTAATTTGCAGCTTTTTTTTTTAGAAAAAAAGATTATTTAGGCAGTGATTTGATTATTAAGAAGAATAATGTTTGGGATTTAAAATTAGCTTAAAAAGTATTGCATAGTTTTAGGCGGTATACGAAAAATTTTAATAATTGAATTCGATTTACTACTGCTGGGTACAGTAAAGTATTATTTTAAAATTTATTACTTTATAATTTACATTTTTTTTAACAATTTTCTAAAGCATCATTTTAGGCTGTTAGGCAATTAATTGCTCTTTGTTATGTTTATAGCAGGTAACTATATTAATTTTCTTTTTTATTACTGTTTGTTTATACTTTAAGGCTTATAACAAATTATTTATTTTATGTTTTGGTAAAGCATACTTTAAGGGCTTACAACCTATAATATTTATGTTGAAATAATGCTTTTTGCATAATATGAATTTAAATTTAATTTTTTAGAAATATTTTTTGCTGAACTAAATAATAGCAGTTATGTTGTTATCATCGAAAACAAACATGATTCCTGTTTAAGACTACAAGCAAGCAAGCAAGTAAGTGAGCAGGGCAGGAGGAGGCTTTGAAATGAAGTGTGTTTTTAGGGGCTGTTTTTGTAATAAAAGTCCTTAACATCCTTTTGTAATAAAAAGCAAATTTGTAACACATTTTCAGCAGTTAAAACGTGCCAAAAAATATTTTTTTTTTTGGGAAATTAGTTGTTGCTTCAGATGTCTAAGCTACGTGCACCTCCAACTCCTTCTGCTTTCCTCTAGAATTTTTGTTATTTGTTTTTTGTGCTGTATGCTGTTATTGTTATTTGTAAGGTTGCCATTGTTGTTATTGTTGCTATTGTTCTCTTTGTGTTTCTTGTCGTTTAGAAAAGCAAAATTTTGATGTGTTGTTGTTGTTACTGCCATTGTTATTGCTGTTATTGTAAGCATTACAAGTCAGGCAGTTAGGGTGTTACTACCACTGCTGTTGCTGCTGACCTGTTTAGTTGAGAAAACAATGCTAAATACCATTGTTACCATTTAGATGAAGACGCAGTAGAATATGATGACGCTGCTGGTGTTACACAAAAGCTAAAGAAAACGAAAACATATAATTATAAGAAAAATTAAATTAAAATAAAAGTGATAAAATTGTTATTTATTTTTAAAGCACTTTCTTTCTACAAACAGCTCCTTACTATGACAGTGGGTAGCTTGGCCCCCACCAAAAGATGTTGGTTTGGAAAATTTAGGTTTTTATTATTATTTATAAAGCGTTTCAAAAAAAAAAAAAAAACATTAAAAACATACAGCAGACACCCCTGCTTAACACCCCTAAGCTATGCTATACATTTTGTAACCTTTATTTCACTGCTGTGTTACTGCTGCTGCTGCTGCTGCTATTGTAGGGGCAGTAAATTAGCATTAGTGGCAGCAGCGCAAACAATAACAATAATGGGGTGAAAGGTAAAGTCCTGGAAAATTAGAATTTAAAAAGGGTTAATTCATAAAAAAAGCAATCCCCAATGAAAGTTAAAGCCAAAATGGTTACAAAATGTAAATGAAATATAAACGATTATTAAAGAAATTTTAAGAGTTTTTAATAAAAACTAAAGCAAATATGTTTTTAAAACAAACAAAAATAAAGAAATACTATTAAGTCGTTATGCTTAAAATTGAATACTTTTTGTTCAAAGAAATTCTATTTTTTTCATTTTACTCTTATTTTAGTAAAAAACCTCAAATTTAAACTTTTTTAATTTCCGTTAAATAAATTTTCTTTTCGAAATCTTGTAAAGGTAGTCTCCATCCCATCACTCGTTTGTCGAGAAAACAAGTAAAATTTTAATTTCGCTTTTTAAACATTTACAATTTGACTTTGCTTGTTAATAGAAAAATAAAAAACATTCCACTCTCTTGTAAGTACTTTAGCTAACATTTACGTGAGTGTCTTCAGTACACACTACAAAAAAAAAAAAAAAAAAAAATGAAAAATAAAAAATAAATAGTAAAAAAAATAGATCCTTTAAGGACAATGCAAGTTTAATTAAAAATTCTAAGATCTCTCGTTTGGTAAATTGAAAAATGTGAAAAAACAAACAAACTGTAATAGTTGAAGCGTATGACAAACCATAAAAACAAAATAATGAAAACGGTAGTAGAAAATAATAAAGACAAAAAGAAAATTAGAAAGTACTCACTAAACAATCAACAACAAAATTTAAAGCACACTTAAGGGAGAGATATTTAAACACAGTTTTAGAGGTGCTTATATTACCTTAGTAACAGAAAATGAAGTATGCTTTTAGCAGCTGTACAGGTAAAACTTTAAATGAATATATTGTATGAATTAAGAAAAATCTTAAAGCCTATTTGAAGGCTTAGAGGATTTTTTTCAATTTCGCTACTACTAACTGCTACTTTTTAGTGAAAAACAACCCAGTTTTGTTTTTGGTACCTACTTAAACAGATAACCTGGTTAGTTATAGACAAAATATTAGAAAACTGTCCTAAGAACCCAAAAATAGTAGAACCAAAAATACTACGAGGATTGTATAGCATCAAGATCAATCTTTAGAAAGCCATTTACTGAGTTCCATAGTGGCAATGGAAAGAACACCAAATGTTCATTTCTCCAAAAAGCGGTTGTCGCTTTAACTGCAGTCGTTTAAATCCATGGAATGGCATTAGACAACCAAAAAGTGCAAGCTTGTGTGTTGGCTAACACTTAGGCATTTCAGGCGGATGGGTCCATCACATTTTGCATGAATATTTGAACAAGAATAAGCTACGGCGCGATGAGTATCATGATTGCTCACATTTCACCATAAACGCTACTGTGTGATACACCAAATACCAAACAACAATTACGCTTACAGTAAGTAAGGCTACGGTGAATCATTTCTACAGCTTTTTCTGTAGGCACCAGATGTAACTCACAATGATAAGATTACCGGCAAATATTAATCAAAGCAAAAACATCTTAATTTGGTTAAAAAAAAATAACACTGAAGTGCTCTTAGGTCGAACAGCTATTCCATCTACAAAGCTTCCTAGATTTTACCGAAGACCTATTGTTGTTACCACTAGTGTCATTAGCACCAGGGACCTTGGTTCTTGCCTTGCTATAGTGAGGTCTGCTGAAGGAAGCTTCAGGGTGGTTGTGGTGTGAGTGCAAATCTCAGGTATAACGATGGTTAGTTCGATGTGGTGTTATACTCTAAATCGCGTGCTGTGACCCACAGATTGGCAGGAGCTTAGATAGTCTCTGATTCCCAACCAACGTACAAGTCCTGCCCAAATACATGGCCTTAAAAATAGTACTCACATATGGTGTACAACATATGTGATGGCACTGGTCAACACTTTGTACTAACCCGTGCTTTGAGACCGTGAAATGACTTCAACTTGGGTGAAATTAATACTTATTTTCCGTCATTTCTCTAAAAAGCATATTGTTCTTTCACAAAGCATCCATTGTTTTATTTCAGTTTCAGTAATCAAGTTGATAATCAAGTTACTTAATCTACTGTAGCTTGCTTCGTATGATTGCTTGTAGTGGTGAAGATCCTTGCTAAGTGGTGGTGGTAGTTGTCCTTACATAGCATTGTAATTTTTTCCCAGTAGGTGGCGTTTTCTCCTGATCATTAGTCTGATGTTCGTCATTATTCGACCAAAAGGTATAGATTATCATTAAGATAAGTAATAGTCTATTTTGAGGATTTTGAGGAAATAAATAAGGCCGGCGCTGGACTAACGTCAGTGTTAAAAAATTTGTTGTGCAAAAAAAGCCAAATTGTAAAAAACGCCTAAAACAGCCCCGTAATTTACAAAGTTTAAAACTTCTGGGTTTTCTAAACGAAAAACTGATGTAATTGCGTTTTGTAGGCCTCTACTAAACTTAAATTTACACCATTAAGAGAGTTATGCAGAGATCGAAATAAATAACAATCTGAATGTGGTGCATAAAAACTTTCCAGCCAACCACTTTCAGTTTCTGCCGTTACATCAACGATGTGTGTTGGCTGGTGTTGTCATGATGGACCACAACACCTTTTCTGTTGATCAATTCTGGCCATTTCTGGTCGTTAACTATGAACAGTAGATATCAAAATAAATCGTTTGAACGGGTTTGTAAGAGCACATAATGAACAATTAACTGCCATTCATACCAGACACACAGCATTACCTTTCTTGGTCTCACTCCTGACTTTGCTACCGTCTTCACCTGGCTTCGTCCAGATCTTTTTCACACATTGTCGTACGTGATCCACTTTTCATCGCTCGTAATCATTCGGCTCAAAAATTGTTCAACTTCCTTTCGTGTTAACAGTGAATGGCAAATAAAAATTTGGTCCATTAAATTTTTTACTGTTTCTTCATGTGGCATCCGAACATCGAACTTCTTTGTTTATCCTGAATGCCTACTTCTCTAGCAACGTCCAGGCTACTTGTTGTGCCAATCTTTCTTAATTTTTCCCATAATTTCATCGCCTTATCTTAGGAATTTTTCGATCAAAACGAGGTTAATTTTGAACGTAAAAATTATTAGATGGAAAACTAGCAAACCATTACTCTGCTTTTTTCGGTATCCTGGAACGCATTCTCACCTTTTCTATAAAAGAATCCAAAAATGTTCCTAAATTTCACTCTTTTTGAGGCGTACTTAACTTTTCACAGAATAATGCGATATGCGATTTTAATAATGTTGTTTAAATAAGTGAAGCTTAAAATGTAACCTTTCAAACAAGCTATAGTGTTGCGTGTTGCTATAAATATTAACAGAAATAATACATTTTAGAGCCACCTACCAACAATTTGTAGCCGAATTTTTTCGAACACCGAATTTAAAATAGAAAATGCCCTTATTTACCATTTAAACTTTAATTTTTTCAACTAATTTAACAATTACTATTTTAAGTGCTAAAAAAACATTGCCTACTTTAAGGCAGTTAAGCCTATAAAATAAAATTTAACTTAAAAGCATAGCCTACTTTTAGTTGCCATTAATCATAGACTATTATTAGATATAAAATAATTTTTACTGTTCCTTAAAGACATTCTATCTCAAGTATGTAATATTAAATATTTATTTGCTTCGTACAAACATGTTACAGGGCTTTTACTTTTTGCCATAAAATTTCATTTTTCTAGCCCAGCGCCTATTCATTACTGAGACATCATTATGATGGAATTGTTTGTCATAAAAACCGAAAACTAAATTTCAAGTATTTTTTCATTAAATATTTTGTTGTTCTTATTACACGTATTCATGATATTATTTTCACAATTTCTCGTGTTGTTTTTGGGCCAAATAAAGACGGCTTAACGAAATCGTTTGTCTAAGCATGTTAAATTCTCTTCAAGGTCTCTGTTCTTACGTTTTTCGTTTATTTTCTAGGCAACATTTTATTATTGATAATAAAAGAGAATAAAAACTCATACCCATAAAGAACATTTAATTGTAAAGACGAAGATTAACATGATGTCATGCGTTTTGTCTAAAAGTATACATCGAAAAATAAGGAAATAAAACATAAGAGATACATAAGTGGGCGTTAAATGTGGGTGGTAAAGTAAGTCTTGGTCTTTGCATTATTTATTTGGATTTGCTTAAGAAAATTAAATGAAAACGAATTCAAAGTTTCATGAATAATTGTTGGCATCAACATTAAAATCAAGACAATATGGCATTTAGGCATAAACATCATCATATCACACCACACCAGACAAATGAATCATCACGCAGTTGCCATTTAAATCAAAAGCAGTCTCGATATTCGGAAAGCGTTGGGGAGCATTTTTTTTTTTAATGAATGAACAGTGATTTTATTTTTTGATTAAATACAATTTTCTGTTGAATCATTGTTAAACAATTTGTGATTACAAGCTTACATTTCCACAACATCATCAGCCTTATATTATACAAAAACAACAACAACAGATTGTTCCATTTAAATCAACGCTTTGATTTGGTTTTTATTTCTTGGAACACACAACCAACAAAATTTGAAACCCAAAAGAAGAATTTTTTTTTTCGAAGTGAGAAAGAGGGCGCAAAGTTGTAATGGCAACGTTGAAAAAAAAAAATTACCAAAATATTACAAATAAATTTACAGAATAATCAAATGCTCTGTGAAAAAAAGGAATATTTGCATGGCACTTGAAAAAAAAAAAAAAACAAAAAATAGCTGAAGCAGAAGGAAGAAAAAATCTGTAAAAAAAAGAAAAAGTTTTGTTGAACACTGATAAAAAGGAAATTCACAAAATATGGGACATTTTACTTAAAAAAAAAAACTAAAATGTACTTCACTTTCTGTCATCTAAGTACACCCTATTAGCGGCATATGTATGTTATACTCGTATCACTTCTGATCAGCGTTGCCAAATGTGCAGATTTTTCTGAAGTTTTAATTTTTTTTGTCCAAAAAATAGGTTTTTCTGTAAATTGTGCAGATTTTTCAGTTTTGAATTTAAATTTAAATTTTTGGCAAAAGATCAAGAGAATAACATTATATACTACATAGGTATGTACGTACGTACGTATGAGTGATATATGTATGTGCTTCACTAACATATTATAAAAAAAAGTTTTAGCCTTAAAGGTAATTTGATTGCGCAAGTTCGTTTTCTTTATTTTATCAGTAAACTAAACGTTTTTTGAGTTACGCAAATAAATGTTAATAACGATATATCTCGAAAACAAGAGCTAAGACAAAAAAGCGGTTAGCACCATCAGATTCAGCGTATTGAAATCAAATTACCTGCCGGGTGCCAATCTTGTCGGAAAAGAAGTGTATCACCATTTATGTACATAAAATTTCATTTATTGTGTTATGCTTGAATAAAAAATAACATATAATTCATCCGGTATGTTCTGTAAACCGTATTCGAATGAAATTGAAATCGAATGGAACTTCAAATGGCTAAAATTTTCAAATCAGACAAGATTTTGATAATTTTTCCTATTTACTCACTTAATTACGATTCAAATAACTTTTTTTAATATCAAAAGTTTAAAAAATTGGCGTATTTGTGTATTTTTTCACTTTTTTAAGAATGTGTAGTTTTTGCACATAAAACTTCAGTTTTCTTCAAAAAAATTATGGCAACACTGCTTCCGATAAACACTATTTGTAGAGTCCTGCACTTTGTAAAATTGTGCAGGATTTTTACAACCTTTGCATTACAAGAGTGGGGATTGATTATGTTTTGATTTTGATTAAACTGAACATGTGTAGTATTGTAATACAAAATCTATAATTTGCCTTTTCTAAGAATTTCAAACACTTTTCTAAAACGCTGCATGATTTCAGTGTGATGCAAGTGAAAAGTTTGAAAAAATTCTTTTTCACTACGTAATAACTATCAAAGAAATCGAGTTTGCATGCTTTGCGCTTTTGATCTTCTTCTTCTGCAACAATTGCTTTCAGTAACAACCTTGATATGTCACCAGTTCTTGGCTTTGTTTTTCGTTTACTACAACCAAGCTGGATTTTCATCTAGCGAATTCTAGAACCTTTTGTATTAATTGCATTTGAATACATTGGTAAGTGTCTGTGTGATATCGGTCCATCCAAGCTGAAACATGCTAAGTTTTTAAAGTGTGTTTTTAAATAGAAGCTCTGAAAGATTACATTATTATTCTTCTTTAGTTGTTATTCGATATCGAATTTAAGCGATTATGCAGTTACAAAAACAATCATTATATCATAGATTTTAAACAATATTTGAAAATAAGAGTCTCTAGCTGCTTCCAAGAGATGACCCAATTGTTGTATGCCAGCCCGTTGCTTTATATTTCGTGAACAAGATAGCTGCTTATGACCAGTTCCTCTTCAGTCTTCGATTTTTTCTTGGAGTATAAGTTATGTGGCCCAAATACGATTCTTGGTTTTTTTTTCTTGGTCTTATGCACCTTAGCAATTGTCTATCTCCGTAGCACTTCTACGTTGAAAACATGAGCGGTTTGAGGTATTTTCAGTAATCTTCGCAAAATCCACATCTCAAATGCAATTTTGCTCTTATCAGACACTTTGGAGGTCCATAATTTCACACCATAAAGAAGAACCGGCATAGCATTACATAGCATTTAACGAAGCGCAATTTGAGTTTCGGATTGAAATATCGGCACCAAAAGATATTTCCATATTTCAAAGAAGCAGGTTTGTTCTGTTTCAAGGCATCCACGACTATATCGAGGCACCCTTGTCTAAGCGTCGTGTTAGTTGTGGTTTGAACCCAAATCGCGGGGAGAACTATGTTGGACAATGTGGTGTTAGGTAGGTAGGTAGGTCGAAGTGGTTATACCACAGTGGATCAGCATCCCTATATCCGGAACCACCCAGAACTACGATGTGGTGTTACACTCTAAACCTAGTGCCGTGGTCCACAGATCAATAGGAGTTTAGATAGTCTCCGACATATTAAAGGTGTAGGTCATATCCAAACAACATGGCTGTGAATTGGTACTCACATGTGGTGTATACAATATGTGGAGGCGTTGGTGGCCGCATTATATTCAGTTATGCTTTGGCACCGTGAGTTAAATTCCTAAAGCAGGTACTCAGGTAAAACGTCCGACTTTATAAATATATATTGTATGCTCAGTAATTCTTTTTCGATTAAACTTTTTATTTTTTCCCCGTAAGTATGTGATTGGCTACTAGAACAGGTCCTTTGACGATGGGCCTAACTGTTGTTGCCTAAAAACAATGCCCTCTGTGTATGTGGTATAGTGGTGGGGAGCCTAACTTACTACTTTTTTCCTTTTTTTTCCCAAGAGATAACGTTGCTTGACCTTTTCCTGTGTTGCTTCGTGAGTGCTGTTTATTAGTTATTGTTGAGGGGGTGTAAAGCTTCTTGGGCAATTATCAGAAGGTGGCTGAATCCTCCTAATTATTAAAATTCTAAATCGTGATCCTTTTTTATGTCCTAGTTGGAATTCAAACCTTGGTTGCTTGGTGCTGTATGCAAGAGCACCGCGCCATATGCATATGCATGCTAAGTATAGTTTTGTCTATAGCTTTTGATTGAATTTGTTGATCTGTTACAATATTGACAGCCTTTAGGTTCAAATACGTGCTAAGTTGACTTAGTATGTTACAGTTTGAAGGCTCTCAAATGGCATATATTCTATTGTGTGCAGTATTTGTTTTTATTCACGGAAGACTATTGAAGCTTCCCGTTTTTATAAGATTATAGCTCCTTGTTTTAAATGTCTAAAAACTTTACATAACACCAGTTCCACCACCAAGAAGATAATGGTTTGGCGACACACCAATACTTTTTCCTTAACCTTCTTAACGCTTTCATTAAATGCTGACGTATGGGGCATTCAAAAAGGTTCGTTATTGACATCTTCTCCTTCCTTTTTTTAAATTCTTAACCGTAAACTATTATTTTGAAGTACTTGATATAAAAAATTGCATAAAAATTCGTTAAATCTGGAATAAACAAGCAACGAGGGCTTTGACATGCACTAACAAATAGTGAAAGATTTTTCCCGTGAAGTTCAAAACTTATCCTTATTTTTTTTTTTTAACAAAACCTCTATCTATGGAGAAGACATGGTTTATAGTTATTCTAATGTCTCCCAACTTTAGGAAATGCCTGAAAAATGTTAACGAACATTTTTTTTAAAACCCACAAACAGCCTAAATTATGCTTAGATAACCATACTTTTCTATAAAATGACTCGCTATTTCGGATTACAAGTGTTTGTTTTTGCTATGACAACACATTATTGTCTTTGAATTTTCTTTTTCTACTTTCTTCCTCTCCCATTTTATAACTTGTTTACTCAATTCAAAGAAATCATGAAAATAATAATAATGATGATGATGCTGTTGCCAACATGTGTTCGCCTTGATGATGCTAATGTTGCTTAAAGTAGTTCAATCGGGTATGCACGACTAAAGCAGCTACATAATGCTATTCCATGAAACTTTCTAAATGCGTTTTTAAAATAAAAATAAAAAGAATAATCTTGTGATTATGCAAATATTATCGATAAAATTTGTTTAAACTAAAGCTTAAGCAAAAAAAAATATATATAAAATATGTAAAGTAGCTTTTTTGGCGTTTCTTTGGCTTACTCAAGTATTTTACACATATTTTTGTGCCGGGCATTCTATACCATATTTTTATTTATTTTCCTTCTTGGTAATTTAAAATGGTCAAAAATGCAAATTTTACCAGAGAAATATGGAGTTTTTCTGTTTAGACAAATATCATTCGCCAAATGGAAGAAGAAGAGCCTTCAAAGCTTCAAATTTTTTTTTCTGTATTTTTAATATTATTAAATAAAACTAGAAGCATACTTTAAAGAGTCTGATGTAGAAAAAAATCAAGTCTAGTTCGGAGCGATAAGTATGAAAATTTATTAAAAACGCTAATCTATTTTTAGGCTGAAATTTTTTTATATGCGTTTCAAATTTAGAAATATTTGTAAACAATTTAGCCCACACATCTTTTATGTTTTTGTTAACTGTTTAAAAATTTTAATTTAAAAAATGTTGCATAGATTAAGGCTTCACTTTTATGAGTTTTTTTTCTTCTTATCATAAAATATTTTTATGTCTTTTCTTACAAATAAATTTTTTAATATTCATTTTTAGTTAATTTTTTTAAGGTTTTATGGCGGATGTTGTTATCAATTTTGCAACTCAAAAAACATAATCGTAAAACACAAATGCTTATCTCAGGCCCTAAATTTTTTATAGCTTTATTTAAATACTAAAACAGATAAAATATTTCCTTTAAAGGAAAATAAAAGGTGAGACAAAGATAAAATTTTCAAATGGTTTGCGGGAAAAAGCTTAAACGGATATTAAATAAAAGGTCTTAAGTTAAGCCTTAAAGTAGGCCACAAATAATTAATAAATAATACCAGACCATGTAATATTAGAATAATAATTTACGCAATAATTTTTAATGCTTTTAAAACGAAATTGTCTGAAATTGAAGTACAACTTGCATTGGATATATGTTAAACTGGCACCTCACCCAACTTATACATCTTGAAGTCACCTTTGGTCAGTCACATCGTTGATTTAATAGTTCTTATCTGTTATTTTCCTTGAAGAAATATTTTAGCTTTAATACTTCGAATGAAATGCAAAGACAGAGAAAGTGTTCTCTTCTCCTTTATCTTTGCACCTTCTTTTTTGTGCAGGTCTATTGAGAGTCTAATGGTCCAATTAGATTCCTTGTATGAATATAAGACAGTTTCAGCTTTCATTACGTTCTACGCCCTTCTAAATTTGACCAAATCTTTTGGGTTTTTTTTATTGGTGGGTTCGTTTTACTTTTGTTGAAGTCTCCCATTGATTCTAATAACTAGATGTGGTACCTCAGAAGATGTTCTATATATTTTGAGGCACTCATATGCCAATATGACTGCAGTTTTGGCGATTATAAGCATGATTGAAAGTGTTTATTAAAATAAGCTATAGCTGTATATTCAATATCTTAAACGAAACGTATAGTGAGGACCAAAACTAAGTGAATGTTTTGCCTTCGATCACCATCCCACTGAAAGACGAGATATTTTTTTTGCGTAAGGGTTTATGCCTGCAAAAACAGTTCCTTGACACCAAAACATGTTACAGAACTATTAAATAAGGACGATAGCAAACAAGTCATGCTTTGAGCTCTTCATAAAAGAAGGAAAAAAGCGGATTTCGTCGCTAAAATTTTTGATAACTTAAAATACTAGAGCCTTATAGACTGGACATGAGTGATTTGGTCCGAAGAGGTAAAAATAAGTCGTTTAAAGTTCAACAAATTATAGTTTTGCTTGCGCAGACTTACAGAGAGCATTCAAAAGCATATCGTAAAGCCAACTCCTTAATGCAGAAAAGTTAGTTTGATGGTGTTGGAATGCTTTACATGATGACGCTATGGTAACGAATAGATTTTTCTTACGTTTTTACGTTATATTGCGGAGCGTATGTCTAAATTCTTTAAAATTACCATGAAATAAAGAGCTCTAGGAAGAGTGTTAAAAATATAAGTTCCTCTCTATTGAAGTAATAAGCGCAAATCTAAGAGCATGCGGATTTTCTTACATAATTGGCTTTCTCTTTATTCAGTAAGGGAATTTCGTTTTTATTGTTACTGTTTTTTTTTTGTTTTATTTGAATGAGTATTTAAATTTAAAACATACACTTAGTTTTGCTACACACTGTAGCTACCGAACGTATGTGCCGGGCTTAAATCAATCTTTTCTTTCGCATAAGTAATTTTAAACTTAAAAATTATAAAATTTTTTTAAAGATCTATTTAAATTAAATACCTTAAGGCACTGAAGTTGATGTCAAAAATATGCTAGAAACCTTAAAACGTTATAGCCTAAAAATATACTTTAATTATATTATTTTAAGAAATTACAAAATTAAAAAAGTGAATAAGTAACAAGTATGTAATTAAGTGCATAAAATTCTTATAAATTTCTTGAGTTTATTTTTAGCATGTGTTCATAAAAATATAAAATGTATTTGAATTCCATTTTAAGAAAATTTTGAAATAAAATAAATTTCAAACTTATTTTAAATTGTATGTACATGGGAGTTAAAATTTTAATACATTTTTTACTCCTAATGCAAAAACATAAACTATATGAAATTTTAAGGCATACACTTAGGCTAATAACCTGTCACACATATGCATAGCACAACTCTTATGGCAAAATATGAAATTAAAGCCTTAAATATAAAATTTTATAACTTTTTAAGAATAAATTTGTTTGTTAAAGTCTATCTTAAGGCGTATAAACAAACAAATTTTGATATAAAGCAAAATAAAGAATTTCTTTATTAATAATTTTGTTTACATTTAAACGCACTTGTTTTCTGTAATTAATTTATAAATAATCTGTTTTCTTGTGTAACTTTTATAAATTAGTCTTAAATAGGGTTATATACTCTCACCCGTTCCTATTCGTTCGTTCTCTCTTTGTTTATTTGCAGTAGCAGAGTAGTAGTACATGAGTATAAAAATTTTCGCAAATATTTGTCATACTACTGATGCTAAAGAAAGAATTTTATTTTTTTAAATAAATAGCCAGAGGATATTTGCTGGCTTTTAATGTATAACTACTACTGTAGAACACAACAAGCTAACAAAGAAGTGCGAAACAGTTTAAAGCTCAGTTATATGTATATATATACTCGTATATATAACTTTTTTGTTTTTGGAAACATGTTTAAAAACATATATAAAGAAATGTGTAAACAAAAATATTTATCATAACAAGTAAAACAATGACAAAAGTCATAAAATGGAGAAAAATATTAATATAAAAAGTTTAATGATAAAAGTTCATTTCACTTATGTATGCCTGAAAGTATGCTTTAATTTATATATGATACAAAAAAAAACTTTATTTGTTGTCAAAGAAATGGGGGATAACAGAAAAAGTGTACGATGAGTATGACTAATTTAACGATAATTAAAAAATAAATCAAAAAGGAGAAGTGAGTATGAAAACATGAATTATTAATGACAAGCTACCAACACAAGGCAATGTTTACGAAAATTGTTTTCGATTTAAACAGAAAATAGGAAATGAGTGGTAAAGCCTATGAAATGGAAAGAATTTTAATTTTAAAAGAAACAGGTGCTCGAGTAATCACAAGCTGTCAAAACCAAATAAAGGCATTTAGGTCTCATAATGAAATTTTGCCCACAAAGTCCTTACAAACTTAAAAATTCTAAAGTATTTTTTATATTCATAAACTTAGTTATAAAAATTCTAGAAAAATATGGAACAAAATTTCACCTATTAGCCTTAACAAACTATAATTCACTGTCAATCGACATATAATATATTTTATAAAGCATGGCATACATTTAGGCTTATTCGTATCGTATACTAAATAAAAAGCTAATATTATTGTAAAACAGCATAAACCGTCAAAATGAAAACTAAAAATTACAATAATTTGCAAATATTTTCCATTTTCTCTTTGTTGTATTTTACCACAACTATAAATATTCAAGCAATTGTTATTATGCTGATGATGTCTGTCTAAAATTTAGAATTTATTTGCTTTCAAACTGAAATACAAACAGTGAAACTCGCTATACTATACAAATAAATATTATTGTAATAAAACAGGCGAATGAAATAGAGAAAAAACAATAAAAGTCAAATTAAAATAGCGGAAAATAGAAAAAAATACCCTAAAAATATACTATAGTTTATGTGAACTGTTATGTTATAGAGATTTGAGCGAAATACAATATATGTTTAACAAAAAAATATATAGAATTTGACACAGTGAAATGAGCTCTAAATACTAGAAATATTAACAAACGCGCACACAACATGTGTTAATGCCTAAATGTGTGCAAAAAGAAAAATAAATTACACAATATAACAGGCTATTATAAAAAGGATAACATAGAAACATTTTTATATTAAAAATGGAATGAATTTGTTAGTTTTCAAATAGAGTTCAATATTCAGTATTGACAAAATTCATGAAGCTATCAAACTTTTACCATTAAAAATATTATCAAAATGAAACTTAAATCAGCACGTTAACACTGTGGCACAGTGTTTATATCATGGTTTCATTTATATACTTGTATACATATAAATAAAATGTTTGGATTTAATATAAATCCTAATCATAATATGAAAAAACAACTTATTTGATTCTCATACTCGTTCTCTGCTTAACAGCAGATTTTTCGTTGTAAATATTAGTTTTTATTATAATATCCTGCACACAGTCATCTCTATACACTTGCACTTATACAAATACATAAACATTTTTTGTAGCATACTTTCATGAGCTAAACACAAATGAGTAATTTTAAGCCTTAACAAAATATACGTTTTTTTCTTTCACTCTCTATAAAAACGATTTTTTTTTCATTTTTTATATAAAATAAATTATTTTGTGATTATATGTAAACCATTTTTTTTTTGATGTATTGATGGTAAAACTTCAGTTGGTATTATTGCGGTGTATTAGTATTAGTCTTTATATGGTAAACGCAGTTAATCTCTATAGCATGTTTTTAGGATGGATTTTATTTTTATGTTTATTTTTTCGTTTTCATGGTCTAACTTGGTCTGTAGCATTTAAAGGCAAATGAAAATGGATCTTTTTAAGGGTTATTCTTCGAATTAACTAATAATATTATATGGGATATTTTGGTATAAAAATAATCTGTAAAATAAGTAGCTATGGCTTGTAATAAAAACCTTTTTGATCTTTTTTAATGATTTCTCTAATTTACCAAATTTAAAAACTTAAATATATTCCAATAAAATATTAAAGGAATTTTCCAAATAGAAAAAGTTTTTTAGAAAGCTGATTAAAATTGATTAATTTAACTAAAATAGATTATCTTACGTAAAGCCTAAAAGTATGTTTTGGCACATTAATGAGATGTTTATAAAACTAAGAACATATGACTACTTTAAACGTCGTGAGCATTTGCTAACAAATGCAATGGACGTCTATAAACGTCAGTAATAACAGTGTGTCAACATTAAATACAATAAATTGTTACGTTTTAACCTTTTTAAAATGTTTAAGTTTTTCAAATTCCGTTAAATAAAGCAATCGACGCGAATTTTTATTTATACAGTCTTTATCATCTCTGTACAGTGTCCAACTATTTAACTTCAACTTAATACACAAATTACTCAACACTTTTACTAACGCCTTAGCACGGCTTTACTCTTCGACTGTTTAATAATGACTGACTGACTGAGCACAATGCGCCGCATTTTATAGTAAATTAACATTAATTTCGAATGTTCTAGTAAATTCGAAAACCTTTTATTCAATTGCCAATAAGAATTTCAATTATATTTGCGAATTATAATGGTACTGGTAGTACTGTTCAAATAAATGCAGCATTGACAGGGTGATGGTAGACATAATCTTTTTTGGCATTTTTATTTTTGTAATAATATTAATGATATTTCGAAATAACCAACTTCATTTCGTTGAATCCCTATGGAATTTTGATATCTTCCAATTATTTTTTTACCAAGCTTTTATCAAACCTCTAGCCATCTAGCTATTTCTTCACTAGAGTATACGTCGGAAGGAGCATTAATCTACCATTCAGCTGTTCGAAACAACAACAGCGGACCTGAAACAATTAACTAGAGAGGCTTATGTAGCTCTTTAGTCCAACAAAACAGTGAATATAACCATAAGATAACTTCCAGCCAAATAAAGCATTATTCTACCATCCAGCAGCAGGATACAATTCGGCTAAAAAAAAAAAAAATTAGTTTTTTCTCTCCGTCACTCTTCTAGGGAACATTTGGCTTACCACAAAGCATCCATTGCTTTGTTTCAGTTTCATTAATCAAGTTGATTTTTCAAGCTAAGTTTATGATTAATCCACTGTAGCCACCTTCATATCGATTGTGTAGTGGTGGTGAATATCTTTGCTAATTAGTGGTGATCTTCACTTAGTATTGTGATTTTTTCTCAGTAAGTGGCTGTTTTTCCTGATCATACGTTTGATACTTGTCATCATCGCCAGACGTAAGCTGGAGTTGTCTGGAGGGAAGTTGAAGCTTATTTATTAAACAATCAAAATTACAATTAAAATTTTTTCATCGTTTCCTCTGCTGAAATTGGAACATGGACCGCTTGTGTTGCTATCTGTGCGGCAAAGTTTTACTATAGAAAATAAAATTAATCACTATTAATGCATAAAAATTTGCGGCAGCATTGTGTTTTATTTGCATAAACAAATATTGGAGTAAAATAGTAAAGTCAGTTTTTTACAGCGCTAAATATCATAATGCAGTACAGTGATGAATTTACGAACAGGCCTCTAATCAAAAAAAGAACAATCTTTCTACATATGCCCTGCTTTCTTCTTTACTTCTTTATAAAGACTGCTTTTCTTAATTATGAAAAATGCCGGTTTTTTATGAATCATCCATACTATGGGAACGCAAGGGGCCTATTTTCGTTTAGAGATAAGTATATTTGCTTGAAATAGCGTCGCTAGATCCTCTTATTTTTCTTATCTAACCTAACAACAGAAGAAAAGCCGTCAGTAGTCGAATTCAAACACTCCGTGAGCTCCCGTGCATTATACTGATGGAACAGCAATTTAGTGTCCGCAAGGTCATGTTTTTGCCTTAGATTAATATCGAATCGTCTCAAATATCTTAATGATATGCGTGGGCAATTGTTTTACCTCTTATGCTAGTTTAGGAGGTAGTAGCAGCCTCCTTAAACCAACGCACACTGGTGCACACATAGCAGCCAATTACTCCACTTCAAACGATACCCCTGTGTTAGTCCACAAGTCAAGATTAACTGGTCTTGATAGTTAACTAGAGGTCTCACATAGATGCAAAATCCCTAATGTCAAGTCGGCAACCAGTCCGACAGTCTGATGAACCAGGCTATTAACCTGATACCAATCGTCGATAACTCAAATAAGCTTTAGATGAAGAGGGAGCAGGTGTTGAGTAATCTACGTCGAGCCAGAAACGGACACCAGCAAATGAAGTAGGCCACACTTTTCTCTTTTTCAATCGATCTACAACGTGGACAGAAATCTTTTGTCGGTAAGCGCAGCCTTTACACGTGTCTACCCATAACACAATACTAAGTGCGGATAGATACAGAAGACGACATGCCACCATGTTGCCTTATAGACGTATCTTATCCTTCACATTCATACAAAGAAACCTTTTTTGATCTCTGATGTGTTGTAATAGATTCATGTTTCATTCATAGTTATAAACTTTTCCGATTTTTCCAAAGTATAGCCATACATTCCTTTGAAGTGATGACACGTTTGTGCTTACTATACGATAAAGTAAGCAATCACTGCACTCAAAGCACGAGAAGCTTCTTTTTAACATTTATTTTTACTATTTCTTTTACCACTTAAATAGATAATTTTACTCTCACTTTTTTGACGTATTAGTCCATTAATAGGTATTAGTTAGCGTGAGTAGTGTTGCATTGAAAATAAAAGCCAGAAATAGAAAACTTCTTCGCATAGATTTATTATCAAATATTTTCTCATAAAACGACCCATATACTAATATTTTCTCAAAACTTGTTTTTCTCTCTAAATGTTATATATGATTACATATGTATTTGGAGGGAATTTGCAAAGTTGGATATACAAATTGTCATTGTATTTATTTACTCGTTATGCGAATATTACAACTTTTGGTTTATATGGAGCAAAAGTTCATTAATATGGCGAAAATAAAATACAAATTATTTTATGATATTATGCAAATAATACTCAAATGTTTTATTACAATTTCGCTTTAGTTTTCAAATAAAATCTTTTTCTTCTTTTCTCTATTCTGATTATTATTTTAGTAGATGTAATCAGAGTTTGTTTTACTGTGTCACCACAAAAATATGTAATTAAATTGACGTGATTATTATGAGCCGAAAACTTTAATTCAAATAATAATTATTCAAAACATAAAATAATAATTTTACTGGAATAAAGTTTAATATATTGAAATCCTTAAAGTATGCTTTAATTTTTTTATTAAAATTTTTCATGTAAAATTTCTTTTCAGAAGCATGTTATCTTAAAATGTTTTTTTTTATAAATTAATTTACTAACCGCTATTATTTACACTTAACTAACTCAAGAAATTATTTGTTTAAGAAAAAAGCTAAAAATTAAACCATCATGACATTTAACAGATAGAGCCAACCAGGCATATCAGACAACAACTTAAAAAAATATAATATATTTGCTTAAGGAATAATAGCAAAATGTAATAAAGAAAATATTTAATATATACAAAAAACCACTTTTTCATATACAATATTTTAAAGCATAATTTGAGGGGTCTAAACTACTATACGCTTGAATTAATCGAAACGTATAATACCACTAAAATATATTAAATAGACCTTTGTTTTCTATTTTAGCATAATACTCTTACTCTTTATTATTCATTATTTTTGTATATATATTTTTTGCAATAACCCACCCCCCCCTAAAAGTAGGCAACATAATATATTTGTTTGTTTATGACTGCCACCACTAAAGTAGTGATGGGTATTTGTTTTAATAATGCAAGCACGTCTCTCTATACCTTCTACTAAGGGATTTTGTAAACAAGCAAAAAAAAACGATATAAATGGAAAGTGTAGGAATATGTTGATAGATAAATAAATAAAAAGAAAACAAAAGCAAATATAATAATCACAATAACAATAAAAAGTACAGCATACACTTTAGGGTTGAATGCACAAGAAAGCGTTTAAACAAAGCATGTAAAGCCTATAATAGTATGGTTTTCCTGAAACAAAATATAATAAAATTATTTTTTATTATAAAATGACCCATATATATATGGATTATTGTCTGTGTGTTTGTTATAAGTGTATTGGTGTGTAAATTTGCATTGCAAAATATTAAAAAGAATATGTGTTCAACCATAATTTATAGAGGTTGTTCAAATTACACAAGGGGTTTTACTACATATTTGTCTGAAAAAAAATTTTTTTGTATATAAAATTTTTATGTCCTTATATTGCAAAAAAAAAAAATATGAAAAATTTGTTTTATATACACGTATGTATGGATTTATCCTGCTAAAAGTATCTTTCTTTTGCTTTGGAAAAGCAAAATCTAAAAAGAATACATAAAATAAGCCATAAAAATATTTGCATATCCTTTTTTCATAGATCTGATTTTATTGTTTTCTTTCTATTTTGTTTTTGCTCGGTCAGGGTTAAAAACAACTTTTATACACAAAACTGTTTAAAACTATTTATTAATAATTTCTTTCAAACATATGTTTTGTTGAAAACTAATAAAGATAAATTTAAAATATTAAAAGCTAACCCCAATTTTATTAAATTGTGTTAATATAAGCTGTAAAATATGCTTTAGAAATATTATTTTAGAAAAAGTATTGCCTTCCTTTAGGCTTTGTTTTTATTTATTACTAAGGTTTTGCTCTTTATTAGAACCTGTAACCATAAATATTACACACATTAGGTATAAGCCATTAAAATGGTTTTCTATAAAATTAAAGCCCTAAAATAGGCAATTATATTTATTTGGAATTTATAAGACGAGCAGTTAATTTGATAATTAAGCACAATGTTATAAAGGTTATTAATATGGCAATAAAAGAAGCAATCTGTTAGTATTTTATTACATTTTTCTAAATGTATTGTTTATATTTAGGCGTTTCTGTTTATTTTTATCAAACTTTATTTTACTATTTAGACAACATTACTTTGGCATTTAATTTATTTGTAGTTATATAATTAGTATTTTAACCAAAAACAAAACAAACACACACAATAGCCTAAAAATAGTTTAAAACAATTTTAAAAGATCGCACACCTACTTTAAGGCAGAAAATATTTCTTGTATGACTGTTGTTTAGTTAAATTTTTACTGCGCTCGAAAATTTAAGAGAAAAAGTTATATTTCGTGATAAAATTATTTTTTTAAATTTAATATAGATTTTTAATTGAAGAGCCTAGAAATAGGCTTTATTAAACTTCACTACTGACTTACTTAGATTGCTATATACAAGTATTAAGATCAGGAGCCGTTAAGTAGTAGTAAGAACATTCTTTCTAGCATGGCGATCTTATGCCTCTCCAGTTTCTAACACCAACGCTAGAGCGGTCTTCTTCTGCTTTGCCTTATCAGTTGTGGTTTTCCCCTTGTGCGTCTTTGGGTATCCTTGCTGCAGCATTTTGGTCCATGCTTATTACATGACCCAACCGTATCAAACGCAGTATCCTAATTCGCCTAACATATACAGCTTACTCAGCCCGTGGCTTGTTCGATATCGATACTCGCCGTATAACACTTGTACCTGCAGCATTATAAAAAACATATTTTAGGAAATTTTGCCTGCAATGATACTCAGGTTGTCTCTGGACATTCCAATTCAGGATTCTACTCTTCTTCTGGTATAGTTACCCAACAAAAGTTTACATTGTGTCAGAGCCGCCTCTCAGTATCCTCATTTTTGTTGTGTATGCCCTTCCAAGCCCCCCCCTTCCCGGTCCATTGAAGGGTTCTGGCCTCACCAGTGGAGTGGAAGCTCCCTTTCTGACCAGTTCATCGGCCCTTTAATTCTTCAGAATTCCACATGACCCGGGACCCAGCACAAGTTGACCATATTTTCCCTGCCCAGCTGGTTCAGTTTACCCAGACATTCCCAAACTAGCTTTGAGTCAATCTCATACGAGCCAAGTGCTCGAATAGCGGCCTGACTCTCAGATAGTATGGTTATGCCTTGTTCTCTATATTTCCTCTCCAGTTTAAATTGAACACATCTCTCAATTGCATACACCTCCGCCTGGATACCGGCCACCAATTCGGGGCTGTTGTGGGGCCGAAACTGGCAGCGGCACGTGGGTGTATTCCATCCCCTCACGTGTCAATAAGCCTGACCAGAGGTATTCTGGTGCCACGAGAATCGGGAGTTCCATTGATACCGATCTCTGCCCGATTGTTGGGTAAGCACCTTTGTGGGAGCTTCGTGGTGGCTATGATTTAGACTTAAAGCGTAGGCAGAGCGCGAGCTCGGTGTGGTGTTGCATCCCCACAACCGGGTGCTGTGACCCATATCACAACAGGAGTTTAGATAGTCTCCAACTCCTCACCAAGAAGTGAAGGTTAGTGTCCTAACAACGCGCCTTCGAATTGGTACGCACTTGTGATATTCACTTGTGTATCAGTAGTATGTAGTCTCCAAACCTCTTCGCTCACTCCTATTACCCACTCTTGCTTTGAAGCATTTCCCACTTTATTTATCTAAAATAAACAGAGCACACCAGTTTGTTGTCGAATTACTAGTAGAAGACACAATGCATTAAAGGAATAATTCGTTTTTGGGCACACTATTCGTATGTGAAGCAAACTTCCTGCAGAGATCTTGCCGCAGTATAACTCTCCTGCTCCACCACAGTATTTTTGCATAAGTAATAACCATCTATTGAGTATTGCTGGCGTGAAAAAAAGGGAATAAAACAAATACAACCTAAGAGTAGGCTATAAATAATTTTTTTTTTCGTAGAGTAAAAATTAACCTAAAATGTTTGATTAGTACCTTCAACTGATCTGCTGTTGTAGGTAAGATAGCCACCTATTAACCAAGACGTTCTATGTTTGGTCTCTGGTCAGACTATCTGACAATTTCCGACAGCGGCATTCCCATAACACTAGCTAGCGACTGATTATGAGTATAACGCAATGAAAAAGCTGCTTTAACTAATGCATCTGCCATTCAGAGCCGTCTTTAAATTAAAGGTCGCTCTTGAAAAAAAACTTAGAGTAAAAGTAGCGTGCAATTCATTCATTGAGAACATTCCTCCTTCTTCCAGTTGGTGAAAATTACGTATGTAACCTAAAAGTAGGCAACATACTTTTTCATTATAAATTTAAAATAGTTTAATTAGGCCTACAATTTAGACAGGATTATCGTTTTATTTTATAGCTTTATAATAAGAAATAAATATTAAAATCAATTTTTCTGTTGCATATTTTGAGGATTACTTGTAAAATTATGCTGGTATACCGTTAGGCTCACCTTATAAAAGCGTGTTTGAACATTAGCTTTTATAAAATTTTATAAAAATTTTAATGTAGCCTAAAAATAGGCTAGAATAACACGAATTATTCTACTCTCTACATAAGGGTTAAATTAGTTTTTTATATTATGTGCCATTGATTTATTTTCAATTTTTAAATTTAATATAAATCTTAACATCACAACTAAATTGTTGTAGGTCTTGTTTTCGAAGAGAGCTCCTGCTGGTTTAAAGTTCCTTTTTCTCTATTTCTGTGCAATTTTTTAAAATACAATGGATATGGTTGGTTGGCAATCTTGTATTTTGATTAGATTTATGACAAAAAAAAAATCTTTTTCAATTGCATTTTAAGCTATTTTCGAGTATAAAACAATTGGCTTAGTATAAGGAGAAAGAAAGAAAAGGAAAGAGAGAGAGAGAGAGAGAATATAATAAAAATACTTATTTTATATAGACAGGAAGTACTTTTCCTATAAGTTGTGTGTATAAACTACAGCAAACTGGGTAAAAATTCAATTTTCTTTTGGTCAAAGTTTATTGAATTTATTAGACAACGACGAGTACAACATCAGCAACAGAAATAATGGAGGGCTTGCATTACAATTTTTAGAAATTTTGTTTTTATAAAAGAATATAGAATTTTGAAAAACAAAAAAAAAATACAAATAAAATCCTAAGAAATGTTTTATTTACAACCTTAACTTAATTAAGTTTTTATTTTATTTATTTATTTATTTGGTTTTGTTTCATTTGTCGTACTTGTTTCAAAGTCGTTCAAATTTAATTTCGTTTTTTTTTCCTTTTTTTTTTTTGTTTTTCTAGTTATCATTTATTTTCTGAATGTATTTTATGTATCATGACCATGTCGTTTATTTTTCTTGAAATTTCTGGTTGTTTTTTTTCTTGTTAGATTTTCCTTAAAAAATTTTTTTTAACTCCAACGTTAAGTGTTGCTTAAGATGGCGTTAAGATCGTTTTGTTGTTAATGGTTGTTTTCTGTTTGGTTGGCAGTGGCAATAGTGAAAAAACCCACTCTAGTAGGGTATTTATAAACTTATTCTTCTTCGTTTTTTGTTTTTCAAGCATTTCCTTTTCTTTTAGCATTTGTTTTTATTTCTACTTAAAATTCTCAGAGCTCTGAACATCTTTTTTTTTTCAAAAAAAAAAAAAAAAAAATATTTCAGGATATATAACTGCCACCAACACTCTCACTACAACTTCCATTACTACTACTACTACTACTACTACTACTACTACAACTTGTAGTAGTGCTGTTGTTATAAAGATGTAGATAAGCTTAAGTGTTGTGCAACAAAAATTTTGTGACAACAACCCCAGTACTTATTGCAACGTTTAGTACATGTTTAAGGGGCAATATGAAAAAAGAACAAAACAAAACAGTACAAAAAAAAAATAGTTGCAACAGAACTACAGAATTTCTTTAAACCTTTAGCTCTTCTTTTTAATGTTTTCTAAAGTTAAGTGCCAATGATGCACTTACTTTCATAACATACATACATACATACATACATACATAGAATATCAAGCAACCACCATCATATAATATAATATACTTGAGATAAATTTCTACTAAACTTTAGCCAGAGGCAGTTTTTCTCATAAATGACAAAAAAAAAAAAAAATATATAAAAAATGAATAACAACAGCTAAAAACGAAATGCATTATTACTTAAAAAATAAATAAATAAAAATATTTGCTTGGTAAAATACAAGGAGTCTAGAAAGACTACTTTAAGCGCCTTAAAGTAGACAATGGAAATGTTAAATCCCAAATATAGATTTTACATTAGTTTTATACAAAAAACTAATATTTAACTACATTATCTCTTCTCATTTTTCGAATTCAATTGAATTTTAATTTTCTGCATAGCAGCTAAATGGTGTATTTTTATAACATATTTAAAGGAGCTAAAAACATAACGTAAAAGATATAATAGCAGAAAATTGTTTTCGCTATAGGGCTTAGCTAAACGAATTTCGTAATAGGAATGAGCTACGTGCAGTAAACGGTAATTTATTTTAAACAGTCGGATCTTTGAATGGGAAAATACACAAAGACAACTACTTGCTTGTTTGCAAATAAAAATAAACTACAACAACAAAGCAAGCCGACAACGAAACAACAACAATAGATTAAACATTGAATCAAACAAGATTTTTACGATCAGATTGCTGCATAAGAACTAAAGATAAAGAAATGTAAAGAAATGGAATCTACCTAAACTATCGAGAGATTCAGGAGCTTCCTAAGTATTGTTTACTGCCATATAAAGAGTACTTCAATGCGGATAGCAGTCAGTTGATTTGGTGTAAATGGAATCTACCTAAAATATCGAGAAATTCAGCAGCTTTCTAAGTATTGTGTACTACCATATAAAAAGTACTTCGATGCGGATAGCAGTCAGTTGATTTGGTGTAAACTCGGCGAGTAGAGTTTATTGGATATAAGCCCAACGTGTAGAGAGATTTTTGGAGTAGACTCAGAGTAAAGAGTAGTTGAAGTAAATACAGTGTGAAGAGATTTTAGTGTGGATAAACTCTGTTCGAAAAGGCCGTGATCGAACCTAAGTTGTGACAACGATTGGGTTGAAGATCTTTATAGTGAAAGATCTGTGTAATAGTTGTTATTGTTTTACATAAAGGGTATAAATAGAAGGGAAATTAAGAATAGGGTTTGTAATTGCTTGTAAAAACGTCACAAGCAGTGGAACACAAAACTGTGTTAAATAAAGAATTATTTAATTCAAACTTAAAAAAAATTTATTTTTATTTTAACTGCAATCTACGAACTCATTAATAAGTGGTTTTAAAAGGTAAAAACGTAACAATTTATTAAACTCTAAAGAAAAAAAATTAGTTTTATGAATAGTCTTGGCTTTGATTAAATCTGTATACCTTATGAATTAAATGAGACACCACAAGCATTCATTATTTATCAGTCAATAGTGGATGCTGTACAATAAATTGTACACATTGAATAGTTTAAAAAATAGTATACAGTGAGTAGTGTAGAGTAAATACTGTATGTGTAGTAAATAGTGTACATTTAGTAGTGTACAGTGAATTTTGTATAGCGAAAAATATAAAGTGAATAATGTTATGTTAGTGAATGATGTATAGTAAATTGTTTACATTAAATAGGGTAGAATAAATAGTGTACAGTGAAAAGTGTACAGTGAATAGTGAATGTACTGTTAATAGAGTACAGCAGATAGTGTACAATGAATAACGTCCTTTGATTTATGTATAGTCAGTAACGTACAGTGAATAGTGCTTAGTAAAAGGTGTACCATAAATACTCTACAGTCAATAGTGCACTAGATACTAAGCCTAAAACAACCTCTTAATTATTGTCATTGTGAATATGTTTAGTGTTATGTTTTGCTAACAATTCAACAGCTCTCACGCAGTTAGAAGTTAACATTAGTCGAGCTACAAGCAAAATATCGCCTGGAAAAATAGGATGCACTTTGCATATTTTTAACAAAAAAATTCTATGAAATACCTCTTTAAAAAAATATTTTATTTTCATTTTATCCATCATTTCTCTTGTGCTGCTTGCAAAACTCTATCATCATCATGATACCAACCAAGAACTATTGTAGAACACTATGACCCATAACATCTGTTGTTTCCCTTCCGGTCTATAGTTTGTTCAGCAGATATGAACACTGGACACTGAACTTGATAAAGAACAATGGGTAAATATGTCACCCAGCAAGACTATGTCCACCTCTACATATTCACCTAAACCTATTAAGAACTTCATATTCACACAATATGTGTGCCGCTCTCTCTGATGCCTGTGAGCGCAGTCAATAAACATCCCCATTAGGATTATCAAGTCCGGCTTACCATACTTGAGAACCTCAGATCGATGCCTAAATTGCGAACTGATCGCCGTCCTAGAGTGGCGAAGTCTCCTCTTAGCACTCCAGTTCTTCCATAATCTGGCAATTTGCCAATTTTTGATTAAATTGAGGATAATAATAAGAGGTGCTGCACAGCAAGGGTGTCATAGAATCTTTTCTAGCCAATGCATCCGCTATTTCTAAACTTGATAAGGAAAAGAAAACTTCCCATTCCGCCAATCACCTTGGTCTGACCTTTCCTTATTTTTTTTAGATTTTAAACTTTTATTTACTCTTCTGCGAAGGTTTATCAGCGAAATATTTTGAAACAAATGCCTTAGAACACTAAAATTAATATTTAGTGCTCGTCTTTACAAATTTAATAGTTTTATCATTATTGAACCAACATGAATAAACTATTAAAATGCAAGTTAATGTTTGCATATTATGAGAGTACTTTATAGCAAAATCAACACATATTCTCAAAACTGTGTAATAAACCGCATAAATACCACATTGACCGACGTCCATAAACATATGACACGAGCAACGCAATATATTTCGAAATAGTGAACGTCAACAAAGAAACCACACGAAATTACATGTAGAGATACTTTAGAAAATTTAACGGCTGTAAAATAAGCGACGTATATTGATAGAAAAAATAATTGTTTTTGTTGTTGGTTTTTCTAAGACAATATTATAGTGATGGAAACGTCAAAACTCACTCTAATATTATTTTATAGTGATGACCATCTATGGTTTTCGTTCTTTTCTTAAGATATTTGTCTGCTTTAAAATAAATAAGCATCTGCTTTAAAACTATGTTGCCTACCTTCAAGGAGCTAAGGATTGGCAAACACTATTTTAAGTTTTCTGTAATAATTTAAGCTTTTCAAACATTTTTCATGACAATTTCAATTTCTGTCTCTTATATGACAAGACAATACTAATTATCACCCATAAATAATTAAATATCTCTGACAGAAACCAATGTTTAACTTTAAAGTGACAATTCCCCAGTTGATGGCTGTGGTTTCATACGAAATGAAAGAAGAGAAACAATAATCATAATTAAATGTTTATGGCCAAAGGAAAAAGGCGTATTTTGACCTAAAAATTTTAACAAAGGAAGTAACAGTGGAAATAACACTTTGTGCATTAATTATAAAGTAAATATGAAACAGAAGACACTCTGTTTCTTCTGGCTTATAAGTAGATAATTTTCTTCGTCTTTTAAGGGCTGTTGTTTTGTTTGCTTAAAGCAAATGAACTTTATTTTACATAAATTAACTTGTACAGTATACTTTTAGGAGTTGCTTTATAAATTTGGCATGTTTCGCTACCCCTATATTAAATATTATCTTAACTACTATCTTAGTTATAATCTTTGGCCTGAATGTACTTAAAATTTATAATTTTTTAAATATTAGTTAACAAATGTAAATGTCAAAATTTTTCTTGAACGAAAAAATTTGAAGAAATGAATCGCATAGAATAGTTCTTCAGATATTCCATAATTAAAATTTGCTTGGTATGGAGAGCACCACTTCCTCTGACCCTATCCGCCCTAGATTTTTTTTTCGCTTAATCAGTTTCATAAGAAAGTGAGTTGGACAAAACTTTATGGCTCAAGCTGTAACAGTTCTATAGATATTCGACAATTAATGTTTGCCTTCTATGGAATTAATTTTGCCCTCAATCCTATGTCTCCCAATTTTTTCTATTGGTTTTTTGTAGGAAGGGGTTGGGATAAAATTTGTTCGCAACCAGTGTAAAAGTATTCGAAAATTAATATTTGCTTTATATGGGTGGTACCTCCCCCCTAATTATATCTGTCTTAAATTTATTCCAGTAAATCAGTTTCATAGAAAAGTGATTGGAACAAAATTTGAAGACTTTCGCTATAATAGATTTTTAGATATACGATAATTAAAATTTGCTTTGTATAGGGTATATCTCTCCACCTGATTATATCCGCCCTATATTTTTTCAAATAAGTCAGTTTCATACGAAAGTAATTGGAACAAAGTTTGATGACTCTGACTGATACAGTTCTTTAGATAAGCGTGTATGATTGTTTCGTATGGTGGATACCTCTCTCCCTGACCCTACTGAAAAAAAATGTAGTCTATGTCTCCTTCTGGGCATATAGGATGATACAGTGAAAATGATAAGAAAATCGGTTTAACCGTTAGTCGTCTATAGACCCCAAAAACACACATATATACATCTATACATGCATACAAACAAACACACATTGATTTTTGTAAGAAAATTAAAAATTAAAATGTTTTTTTTTTGCCTTAAATTATGCTATAATATGTAAATGGTAGCGTCAACGTGCTACTTTTGTTCTTATTTTTTTTTAAGCAACTTAAAGCGTTTTTATAATATAAAGTATTATTTAATTAATTTTTTGTAAATATTCTAATGTATTTCTCTCTTTCTCTTTCTCTTTTTAGGTACTGTATCTTACTTTGCATATATGATTTAAATTTTAGTAAGTAAATGTCAGACTTCTGTCAGACTTCTGTCAAACTTAAACACTTATTAAAAAAAAAAAAAAAATCCGTAAGACTTCTGTATATGATTTTAAACATCATTAACAAAATTTAAAAAAAAAGTATTGAAAAATCTCAATAACTACCTCATATGTTCACACGTTTTGCAGGAAAAACAATGTCTTTTTACATATTTTTGAATGACCTGATTGGACTTGTGTTGTGAACCATAAACAGTGCTTAGATAGCATTTTCAAGTTATCGAATATTGTTTTACTACAGATTGTCTTGTATTTGTACAAAAAATAAATAAATAAATAAATTGTCATAAATATAGTCAACGTATAAGCATGTCTGACTTGGCAGCTCAAAATAAAATCAATTGTCAAAAAAAAGGAACTTTTAAGCGAAAATGAAAAAAAATATTACGTTTTCTCTGCTCTTTACAATACCATCCATCGAGTATTCTTTTAGAATAAACCTATTGAAGGATAAAATAAAAAATAATAAAAAACGTAGAAACTATGCATTTTGGCAACTGCATTTAAATGCACATACGAGTACATACATATGTGTCTGTATACGTAAAGAGATACATATGTGTGTATGTATGTATGTATGTATGTATGTATGTATGTATGTATGTATCTATTTACATGTATAGCAACATATTTTTCTACTACAATATATTTTACGTATTATTTCATCTTTTTCCTCCAGATACAGGATAGTGTTAGAGATGTGCGGAGGATACACTGAGGGGCTGATTTAGTAGAGCAGAAATAGAAAATGCATAGAATAGTGATGCATAAACAGATAAAAAGTGCTTTTTTTACTAAATATTATTTTTTGCTTTGTTTCCTGGTTAAAAAATAGCTTTATAAAGGGTGTTTCTATGAAAACTTCATAAATTTTGTTTCTCAAACAAAAATAATAATTTTTTTTACCAATAGCCGCAGAACAGTACTATGTTTGCTCAATTTTTTTTTTTTTTTTGCCATATTATTCACTAGCTATTGAAGTGGTTAGCCAAATACCATTGACTTTATCATTATCATCATATCGACCAAGCACTATTGCAGAACACTGCGACCCATAGGA
Organism: Wohlfahrtia magnifica; assembly: GCA_023159175.1. NCBI lineage: Eukaryota > Metazoa > Arthropoda > Insecta > Diptera > Sarcophagidae > Wohlfahrtia > Wohlfahrtia magnifica. The sequence goes on along the minus strand of JAKWBJ010000485.1, from coordinate 10,137,833 downwards.
TCTATTATGCCTCTTCGGGTCTATGGATTATTCAGCAGACCTGCTGCCTTCCTAATTAACACCAGCAGATATGAATGGTGGATATGTCACCTATTGAGACCATATGTCTACCAAAACATTTCCGCCTAAACCTATCAAGAACCCCACATTCACACAATATGTGTACCGCTGTCTCTGTAACCGCCATTCTCATCAGCGGCCCGTACGAAACTCTGTTAGGAGTTTCAGGTTCGGGCTGCCATATTTGAGAATCTTGGAGCGACGCTCAAATTGCCGACTAATCGCCGCCATAGAGTGGCAAAGTCCCCTTTGTGCATTCCAGTCTTCGAAACATCTGGCAATTTCCCAATCCTTCATTAAATTGAGGATTGTAGGTGGTGCTGCACATCAAGTTTCTGGACCGCTATATGGTTTCATGGAAACTTTTCTGGCTAATGCATTCACCATTGACTTTACCATGTTGCCAAAGAATATAATCAAGGGTCGTCAAATTGCATAATCTTGGCTTTAAAAAGATTCCAGCTTAGTGTTTGACGTCTAGCAGTTATTATTATTGAAAGATCAATACATTACTCACTGTACACTAGTCACCGTTGGCTTACAATCAATTCAATGTACACTATTGACTGCATAATTTTTACTGTACACTATTCACTGTACATTTTTACTTTATAGTATTTACTGTACAATAAGCAATGTACACCGAATAGCTATTTTTTCCTTTGAATGCGATGATGTCTCATTTTATAGCTTTGGATTGTATCTATATTCGCTAATTTTTCACGTTGATACATCAATTTATCTAAAACTGAGCAAAATTTTTTTTTTGGAAAAATTTAATCAGCTTACAGTGGATCTTAAAACTAGACACCAAACATATGCTACAACCGGTAGTCTTATATGGACAAACAACAAAATCTCTGTGCAAAATATTTGATAGACGGACAAAGCCCAAGTTGCTAAGAACGGCGGCATATTTTCAAATCAGGATCATCGGCAAGACTTTGATTTACAGAAACAATTATTTCCTAGGTACGATTTTTTCTTTGATTGGCTATGGCCTTATTGGCATGTGTTAAATAAGTCGTACAAAGTTTTTCAATAATTCGTTGTAGAGCACACTCAGGAGGATCATAGAAAAAAGAAAAGATTTTTCACAATTTAGAAGCGTTTCTGTTCGTGATTATTCGATAGAATTGAACTCAGAAGAAATTTAAAAACAAACTTCAGTGAACAGCCAGAAATAAAGTAGTTTGCCCTATTGAAAGTTCGCATAAGCTTAAAGAAAACACCCTTTGAAGTATCCTCATATGTGTTTGGTAAGCAGCAAAATAAAAAAAACCAAATTGAACATGATGTATTTGTAAAAGGAATTTAAATAAAATGGATGATAGCAAAGGTTCTCACAATAGAGTGATATTTAAGCACTCAATAAGGGAATTTATGGGTAAAAGTATTGCGAGTTAAAAATGCAATAAAGAGAATTAAAAATAAATTTTTTAATAAAACACTTTAAATCCTTCAAAGGCTCATAAAAAACAAGGAAATTGTTTATTTCCATAAATATATATAAATAAATATATAACATATTTTTAGGAGCTGTATTACAAAAAAAATTTTATAAAAATAGATTAAAAACAGAGTATTTCTTCAATAATATGGTTATGTTTTTGAATTTTTTTCCATCATAAAAAAATTTATTTAAATTAAAAAAATTTTAAAATGTTCTTAACACCTAGCTTAGGGTAGACTAAGAGCGGCTGCCATACAAACTTCCAGCACATTTAGGCCCATTGTGGTACCTTTAGATTCTTCCTGGCAGCCAGTGATAAATTCGCCCCTACTATCAATTGTTGAACAGGAAATTCCTGTAGAGCCTCAGCGCTAACTATATGCCCAACGAATGTACTGATTCTAAGTCTAGACAACGCCGGGCACTCTAATAGAAAATGTTTCGTAGTCTCCTCATCCTCCTTCAAACAGCACCTGCATAACAGAATGGAGTTCCTATGACTCAACCTAAGAAAATTTCAACCAATTAGACCATGTCCATAAAAGCTTCTAGTATTGCAGATATCCTGGCAGCTAATTAGCTGCCTCATACCACCAGCCCCGGCTTGTCTACAAGTCGGAGTTTGTCTACACTTTTCATCAAAGACCTTACCGGCCTATTGCCCTATACGCAGACGGTAGGTAGGGATCGGTATACCAAACCTAGCCCTCTTAAAAAATCCGAGTTACAGTGCCCTGTCTGTGACCTGACATCCAAATGAAACTGCTACAGAAATACTAAGCCATCACCCTTAGTGCTGAGTGACACTTCTTTATTGTCAGCGACTTAGCATACATAGCCCCAAGGTCTGAATAGTGTATAAACTGTCCGTATAAATGCAGACTTTCCGCATCTTTGTAAGACTATCTCTTAATAAGTCAGCAACCTCACAAATAGCGGGTACCTCTGCCTGAAACACCCAGCACTGGTCTTAATACCTAATAACTAATTAAGATGTCTCTTTAAAGTATGCTTTAAATATTTAACTCTTAAACTACAATAACCAATTTTTTGTTTTTTTTTTCAATTTTTTTTTCCTTTGTGTATGCAAAGTTTTTTACGATGAGGTATGTAGGTGTTCTACATATGTGTGTATGTGGGAATAGAGGATAACACATAAAAAATTTTCACTCAATTAATTTTTGGCAAAAAATATAGAATTTTTTTTTCATAAATAAAATTGGATCCCTTGCATATGCATGTGTATATGTATTATGTATACGCAAAATAAAATAAAAACTTTGTATGAAAAAAAATTTGATATTTGTATGTATGTATGTATAGTATTACACTGAACATGACTAACAACACCAGTAGTTTACAAACTCATATATCATAAATCGAATTGTTTTATTTTTCTTTTTGATCTTTTTTTTTTTCTTCTATTTGTAGTTTAACTTTATTTTTGGCACCATTTTACTTTTTATACTAAATTTTAATTTTTTTTTTTTTAATAAAAAAATATTTCTGGGAATTTTGTACCCCCGCTTACAAATTTATATAAAACGCTTGAGTTGTAAAAATTGACTTGTGCTGGTAAAATTCTAAATTTGTACTGAATTTCGTTTCGCAAATGTTTAATATTTGGAGAGAAAAAAAAAAAATAAATATATATTTGAACAGTTAAAAAATAAATATTAAAACTATTTTTTTTTTATCTAAAAACCCATTTAGATAATTTAATTAAAAGTAAAATATTTATTGATATTCAAACTATTGATGACATGGCAAAAGTTAAGTTTTGTAAAGCCATAGCAAAAAATGTTAACGAAAAGCAAATTAAAATTGAAAATTTTTCTGAAAAATCTTTTTGATTCGAAGGACCATTAAAAATATTGTTTGAATAGTTTTAGCTTGAGTATCGATGCTATAGAAACCTGCTCTGATATAACCCAGCCTGAATTAATTTTAGCAGTACCGCAGCAAGAACGTACATACATACATACCTCCATTGACTGAGATTTTCAATGCAAAATTTTTCTAAACATCATACGCATTTGCAAGCCGATTAGGTTAAAATATTTTGGATTAGTACTTACTTATTTACTTATTCTGTATTTCTAATACCTTCCAGTGTAAGGGTTTTTGCAAATGTTGCTCATTTTAGTCCATGCTGTGCTATTGTATTAGCCTTTCGTTTATCGCAGCTGTTTACTTTTTGAAGATGTTATTAATCGTGTCTTTCGACATTTTTCTTTTACCTCTTCTTTTGATTTTTACGGCCTGGTCTCTAAAATTCTTTTTTGCTGGCCTTCAGGAGTCTGTCATCCTTACAACGAGCTCACACCATTTAATTTTTATACAATTTTGGTGCCTTTTGATCATTTCTTTTCTTACTATGTCCCTTCTGGCTACTCTTCTCAGATACTTCATCTCAATTGCTTGAAGTCCGCTTTGCGTCTTTATCGTAAGTGACCATAGCTTACATCCGTACGAAAGTGTAGGTATATACTAGGGAGATCGAGCGGTTATTATTCGACCGGTTTTAACCGGTTTTTTGGTTTTTCCGAATACGGTTTTCTTAAAATGTCCATTTTTCGAATACCGAATAAAACGGTTATTTTAACACGAATAACCGGTAATTTAACAAAGTACACTTTTAATAGTTTTTTATTTTGTTTTTTATTTTGTAATTGCAAATATGCTCATAATTAAGAAATTCTTCCAAGTTTAATACATAATGTCTTATTTTTATACATATGAAAACCTTGAACGAATCACAAAGAACGTCAAAACCGTGGTAGAATGGTTAATATACGCAAACTTGAGCAAGAATAGCTTTTACTCATTTTCTGTAAATGGATATCAATTTTTAAGTGTGGAGGCTGATGTCCTTGACCTTGGAACCGTTTAAAGAAATGTAAACAATTGCAATTGAAAGAGTAAAGCTTTTAAATATTTCGAAGGTGATGGAAAGGGTTGTCTAGATCCTTATATGCTAATTTTATAACTCGATTTCCACAACGATAGCAACTTCTTTAAACTCCTAAATAAAGTGTAGATTCATGGTAATAACTTCGAAAACAAGGTACACAAATGTATTCTGTTCAATTAAATACCACTGGCGCGAAAGTGGTGCACTCCACATAGAGACCAAAAGAGGTTCATTTTGAGTATCTTCAGTAGAGAGATAAGAGAAAAAAGAAATGTGACCAATAACCACGAGAACAAGAAATGGAATAAAAGAACTGCGAAAAATACTACAAGAGATCAAAAGTGGGAAAGGAAGGGCAAGATTAATGTAAAGAGTCTCCCCACCAGTTATCTAATGGCTGAGAAATATCTGTTCATATTGAATATTTTGGTAGACGCAACCTCACTAAAGTCACTGAAAAAGTCTCGCCCCAATAGCATGAGTCTGTATTTCCAATGACTACTGCAAAGGTTTGCCCTTAACGCATAATACACAGAAAGTATTAGTAGTATTCTGAGAGACTTCGTCCTAGATTTACGACCATACTAAGATTGACGGAATTGTGCAGCAAGGAAAACTTTTTTCTATACTAAGTAGTTCCGAGGCGCCATCCAATAGCACTCTTGCAAAAATTAATCACTGGGAAAAATATTAGCACATTGTGTTGTCGAGGACGGAATGTCGCTTAAAGCCCTAAAAAACTGAGTGTTGTTCTAGCATACTTACAAGCTAGAAATTAAAACATGGAACAAACGCGATCAATTTTATTTAATAAAACGACATGAATTGAAAAAAATTTTTCTGAAATGAAAGAATCGGTTAACCGGTTATTAAATAAATTTTTAACCGTAAACCGGTTTCTTAAAAATTATTACTTATCGAATTATTCGAAAACCGGTTTTTGAAAAAGTCGAAAAATCTATCTCCCTAGTATATACCTAAAGGTGTATACTGCTGTTTTTGTACTAGTGGTTATATCTCATTTAACCAGGAAGCCTTTTTAAGACCTGAATAGAATGCAGATGACTTCATTTCAGTTCTATTCTCACATATCACTGCTCCAAGATTAGCAGCATTGTTCAACCTGTATTCCACTATTGTTAGTCGTAACGTTTTCATCTTCTATTTACACAAAACAAATCCTATTAAATAAAGATAGTTTGTGATCGCAGTTAATTTTTCAGCCAATTCCCGACTTAATTTATGATCATTCTTCTTCAAAAGTACTTTGATTTACTCTTCTTCAAATTTAGAAGCTCTTCCGTTACTAAGCATGTTTTCGATGACAAAATCTGCATTTTTCAACTTTAAAAACCACTTCCGTGCGTTAGACTTGTCTATGACACCTTCTCCATATAACATCCCGGGCTACTTCTACATCTTTTTGGCGCCTTAAAAAAGCAAAGAAAGTGCAGGTGTCGAAAATATTGCAGTTTTTCTTTATTGATATTCTCTTCTAACACCTCGCCAGAAAGCAAAAAGCCGCTGTAAAACAAAATAAAATATAAAATCCCTACGAACTTATTCCCCATTTTTTATATATATTTTCTGTTTGCAAACCCTTACGAAATGGTCGAATAGCTTGCATTGTTATTATTTCAAAAGAAATTTAAAAATTTTCGGTATTAACAATAAAGCACTGAAGCACTTTTGGCTTGAAATAGGTTTTATTTTTCAACATACTCTACCAATAGTTCAATAAACTTGTTTCAATGGAAGGTCTTCAATATACTCATCTATGATGACTTCGTCATTTGATAATAAACGCTTCCAAGACAGAAATTTTTTTAATTGACGCGAATTCGAAAATGTTTCTGTTCAATAGTAGGCACAAATCTTTCTTATATGGAATTCTTGAAACAATAAATGAATTACACGTTCATTTGAGTTGATGTGGAATCAGCTATTTCATGCACTTTTACTCATAGATCATCCAACAACACAACATTGATTTGTCAATTGAATATTGTTGTTATTGACGTCCACTACATGTATCATCTTAAAGCTTCTACAACAATATTTTAATTCAGCAGTCAAAAATTGATGGTGAGGACTCCTTACACACTGTTAATAATAGTTCATTAATATGCATATCATTTTCTTTTAAGCCGTCAAAAATTGGGAACTTTTCAAGCTCCCCTTATATTTCTAAGATCAACAGCAATTTTATGTGCAGCTATAAAAAAAGTGAAATTATGGAGAAGCTATAACAACTTTCCCTGAGAAATATTTTTTTTATTTATTTTTTTTTTGCCCTATATCATACTCATAAATTTTTATTTTTTGTTGCCCTAAAAGTAGGCAATCTTTTAACAAACATATGAAGATATCCTCAAACACATTAAATATAGTTTATCATTGATTGTAGTATTAAGACCGATAGCAATCTAAAATGCCACATCTTTAGCTATAGAAAGTAGTGATATTATAGAAAAGCTATAGTGACGGTACCTAAAAAATATTTGATCCACCGTTCACTTAGTCTTTTTTTAATTATTTTTTATTTATTGAAAAGCGAAAATATTTATATATATTCCTGACACGCTATTTTTCAACCATTTAAAAATCGCTATCTAAAAAATCCTTTCTTCTACTACCTTAAAGTATGCTTCAAAAAAGTCTTATTTTCATAAGTCTTTAAATAAATGCTAACAAAACCATGCCATTAAGTTTTAATCAATTTTATGACAATCTCCGTTTAAAAAAAATGTCATTTAAAGGTAAGAAAATCAAAAACCTTAGGGCAGGCAAAACAGAAATGAAAAATTCCTTTCAAAGTATAAAAAATAAATTTTAAAAAAGGAAAAATGGTGCTATTTGCCCCGACTGCCGCCAGTAGAAACACAAGGCAAAAAAAGCGTTTAAATCTTATTATTTTACTTAAGTAATACGATGTGACCTTTTCAGATGACTTGTGAGAGTAGAAGGTAGCCGAAAACTGAGGTTATTTTGGTAAAATTTATGTTTGAAAATATTTTCAAGTTTTTTAATACGTTTTTTTTTGCTCGTCCACCCATTTTATTTCTTCATTTTACCTCAAGTCGTTGTTGTTAAAGGTATTTAAATACTAAAATGATAAGCTAATTAAGTTAAGGAAAAAAGTTTCTTTTGCCAGCTTACATTTTGTTGAACTTTTAATGTCTGTGCTGCTGCTTTTTATGTTGTTGTTGCTTATAATTTTATATTATTAAATACGAAAAGTAAAAAAACGGACATTTTTATTAAACAGACGTTGGTAATTTACAAACGTATTACAAGAAACTGTCACCATTATTCAAGCTTAACAAAAATGTTTTTCTTCTTCTAGTTCCCTTTTTTTCCTATGACAGTTTTTTTTTTCCTTGTTGTCCTTTTCTAACTAATACTGATGTAATGCTTTTAATAATGTTTCTTTTTTAGCGTTTATAAATTCTAATAAATTTGATTACCATGACCAAAACATTCTATTGGAGAGTAAAGGACCCCCTTTTTTTGTCCAAAAGCATTTTTACTGTGGGGGCTTGTAGGAGTTGGAGACTATTAGGGAAATCATTATTATCAACAGAAATAAATGGTGGATGATTAGAAAAAATAAATTGTAACTTTGATAAAGAGAAAAAAGAGGGTTTTTTAAGGAAAAACGAAGAAAAATATATTAAATTATTTTTCCTGAACTCCTTAGGTATGCTACGCTTTTTTGTAAAGAATTTTACATAAAAAATATTTAAAAAAAATTTATTTAAAGGGAAGTCATTTTCTAGAAAACATATGGTTTTGGATGACTTTTATAAGTTAAGTTTTTTATAACATACTTTAAGGCTGTCTTTTTCTTTAAAATTATTGTACATTTTTTTCTTTGATTTTTTTTAGTTCCCTAGAATATATATCAAGCTTATGTTTATAGTATAACACTCTCTTGCCTTTAAGATACACTCCGTAGACTTATAGCCCACTTATTTAAACGCGACTTGCTTTCAGATATTACTTTAATTTATAAAATTTGAATTTGAGCTTAATTTTCAGACTTTGTGTATAATTCTCATGATATAATCAATTCAACAACAGAAAATTTGGCATTTTTTAGCATACTTTAAGGCGTTTTAAGAGACGAACTAGAAAAATTTGTTTTCCAGATGTGAGCAGAATATATAATTCTATGGTCATTGATGTGATGCAGTGAATCCACGTTTTTTCACGATTAAAAAAAGGACACAAAAGTTCGTTCGAAGTACGTCTGGCCGTCGTTGAACTCATAGTGTGCATTTGTTCCTCATACACACACATATATGTAATTTCCGGCACGTCTCAAGTGGTACAAGGGGGAACTTCTCTCAACCAACGATTCTATTTTTATACTCATTGAAAGGAACCCACAGTTTAACGCAATCTCTGAACGATACAAGTCGCTAGCAATGTTATGAGGTGATACGTCTGTAGAAAATAATCCGATGGTCTGGCTTGGTGTTAAACCGATGACATTTTGGTTCGTAGACGGGTGTTTTATCTACCATACACAGTGGCCAAGAGTATAGTATGTTTTTCATATTCAAATAATCATGTTAAATAGCTAAGTTACTTCACACACTTTTGTTGAAATGCATTACGGAGATGTAATTTTGTAAAAGAAAATGAACTATTCTAATATCAAGACTCTAAGTCCACAACATTCTGTGAATTTAAATAACAACAATGCTGTACTATACTATACTATAAAGTATTACGCTACATTACAACAACAAACACAGTCAAAATACTGTTTTTACATTTACCACTTCACACAAGAAATAAAAACTAATTTACGAAAATGTAAATGCCTAAAAAGATACACTAATATTAAAAGTTGTCAGTTTTATTATGGAATTTATTATACTGGTTTGTTTCAAGGCTACGATCACCCTGTCAATGCTGTAGTTATTTGAACGCTGTTTTTGCGTATTAAACTTTGCATTTAAATTAACGTAGCTGAACAGAAGGTTGTAGATTATGCTAGAACATTCGAAATTAATGTCAATTTGATATAAAAGGCGGCGCATTGTGCTTAGTGAGTCAGTCATAATTTAGCAATCAGAGAGTACAGTCGTGTTAAGGCATTAGTGAAAGTGTTGAGGAAATTTATGTGTTAAGTTGAAGTAAAATAAGGCGGACACTGTATAAAGGACTGTATAAACTAAACAATAAATTCGTGTCATTTATTTTATCTAACGTAACAATAATACCTTATATAATTATTACACATGTAATAATCTATTCAACTGCAATTAATAATGTAGGGAAGGTTTTTTAATTCGCTCGCAGATATTCGTGTTTATGATAAGCTTTACGAATTGCGGAGGTGGCTAAACTAGTTTGATAATGCAGTAATTAAACAGAATCAATTGCAAAAACAAGTCAGCCAATACAAAAGGGCGCCAAAGATCAACATATTAGACACATACATACATTAATAAGGACGGTTCAGTAATATGACTTAACGAAATAGGTTTAAATTTATGCTAATTTTTAATTTGTTTTGTTTTTTTTTAATTAAGTATAAGAGGGGTAGCAAACATAGTTTAAAACAAGTCAGCCTTCACAAGAGGGCGTTGAAATTCAACAAGTATAAGGTTTTAACAGCGATATAAAAATTACATTGTTTTGAAATTAGGATTAGTGTTGATCATAATGATTTCTTGTACATAACTTAAGTTCTTAAGGGGGGCTATATTAGCTTTGGATCAATTCTTGTAGCATTGACACCAACCAAGAGAATAACTTTCATAAAAGTGAGTTTATAGCTTCTAAGTAACAAATTTTGGTGCATATTTTTAGGCGAAATAATTTTCGTAACGATATCTAAGTTTAACAATGATCCACATCAAATAAAAAAATGCGCTTTTTTTTTAGAAATTTTAAAGAATACGTAGCAAAGCAATTCTCAAATTTTCTTAATTATTTTAAGCAATTTTTTTCTAAATTTTTTTACGACATGCCTTTGCACGTAAACAATGACAATTTTAATTTAAAGTGTAAAACCTTGTAATACTTGTTGTGCACAGGTCATAAATAAATATGAAGTACGGGTATTACTGCCAGTCATTTTGTTTCGTATTGTTGTTACTGCAACCTTAATTTAGCAACTTTTATGTTTCGGTCATCTCTCTGAAATGTCTAAAATCTCTATATATTTTATCTTTCGTTTCTTTTTTTTTGTGTATTACCATTCTAACCTTAAAAATAGTGACATTAGTTTTACTTTCATAGCTGATATGTTGTGTTGTTGCTGTTGCTTAATCTTTTGCACTTCATATCGAAGCAGTAGTAGAGTGGTTTTGTCAGAGTGTCAATTTATTTTCTACGTTAGAGTTGGATGAAGTTGTTCATTTTTATTTTTATTTTTTTGGGGGATTTTTTCCAACTGCACATGTTATTGCCATTTCAACAACATAAATCTAGGGTATGATCTGACAAGTACTACATACGTACATAAAGCAAAAAAAAAAAAAAAATCTAAATATGTTTGATGTTGCTACCAAATACACTAAAACAAATAAAAAAAAAAACTAAAATGAAGAAAAACAAAATGGGAAAATACACCTCAACTCAACTTACTAAAAAAGGAAAATTTTGTGTAAAAAAAAAGAAAAAAGCTTCTAAAATAATAGCAACAACAGTTTTAACATCATTGTAAAGCTTGGTCAACATATTTCTTAGCTTGTACTTGTTGTTGTTATAATTTCAAAATTTTTTCGGTTCCTGGCTGTTGTCTATACTTTGGCTTGTTTTAAATGGGAAGGGTAGCAACAATATATATCTTCTGTAGCCTTCGTTCTCCCTTAAAGTTCATGTAAATTTTTTGACACTTATGACTTGCATCATAGTGTTGTAACCAACAATAACAAAATGTGTTTTTTTTGTTGCCTTTAAAAAAATATTCACAGAAGTATGTATGTTCAGTATGTAATTTTTTATTTTTTCCTCTTTTTTTGACGAAAAGTTGCTATGTTGTGGTTAAATACTGTGAACTTTAAATACTTTTTCCAAAAACTTAACATTGTTTGAAAAAAGGGAAAACATTTTTAATGAAAAAAACTGCTTGTTATAGATAAAAGTATTTTAGCAAGTCTTATAGAATTTTGTTTCGAAATAATTTCACAAATTTTTTTTTTTTTTTAACAAATTATTTAGGAAAAATTTTCTTTTGGAAATAAAAGAAGCAGAAAAAAGGTCTTAAAAATGCATAATGAAGATATAAAACATAAATTATTTTTTGTTTGAAAGTACTAAAAAAGTTAAAAATGTCCTAAATGTATGCTACAAAAAGTTGTCATTTAGAAACTTAATTTCAATATACCGTTATATGATACAATTTTTAAATAAAGGGCCACAGATTATACCTAAAAGTACTTAATGAGTTTTTTAAACCTCGGTTAACTTCATGTATATGTAGGTTTAAAACTGTCCACGCAAAATACGGAAAGCAATATAAAAGTATCGCGTAAACTTTTTTACGTAAACTCAAAACGAACGTAGATACATATGCTATACCTTGACTACTTAAAAGGCTTTATTGTTTTATTTCCTAAATAAAAGGCTCATTCCGTTTATATATCATAAAAATACATTGATTTGACGATTTGTTCAACCCTAAGGAATGCAATACCTTTGACTACCCTACTCACTGAGACTGTCATTTTGTCTCGCCTGGACAGCATTCAGAAGGCATTCTCTGATATGAAAGTGGCTCTTTGTGCCTTCTTACATATTCAGAGCGCCTTTGGCAATACATAGTGGAGAAGTCAATTGCAGCTTGGATCAGTTCCATGCTTAGAAGCCGAATCATCAGCTCGTGAAATCCATTTCGATGGCGTTGAAAGGGTACGCAAGGTAGAGTACTTTCTTTATTGTTATGGACGGTAGTAGTTAATGGCTTGCTCACCATGTTGGCACATAAGGGTATCAGAGTAATTGGTTATGCTGATGACCTCGTTATAACAGTAGTTGGGAAATATAACCTCAGGAAGGGCTCTCTGTGAATCCCTCAAAAACGTTTGCTATACAAGGAGCCACAAGTTATCATATAACTGTATTTTATTAATGGATACCACCATCATCTTTTCTAAGCGAGAACTCGCACATTGGTGCGTTCAGAATAAGGCGATAACAGCCCTTTGAGCAAGTCGCTCGTGCTACGGTAAGACATGGGGGTCTTTCGCCAAGAATTACACCATGCATATATACCGCTTTTATTCGGTCCCTTATCACATATACGGCGAACACTTGGTGGAGAAAAGCTGAGGAACACTCGCCTAACAGTGACCTTGGAGGTCTTGATTAGTTTAACACCGCTTCACATCCATGATGAGAGTGGCGGAATATTCGACGGCAAGTTTTTTCGCCGAAGGCTCCCGAAACACGTCAGAGAGTCTGTCCATTTTATGCAGGGTGGTCGGAGAGCCATCTTCGAGCCTGGATCTTGCAAGCGGCCTCAGAGTACGTAAAAATTTTTTCAATTATATAATCGAATATTTTTTATATTTTTGTAAACAGTATTGAGGTTCAGTTTTTTAAAAAGAATTTTACTGTTTAGAGCGTCAACTTCGCTTTTTTCAATCGTTTTTAAATGCTTTTTACCAACGTTATAGCATGTAATAAATTTACTGTATCGGATGGGCCATCTATCGGCTTAAAATTGAACCAGCGTTTATTTCGAATCTGGCAATACTTATGTCATTCTATTCTGTCAAAAAATTCAGTATATTATCTCCAGTGAACGAAATTAATCGATTTACGTTTGAGCGCGTTTGGGATTTATTGGAAATTTATTTCCAAAACAAAGAAAATTGGTCGGAAATTGCACGAAAATGTCGTACAAGTGCCCGGTATACACAAGTTTATTGCTAAAGTTCGTAAACCAAGATTTAAGCGTGATCGTACAGTGCGTACACACGAATTTATTGAAGCTGTGACTGCGAATTGTACATTTCACGCATCAGTTTACGTCGAAAATTGCGAAAAGATGTCAGTATGACACCTGACAAAGTTCAATTGCTTGAAGAGTTAAAACCGCATGACCCGGCTATGATTTCGCTTCGCTAAATGGCCAACGAGAAACTGTACGATGATGTCGATTTTGCCAAAAAAATCATCGTTTCAGATGAAGCTCATTTTAATCTTGATGGTTACGTTAATAAGCAAAATTACCGTATTTGGGGCTTAGAAAACCCAAACTTGGACTTACAGAAGCCAATGCACCCATTGCGAGTGACTATTTGGTGCGGCTTGTGGAGCGGAGGCATCATAGGCACATATTTGCAACCATTACGGTGAACGGAGGCACCTATCCCACCATGATAACCGTTTTTTTTTGTGGCCGCTCAATACCATGAGTATTGATTGGTTTCAGCAGTATGGTGTAATTTGCCACACATCTCATGTCATAATCGATTTAATGCGTCATACGCTTGATGGTAGTTTAATTAGCCGAAATGGTGATGTCAGTTGGCCGCCAAGAAGCTGCGATTGCGCACCGTTGGACTATTTTCTGTGGGGCGCCGTTAAAGACAAGTGTTATGCCGAGAAATCCGTCACAACATTCGTGATGCCATTGCCTAGGTTCGATCCCATACACTCGCAAAAGTTCTTGAAAATTAGTCCGATCGAATGGGGTACTGTGAGGCCAGCCGCGACAGCCATAAGAATGCAATAACATTTCGTTTCCAACCGGAACAATTGTACTTCACAACAAAAAAATAAATTTGAAAAATTTCAAACCGTTTTTCTTTTATTGCATTTTTAAATTTAAACTTTTAAATGGCCCACCCTATATATAACTTTATGCGATTTTATTAAAACTGTAATAAACTTTAAAGAGAGCAGGTTTTCTTGAAGCAGTTATGTCTGTTTAAAGTAACTTTCTATTGAAATTTCATCAATCCTTTAAATATGTGATGTTTTTTAAATGCTATCAATATGTTCTATTTATTTTTTTATTTTAATGTTTCGTCTCAAATATTTTTTTTTTTTCAAAATCACACAAAAAGTATTTCCTTTGACAACAATAGACATTAATTTAGCGGAAGTTTATTAATAAATAGCGGATATAAGGAAAATTAAACAAGCCGTCTTCAGAAAAAATTTTTTATTTATTCTACTTACCTCTCTCTCTCTCTCTTTCTCTTCTTGAAAATTAGCTTACAAGTTCTTAGCTTTAATACAACAACGACATTTAAGGATTTCATAAAAAAAGAAAGTGGAATAAAACAAAACGAGCAATTTCACTGGTTTCCTATTCTTTTGTGTGTGTATTTAAATGGCAAGAAATTGCAAATTGGCATTAAACATTATCCTACTCTTCTCACACTCACTCACTCATTCACTCACTCTCTCTCTCTCTCTCTCTCTCTCTCTCTCTCTCTCTCTCTCTCTGTTTTTCTGAATTCAAACAGAATTCATCATCAATAATTGTTAATTAAGAAATAACAATAAGACAGATTTTTTTCCTTGTGTGTTTCACGTTCTTTATTTTATAACTTCCCACTAAGAATTGAAAAATAAATAAAAAGAAAAAAATAAATAAAAATTGTGCCATAAAATCTTAAGGAATACGTTTGTAATGCGAGCATTTAAAACAACAAGACCCACACTCAGCAGAAATATAGCCCACGGAGAGAAAAAAACAGTAAAAAAACAGAAAAAGGTGTGATGATTTCTTTACACCGGAAAAGGACATTGAAAAGGAAGAAAGAGCTTTTTTTTGACTACTTCTTCATAATTGTTGTCATGCTCGCTCGTAACAATATAAATATAAATTAACGGAAACGGAAACTTAACAGTAAAAAAGAAAAAAAAACGAAATGTAATGGTCATCATTGGAATTGAAATTGGTGGTTGCTATGAAATAAAATAAAAATAAAATTAAAATGAAACAAGATTTCTGGTTTGATGTAATGTGGTGACTTTAACTACATTACACAGATGGTTATTTTATTTTTATTATTCGCCATTTATTTCATAAAAATTTCCTTAATAACCGCCACAACAGCTTTTGATTAATATTTACTTTTGTGGCCACCGATGACGAAAGGCAGGCGAACAAGCAGGCAGGCAGACAGGCAGACAGAGCATTCTTGTCATGATTGTTAACGAAGAAAAAAGAGACAATGTAAGGAAATCGCTTTGAGTTTCCTTCAAAATGACATACAATTATATGCAAGAAAATAATAACAACAGTGAAGGAATAAAAATTGAACGTTAAATACAAATAATTTTTTACATGCTTTTAGGCTAATAATGGTATTTATCGAACTCCTTTATATAGGAAATCACGGCAAACCGAAGATCAGTTCAAAAATAATTTTTTTGTTGTTGCAAAAATATGCTATTTTTTCAAAAATATGAAGACATATTCATTCATATTCGCATGGCCATATATGGCGGTTCTTACTGGCCGTTGCCTCATTAGAAGGCATGCCGATAGACTCGGCATTTTCTTGCATGTTTATTGCAGAAGTTATGGTTCTGAAGAGGGTGAGGAGGAGTCTGTCTTTTACTTCATGTGGCAGAGCTCAGATGTTTTTTGACTCCTATTTCTATTCGTCCTTGAATAAACTCTTCCAAAAGAAAACTACTGCAATTGCGATATTTATTTTAGAGTCAAAATGGTTTCCAATTGAGACTGATTGATCCCCTATGCTTGTGATAACACAATGAGCCGAATCTCTGGCCTAAGTAGGACCTTATTCTTCAAAGAATCGAAAACCACTTTTACCCATTTTCGTTACAATTATCCACGACCAGATTACCTTTAATAGTTCTCAAAAATATATTTAAAAACAAAGCAACTTACTTGAAATTCGCAGTTTGTAGTCCGTATTTCAGTAAAAGACAACACTAACGGACAACAGTGAAAGTAAATGTGCTAAAAAAATAAAACGAAAATTAATGAATATTATGCCTGTATTCCTACTTTGCATTTATTTTTAAATCTTCTCCAAAAAGTATGCAATTTTTTTAAGATTATTTTCAAAGCCATAACGCTTTCTTTTGACGAACATCTTTAAACCAGTTCATTTATTTCACTTTATTATGTTTACTCTTGCTTAAGCCCTCTTGTGTGCAATATATGTTAAACATTTACTTTAACCCCCCTGAAAATATGCTACAATATTTTTCTTTTAAACAAACTTGTAACCAACAATATACTAATTTGTTCTTTGTCCTTTATCTCTAATACTTTAATATATATTTTCCACACAGTTAGTATAATCCCCCTTTCCTGATACAACTATACTCGTTTATTGTTTTTTTTTATTTTATATTTTTTCCCGCCCTATTTGTCGCAAATTTTTCAATTCAATGCGGAAACTTTTACCCTTTGACTTCTATATATTGTATATATGTGTGTCTGTCTGGCTATGTAGTCTATGAGTGGCTGACTGGCTGGCTGGTAGCCTTATAGTAACTATTCATCCATCCATCCATCCATCTCTATCTCTATCCGTCTATCTATCTCTATGGCTATATGTCAACCAACGAACCATACCTACATTTGTGGTTTAAAATTGACCAATTCATTGGTTCTGTGAATAAACCATTTTTTTATATATAAACAGTGTCCTATGGCTGAGATGATACAAACAGGCCAGCAAACGTGTGGAGCAGCAGGCCAAACGCTAAACATTGACAGAGGTGTGGATCGACATGGTAGGGCATGTCGGTAACAACTAGCAAACAGAAAACAACAGCAGCAATAACAAGGTTCAACAGTGAAAAAGAAAAATTACCTTGATTTTTACCTTTCTAAACGATTTTCCATATTGCAATGAAAAAAATTCGTAAAAAAACGTTTTTTTTTCCTTGTTGTCTGTATGCATATGAAAAAAAGGAAAAGAGAAAAAATAAATATCCTGGAAAGAGCCCTTTTTTTATACATTAAACATTGGAGAACCAACCAAAATACAAACAATAAATGTAAAGCGGCGTGGTGATGGTAATAGAACAAGACGGACTACGAACGAGTATAGTATATGCCTTCTGCCTTAATAAACGCTACAGTTTCATATAAAAAGAACCGAAACTTGAACTCTGTAAAACATGGCCAGCCATTATTTTAACGCCAACTGATAATAAACAACAAAAAAGGATACAAAAAAGAGGGGAAGTTAGTCGGTGTGGTATTTAAACTAATGGCATGGTTACACGTGTTTAAATGTTACTCTTGCTACTTGTTTTAATCCTAAAGAAGTAGAAGGAAGGTATTGGTGTTTATAGCCAAAGTAAATCTACGTATAGATGGCCCATAAAAACAAACTCAGTGGAAAATAGGCAAATGAACGCCAATACTCTTTTAAAGAAAAATAAGGAAAAGCAACAAAAACTGTACTTCAGTTTACCTTGTTTTATTTTTATTTTTTATGGCCCTCGTATATATATATGGTGGTGTATATCCATCCATCCAGGCAGACAGACGGACATATGTAGCATATAAAGCGTCTCTTATGAGTAATTTTTTTTATATTTTCTTTTTCTATAGACAGGCAGGCAGTCATTTATGTGTGTCTACAAATAAAAACGAGCTTTATAGTTTTTACATACGGCTGGACGGACAGACAGACATTAGACACACTACACAGCCAAGTATGAACCTACTGTTGCGCTTTCCTCCTGTTTGTTTTTCATGTTGTGTGTGTGTGTGTGTGTGTATGCCATATCGCATGTGCATCGTTAACGTTGTTGTCTGTTGTCGTTTACATTGTTTACTTTTGATCTTTTCATATAGAATATATAATCTATGTTGTTTACTTTTAGGCGCAATAACATGTTAACCGTATTTTATTAAAAAAAATTGCTTTGATGTTAACGTTTAGCTCAAAGTCATTTTTGTTGTTGTTAATGTTAGGGAAAAAATTTTACATTGCATATGTTAAGGCTTTAATTAAGTAGAAAAGATTTTCTTAAGCCTATTGCAAGGGTCTTGGATACAAATAAAACAAAAATTGTCTTAAAAATAACACGGTGCGACAGAAGAAAACCAGGTTGAAATACTTAGGTAATGATACCACTTTTCTGATAGGCTCTGTGGAGCAGAAAAATTTTGAATTACGAGTAGAAACTGGTTTTTCAGACCTTCACGTACGTATAAGCTAATAACTAAGCTGAATATTACTCGATTTAAATTTCTTTTCGGATTTGGGAAGAAACGAAATAGACCTTTTAAGTGACATGTATTTCTTACAAGTAGCCTTGAAGAATCTGAGTGTATTGCTCAAGCAAACACATTTTTTACCCAATTTTTTACACATTTTTCAAGTGTAAATGCGTTTTTGGTCTTGTTTGCTACATGTTTACCACAAGGAAACCTACTGCCTGCATCGATTTTTGTTTGGTTTTTTTGTTGTATCTTAATTGCTAGGGATAACCGATTCTTGGTATTTTCCTGTCTATATATGAGGAAACTCAATTTCGTTGGGCTCGCTAGGCTTTCTTCTTTCTTTGAATCGTTTGCCCATTACTTGGCGATTCTCACGGGCTGTCGCCTCATTGGAAAGCATGCCGATAGACTCGCTATTTCCTGGTGTGATTCTTGCAGTATATACTGTTTTGAGGAGAGGGTGGAAACCGCCGTCTTTCACCTCATGTGTCAGTGTCCAAGCCTTGCCATCAGACGACAGAGGTTTTTGGCCGCCTATTTATAGTATTCTTTGACTAAACTCTCCTAAATGAAGGTTAGCGAGATTTATTTGGAAATTTAAATAGTTTTAGTTTTTATGTTAGTGGTATTACAATGGGCCATGAAACTCTGGACGGTTTACAATCTAAAGCTTGTCTGGCAATTGGTATTTTTCAGTGTTAAAATTATGAAATATTCTCACATATCTGGGTGTTTTCTGTTTTATGTTCCCTTTAGATTAAATAATTGTATTTCGTTCTTCGCTCCTACGACCACTTTAAACGGTTTTAATAGCTCATATAAGGTGATACTTGTTATTAATTTAGTGCTACAGATGAGTTGTTTCATAATATGCTGCTAATGTTCTATCCGTAGGGCTGCACACACCTCGATGGTCTTTTGAATTGGTATTCAGGCATGATATTACCAAACCGTCACCGATAACCCAAATTCAGGGTGCGATAAGTAGCCAAAAGTGTTTTCGAGTCCACTAGAGCTTATAGCGCTCGACAACTTTTCTTGGTTGTTATTATATATCTCAAAAAGGCCCCCAATTAAAAAATATGAAACATTTTAAGTAAAATAATTAAAAAGCGTCAAACTAAATCACTCGATAATGGAAACCAAGTAATATATCTATCGGGTGTCTTTTTTAGCGGTTCATAGCTTTGGCTTGGCAACACTGCTTTATTTGACAGCCGATTTAACAGATAGTTGCTTTTTGTTAAGTTTGGTTTGACGTTTCATTACGAATAGACTTACACCAGAGCAAAGCTTGAAAATTGCTGAAATTTCCATTATTAAAATAATGGTTCTGTTCGTCAAATTTCGAAATTTAAAATTTTGTTTTCTGATGAACCCCATTTGTGGTTGAATGGGTACGTAAAGAAACCGAATTGCCGCATTCGGAATGAGGATAATTCACAAGCCTTTGTCGAAAAAGAACTATTACATCCGGATAAAATTACTATTTGGTGCGCTATTTTGGGCTGGCGGAGTCATTGATGTATATGTCTTCAAAAACGATGATGGTCAGAATGTTATTTGAAATGATGATTAAAAAATTTTTTCGTACTTCAAATAGCTGTGATTTATCTTGCTGACGGAGTGGCGTGGTGTAGTGGTTAGAGCGCACACATAACAACACAAGCGAGCCAGCTTCAAGCCCCAGCAGAGGACATGACGAAATAATTTAATTATAGTTTCGTTGCGATTGTTTAATAAAGAGGCTTCAACTTTGCCTCTAGACAAATCCATCTTTAAATTAAGGAAGAAGGCGCCCTGACCTTCAGACGAATGATCAGGAAAAAAACACCACCTACTGGGGAAAAATTACAATGCTAAAGTAAAGATCACCACCAATTAGCATGGATATTCACCACCACTATACATACAATCGATATGGAGGTGGCTACAGTGGATTGATCATCTACTTAGCACGAAAAATCAAATTGACTAAAGAAACTGCAACAAAGCAATGGATGCTTTGTAGAAAGCCAATATACTCCCTAGAGGAGAGACGGAGAAAAAAAATCCTGCTGACATGTAGTTCCAACAGGACAGGACCACATGTCACACAGCGCGTGCTACAATTGATTTAATCATAAAAACTGTTTTCATGCAATTAATTGAACACCAAGATCGAGTTAGCTAACCACATTGGTTTTTTGTCGGGGGTTGGGAGACAATTAAGCACCTGGAAAGCAATATTCGAAATAAGGCAGCATATGCTGCGAAAAGTTTGTGAAAAATGGTGTTCCAAAATGAGCCTTGTGCGTGTCAGCCATAGCAGCCACATGGCCAAAATCATATTTAAACATTAATATCATAAAATTTTCTATCTAACAAAGTCGTCCGTGTCATGGATACTAAAAATATATTTCGTTGTTTAAGTATGACTTAAACTTGTATAACTGTAAAAAAACACTCGATATTTTGTGAAATAGCATACATACGAGTACTTTGTTCCTATGGTTCATTAATGGTTAATTATTTTCAATGGATTAAACACTTTAAGTAGGCCTTTCTTTTCACTAAAAAAAATTATTTGTTTTTGTTTTTTTTTTTTGTTTTCAATCATATAACATTTGTCTGCAGTTTAGTATTTTCGAAGATTTTTATATCCTAATAAATAGGCCTTTTATACAAAAAAAATCAATAAAATTTTGCTTATCTGGTGCATACTTTTGTAGAATTTAAAATCTTGCAAAATTATTTTAAAAACTAAGTTTTTAAATATAAACGGTATTTAAGTGCTGTGTGTATAGCCCATGCCTATTATGTTATGCACTGAAATCGAAGAAGAAAAGAAATTTCCTCTCTGCTTTTGAAATATTTTTTCCCATTGTTATTTAAATGCATTCCTTTTCATTGTATACATGTAGTTGTTAAGACTTGACATTAAACCTTAAGAAACATCATGTTTTCCATGTTGTTGTTGTTAGTATTGTTTCGTTTTTTTTTTTCTTTTTGTGAGATTTTATTTATTTAAATTTTACTCTCTGCATTTGTTTGCTACTCCTTGAAACTATAAAAATATATACAAACATACACACTTGCATACAAAGAAATACTTGTATTCATATTTATATACACACACACACGCTTGTACACACTTTTAATACCTTGGAGTATATTTCGAAACTATTGGTATAAGGAGTTTACAAAGGGTAGACCAGAAGTGTGGTAAATATACAGATTGGAAGAGAGAGAAAGTTGTAGTTCCCAAATGTATGAAGTTTCCTAGTTTATTTGTATGTGTATTTATTATTGCAGCAACGAGTATAGCAGAGAATAGTACATAGTTGTTGCTTTTTAGTATTATTATTATTGTTGTTGACACTTTACCTTAGACAATAACAAAACTAATCGGCTTAATGAAGTTATTGCACTTTTGTTGTTGTTGTCATTGTTACTACTGTTTATTATTATTATTATTATTGTTGTTGCTACTGTGTTTCCCTTTTTAATGCAAATGTATGCAGATCTCTCAGCTTTCTTCAGTTGTTCTGTTGATTTGACTCACTTGTTTGTTGTAAGTTAAACTTAAAGAAAAGTACTGTCTCTCTCTCTCTTAATATTTAATGCATGAGAAACAACACCATTGCATATGGTAAGGCTGTGTTTGTCTTTTTAAACAAATTGAATTTAAAACAAATTTAAATTTTTTATTTTTATTATAATTTTTTGTTTGTTAATTTTATTAAACCTTTTTTTCTAGTCTCAACTTAAATTTTATTATTATTCTCTGTTATGGTTGATTATGATTTTTGTTTTTTATTTGTTAATTTAATTTTTTTTTTATTATTGCTATTGAAATGCTCATTGTTTCAGTTGCAGTTTGTTAGTTTTTCTTCGTTCCTTTTGTTGCTTTGTATTCATTTGCACTTATTTTTCATTTAAAAAGTGCAATGACACTTGATTTTCTACTCCAATTGTTGTTTGTTTAACCCCTCTGATAGCAGATGGGAAATGAATTGAAGTCTTTTTTAGATATGCTTTAATGTTTTAGAGGCGGTAGTATTGTTTCGGTAAAGGGCTTAGTCACAGTATGATAATAAATAACAGGTTTCTTTTTAACAAAGACTTTAAATGAAAATCATTAAAATTTTTGTTGTATTGAAAAGAGTTCGAAGTATCAAATTTTTACATAAAAAATAATATCGCACATATTGTGTTAAAATGCTTGGTATTTTTTTGTCAGTTACAGTTGGCTTTTTGTAGAGCCCTTAAAACGCATTTGCATTAATACTTTGCAAAAAAAAGGATGTAATCGTAGCTTCAGACTGCTTTGGTGCCATCAGGCAGACATACATTCAGTATGTGCTCTTGAATTTTTTAAAGTTTATGTGTGGCACAGCTTTTGATACTATGCGAGGTTTCAGACAAAGCGATCCCTTGTCATACGACCTCTTCAATTACATCACGGGAAGTGCTCTGCAGAAGTGGAAGTGTCTAGCTCCTTGCATACGCCGACTATGTTGATAATATTTGGCATACTAAACCAGTGCTATCAAAAAGAAGTCTGCCCAGATGGGTCAGGCTATGAATGAGGTCCGTTCGAAGTATATGATTTCGATAAGTAGGGACGTGCGACGTATTAAGTCTAAGGTTAAGATATAGTATACATTATGCTATAAACACATTCAAGGCTATCGACCATCGGCCACACGACTACGAAAACGCTGGCTACAAAAGTAGGCAAATACCCAGCTACTTAATTATTATAATGACTACAGCTACAAAAAAAGGAACATATGATTGTTCTTTTTCAGTGGTGCCACATATATTTTTCTGCGTTTTTAATGTATATATTTCATGTATTCCTTTTTAAAAACGCCTATTCATGCATCTTATTGTATTGGCAGTACTAAACTGTTTGTTGTCGCCAAGAAAAATAGAAATTTGCCTAAGTTGGCTACGGGCTACAGCGGTATTCGTGTAGTCGATGGTCGATAGCCTTGAATATGTTTCTAGCATTATGCTGGTTGTAGGAAAACAAGTTTTCGAAGCAAGGAAAGAGGAAGTAGTGTTTTTAGGCAATTGGATTTGAATTTATTTATATCGCAAGTGATCGAGAAAACTTTGGGCTAAGATTTATTCCATAAACAAGCGAAAAAACAAATATCTGTAATGTTATAAATTACAAACGAATATGCTGTAACTACTTATAAATAGGCATTTTAATTGTTTAATAGAATACCCTAGTACAGCTATTAGTGGAATTGTTATAAGGTCAACTCTCACCAGAGACTCTAGTATATTGGACTACACGCAACACATGATTTTAGTCACTACGCTCCTAATAATAAACGTTTTTGTTATTTATTTATTTAAAAGTTTGTTTGTTCGTTAACTACGCATTAACGACTGATTTATTATGACTTAATATAGATCTAACTGACTGATCTACTGAAATGTAGTAGGGTTTAAAAAATTGCACCTAGAAGATGGTATAAAATCGGAGAAAAATGGGCGAAATTAGTCCTTTGAGTTAACATGCCATAAGGATCTTAATTGAAATTTGTTAACATACCTTAAGGATCTTAATTATGGGCTGGCATGGTGTAGCAGTTAGAGGCAGGCAGACAGCACAAACGATCCAAGTTTGAATCTCAGCAGAGGTGATGACAAAAATTAAAGTGCGGTTTCGATTAAAGAAATCTCCCTGATCTGACCTTCCAGGACCTGATGACAACCATCAGACGAATGATCAGGAGAAAACGCTACCTACTTGGAAAAAAATTACAATACTAAGTATTGATCACCGCCATCATATACATACACTCATATGGAGGTGAGCTACAGTAGAATTAGCATCTACTTAGCTTGAAAAAGCAACCTGAATACTGAAACAAAGTAATGAATGCTTTGTGGAAAGCCAATATTCTACCTAGAGGAGTGACGAAAAAAAAAGAAAACAAAGAACACTTTATCTTCCATTTGTCATATATGCATATATGCTATTATGTTGTAATTTAAATTATAAGTAACTGGATAATAGGTCATAATAAATTCGTCTTTAACTGATTTACATACTGCACGCCCTCGTTCCATTTAAGTGCCATTTGTTTTACTGTAACATACGAAAGAAAATTTCAACTTTGAATTCTTCTTTTTTGTTCCAGTATCTCGTAATGTACTTTCTAAAGTTCTTGTCTTTGCCTTTCATTTATTAAAATAAAAACAAAAAAATAAAAAAACCAAACAGATACAAATGATACTCAGAGTTAAAGATAGTGAAATGAAAACAATTGGAACAAAAACTACACATAAAAACCAACAACAACGACATAAAAGTAAAACAAAATGAAATGAAAAATAGAAAGAAAAAAAGAAAAAAGAAAAAAGAAAAATAAGTCAGAAAAACAAATCACACGCATTTATAAGGTTTCATTACACACATGTGATGTGTAAAGTAAAGCAAAGTTAAGTAAAGAATATCAAGTAGAATATGTATGAATAGTTGTATTCTATACACATATATGATGTAAATAGCATGTAGTACGTAGATGTATGAAAAAGTTATATTGTGTGTGAGTGTGTGTAGGTGTATGGGTGTGTGTGTATGTGTGTGTGTGTGTATGAAACAATTGCGAGATTAAAAGAAATTAAATCTGTGTATGTGTCAACCAAATATTATAGTCTTCGGTTTGTTGCATGTATATTGTCACTTTGTGTGTATGTCTGTCGCATGTTTTTATTACTTTGAAAAAAACCAGGAAGATTGCAAAAAAAGACAGAATTTTCAATCTGATACCTACACTCTTGTACTCCGTTTAAATAACATGTATTATTATGGATTTTTTCTATTTTTTTCTATTTTTGTAAGAAAAAAAAAATTAAAAAAAAACAGTTTTATATTAAGAGCTTTTACCCGTATACACAACAAACTTGTATGCACAGATTAAAAATACATATCTACTCAAAAGTAATACCCAGTTATTTAGTGCTTTATATTGCAAAAGATAGACAAACAGTCTCACTTGCATTTGCACATTGCAAACTGAGATATGCATTTAGATATGCAAAGATATCTTTACAAATACATTCATACATACATCCATCTATGCATATGCATAAATGTATTTAAATATGTTTTTGTTTCTTTTTTCATCTATCATTGCATTACAATTATTACCAGTAAAGCATTTAATTTTTATATCTTTTTCTATGGCACACCATGTTTTGAAGGGGTTATAAGTTGTTTATTTTGTTTGTTATTGGCTTTAAAGATTAAACTTTAATCTTTGACATGATAATATTATACAAATAATACTAACAAGTGTTTCAGAAACACTTATAATTCAAGACTTTAATATCTTAAGCTTGAAGTTTTCGCCGTATTTGTTGTTTTTTCACCAATCAAAACATTTTATGTTTATTCCCACTAATAAAAATGTAATAGACATAAATAATTAATTTTAATTTTGTGTTCGTCATCATACACCTAAGCCTGTTATGTGAGCTTCCTAGTTAAAAAAAAAAATACTTCAATCGCAAATGTGTCATGTATTTTACATACTCAACAATCTTAAGGGGCTCATAGTAAAGCTTTCTTATAGCTGGGTGTTTACCAACGGCTTATACCATTTCATTACCATAGAGGCCGGTGACAAACTACCTTTTGCTCAAAGATAAGAGATCATTAGCAAGAACATCGATTAAATTACGATAAAGAATAAACTGAGAAAGTTCTCAGGCGCTATACATGTATCCTCATTCAAGTTAATTAGAGAGGCGTATAATTAGTGTTTTTTATATGCCAATCGTATAATTATACAATATATTGGCTCATACGGCAACTCATAATATGATTGTGCTTATTTATCCCACTCAAATGCAACCTTGGTGCGACAATCGTGTGAAAGTTTTATCGGCAATCATGCACCAATGTAAATTCCAAAAATAGACCAATATTTATTGTAATCTTGTTTGGCAATTGCAGAAGACATTAATCACCGATTTTTATTTTTCAATTGATTTTTTTCTGAAAAAGCACGTGTTTATACGGTATTTATAACTTTTATCACTTAAGTAATGAATTTTTTTAATTATTTATATGTAAATGACATCACAAACTTCCACCATTTCTTTTTTTCATTATTTTTACTCTTTTTTTTTTATTAAGTGGGCACCTGATAATCAAAGCCGATGGAATTTTTATTTTTACAAAATAAATCATCTTTACTTTAGATAATTAAATATAATTTGTAATTATATTCCAATTTATTAATTTATTGAAATTCCTTCCTATGAGCCAATCCCTGACCAACACACTTCTTCTTTTCTTTTTTTGTATTTCTTTTTATTATTATGTTCACTAAATGACCTCAATATATGTGAGTAAAGAGGATGCTAATTTCTTTTTTTTTAAAGAACGAACCATTTTAACCACAAAAAACAAAAATAATTTAATATACCATAACAGCTGATTTACAGAGTTGCCGTAAACTAGAGCGATCGTGTGACAGCATTGGGACAATTATTGTCAATACATCGTTTCGCGCCATCTTGTGACAATAAATTTTGTATAAAATAAGACAACCGTGTGAATACAAAATTTTTAATAGGGACAATTTTATTATTGTGTCACAATAAAATTTATATCAGATTAGTGTATTTGAGTCAATCGTATGATCCCAGCTTTGGAGTTACAACAGTTGTTCTAAATGCTCCTTTAGTAAATATAGAAATTGACGCTAAAAAAGTCAAAATTTGTGAAATTTATCATAAACTCTCATTGACAAGATGCTTCAAATGCTTAGAATTTAAACAATCAAAGGTGAATTGTAGACAAACAGTCAGCTATGCAGACATTTGCCTAAAATTTGTTAAAAAAAGTCCTTGGATGCGATGTTGGGAATACCTCATACTCATTTCGTCATGTTAAGGTATCTGAGGAAATCACCTGGCCCAACACAGAATATTGTAGAGATGAGATAGAGGGCATATTACTGACTTTA
Source organism: Wohlfahrtia magnifica (assembly GCA_023159175.1). NCBI lineage: Eukaryota > Metazoa > Arthropoda > Insecta > Diptera > Sarcophagidae > Wohlfahrtia > Wohlfahrtia magnifica. The sequence goes on along the minus strand of JAKWBJ010000485.1, from coordinate 10,110,276 downwards.
AAAGATATCTTTACCCGGATTTCAATCGTAGCTAAGCGGCACGATCCCTTCTCGAACAGAGTCTATTGGAATCAGAAGAGAGTGCATAGCTTTTGAGCGAGTGGAAAAAAGGAACACAACCAACTGAAACTGCACAAAACTGGGCCGTGAAATAGAAAATGCCCAAAGAAGCAAGACGACCATGACAGGATTTGTTCATTACAACATATCTGATATAACCGTAGATGTTATAATTTTTGTGATTTTACTCGTAAGAGCATAGCTTATACTTAAATGTAAACGGGCAAAATAAAGACTAGGTCTGACCGCGAACATCCCCTTGAGGTAAAATACCACTTAAGGCTTATGCAAGACGATATGGTTTATTTCTACAAAGCAAATCATGTCACGTAAGGTAACTTTGCGTATAATTTTTGTCTCGAGTTCTTATGTACTACTTACACGTCCTGCAATCGCTTATTCCAAATCTCTGTACTAGAAACTGGTACCTAGGTAATCTACAAAATATGCGTAGTCACTATTGACATCTGTTATTGGGTTGCATTCAACAATCTTTTTTTCAGGTAAACTATACATCATAGGTAAACTATACATGTTGAGCTAGTTTACCGATTGCGCTATTAGTTGAGACTCGTTTAATTGCTAATCGCTGTTCCATTATGTGATAACGGAGACGAAATTTTAAGGTCATGTTTCTAAAGGCAATGAATTAACGCCACCTTACAACAACAAATGCGGTTAAACCATTATGTGTGGTTAAACTACTGCACAAAAAATAACTACAACTATAACTGCCATATTACACACACACGTACTAATGTATTCAAATGAAATTAATAACAAAGGTTAGAATTCGTTAAAAAAAAGTAGTTCATGCTATTGCTATAACTTTCTAAGGCTCTAAAGTTGAGTATAAAAAGGGTGTCAGGACAGACTTAGGATGCAGTTTCTTGGGAGATTGTAAAGTGTTAAGAAGAAGAAGTAGATGAGACCATAGTTAAGGTATCCCTTCTATTTTGATCACTAGAGCTTTATTATTTATAGTTTTTGCCAGCTCGAAGTGTTATTACTCAATGTATGTGAAGATAAATTCGAATTTGAAAAGCCAAGACACCAACCACACTTTTTTAACGTGCTCAGATTTTGCGTTAACAGAGTTCTGTTAAGAGATAAACAGTGATTACATACAAAATGTAAAATATCGTCAGAGGATAAGTGAATATTACGGGAAAATATGAAGGTGCTTCCATATACCACTATATAAACATGGTTGCCCAAATGGTCAACAACAGTGTCCATATAGTGAGATGTCTAGAAAAATCACCGGATTTGAGAAAATGGAGTTTTAAAAAATCGCATCTTTGAAAAATATGAAAATTCTTGGGAGGATGAGTGGGCATTTCTCCGAAATATGGAAGGGTACACATATACCACTATATACGCATGCTGGCTAAAAGGGTCCTTAACAGAGCCCATATAGTTGGACGTCGAGAGTTTTCACTATTTGTATTTAAAGCAGATTTCACCGATCTCACCGTGATAAAAAAGCGTTATTTGATCAGCAGTCTACGTTAGATATTCTATTCTTGTACAAATTCGACATGCATACTTTTGGGCATGAAAATAATTTAAAAAAAGAATGGTCATGCAAATTTTGAATTAACATTTAATTTTATTAATTAATTCTTTTATGATAAAAAATTTTTATATTCAAATTAAACACATTCTCCACCAAGCATTTGCCTTAAATTAATTTTTAATGTTTGTTTTTCTTCTCTTCTCTCTTTTCAGGTAATTATTTTACAAAATTCATTTTACCCTCCAAAAAAGATAAAAGAAAATCCGGAAAATATGTACCATGACTGAGCTCTACTTTTTATGGTTTTGGCGCTGAGAGCTTTATAACGGTTGTTAAACAACAAACAAGTTTGTTATTCAAATTTACGTTTCATTTAGATTTTATGTCACAATTCCAAGAGACAAACGCAAGCACCCAGACTCGGACTGTAGACCTGTGTGTAAGTAGTATACGTTTATAAACCAAAAAAAAAAGAAAACGATTTTAAGGAAGGATGAAAGAGAAATTTACTGCACTAGCGAAGAATTTATGTCTTTGTTTGTTTGGCAAATACTTCTTGTAGTTTATGACTTACAGTGTATAATGCTGTAAAGAAGAAGAGCAATGTAATAAACTCTCAAACGGAAAAGTATGCTGCATTTTTTTACTTTCGTTTATTTAAAGACGATTTTTTTCTTAGTTTTTTGTACGGTTTGCTAAAAATGTAGTAATTCTGTTATAAAAACAATATCTTGTAAGAAAAAAAACAAACGAACTGTTAACTCGTGCTCTCTCCTTTTGGTAGGCCATAAAACTCTTAACACAAGATTGTAATGTAAGGCTAGAAGACATTTTTGTTTTTTTTTTTTTTTTTTTTTTTTGTCTATTTTAAGGAGGTAGCCTAAGTGTTGTAGCAATAAACAATGGCAACAATAAAAAAAAGTCATAAGTAAACACATTTTAACTAAAAGCTTATAAATAGTTAAAGCATATTTAAAGTTGTTGTCAGGTTTTAAGGGCATATTATCAGGGGCATTAAGTATGATTTATAAAACGGATGATTGTTTAAGAATTAAATGAAAAAGAAATGTTGATTTCTTTTTAATAAAACTTATTAGAATTAATGTTTAAAGATTTCTGTTATTCAAAATAGCCTACTTACTTGCTTGCTTACTGTTTTTAACAATGATTATTTAAGATTTTTTGTATACCTTAAGGTATACAATTAATCTTTTTATTTGTTGGTGAGTTTTTACTTACATTTCTTACACAAATAAATTGCGTACTCCGAAAAGTATGCTTTTAATTTTTGCTTACATTGCCAGTTTTAATTCTCAACTAAAACCAAACAAACTGTTTTAAATATTTAATGATAATACGTTTCGAATTCTTCTTATTTTTCTGTTAATATATAATTAATTAATTGCTGTGTAATAGCAAAGACTTTTGCTTTTCTTTCTGTATTTTCTTTCACCACACATTTAATAGGTCCCCAATGAATTGAAGCTTTAAAATTAAAAATTTACCAACTTTTGCTGTCTTCCTTTCATGCTTTCATGAACGAAATCATTTTTAAGCTTAAGCCCAAAACCAACTCAACACCATCCTTTCCTCCAGTCATAGCAACAACCATTACTAGCAAGCCATTCATTGGTTGTAGTATTACAGGAAAACTACAACAATTGTATTCGAAAGGAAATAAAAGTTGCTGCAATATTTATGACCAACACTAACAATTGTAAAGATTATAACGTAAAACATTTCCCCAGCAATGTTTTGTGGCCGAGCTGACATTTACAGTGTTGTAAAAGCAATTTCTTTATGGGGTAAATTATAACACTACTCCCACCTCTGGTTAAGAGATTTCGTATCATTTGATTTTACTTTTTATTGCTTCATATTCTTTTATGGGATTTTTTTACTTTCTTTTTCGTTATTATTGCACTTTTATAAATTGGTGTTGCGAAAGGTTTGGTTGTGGTCCTGATGTTAGAGTGTTATCATAGTTTCCTATAAATTTCGAGTTCTATTCTATATTCTACTCCTCCTTTTAAACTAGTCTATAAGTATAGAGTATAAGAGATAGGAAAAGAGTAATAGCAATGACCGCAATAGATTTACATGACTAAGTTTTTCTTCTTTTTTCTTTGGGACATTGTATGACCAGTATATTTCTACAACAAGTTCTAAATTTATGCAAAATGCGCGTTAGGGCAACATAGCAGGAGTATGACTATGACACACGAATTGTTAGAAGAGTTTAAATAAGATTTTTAGCTTTTCTTTTCTTAAAAATCTGCTATCTGATCTTCATTTTGACTTTGCCATTTTTTTTCTATGTAACTACTCTGATTTATTTACTTTAAACCCCTAAAAGTATGCCACATAATAAAAATAATTTCAATATATAAAAAATATATATTTTATTATCATTAATACTGTCATTAGCATAACATTTCGATTCTTTTTTTTTCTATTCAAAAAAACTTAAAGAAAACTTAATAGAGCATTTATTAATACTCACCCCTCAAAGTATGCTTAATACATTTGCTATGAACTAATGTTAAAGTATCACAGGAAAAAATTTAAAAAAAAAATTTTTTTCTTTGCTAAACTCATTTCAATTTTGGTTTAAATGTCAAATGCAAATTATTTGGTTTTTCTAATAAAGTTGGTTTTATTGCGGCAATTAAATAGAGCGCATTGAAAATTAAAATAAAAAAAAACATCAAACAAACATACAGATTTTATACTAATAATGATGAGGTTTAATGCTACCAATCGAACTTAAATTAAGGCTTTCAAAAACAGCAAATAATTATTGAATTTGAGAAATAAATTAAAAAACTTGTTATAAACCAAGTTGAAAAGTTTAAGTCAAAACCTATTTGTTGTTACTCTGCACTAAGAGCAGTTGTATTATAAAATTTCGAACTGCCTGCTGAGTCCGCATGCTGCGACCGTGTCAGTTGATGGTGATCGTTTGAGAGTGACAAACGCCTATTTGTCGTTTAATGGCGAGTACTTAGCGTTGCTTGGTTAGGGTTAAGTTAGGACATCCATGAGTTCAATCCGGGGCCCTATGGCCCATTGTGTTACGCTTTAGAGGAGTCAGATATACTAGAGTCGCAAACATGTCCACCTAAAACTAAAAATCTTGTTCAAGGGTCTCCCGAGTGAGGCAACCCGGACCCCTTACTAAATTAGTCAAATTCGACTGTGAGTCATGCCTGAGACAATTCAAGTCATGAGGGTGTTATGCACCAAGTTTTTTTTCTTCGTCACTTCTCCTCTAAGGAGCATATTGGCTTTCCGCAAAACGTACATTCTTTGTTTCACTTTCAGTAATCAAGTTGTTTTTTCTAAGCTAAGAAGATGAATAATCTACTTGTAGCTCTCCTCCATATGATTGTGTGTAGAGATGAAGATCCTTGCTAAGTGGTGGTGTCATCTGGGTGTACGTGAGCCTTCTCCGTGAGACATACCCCACGGTGCCCCAATGGCACGAGTGAATACGATGCGTCCGCCAACGACCCCGCGAGTGAATATTACAAGTGAGTACCAATTCGAAGGTGTGTTGTTAGGACACTCATAACCTTCACGCCTTGGTAAGGAGTCGGACACTATCTAAACTCCTGCCGTGATATGGGTCACAGCACCCGATTGAGGAGATTCAACACCACACCGAGCTCTCGCTCTGCCTGCGCTTTAGGTCTAAACCACTGCTGCGAAGCACTCACAAGGGGGTCTACCCAACAATCGGTCAGAGATCGAATCCCTGTAGCTCTCGATTCCCGTGGCACCAGAATACCTCTGGTCAGGCTTAGTGAGACGTGAGTGTAAATAAAAACACGTGCCGCCTCTAGTTTCGGCCCCACAACGAGCCCGGACTAGTCACCGGTGATACCGCTAAGTGGTGGTGGTGGCGATCGTTACTTAGGCTTGTAATTTTTTTTGTCAGTAGATGGTGTTCTCTCCTGATCATTCCGTCTGATGTTTGTTATCATCGCCAGAGGAAAGCTGGAAGGTCAGAGGGCCTTTTTTAGATGGATTTTTCTAGAGGGATATTAAAGTCCTTTTATTAAACGCTCGGAACCGTATTTTAATTTTATTTTTCGTCATGTTCTCTGCTGGGATTTGACAGCAGATCACGACTCCACGCCACCACGACACCCCTCCACACCACCACCAGGGTGCTTTTGTCTAAATTTCTGTAGAAAAGGACAGTCACAGAAAGGGCGTTGTACTGATTTCTCTTCTTCTTCACCCTGACAGCTTCTATAATACCCATGACCAGGGTGCACTATGCGCCCTATCATACAGTGCCCAGTAATTATACTCATAAGAAGTCCTCTCCAGAGCTAGAGGAGTCCAGAACATTCTTGATATTCTTAAGTGGTAATATCCACCTGTGTTCCATAATGCTTAGCGCCAATCTGTGTATCAAGCTAGACAGCGCGACCAGAGACAACCAGGCACATGTTTGTATATCATTCTGTGTGAAAGACATACCCAGGTAGCGCAATCACTTGGAACCTCATGAGTGGAAACTCATATCAGTGGAGCAGTAGAGCTGAAGAGATATTTCCATCTTACTTCGCTAGAATCGAGAGCATTGTTTGACTCCTAGGCCTCGAGATTTAATTCCCGAATACTCCGCACGGCTTATGTATATGTCTTTAACCTCCGCTACTGCAATCATCTGGCAGTCTGAGAAAGACACCGAGTTCAAGTTCATCAGAGTAGGAATCCGTTTAGTTTTCTCCAGTGTGCGAGTGCGTGATGGATGCTGATAGAATAGATCTCCGTTTTAACGACATGTCTTTTGGGACCTTTCAGAGCTCTCGATCAAGAGACTGTGAGATATGGGTCTTCTATTAAAGCCAGTAGTTGCTTCTTATACCACATTTTACCCGATGGTGTTATGCACGGCATTCTTAACTTTCTTTCCTATTCTTCTTTTCCGTTTCATCAATCATGGGACCATGATTGATTGACCCAAGTGGGCTTTCTGTGCTTTAGTCTCTGATGCGAAATCTCTTCAAAATCTCTAGAAAAAATGTATTTTTTTAATTATAACTTTAAACAGGAAATCAATATATTTACTTCCTTTACTTTTTCCAAATAATCAAAGCATAGCTTTAGGTGCTAAAAAATAAAAATAAATGTATTACAACATAATATTGATTGCAACTGTACGTTTTTGAACAATTAAAGTCAGTCAATCTTAAAACATATAAAAAAATACACCGAACAAATTTCAAGAACAAAAACTATGCAATATCAGCAATAGTCGTATCAGTTTTAGATTTTATATGTTTTATTTTTCATTTCTATTTTTTTAGAGTGTATAACTCGACTTGTTTTCAGGACATTATAAGTGGGTTAATAACAAACGTGTTTAAATTCAGTTTTTTGTCGTAACTGTATATGATTGTATTTTATCTGTCAGTCAATTTGTACTGTCTCACTATCTGTCTGCCTGTTGACGTATATATATGTACAATTACAATTACATACGAGTGAGTATGTGTTAAGGACAGATGAAGTCATTCGTGAATATTGGCTTGCTACATACATATTAGTCAGTCAGACAGACAACTATAGCATGGCAATCGACCCAATTACTTTGTAACAGCTTCAGTGAGCTTATCTCTTCTATTCTAGATTCGTCATTTTTTACTTTCATTTTGATTAAACACAGAGATACACTCACGTAGAGATAAATATGCCAATTTCTTTCTTATGTATTCGAATTGTTTCTCTATATTTGTTTTGTTAAATGAAAGTGTTTCCTTTAAATCTGTTTTTGGTGTAAAAGTTGGATTTATTTCTTTTTTTATTAAAGTGTTAAATCTAAATAGTAAATCTAATTATGAAAAAAAATTTTTTCATGTAGCCTAAAAGTATACAACTAATGATTAAATTGTGTCCTTATTTGGTATATTTCTGAAATGCATTTGCTGTTTCTCCAAATACATCTGTAATTACCATATGATTTCTCAATATTTTTATCGTAATTAATCCAGGAAAATTTGGTTTATAAAATATTAGTTTACAACTAAATTTGTGCCTGAAAGTATGCCATATGTTTTCATGGTCACCATAGACCATAAAGCCATTCTTAATCATAATCGTACAAATTGAATGGTTATTTGACAATTTTAGTATTGTTATTGCTGATATTAAATTGTAAAATTCGATGCTAAAATATGGTA